>VDFB02000015.1:165428410-165716325 GCA_007258455.2 Sequoia sempervirens | reverse complement strand
CTTTAAGGAATGGAAAATACATCATACATATCATATTTAAAAATTGAATCGAGAGGATTTTCCATCATGGGAAAGAAAAATGGAAAAATTATTGTTTGGTGGCTATGACAAAACCCACATATGGTAAGAAATCATATCATGTGGATGTACATAATATCTTGGACAAGCAAAGTGAAACATAGAAAAAGGTAAGGGTGGTGGATGTGAGTTTGTGAGGGTTTTAACACACTTACACCTTCTCTATTTTCATTAGAAAAAGAGATCTCAAAGGGAGAGAGTTGACTTTCAACCTTGAGGTGAGCCAACCCTACTTTGGGATTTGTTGTTTTCTTATGACATAAAATGACTAATATGACTGAAATGCACTTTGGGGAGATAAAAATAAAATACCTAATGAGCTCAATTATGCAATGTAAAAGTTGAAATACTAATTTAAAGCATAATATAAACAAAAACTACAATCTTCTTACAGATCTGAGAAGGTTAAATTGATGTGTACTTGTCACCAAAAGTGGTTGTTGATTGTCCTGTTGGGACAAATTCCCCCTAGGGCAAATGGGTCTCTGAGTAGGGTTCCAAAATCTGATTTCATAGTCCTTTTATCTCGGATCTACACTCTTGATTCCTTTGGATTCCATTGTTGGAAAGTCATAAATAAAATCTGCAAATGAGTTTCCGTGGCTTGACAACTTTGATGACAACTTTGAAAACTATGCAAAATTGCACTTTTGATCCAGTTTTAGTTTGTCTTCACCTGCAAATTTGCATACACAAAGAGAGGGAAAAATTGTTTGTGTTTGGTGAATAGGGGTTTTCCTTGGTCAAACCCCATTGTGGTAATTAAACCTTGATAATGAAAGATAAAGATAAATGACAAGGATTGATGAATGAACAATTCTATGTCACAACTCATAAAACCTTCAATGGTTGGCCTTAGAGGACTGAAGTCCAACACATCACTCTAAGGAGTGGATCTTGCATGAATTGGGTTGAATGATTTCTTGATTTGACACTTGAATGCTTGAAACCTACATCATAATGTTAGCTCCAAAATATAATATGAACACACATAACTTTGACATGATGATATGGTCTTGATTTCCCGCTCTAGATGCTTGATAAATCTGCTCTTCAATGCTCTTGACAATAATATTTGTTCTTGTGAAATTTGAATTACGTAACTTAGATTTGAATTGATAAAATAGCCTTGTATTTATACGTGTTTATCTAATTTCCTAAAAATTAGATTCCAGAAGCCAACATTTGAAACTTGAATTTGAATTATTAAAATGTTGCCAAAAACATATTAAAAATTAGGACATGGAAGCTAAGGATGACCCATTCGCTCTTGGGCGAATGGGTCATGGGACCTAAATCTAGGACACAATTTCTAAGGTGATTAAAATAATGTTAGAATTTGTTTAATGTCAGTTTCCCTTTCGGAAAATGGGAATAATAAGGCTTAGGAATGCATAATTTAGACAATTAGAAGCTTAATTAAGTCCAATTAATTAAGGGACCCAAACATAGTGTGAAAATATAAAGGTGTATATTTTTCTACACTACATTTAGCCCCCACTTTAGTGAGAGTATGAACTTACGTTGAAACTCACACTAAAGTAGACAAACATACTTCAAGAGGGGTCCAAGTGCACAAATATAAATGGGACAGGATGACAAGGATCAAGGGGGTTGCACAATCCCCTAGGATTGAAGATATCATGAAAAACCAACATAAGCACAAAGGGACACACACATATGCATGATATGAAGCAACAAGACAAGATACACAATCATACAATGTCAAAATTAATGTAAGAAAAGATGGAATAGCAAGTTGTATTATGCCACATCCATCAAATACACTCATAAGGATGTAAAATCACTTATGAAACACATGGCTCCATAGGCAAGCAAGTTGTGTTATGCTTAGTGGCCATGAAAAATATGCTCACAAGTGTAGTTTGATATACACTCGGTGAATCCCCAAGACAAATATGAGAAACACACACTAGGTCTACAAGATGTGATCCCACAAAACTAGTGGCGATGGGCAAGTCATGCCAGGTCTACAGACTCCCATACATCAACCATACAAAAATTTATACTCCTTGATAACTTTGATAAGGCACCATAACATGATCAATATGCTATGCTAATGCTACACCAAATTCAACCTCTATGAACAAAGTGAAGCAAGAAATATCAAAATTTTAATGCCAAAATGAAATAATAGCAATAAAATAATGCTGATGTCAATAAGATAATTCCAATGTAATGATCACACTTCCTTGGAGATGTATGCTATCATCACTAAGAAGGGAACACACAAACAATGAACGGGGGACAATATGGCCCCCACTTAAAATGTAAACGTACTTGCTATGTTGGTATTTTAAGTAGAAAGAGAGGAAAGGAGATCCTTGAAAAGAATGCACACCTCCCAAAAAATAGTTATCCTTGCCCCCAAGCGTAGAGACAAAGAAAAACACCAAGGACTATCATTATAAATTAGAGGAAATAAGTGCATCAACACAAGGAAGAGCACCACAATCCTTAAGATGTTGAATTTTATTACTCAAGGCCTTACATTCATTTGTAGAATGACCATGCACTCAATGATATGAACAAAATGAAATTTTGTTATAAAATTTCTTTCGTGTTCTTGGAGGGAGAGATATCAATTGGGCTTGGAGAAGCCTCAACAAGGTACTCTCTTGATCAATGGTAGAAGACATTATTTTCTTTTGCGACAAAGGTCTTTCTTGCTTACTACAAGGTGTCATAAATACACAAGAATCTCTAGATTGTGAGATTTTGTACCTCCCTTAAAGGAGGGTGTGAAATCCAATGAACCCCAATTATTACTAAGACATGTGTTTGAAGATGAATCAATATTTGTCATAGGAGTGTTTTGCATGATGACATTGATATTAAGCGAAGTTTTCTTTAATGCTTTTACTTGTTTCGATATGCTATGCTAATGAACCCCAATCATTACCAAGACCTCTTATTTGTTCTTGTGGGGTAGGCTCTATAGGGACATAAATACCTTGTTCTTTAACACCACATCCTTTTCCATTATAGCCAAGTTTTTTCAAAAGCTCATAACCTCTTCCATAAAGCTTTTCCATTTCTTTTGGATTTGGTGGTTTCTCATGATCACACTCATCATATGTGGATGTATAATTTGTGTTTTCCTCTTCTTTGCTAAAATTTTTGGACTCACATGCTTTTGATTACTCAGCCACATGTTGATATTATGTCAGCTTCTTTCTCTTTTCCTGATTTGTGTGCAATCTTGTATTCTCCCATGAATGTAGGTGTAAAATATAATGAACCTCAATCATCGTCCAATAGTTTCGTTATTGATGAAAAAAACTTCTCTTCTTCTTCTTGTATCGATTCCACTTTTGTAGTTGGTGTCAATGTTGTAAGAGGATGTGTCATTCCTGTTTTAGTTTGTAAGCAATTCTTCAATAGGAGGTCAACTTTTATTGTATAGACCTTGTTTTTGTAAGTGTACTTCACTAGATGATGTAACGTGGAAGGAACCACATTCATTGCATGGATCCAAGGTCTACCTAGGAGAAGATTATATGAGAGTTCTTGAGGAATGACATGAATAGGAGTTTGTAATGTATTATTTCTAGCTAGAACAGGTAATGTTATCACACCAATCAGTTGTTTCCGCACATTATCAAATTCATGGATAGATAAAGAATTAGGTTGAATTTGACTCTTATCCACTCAATGCTTTTCTAAAAGGCTTACACTACAAACATTGAGTGTTGAACCATTATCAATGAGAGTACATCTTATGCCAAACCTATTAATGAAAAAAACTATCATCAAAGCCTCATTTTGTTTTTGCACTTCCAATGGAGGTACCTCATATTGATGAAAGGTAATGTCTAAGTCGACGAGTTCATACCTTGAATTAGGGATGCTATATCATTTGGTTGTGAACTAGGAGGGATAACAACTTGTTGTAAAGCATTTTGAAGTATGATAACTGGGTGAAGTTTGAATAAGATCCCCTAAAGAAATATTAGTAGTAGTGTTTCTAAGATGTTCCAAAAGATCATACTCCTTTCCATTGTACAAAGGAAAATGAGGAGCACTAGGAAAGATAGTTTGAGGCAATGGTAATGAAGTAGGTATGGTTTGTGGCTGCCTATTGTTCCTTGTATTCTATGTGTGAGCAATGATAGTATAACTTGGTTGCTACAAAGAATTGTTACTACAATGTTGCCTTGCAAAATTCAAGATAGCTCATGGAGGTAATGGTTTGTGTTGAGGTGGTTTTATAATAAGAAGTGGCTTAGGAGATGACTTGGGAGGCCTAATAATCAAGGGAGATATAATGTTTAGAACCTCAACAGACTTATCCTCATTTTAATGATCTTCTAGTGAGGGGAAGTCTAATGCCACCTTATCATCTTCATCTAAGGAATCCACATTACTATTGTTTGAAAGGAATGTATCAATGTTATCATCCTATTGCACCATGATATCTTCCATCATAGGAGATTTTTTAGGAGAGGAGAAAACAAGATTTCCAAGAGATTCAATGGTTGGATCTTCTAAGATAACTTCATCACAAGTAGGGAAGGTATCAGGAGAGGAACAACTATGATTTTCTCACTTATCAATGACTGCATCTTCTTGTTCAACAATATCTTCCCAAGTGGGAGAAGCATTGGGAGAGTGAGAAACATGATTCTCATGGCTCTCAATGAGTGGATCTTCTAACACAAAAATATCTTCTTCACAAATAGGAGAGATACTAGGAGAAGGGAAACTATGATTTTCATGATCACCTATGATTACATCCCCTTGTCCACTAATGTATTCCCAAGTAGGAAAGGTAGGGGAAGAGAAACAAATATGATTCTCATGA
Source organism: Sequoia sempervirens (assembly GCA_007258455.2). Lineage (NCBI taxonomy): Eukaryota > Viridiplantae > Streptophyta > Pinopsida > Cupressales > Cupressaceae > Sequoia > Sequoia sempervirens. Next base: position 165,711,422 of record VDFB02000015.1, on the reverse strand, counting down.
CTCTCAATGATTGGATCTTCTAACACCAAAATATCTTCTTCACAACTAGGAGAGATATTGGGAGAAGGGAAAATGTGATTGTCCTGAATTTCCAAATTTGTATTCTCTTTTATCAATCTAACCTCACACATAGGAGATATAGTGGGAGAGGGATCAATGAAAAACAAGAAAAGAGGGGAAAGGACTTCATATTCATATGCTTGTAATAACAATTTCTTAGAGTACTCAACAAGATTTGAAAATAAAACATGAAGTATAATAACAAGAGATTTTGGTAATGAGAACATGATGTAATAATTGTTCTACAAATATGAAATGCAACAATTTTTCCCAAATTTGTAACAAATCAAGCAAAATAACACTTTTCTTGCACATACAATGACTATTTTTCAAAATTTTAAAGTACAGATTTAACAACAAAAATGGAAGGTAATCACAGAGGAAAAAATGCACCCAGATAGTTGTAAGACACCTTTCCAAGGAAAAATTCACCCAAGGGAAAATGAGTCCTTGTTCAAGGTTCTAAAAAATGAAAAATGCAAATTTTGAGTTATTGTTTGCACTCTCTATTTTAGGTTGCAGACTGTTATTTCTGTGACAAATATTTCTAGAATTTGATGTCTAAATGAAAGTGCAATTAATGAAAAAAGGTGAAAAAAATGACAACTTTTTGAATGCAAATTTAATTGAAATTTTGATCTAAATGACTGAAAAATACTCTTAATACAACTAACATGCAAGATGTATGCAATATTTTTAAATTTTTGTAAGCTTGGATGATGGAAAATGCACTTTTAAATGATGAAAAATGCAATTTTAGATGATGCAAGATGTGATTTTGAAACCCTAAATGATATACAACATAAACTAATGCAATGAAAAATCTAGATCTAGGGTTTTGAAAGACTACCAAATCAAAAAGCTTACAGTGTAAGGACATTGGGTTCACCAAAATAAAACATAGAAAAAGGTAAGGGTGGTGAATGTGAGTTTGTGAGGGTTTAAACACACTTACACCTCCATTTTCATTAGAAAAAGAAATCTCAAAGGGATATAGTTGACTTTCAACCTTGAGGTGAGCCAACCCTACTTTGGGATTTGTTATTTTCTTATGACAAAAAATGACTAATATGATTGAAATGTGCTTTGGGGAGATGAAAATAAAATTCCTAATGAACTCAATTATGTAATGTAAAACTTCAAATGTTTATTTAAAGCATAATATAAATAGAAACTACAATCTTTCGGCAGATCTGAGAAGGTTAAACTAATGTGTACTTGTGATCAAAAGTTGTTGCTGAGTGCCCTGTTGGGATAGACTGGCCCTAGGGTGAATGGGTCTTTGAGCAGGGTTCCAAAATATGATTTCACAGTCATTTGATCTTGAATTTGCACTCATGCTTCCTCTAGATTCCATTGTTGAAAAGTCAGTAATAAAATTTGCAAATGAGTTTCTGTGGCTTGACAACTTTGAGAACTTTGCGAAATTGCACTTTTGATCCAATTTCAATTCTTCTTCACCTACAAATTTACAAACACAAACAGAGGGAAAAATTGTTGGTTTTTGGTGAATTGGGGTTTGACTTGTTCAAACCCCATTTTGGTAATTAAACCTTGATAATGAAAGATAAAGATAAAGGACAAGGATTGATGAATGAACAAGTCTATGTCACAACTCACCAAACCTTCAATGGCTACCCTTAGAGGACTACAGTCCAACACATCACTCTAAGGATTGGATCTTGCATAAATTGGCTTGAATGATTGCTTGATTTGTCACTTGAATGCTTGAAACCTACATCACAATGTTAGCTCCAAAACACAATATGAACACACATAACTTTGACATGATGATATGGTCTTGATTTTCTACCGTAGATGCTTGATAAATTTGCTCTTCAATGTTCTTGACAATAATATTTTCTCTTATGAAATTTGAATTATGCAACCTATTTGAATTGATAAAATAACCTTGTATTTATAGGTGTTTATCTAATTTCTCAAAAAATATATTTCATAAGCCGACATTTGAAACTTGAATTTGAATCATTAAAATGCCGCCAAAAACATATTAAAAATTGGGACCTGGCACCTAAGGAGGACCCATTCACCCTCGGGCGAATGGGTCTTGGGACCTAAATCTAGGACACACAATTTCCAAGGTGATTAAAATAATGTTAGCATTTGTTTAATGTTGGTTTCCATTTCATAAAATGGGAATAATAAGGCTTAGGAATGCATAATTTAGGCAATTAGAAGATTAATTAATTCCAATTAACTACTAGGGCCCCAAACATAGTGTGAAAATGTAAAGGTCTACATTTTTCTACACTGCACAAAGTAAGGCCTTTAAGAATATTCCTCCAAGGAGATTATCAAATAGAGTCTTTGATTATGTCATTGAGCTGGAAGAGGGTGTTGAGCTTGTCATCACTACTCCTTACTACCATCCCAATAAGCATGAGGACATTGACAAGGAAATATAGGAACTACTAGACATGGGACACATCAAACCCAACTCAAGTTCCTTTGCTTCATTTATAGTTTTGGTGAAGAATATAGATGGCATAATGTGGATGTGCATCGACTATAAAGCATTGAATATGAAGAAAATAAAAAATTAATACCCAATCTACAAGATTGATGAATTGATAGATGGGCTTAATGAAGTAGTCTAATTTTTTAAATTAGATATTAGATAAGGATGCCATAAGATTTGATCCCAAGAGGTGGAAATTCACAAGATGAATTTTTAGTGTCAATACAAGAATTATGAATTTTTGGTGATGCAATTTTGTTTGAAAAATGCCCTAGAAACCTTCTAATCATGCAAAAATATTTTTTTTGCAAGAAAATGAGGAATTTTCCTTATCTTCTTTGAAAAAATTATGATCTACATCAAGGCATGGGACAAGTACCTTCAACATATTGACGAGGTGTTACGAATTCTAGAAGTATAAGCTTTGTTTGCAAAGGAGTCAAAGTGCGAGTTCACAGTCACATGGATCTTATATTTGGGGTACATTATTAGCTCAAATGGAGTGTAGATGGATATGAATAAGATTGAGGAAATTTGGGACTAGCCTCCACCAAATACCTTGACACAACTATGAGGATTCTTTGGTCTTTGCAACTACTATAGATGATTTGTGAAGGTGTTATTTGTTAAGATTAAGGTGCCATTAACCTTATAAATCTTATGTATTTGATTAATCCTAATACTATTTGTATGTAATTCATAAGGTATGAGAGATTCACCATTAGTTGTAATTATTTTTTACCAATATGGTTTTATGGGTGTACGGTAATTAATTTTTATTGGGGGTCGATAACTAATTTTTTACTAATAGGAAGTTACCATTTGTAGGAAGAGAATATTGAAGGTTAAGGTTGTTTTGGATTCCTAACTACCTATTAGGTTTCTTTGGACACTTTTTATGTTGTTTCAAATGGTTATAACACATTAACATGAAGATGATAATCACCTTGCAAGATAGAACAAATTAGGTGTCCATAAGGAAAAGTTAGTTATTGTTGTGTAAGAGGTGAGTAATGGAGTTACAACCAATATTATTTTATGCATTAAATTCTTATATTTATCCAAGGGAGGCATTAATATATGATACATTTTTTTTTGCCCATTTATATTGTGAAAATGCTATATAAACAAGGGTAATTATGGTATAAATTAAACAATATGAGCAAGAGTGAAAATTGTGTTTGTAGGTGCTAAAGGAGTGAAGACTAAAGAGGAAAAAAAATGATTGCATGAAATCTCTATTCTTGAAGATAATACATGCTTGGCCTCTCTTCTTGGTGGATTTTTTTTTTTTTTGAAAGGGTTCCTCCATGTAAATCTTTTGTTGTGATGATCTTTTGGAGTTTCTTGCATTCTTATGTTATGGATTTGTGCCTCTTTGTTGTTGCTATCTTATGGTGATATAATATTTCTTTTGTTTCTATTTTAATTTCATCTAAGGTGGTTGTATGAAGAATATTTAAGTGGCTGGTTTTAGCATCATAAAGAATTTGAATCTCTACATGGTAATTCTATATTACGGTAGCTTAATTTTAGATTCACATACAATTTTTAGATTTCCATATTGTAGTCGTATAAGCCTTGCATTTCACCAATCAGTATCATATCAAGAATGGAGATTTGATGATTAAAAATTGGATTAGAGGTTGTTCTTTTATCCAAAATTTGGTATCAGAGCTTGATTTTTATAAGAGTTGTTCGAGGCTTGTGGATTGTAGTGGATGTTATGTGTCTTAACATTAATTTATAAATATGTGAGACTGGAAGCTATGAAATCTAACTCTCAAATGGATATTGTCAATGGGATCTATGGTTAAAAAATGGAAGCTCATGGTTTAGAGGATCTTGTTATTTTTGGGATTTGGTCATGTGTTTTCTTCTAGCATGATGGTGACTTAGAGGTCCTATTTGGAAATATGTGACTCTCCTCTTGCATGATGGTTATGTTCCTCTTCCTTGTGGTCATGTACAATGAAAGGGTGTTCATATTGGGTGGGTGCTTTAGGCATCAACATCACATGGAAAAAATATCCTATTTGGACTACAATATGGAGTGTGTATGTTGGGTTCATAGTCCCTGGTTACATGAAAGAACTAGATGATTAGTCATTGGCTTCTTGTGGGTTATGAAGATGGTATATTTTATATTTTGTAAGATTCTAGATAACCTAATTTTGTTGTTTCATTGTGATTTATGGAGAAGGTCATTTATATGACCTAAATTCTCTTGGACAACTTAGTTCCTTTGTAGGTTTTACAGTTTTTATTTTCTTAAAAGGTTGTAGGTTTGTGGATCTATGGTATTGCATTGTTTTAGATAATTTTTTTGATGATGTGAATGTTTAGATGTTTAAGTGGGTTTATATTTAAAGAGAGATGGTTTTGTAGGCTTTACATGTTAACCAACATCTATGGTTTGTAGGTCTATGGAAAGATTGTGTTCAAACTCTTGGAGTTTTCTAAATGGAAATAATTATAGATTTGCAGGGTTGCTTGGTGGGTTCTTATTGATCTATGGGAAATTGTATGTGGATTTATTTGGAAAAAATAGGTCTAAAATTGATCTTGGTGTTTGAGTCTTGGAAATATACATTTTATACTTAGTTATCTCTTGTAAACAATGATTTTGGCACCCTATGTTTCTCTAGCCCTTCAACAATTTTTCACCTAAAAAGGGGAAGATGGGCCAAAATGGCAATGTCCACTCAAGATTAATGTGATATGGGTGCAATGTGCCTAGATGAGATGATATAAATGAAATAAAATGAAGAAATAAAGGTGATTATTAATGCAAAACCTAAGAAATGTAGATTTTTTGAAAACACATTGTGATATGCAAAAAGACCTAGAAATGAAAGTAAATTGTAACAAAAATGAATGAAACTGAATGTGTGCACTTGAGAACTTGATGGAGACTGGAAATGACTTATGAAATGTTGCTAATGCTGAAAATTTGGCCTACTGGGACTCATTCACCATTCTGGGCGAATTAGTCCCAGATCTGGGAAACTATTCTAGAGCCCATTTTAGACCAAATGGGTATCCAAAATTGCATAAAACCTTTTCTAGGCCTGGCAGTGGGACTCATTCGCCACTGATGGTGAATCAATCCACTTTTGAATTTCTAAAAAAGTGGAAACAAAAGCCCTCAGTCTACACTTCGGTTCCTGACAAATGTCCACCTCTGAAAGTTTGATTTTCAGCTCTGTAAGTGACTTTTTGTTGATATTTTGACTTAGTCAACAAGGGGATGTATTCAAAAACTTTGCAACTTAATATTTAATGATCTCCAAGTCTTCAAGATACCTAGATATGCAAACACACAAGGGTTGAATGTTAGGGCATGGGGGTTTGCCTTGGTCAAACCCCTTTTTAGGTAAATAAACCAAAATGAAGAAATAATGTAATGAAGCATGCAATAATGGAGTTAATACCTTTCCATGATGTTTGATCTTTATTTTCTATAGTAATGAGTGAATATTTTGTCCTTGAATGTCTGAAAAATGATCTTGAATGACTTGAAATGATAAAACCCTAGCTTGCTTGACTTGAAATGGAAGAGTGATGGATGATAAATGAAATTGGTTATGAATCAGGGTTTAGAGACTTATATTTATAGGAAATCCACCTAATTTTCTCGTTAATTTGATCCCTAAGGCTGACATGCAGAAAAATAAAACTTAAAATCCAACTTTTCTCTCTTAAACACTAAAAATGGCTCAAATGGGACTCATTCGCCATCAAGGGTGAATGGGTCCCACTTGGATGGGACTCATTTTCCCCTAATGGTGAATGGGTCCCATAGGGACCATTCTGCTAGCTGGAATGTTGGGAAGTAAGGAAATCAGGTTTATATGGTGACTTTGTTGGTTATTTGATCAAATTATGCCTCGGGATGCACAATATGGGGTTATAGGGGCCTATTAATGATGATGTAAAGGGTAATTAGGGCTTGGGACACAAAATTCAATGTGAAAGTGTGATTAAATACATTTTAAAACACTAAAATGAGGTCCATATAGCCTAGAAAGGCACAACATCCAATGTGAATGTGTAAGACACATTACAACATGGTGCAGGGGCACCATGTGGATTCAATTTTACAAGCTTGGTCAAGTGATAGGTTTTTAGGAGTTTGAGTTTTTGACAAGAATATAAGGTCATGATAGACCAATTTATTATGTAATAAGTCATTTTTAGTTGGTTTTGGCCAATTTGTCAAGTTTGGTGTCATTTTGCAAAAATTTGCTAGTCTTGTTAAAAGTTGTCATGTAAAAATGCAAAAATTGCTTAAAGTTGGAATACCAATGGTCAAGTTGGTTCAAATGGAAGTTGTGATGGTTGATTTGGTTGTATTTTTATGTTAGAAGTTTAAAAAGGTCTCTTTTAAGATGAAAAATAGGATAGAGAATTGTATTGAAGTGGTATTAATCAAAAGAACACTGTTTTCTAGTATTTTGACTGGTAAATTACTGTTGCAGGGTTTTGTATGGACCCGTACTGTAGGTTTTTGAAAAAAAATGATTTGAATTGAGTAGAGATATGTGTTAAGTTCCTATTGGTTTTTGTAGGACTTTATTTCATAAAGAATTAAGGGTTTAGTGGCCAATTTTTTGCAAACAGTATGTAATACCTTGTTTAAGGGTTTGTAGGCACTCAAAAATGGATTGAACACCCATTCCACCATTAGATATCTTTGTAGCTTGGTGGAATGGGTGAGTTAAGGTAGGAGTAGGCATCCATGTGGTTTTCATGAGTAGGGAGGAGTGTTTGTTGAGTTTTTGATACTTCCCTAAGTGAATTTGTTTGAGTTTTTAAGCCAAAATGGTGGCTAGGAGATGATATATGGTGAAATTGCATTGAGTAAGGCTTTGAAATGGTCCATTTAGCATGTTCAGGCATAATTAAATGGGTTTGAGGTGTTGTAAATGATAAATGAGGCTGGGAATGTATAGTTTCATTAAACCCTCGCAAAACTAGTCAAAAACAAGGGTTTATTGGTTTGGTGGTTAGGAAGGTGTTTTGGAAAATAAAATTTGTTGATTCATGGTTTTTGAAGCCTGGTCAAGGTCAGGGAATGAGGTTTTGTGGTCAAAGGAAATATTTCATGGTGGATGCTTTGTAAAAGTGGCTTAATTGGCCAAGGAGGACAACACAACAGTGTTGTTTTGGAGGTGTTGGTCCAAAGTGACCTATTGAGATTTTGAGATATGTTTTTGAAGGCCTTTAAGGGTTTCTAAAAAGGTGAATGGTTTGTGAGTTGGAAGAGATTTTTTCAATATAATTCCAAGTAACTAAGTCTACAAACCTACAAGGGAAACTAAGTGGTTGTATGAAGAATCACCCTAGTTAGGGTTTTGGTGAATTAAGTTTTGTGGAAAATAGTTGGAATTGTGTTGGTTTGGAGTTTTCCTCCCTGTTCTACATCACACACTAGATTAGAGTTAGGTTTAATTCACAAGCCTTCTAGATTAATGTGATAATGCAATTAAATACATTTTATAATGTTGAATTAAGGGGAAATGGGTTCATTAACTCTAGAGAGGTGTGAAAGTCTTTTACAACACTTTATAAAACCTTCACAAGACATTGTTAAATGCATTTGCAAGGGTCCAATACCTAATGTGGACGTGTAAAACAATTCACAACATCAAATCAAGGCCCCATTAAGTCCAATTTATCATCAATTAATCCCAATTCAAGCAAGCAAAAAGGGATACTTTTTCCGTGTCCACATCTCTATTCTGCATGATAATAATGTGGTGTCGAATCTATTTTTTTTTATAATTGGATCATTTATTATGTGCTTATCTTAAGTTGAGATGTTCCATATGTCCAGATCTTGTAAATTTTTTGGTGTGGATTCTATTTGGTAGGCCTTATTCTTGGTTACCTTGGTTACAAAGGTATGCTTATTACTGTGAGACCTATAGAAGGTTTTGGAGTACCTAATATAGTAACTATTCATTAAAATGTGTAGCAGTAGTATATGGTGCATGGGAAGCTTTGTTCACTTTCAGTAGAGCTTTGGCAATGATATTGTTCACGATGCTATGTATATCTCAATATCTCTTTAGTGGGAGTTTTTGTGTAGTTACATAATGTGTCCCATCTTCTTTGTTTCAAGATCATGGTTATAAGTTGTTGTGGTGTGTAGTGAGCCATGAATAATCTCTAATTAGAAGATGGATAATCTCTTACAATGGTTGATTGGTGTCATAAGGAGCTCTTGGATTCTACCCTTAGGTTGAAATGATATTTTATTAACATCTTTGGTTCTATTGATAGAGGATTCTTGATATTCATATTATTTGAAGAGATGTTGACATCTTCGTTTATCATGGAGGACTTTTGGAGTCTTTATTAAGGTGTGATATTTATGACTCATTAGTTTTGATAGATGATCCTTGGTTTAGAAGATGAATGGTATTATGTCATGGTGTACTCTTGATCATGAGTTAGAGTTTTGGCATAATATAGGAACTCTTAGGAGAAATATACATGTTTATTAGAGCACATGATCTTATTTTGAGAAGGTGTTAGATCATAATGTCATGATATGTTCATGATTTTATAGTTGGAGATTTGAAAAATTTCTAGTTAGTTCTCTTTGGTTTTGAGTATTAATCATTTTCTTGTAGCTTCATGCTTTTGTAGGTTGCATTTGAAGTTGGCATGGATTGATAGGTGGATACAGATGGATACTAGAGAGACTTAGGCTTGGTTGGATATCTCTTGTACTTAGAGATATGTGTTGGAATGGTTAATTTCTATGAAAAAATTCAACAAAAATATTGAGAATCCTACACTTGGATATGGACATGAGTACATTATGGATTTGATGAGGAGGTTTCCCTTTATTGTAATCTTTTATTTCTTGGTGTTGTATACACATGACAATCTTGTATCCCACTCTTGGTCTATTCATTATGTGAATGATTTAATAGGTGTTCCCCACTTAAATATTAGATGCATTATTTAAATAATATATTTTCTTCTCATGTGAATTAGTCTTGAATGATAAAGTTATAAGGACTTATTGAGAAGTATATGCATGGTTAGATGGATTTTTTCCGCTCCCCTTGTTTTGGTTTTGATCTATGAAACTATTCTTGTGAAATTATTTAGAGAGGTATAGGAAATGGTGTGTGCTTTTGGGAATATTCCCTTTATTATGGGAATGATTGGTTTATTTGTTCTACCTTCAGTTTGAGAGGTTTGTACATCTATTGTTGCTATGTTTTCATTTTGAGTTGACTGGTTAGATGTTGGTATCTTTTCAATTTAGGAATGTTGGAGGAGATCTTACTTTACACAACTTGACACATGATAGTGTTGATACAAGGATATAGTTTGATTTGTAGCTTCTCTCTTTCTTGATATATTGTCTTCTTCTTAAAGGTTCTAATCTCTACGAAGTTGAGTTCTCTATGAATTCAAGTATTGTTGTTGGAAACATTTTAGTAGCTCCTTGATCTCTTTCTTCATTTGTTTGGAGGACTTGGAAAATTTATTTGGAGATTGGTAATGAGAGATTTTATATTCATATCATTTTATGTTTCCTTAGCACTATGTGATAGAAGAGTTAGTCACATCCTCTATGTGAGTTATTTGGTAGACTTGGTATGCCTTGATCTATTTTTATATTTGACATTACCCATATATACTAAGTTCCTAGATATATATGTTCTTCATTGTCAAGATTTCATTTTGGTTGTCTTAATTTATAGGTTACTAATGTGATGATGAATTTGCAAGCTTCACTATTTGGGATATTTGAGTTGTGTAATTTACTAGGTTGTCTTTACCTATTGGTTGCATTTATGACTCAAATTTGGATTTCCTTTATACATAGATTAGTTTAGTGTTGATGTAGACTTAATGTTGCGTTGATATGAGAGGATGGATAATTAGAGTGGTGGATGTATAAGGACTTGATTGCAGTTTTGGGTTGGTATTTTGATGACATGGAGTTCTACCTATGATGTTTTTTCTTACCCTATTTTTGAGGTATGCATAGATTGGATGAGCTAGCAACTTGCTGTGGTTTCTATTCCAACGGGTATGAGTAAGGAAACTACTTGGAGATTTTTGTTACCATTTAAGTTTAATGCTTATTTTCATGTATAGATTGATGCAAGATTCAATGATGGTTAGTATGTCTCACCTTGACATGGTCCTTATCCTATTATGGTTGACATGATGGAGGATGAGAGTTATTTATTGAGATAGTGGTTACTTCATTTGCTATTGTAAGTATCTTTTTTGACCATGAGAGCATGTTGAAGAATCAAGTGGTATAGGGTTGGCCAAGGGATTTTTTTCCCTTGTTGGTTTTCTGATGGATTTATTTACAATACATGATGTCAAGTGGGAGAATGTTAGGGTTAATGTTTCATCCTTTATCAATCCCATGTATTTAATTAATCCTAATATTGTTGATAAATAATTCATAAGGGATGAAGGATTCAATATCAAAAATAGTTATTTTTTATCATTAGGGTTCTATTGTTATGATAATTAATTTTTATTAGGGGTTGTTAACTGACTTTTTACTAATAGTAAGTTACCATTTACTAGAAGAGAATATTTAAGGTTAAGGTTGTTTTGGATGCCCAACTCCTCATGAGTTTTTTTGAACACTTGTGTTTTTTTTTGGATGATTATAAAACCTCCACATGAAGACAATAATCACCTTGAAAGATAGGAAAAACTAGGTGTCCATAAGGAAAAAGTAGTTGTCCATGTGTAAGATGTGAGTAATGGAGTTACAACTAATATTATTTTATGGAATAAATGCTTGGATTTATCTAGGAGAGGAATTGTGATATGATAACCAACTTGGTTCCCCCATTTAGAAGGTGAAAATGCTATATAACGAAGGGTAATGGTGGTAGAAATGGAGCAATATGGACTAGAATGAAAACTTTATTTTTACGTGATAAAGTAATGAAGACTGAAGAGGACAAATGAAGTATTGTATGTAACATCTATTATTTAATATAATACATTTTTTTCCTCTCTTCTTGGTAGATTTTTTCTAAAAGAGTTTCTCCATGTAAATCTTGTGTTGTGAGATGATCTTCTGGAGTTTCTTGCATTCTTATGTTGTTGATTTGAGCCTCTTTATTTTTGCTATCTTATGGTTATGTTTTACTCCTTTTTTTTAATTTAATCTAATGTGGTTGTATTAAGCATATTAAAGTGACTAATTTTACTATCATAAATAAGTTGAATCTCTATATGGTAATTCCATATTAAGGCATCTTAATTTTAGATTTGCACATAATTTTAAAATTTTCGGATTCTAATAGTCTAAGCCTTGTATCTCACTAATTGGTATCATAGCATGAATAGAGCTTTGATGAATAATAATTAGACCAGAGATTTTTCTTTTATCCAACATTCTCTCAACTAGAAACACCCTTAACTAATCTCACAAAAAGGGGTCTTTTAAATGGAAACATTGCATAGTGAGCAGTTGGTAAATTGAAAGAAATTATGAGCTCATGCACTATGTTTTCTATTTTAGATTTCTCCCTTCCTTAACTTTGGAATTAGGAGAAAGTTGGAGTTGTTTCGATGTATAAAAAGCACTCGATTTCTTTCAAGAGTCAAAAACTCGTGGAGGTGGAAAATTGATTCTCCATATATGATAAGGAAATGCTAGCTATCATGCTCACACTAATCAAATTTAGGCTATACTTGGTGGGTGGCCAGCTTGTGGTCAAAAAATATCACAGTAGCTTGAGGTATTTTCTCAATTAGAAGGATTTGAATGAGCGGCAACAAGAGTGGGTATAAAAATATAGGCATATGACTTTGACATTGAATATATTAAAGGAAAGAATAATGTTATTGTTGATGCTTTTTATCAAAGGTTGAACATGTGTTTAATGTCTCACATCTTTGGTAATTGGAAGAAAAAAATCATATCAAAATATGCTAAGAATGTGTTTACAACTAATGTGTTGGAAGGGAATCTTTTGGATGATAGGTACACATTCTACAACAAACTCATTCTCTACAAGGGAAGAATCTGCATGGTGCCAATCTGGAAGGAAATTTTTTGAATTTGGTTCATGACACTCCATTGGTAGGACACCTTGGGTATTTAAAGACCTACAAGAATAATAGGGAGAGATCATTTGGAAGGACTCAAGGATGATGTCCTCAATCATATCAAATAATATGTTATTGGTTAATGGAATAAAATAAAACATTCCCAGTAGATCTTTTGTAACCCTTACCTATTTTAGAGTAGAAGTGTGAGAATGTTTCAATGGAATTCATCATTGGACTTCCTAAAGTCCAAGTTAAAGACTATATATACATTGTTGTAGAGAGGCTTACAAAGTATGTATATTTATTTTCTATTTCTTCAAATTTTAAGGCACCCCAAGTTGTTGATTTATTCTATAAGTGTTGAAGCCCCATGTACCACCAAAGGGCATCATGAGTGATAGAGAAAATTATTTTGAGTTTTTTTTGGAAAGAATTGAGCTCACACCTAGCACTAGCTACCACCCACAAATAGATGGCCACACCAAGATTGTGAATAAAAAGGTGAAAGGTTATTTGAGAAATTATGTTTTAGATCAACAAGAGATAGATAAATTGGCTCCATCTAGGAAGAACTATTAAAAAACCACTTATCACATGTCGATAAATATCACATCATTCATGTATTTGTATAGCTATGAGGCCCAAATATTTATTGATCTCATTCTTTCAAAAAACAAGGTTTTGGGGCAAGTGATTTGATCAAACAAAGCCTAAATTTTTTGAATTCACTTAAGAATAATCTCGAATAGGTTCAAAATCAATAAAAGCTGTATGTAGATTGCCATAGGACCGAGATAAAATTTGAAGTTGGAGACATGGTATTTGTGAGGTTGCAAACACACAAGCAATCTTCTTTGAAGGAAAGAAGAATTGAAAAGCTCAAGCCACATTTTTATGGACCTTACAAAATTATGAGGATTGGTAAAGTTTCCTATGAGTTGGAGATGTTAGAAGGAAGTAAGATGTTACGAAAAGGGTTTTCTACATCATGCACAACAAATGATTATTTTAATTATGCAAAACAAATATTTATTTGTGGTGCATCTTCATGATATTTGTTTAGCCACACTAAATATTTATTTGGGCCCACTTGAAAGGTTGTAAGTGATATTGGATAAATATTTTACGTGTGGGTTGCACATGGGAATAATATTTAATATTGGGAAACTTAGTACCAAAAAGTAAATTTTGGGGTCAATGGTTTTGTGCACTCATGATTATGAGGCACATGGTTGTTTTGTGTGAGCTTGTTTCTATGAAAGTAAGAACATGTTTAGTGGTTGAGGTTGGTTGTCTTTATATTAAGCTCATTTGTTGAGTGCGTATGTGGAGCATGGCATGAGATGTGTGGTTACATGGTCAAAAACGTTGAGGAACTTGATGTTTTAGAAGTATTCATGGAAACTATATAAGTATATTATAATATTCTCATTGATGAATAATAAATTGAGTGTGGATGCTTTTAGAGGCTAGGTTTTTTCCCTCTTGAGGGTTTTTGCAGCATATATATTATGTAATCTTGTGGAATGTATTTAATCTTTGCATTATGGTTATTTTGTAAGCTTTTATTCATGCTTTTCCCTCATGGGGTTGTGTAGGAGATGGTTGGATCAACTTTGTAAATTTTCCTAAGAGTCATGATGTCTTTACGTGCCTTGTCTCAAAATAGTGCTTATAATATGTATAGTACTTTTAGATGAGTTGCCTCCAATTGATGAAGAAAGAAAGTTTGATTTCAATTCTTGAAGAAGTCATGAATGTGAGGGAGAGGAAGTTGAGAAATAGAAGCATCAAGGAATATTTGATTTAGTGGAAAGATATTCCCATGGAGGATGTAATTTGGGAAGGCCCTCAAATTTTGGAATATCCAGACCTACAATTTCGTGAGGAAAATAAATTTTGAATGGGGCATACTTGCCATGTTCTATTTCTAGTTAATCTAAGTATGTACATATTAGGTCTATTGTTGTGTCTTCCTTGATCCTATTTATTGTGTGTTTTCCCTTTTTGAATATGTATATCCTTCCAACCCCTCTTTTCGCTTCCTTCTATCAAATTTTTTGAATTATCCATCCTATCATGCCTCCCACCCTTCCTTATTGTTAGAATTTTGAACCTATCTTTATCAACATGCCCATTGTTCAACTCCCAACACTCCAGCCTATAGTACGAGTCCCATGGTATCTTTGAACCTCAATCCTCAATATTTTCATCTTTTTTGGTTCTCTTCCCAACTTCCTAGCATATTTCATAATGTCATTAGTGGTCTATTTTTGGCACCCTAACTTTCAAAAGAGTAAACTTGCATGCATATAATCTTTATTCAATTTTGAAGTTTCAAGTTTACTTTGTGGTCAACTTATTATTGTTTTGATATATATTGTTAGAGTAATCTAGTATTCTAGTGCTTAAGCTTACTTAGGTCATGTTCATTTTTGTGTCTCAAGTCATATGATGAGGACACGTCATAAAATCTTGTTTTATTCCCACCTAGGTTTATTTTTTAGCATTTTTTTTCCTTTATAAGGATTCATTGTATCATTATTATTCATTCAATGCACAATATGATTCATGTTTGGATCAATAGATCTTGGCTTCCTTTTTCTCTAGGTTTTTGATTGCAGGTGGCCCTTGAGAGTTGTGGGGTTGAGGAATCATCTCCAACATATGTAAAGGTTGAATGCAAACTTTTGGCCAAAACATCTATACTTTACACAAAATCCTTTTTTGGAAATAATTTTGAGCACCTTTTTTCAAGTGAGGAGATCATAGGACAAAAAACCTATTGATTTCAAAGGATAGTCTGATATAGAGTTCACATTTGAGCATGATTAGATGTAGATTCTAGTTGTATTATATTGGTTTGTTTTTTATTATTGTTTGTATGAATACGAGAGATTATTTTTTTTGTAATTATGGATATTGTAAAATTATTTGAATGTAATACAATCATTATTGTAATAAGAAAGAGATTGAGAATTATATCTGTAATTTATTGTTCATTATAATAAGAATATTGGGAGTTATTTATGCCATTTGATGTTTGGAAATGTATTGATATTGTTAATGTGTAAATAAAAAATAAATCTAATTCCTCTAAGATGTGATCTTAATACTAGGATCTGATGATGTTAACCAAATAATAAGTGTTATTAAAGTTTTAATGATAAGATTTTCCTAAGAATTTTAGCTCAAGACATTACATACATTTCCAAAAATAATTATGCAACATTTTCACTTAGAATTATTTTTCCTAAAACCGTGATACCAATTTTTCTATGGTTTAAATTTTTTTTGAAAACCCTATCTTCTTCCCACATTTTCTCATGTTGCATACATTTTCTAAAAATATATAAAAACAACCTTTGGTAGATCAAAAGCATAGATTTTGAGAAGATATATTTTTATTCTAATTATTGTTAGTAGTTTATTTTTGAAGTTTGTTACTTGAGTAGGTCATTAATGTCAAACATATTGTTGACTAGAAATTCAAAAAGCTAAATAATGTGGACTCGAGGGCAACACAGCCGTGTGATTCTACCATCATATACTTGCCAGCAAACGTGGACTCGAGGGCAACACAGCCGTGTGATATAACATTAATTCCATGGATTTTGAGAGATTCAAACTTGCCTTGCTTTTGCAAATGGACAAGTCCAGAGATTTTTATTAGTATGTGTTTCTTATAATCACTTTTCGTAATCAATGAGTTGTATGTTATGGTGATATATGATGTGGTAATAGTATTTGTCAATGAGTTTCTGAGGCCCTTAGAAATCGGGTTTAACTTCTACGCAAATGTTTCCTTTATCTTTATTTAACATATTATTTATAATAATTATATATGTATTATATTATATAGTTAAAGCATATTATTTATTATATTTATATTAAAACACAAAATTCAGTATAAGGGTGTGAGGTTCCATGCATCTTAGGATGATTTAGCCACAAAAATTATCAACATTTAAGAACATATAATCAAAATAGTTTCTACACGAGTCATATGGATGTATGTCAAACTAGAGTAAAGAAAGAATGGGTATAATGAAAATAGAGCATGAGAGATGTAGGGAGAGAAATAAGAGAGAGTTATGCAGAGAGATAGAGAGGGAGAGTTAGATATAATGATATAGAGAGAGATGGGTAACGAGATAAATCCCCATTGACATGTGCCATCTTTGGATTGTTGACACATAATAGTTGCTAAAAAATCGGACTTTGTTTCCCTTTATATCTCTTATTTTTCTCCCATCTCCTATCTCTCGCTATTCCTCTCTCAATAAATGTATCTCTTTCTCCTTGTATATCTTTCATTTTTCTCCTATCTATCTCTCTATTCTTAATATCTATAAATGTATATCTTTCTCTCCCTATTTATCTCTCTCTATTCCTCTCTTTGTAAATATCTCTTTCTCTCCCTGTTTATCTCCCTCTCTCCCTATTTAATTTCCTTTACATCTCTTTGTAGATCCTCTATCTCTTTTTCTCTTTCTCTCTTGCCCCCTCTCTCCTACATTTCTATCTTTCCCTCTATATCTCTTCTCTCTCTTCTTCATACATGTTATCTATCTTTCTATATTCCCCTCTCTATGTTGCATTGATTTTACTAATGACACACCAAAGAAAAATAAAATGTAAAATTTGTAGTTAAGAGGCATTTTCTCTTTAAAAGAACAAGTTGGGTCCACTTTCATGGTCATTGCTTTCCTAAGAGTTGCTTTGATATAAGTAATTTATAATCTTGATAGATAATAATTCTTCCAACACATATGTATCAAGACATTGATGGACTAGAATTTATCATACTAAAATCTATAAATATCTCATCTCATTACAAAAGAAGGGCCCATTTCTACCATCACATAACTGTATCAGTATCAAGTTAACATATATAATACAACATAGCTTACCACTAAAACTTCTTTGGAAAAAATAATTCTATGATATGTATGGTATCCATCATTCCTACATATCAGCCTACATTGAGGTCCTTGTCAGTGCATTGACTAGAAAGAATTTCACCTATATTTTTTTGGGTAAGAAATAATGAAGCTTTATACTTGGAGACCAATAAAACAATCCACATTTTCAACTTGAATCTAATGGGTGACACTTGACACCTAAACTCAATGTGATCAAATTATATCGAAGAAAATTGTTTGGTAAAATTCCCTTAAGATGTGTTGTCATGGCTTTCTACAATCGTAGAATATGCACATAATGGATTTGTTGAACAATCCTTGGAAAGTTTCATGCAAATGCAATCAACATGTATAAATTCAATCTAAAAAACTTCGCCTACCTTCTCCTTAGTTGTGCCAAAATAGGAGCTCTATAATAGGGTATGACATCTATCACAACATAATAGAAAGGAATGTTAGATGTTGTAGATGCAAAATTAACTATTAACCTCTCTTCTCTCAATATCTATTTCCTTTTTATCTCTCTTATCTCTCTCTCCCTATGCCTCTTGGTTTCTCTATCTCTCTATCTCTCTATATCCTCTTTGTCTCCATCTCTCTTTATCAATATGTGTCTCTCTATCTTCCTCTTCCCTTTTTGTATATCCATCTCTTTCTCATGTCCTCTCTCTTCATTCTTTATGCCTCATGCTATTTTTTTCTCTATCTCCTTTCCCCCATATCACTCTCGCTCTTTCCCCCTTTATCTCTCCCTCTTTCTATCCCTATATCTACCTCTCTCTATACTACAAACATAACATGAGCCTATTGGTAATGGAGTCTAATTATTTTCCTTATTCAAAGATTTTTTTCAACCATGTTTGGATCCTTGTAAGATGATGCATAGTTGATTTGAACCTATCACTTCTCTATTGAGACCTTTGTTGTGCAAATATCATTTGCTAAATGACCTGCCAATTGACCTTATGTACTGCACAAATGTAGGCAATTTTTTTCCTAATTGACCTTCCACACCTCTTTGGCATACCCATTGCATCCCAAGGTGCGATTGCTAGTAATAAGATTTAAAATAAAAAGTGGAGACTTGTTGAAACTATTGCATTTTTTCTTCACTAGACTTTAAAGAATCATAAAATATATATACTTATCAAAATTAAAAACTTCTTTCATGCACTTAAATTTCATGTTATCTAAAAAGGTAAAAATTAAGGGAAAAAAATCACAAAGTGAAAATGTGGGAGAAGGCGCGCGAAAGGCGATATTGCGAATTCCATCACCAGTCCATTTTGGCTATCCCTGCGTTTGCCACGAAGGCAAACATAATTGCACTTGGGGGCTCCTCCAATGAAGTAGGGAAAGATTGAACAAATGTCATCACAGAAGATCGGTTCGACAATAAACAAAACTAAGGCAGAAGACATATGGACTTTCATAAGAAAATAGAGCCACATGAGGGATAGGACACAAGACCTATCTTTGGGCCAAAACAACTCCAAAACAACTCAGAGGAATGGGTGGCCCGGGAAAGATCGGTCTTAGCTCTAGCCTGAGAGATCGAAAGCAGGGCCTAGGAAAGGAGAAACATGTAAAGCTATTGTATTGAAAACTAAGGTAATGGCGCCGACCTGGGAGCACTTGCAAAGATGCGCCTTTTTTTCCAAATGGTGTGGAGATGGATGCCCAACGGGAAGGATTGCGGATTGGTGGATAGGCATGTTCAGAGGTGGGGTTAACATCAGATCTCTTGAACATGATTTCTTTATTATTGAATGCATAGATGAGTTCGTGAAGAGAGAGATTTTGTATGGAAAGCCATTATTTTTTGAAGGGTATACGTTTTCCCTCACAGATTGGGAAGAAAATTTTGATCCAAGCAAACATAGCATCAAAACAATGCCCAGATGAATCAATTTAAGGAATCTCCCAATTGAATATTGGAACACCGACGCCCTAAGCAAGATTGGGGAGGAATGGGGCACATTCATTGGGGTAGACGAATATTTCCTATTCAGCAAGATAGGGGTGGAGGCGAAGATATGTGTCTCCCTTGATAAGGATACAAAAATCCTAGAAAATATGGAAATCATAATGGAGAACGATAGATGGTTTCAGAAAGGGGAAATCTCCACAGTTCAACCAGAGGGAAAGTGTGTGTTGGGGCTGAGATACAAGACGTCCTACTCAAGAGCAGGGGATGAGGACTCAAGCAATCTTAAAAACCCTAACCAAGATTCAAAACAGGGTATTAAAAAAACCAAACCATTGGACAACATAGAGTTGAAAGGGAAATGGGTGGAAACAACACCAACGGTTCCCGTGACTTTAATGGATTGCCCTAAAAAGAGGAAATTGGGTGTTAGAGAACTCCATTTATAGGAATTAGAAATTTGGTTTTGAGACATTTGTATTGGTATAGATAATTTTTGTAGATAATTGGTATAAATCATATTGTCAAAAAAAAATGATTTATTATACTTTATATGAGAATTAAAATTTCTATTGCATTCAAATGAATCAAATGTTCTTTTGACAATATGATTTACGCTCTTTAAAAAAAGGACACAAATCTGCTGCCAAATGACAACCTAGAGAAAGAAAAACAAAAAGGAGGGGAGCTTACTAAGCTGTTGAAAGAAGCATCAGACTTGCAAAGAGACATCAAACTGTAGCTAGAGGAAATAATGAATGGAGATGATTCTCAAGCAATTGAGGGGCAGGAAAAGGCTGATTTGGAAATAATGGCCCTAGGACAGGGGCATAACTCTTTTGGTTTAAGCCTTGAGGATGGGGAGATTTTGGAGCAAGTGGCCAAGAATCCGCTTGACCTCAATGATCTGGGCTTCCAGGCAACGGTGGAAGAAAACAAGATAGGTCAGAGTGTAGAGGTGTTCTTGGCTATAGACTACATTAGCAAGCCCACAAGGGCATTAAAAGACCAAAATGAAAGTGAAGGTTCTGATCTAGCCCCTAGCCCAAGTGCGAATCTGGAAAAGAATGCTACTCTGTGGGAGCAATTCGTAGGAGTAAAGGAGGCAAAGAAGAATGAAAATGTAGCCTCAGGAAAAGTCAAAGGAAGGAAAAAGTAGGAGAGCAGATAGAAGGGGTAAGGATGGGCTCTGATGACATGAACATAGAAGAGGAGGAGCTCTCAAAGGTAGACATAATCTGTTATCTCCTTGGGATCTCAGGGGGGCTGCAAGGAACTTCAAAGTTGGGGAAACTTCCACCACAAAAAAGGAGGAAAAAAGACAAGCTCTCCTCCAAGAAATTTTGGAAGAGGGTGAGATGGAGAACTAGGTAAATGAGCTCCTATTCACAAGGAAAATTTTTTCCCTAGAGGAGCAGGACAAGCTAGGAATCCAACAAATCCCCTCAACCAAAATGAAACTTGATTTCGAGAAGAGCTCAAGCAAGAAATTCAGAACAAAATCACTAACTGAGCTAAGGATTAAGGATAGTGAAGCTGAAGGGCAGCTTAAGATAACATCTCTATTGGAATCAGGGAAGGGAAGCCCCCTTCCCAAGGAGCCATGATGCTCCTATCATGGAATATTAGGGGCCTTAATACCCCTAACAAAAGATGCTTGGTCAAGTGGAGGATTGGCTTGACCAAGGCTGAAATAGTTTTAATCCAAGAAACTAAACTGGGCAAAGGAGAGGTGGAGGCTTTCGTTAAAAGCCTCAAGAATTGGAACGTGGAGGCAGTCCAATCGGTCGGTCCCTCTGGAGGGTTGGCAATTGCTTGGAACTCAACTCTGGTGAATTTTGAGGTGTTGGGGGCAGGAAGTCACTGGATTGGAGGTATTATTAAGAGCCTAGTCTCCAACATGCAGTTCCTATTGATTAATGTATATGGACGAAACTCCTGCCTCAACAAAAGAGTGCTTTGGGCTGAGTTGGACACTTTCATGGCAGTAAATGCATTCCCTCACAAAATTATAGGAGGCGACTTTAATGCTATCCTACGTAGCCAGGACAAGAAAGGGGGTTTACTTAGACCGGGGCAGTCACAAAAGGACGTCAGTGATTGGGTCATAAGAAACAATTTTCTCAAGATTGAACTTGGAGGCAAGGATTTCACCTGGAACAATAGATGACTTGGCTTCAACAACATAGCTAAAAAGTTGGACATATATTTATTTGGGGGAGACATAACAACCTTTCCTTATTCCATGGATGGCACCATCCTTCCTTGTTCTGGGTCGGATCATTATCCCATCAAACTAGCCATCAATGGGGATGAGAAACCAACAAGGTCTCCATTTAAATTTGAGAAGATGTGGACCAAGGATGAGAACTTTATGAGTCTGATACAAACTTGGTGGAATGAAGCACAGTTTGAAGGGTCGAAGTTGTTTTGTTTTGTCTCAAAACTAAAACATGTAAAGAACAGACTGCTGGCATGGAATAAGGAACACTTTAAGAACATCTTTCAAAGTAAAATTAGAATTGAAGAAGAGCTAAGCGCACTCAATGAGGAAGTCATTAAAAGTGGCATGACACATGAATGCTTTCTTATTGAAAAAGACTTGATGACGGATTATGAAGATGTGTTAACGAAAGAAGAAATATTCTGGAAGCAAATATCTAGAGAAAATTGGATTGATGCAGGGGATAGGAACACGAGATATTCCATAGTATCACAAAACAACGGAGAGTCACAAACAACATCTCAAGATTGGAGAAAGTTAATGGCCTTCCAATAGAGAATCCCAAGGAAAATAGGGATGAGATAGTAAATTTTTACCAAGCTCTATTAAATAATTGGGAGGGCTCAAACCTTTCGGCCCAACAAAGTCTTTTGCAACATATTCCCCACACTATCAGTGAAGGGCAGAACAGGGTTCTCAATGCTAGACTCATCCAAGCAGAAGTTGAAACAACACTCAAGCAACTCCACCCGGATAAGGCTCTAGGACCAGATGGTTTTCCCACTAGTTTTTTTAGAAGTGTTGGACTATCTTTGGAACAAAATTAACAAAAGCCTTTGAAGCAACCAGAAATTATGGGAGGTTGCTTAGAGAAGTGAACAACACTTTCATCGTTCTCATCCCCAAAAAGGAGAAGGCTATGAAATTGGAGGACTTTAGGCCAATTTCCCTTCGCAACACCCTCTACAAGATCTTGTCTAAGGTACTGGAAAATAGGCTTAAAATATTGATACCCAGCATTATCTCAGAAGAACAAACTGGATTCGTTCCTGGGAGATCAATCCTAGACGGAGTCATCATAGTCCAAGAAGTGATACATACCTTGCAGAATACTAGTGTGGCTGGGATGTTGATTAAACTGGATATTCGAAAAGCCTATGACAAGGTAGATTGGCGTTTCTTGTGTAAGGTTTTTGAAGCTTTTGGATTCAATAGACAATGGGTTAATTGGATTTTTGAGTGCATTTCAGGTAGGTATTCTATCCTGGTTAATGGTTCACTAGAAGGATTTTTTGATGCCTCAAGAGGGTTGAGGTAGGGAGATCCAATCTCCCCTTTCTTGTACATTCTAATGGCAGAAGCACTAGGGAGGGCTCTCAGGAGCATACAATCTGCTGGGCACCTAGTTGGAATAATAGTTGCAAGAAACATCTATGTCACTCACCAACAGTTTGCAGATGACACCATGCTCTTTGGAGCTGCCAAGAGGAAAGAAGCCCGACAATTCCTAAAAGTTCTTTCATTGTATGCCAAGGCCTTGGGTCAAGAAGTCAATCATGTAAATCAAAGGTATTCTTCTTTTCAACTCCCCCAAGGGAAGAAATGGAAATACTGAACATCTTGAAATTCAAAAAAGGAAATATGCCATGCTCTTATCTTGGTCTGCCTATTTATAAAGGGCTGAGAAACTCCAAATTATGGGACCCCTTGAATGATAGATTGGACAAAAGAATGAAATATTGGAAAGGTTGTTGGCTTTCCTAGGCTGGGAGGTTAGTGATGCTAAAAATAGTGGTTTCTTCTCTGCCCATACCTCTTGTCTTACCTTGCCCTTACATCTAGAGCAAACACGGACATCATTCATAAGATGAGAAGATTCTTTTGGTAAGGCTTAGTTGAAAAGGACATAATGGCTCTCATTTCTTGGGAGAAGATATGCAAACCCAAAGAACATGGTGGGGTCGGACTTAGGGATTAAAGTTGGAAAAATAAAGCACTTGGCACCAAATTGGTTTGGAAAATGTTCAATGAACCAAAGCTAAAGTGGGCTAGGATACTGCAAACAAAATATCTTAACACCAATGATCTAGCTGATTGTCAAGATTGTTAATCCTCCTAAGGGGTCATAGGTGTGGAACTTTTTGTTGAGTTGCAAACCTGTTATTGCTGACCATGTGTCTTGGGACATATATGGAGGGGAAACAACACTATTCTGGGAGGACTCCTAGGGAGGACACCCAAGCTTAGACAATAAATTAAAAAATAGAGCAGACCAAAACATACCTTAAACAACATTGGGGCTGTAGGGTCAGGGATTATGTGGTCTTCTTCCAGAATAATCCATCCCTTGGTTGGAAATGGAAAGATATGTCAAAATTACCGCTGCCAATGGAAGATGTTTCCTTGCTAACTGAGGTGATCAAACAAACAAAGTTAGTCTTCAAAAGCGGTGAAGACAAACTGATATGGGTGGGGTTGAAGAATGGCCTCTATAACACCAAGGATGGGTATATAATTGTTGCTGGACTGGATCTTGTGGAAAAGTATGACAATCCCATTCACTTATTTTGGAACAAACACTGTGTGCCCAAAGCTGGGATCTTTGTTTGGGCAGCCACTTAGAAGAAAATTTTGACAGCAAAAAGGTTTAGAAAATTGGGCTTTGAGGGACCATCTTGGTGTGTGTTATGCAAAAAGGATGAAGAGAGTATCGATCACCTGTTGCTTGGTTGCCCCTTCTCTCAACAATGTTGAAGGTGGCTGTGCGCAAAATTGGGGTGGATAATAGCACTCCCAAATGACATTATGAGCCTTTTCAAGGGATGGCCAATCAGACCTTCGATTGGCCTCATAAGTAGTATTTAGGTTATCTGTTCCTCCCTTCTTATTTGGGAGATCTGGAAGGAACTGAATAGGTGGATCTTTGATGAAAAGGAAATGGTAATTGATTCCTTTATAAATAAGGTGGATGCAACAATTGTGGAGGTGGTAAACAATAGAATTAGCACATGTTCAACCCAGATTTCCAAATTCTTAGAATGGGATGGGCAGATGAGATTTAGATGGCATGGGATTCGAATCCCTCCTCACAATGGGAAAGGAGAAAAAGCTTCCTTGAATGAATGTAGGGAGGAAAAATGGAAACTTCCCTCTAATGGTTGGTTCAAGTTGAACTTTGATGGCGCCTCAAGGGGAAATCCTAGGCCCTTCGGTGCTGGGTGTGCTATCAGGATGTGGAACAGTGACTTTGTTGGTAGACTGGCCATTCCTCTAGATGAAGTCACTAACAACGTTGCAAAATTTAATGCTCTAATCCATGGAATTTTACTATTCAGGGATCTTGAGTTAGAAAAAGTAGAGATTGAGGGTGACTCTACCTTAGTAGTTAATGCAATAAGAATAGAAACAATCCCTAATTGGAAATTAAAGGCAATGCTGGAGAGGGCACTGGAACTGCTGAAAAACTTTGAGGCTTTTACAATTAACCACATCTTCAAAGAAGCCAATAGTGAAGCAGATGAACTGGAAAATTGGGCTACGGATGGGATTGTTTATGGTTCCATTGGACCAGGATAGCATTCGGGGGAGTCTTGGGACTTTTGGGTGACCTTCACTCCTCAGTTGAAGTCACACTATATTTGGATATATGGGTGAATGACATTGCTAGTGGGAGATATTGTGAGCTCAATTGGAGTACAAGGAGTGTTGTCCCAACATAGTTGGGGTATAGGATGATAAACAAGACAGCTATTGTACACGCTCTCATTATGGATAAAGGTGTGTCTTAGGCTAATTTTGAACTCAAAGGAATTATGTTTCAGCTCAAAGGTTTGGTTATGCTATTAACGCTTCTTTGTGAGTTGCTGGAGGTAAACACAAAATTTGGCGTAGGCTTGGACACCGAGGTGCCTACAAGTTGGGTAGTTATTTTACTATCAGAATCAGAATGAATGGAAGTGTTATTTGCTTTCCAATCACATTCTAAGTGGCTAAATTGGCCATTGAGGCAATGGAGGATCGGTCCATCAAGAAGGTTTTTGTTATGGTTGTGGTCCGTTGACCGAAGCTTGGATCCCTTGAAGATCTCATGTAAATTTAATTGATTACTGCAATATAATTTCCTTCGCAGCCCTGCTGTGTGTTATCAAGCAAAAAAAAAAAATTAAGGGAAAAAATAAAATTTATTGTTAAAAAAGTAGAAGGCCCTCAACCTCATTTTCTAAACCTTTTTTAACAAGTAAATTATTGTTTTAATGAATTACTTCAAATACAATTGAAAGAATACAAATATAAACTACAATCAAAATTCTACATTTCATTAATTTAACATCATTTTTCTCAATTTAAACACATCATATATCAAAGTTTTTTTAGGTCCGAAATTTACTTATAAGACAATACCACTACCATACCACTACCATGTATCTCATAATATATGGGAGGTGTCATTGAATGTAATAAGGGCACCCTATTCATTTCACACCCTTCTTATCATGTTGGGAATCATTTTTCTTTACAACATTCATTTGGAAGCTTTTTCTAGCAAACTACATCATTCGTAAGCAATCTTTCAACTTTTGGCTATGAAGTATATGTGTGTTTGTGAACGTGTCATTATGGAATAGATAATTTAGTTTAAGGGTCATTTAGAGGAACTTTCTGTGAACTCATAGAAACTTGCATTTCATTTCCATGAATCTTGATTTATGTGCAAGCTAGTTTGTTCACTCTCTTCATTGCTAAAATTACCTTAAGAGATGGTGCTACTAACATGTATTCTAGGAGGTTTAGTGGATTTTAGAGACTAGATAAAGGTTAAGAAGAATTTTTCTACCTTTATAGCAGTTGGAGATGTCTTAGTTTTCTTGCAATGCTTAATGGAAAAGTTTCTTCATAGATCAACTAACACTCCTCTAATTTTACAAAATTGAAGAGAAATATTATGATAAACGTATACAAGAGAAGTAATGCTTATATAATCTTAAATACAATATAAATAGCTCATGCTACAATCATACAATAGTTATATACTTTACCATAGAAACCCCTTTCAAAATAATACTAGCAATAAGATCAATCACTCACTATATTAACTCAAACATGTTCAAAATACAATTAAATATTTTTATTTATGCTTGACACTAATCCATGTGAGTATGTATAGGAACATCAATATAACAAGATTTCATTAGTATTATGATATAACATGTATCGAGTTTACCTAGAAGGCCCCAATTTTTTTTTCTAGTATCTTATACTTAAACCCCATCATGGGTGTTCCCATTTTTTTGAATACTTTGTGCATGACGCCACAAGATATATAAAATTATATACTAAGGGGAGTTATTCCGATTGATTTACTACACGATGAAAACTTCTTAGGTTTAACGAGTTTCATCAATGAGTTAGCAATATTATCCAAGGTATCAACCTTCTCCTAAGATAAAAGTTCAAACTTCAAACCAACTTATCAACACAAGTGAATTTAAGCATTTCCATTTGAAATAAGTTTTGGTCAAACAAATGGTCTACCTAGATCTATTCTAGCTAAATTAGATATGGTCCATAACTTTTTCCATTAAAAGTGTCCACCAAATACATATTTAGCAACACTTTGGGGTCATTTTACCAAAAAATAAAATTATTCAAAATGCTTGATATTTTTGCAACTCCTACTCATGTAAATAATATTAAAAAAATATAAAAAATAGCCTTTTGTAGATATATAAATGTAGTTTTCAAAAGTATAGTTTTTAATAGTTTGATTCTTATTTATATTTTCATTTTTTTTTTTCTAATAAAAGTTCATCAACACCAAAAAATAAGGTTGATTGCCATGTCAAGAAAAATATGGAATTTTATTTAAAAACTTAAAAATTAAAAAAATGTGATGTACTCGAAAAAAGATTCCAATTCAAAATATATTTTTCTATTTTGGATAAATAGTTATAACAAAAAGTGAAGGCTAGTTGAAACAATCGTCTTTTTAGTACATGAAAATTTTAAAATATTTATCAAAGTGAGAAAATAATTAGTCCATGCATTAAAATTTTAAGTTATAAATTCACAAAAAATGCCATATAAAGAATGAAGTCTCTCTTAACTTCAATTTCTAGCATTTTATTAGCAACTAAATTATAGTCTCAATTTTTACAAAAAACTATATTCAAATAATTTTAAAAAAATATAAATATAAAATACACTAAAAAATATACATTTTGATTAGTTTACATTATTTCAAAATTCAAAATATATAATGTCCCTTTTTGATGATTCAAATGAAAAAGTTGAACGTATTAATTATTTCTTTTATAAAAGTATGACACAAATTTCAACTTTCACCCCTTCCAAGGCCTAATTATATTCAATAAAGCATCCAAAACAATGATACAACACTTACCTAAGGAATATGAGACATGTTCTCAATAATCTCATTTATCTGGGGATATTTTTTTATAGATAAATTAGAAGCAACAAGAATATAAATGTGAACAAGTTTACATTCGTATTTTCTAAATGTCTGCAATATCAACACATACCCATTTTTCTTATTTAAATAATCTTTTTTGATTTCCATTTTGAAAATAAAGTTTGCAAAAATGTTATCCTTCATATCAAATTGAAGGCCTCTGCTCGGGTGGCTCTTGTGTTTCAGGATGTGATGAGGGTTTGTGATTTGGTTGCAAGTGCTTGCTTGCAGTCTGGGATTGCCAATGTTGAGCCCGTGGTGGCTAGTGTGAGTGGTTGCTTTGGGGTTGTTGCTGTGGTGAGCGAGAAGGGTGCTGTGTTTACCACTGGATCCCCTACTACTCTGTCTGCTGTGACTACTGGTTGGGAGATGGGGGTTTCAATGGTTGCTGTCAGTCCTGTGCGTGACAGTTTGGGAGATGGTTCGATAGGTACTATTGTGGAGAAGGTGGCTTTTGTGCCTAGTGTGGAGGTTGAGTCCTCTATCGTTACTCTTGATTGCGCTTCGGGAGTTGTGAAGGATGTTGTTGATCCTAAGTCAGTTGCCAATGGTATCGTGAGAGATTGCTCTTTGGCTGATGTTGAGGAGAGTGTGCATGGGAATGGGTTTTTCACTGCCCATACCATGTACAAAGGGAAGGCACTTTCTATCCTTGATTCACTTATTGTTAAAATAATTGCTCAGTTTAGTAACTCATTGGTAGGGAGATTCTGCGATAATTGTCCCAACATTGATTCTGTTAGAAAGTGGGTGATTTGAATTTGGAAATTAAGAGGACAAGTTGAGGTTGTCTCGACGCTGAATATTTTTTTCGTATTTTCCATTTCCTATCTTGAAGATTGCTCTAGGGTTCTTCATGAAGGTCCTTGCTTTATAGGCTTAAATGGCCTCTGTTTAAAAAATTGGTCCCCAGAGTTTAACCCCTTGAGTGATGACTCCATTTTGTTCCCCATTTGGGTCAAGCTGCCAGGGCTGCCTTTGGAGTTTTGGAATGAAGAGGTTTTCATGCTTATTGCCAATACTTTTGGGCAATACTCTACTGTTGATAAGGTCACTAAATTTAAAATGTTTCTATTGTTTGCTAGATTTTGTGTACTTGTGGAAAAAAACATGGTGCTCCCTACTCAAATTTATATATCTTCCAAATTGGGATGTTGGGTGCAACAGATTGTTTTTGAAGACTCTTCAATTATTTGTCAATGTTGTTGCAAAGTGGGTCATGCCACAACTAGTTGCTCGAGTAGCGAGAAACACTAGCCTATTTGGAGGAAAAAAGAATTGAAGCCTACTATTGCTGAGGAGTGTTCCTCTCCCTTTGAGGATACACAAATGGATGGTAATAGGGGGAAAACTCCTATTGACCATTTTGTGATGGATTCAAGGGTTCTTAGTTTACATAAATCTTCTACTGGTGATGTTGAAAATCTCTCTTGTTCCAAAAAAAAAAATTAGGGCATTTGGATCCTTGTAATAGGATTAAGCAAAAATCTTTGGAACATTTTGGTTTCAAACCACCTTCAATATGGGTTGGTGACTACATGGTTATGTCTAGTGTCCAAGTTTTTTGTACATTGTTGTTTCTCTTTGGTTCCTTGTTGTTCTATTGAGCTTAATGCCTATCTTTATTATCTTTTGTACAAGGGTATGGACCCTTTCAAAATCCCTGCTTACCTTATCAAAAACATCCTTAATCATTTCCATGGTTACAGTTAACAACACATCATTAACATATAATACCACAATAAAAAATGGTCACCAACTTGATTGCAATATACATAATGTGTTAATTTATATAAAAAAAATACCATCAATGTCAATTCTCTCAGTCATGGAATATCTCCTTGATACTAAGACAACTATACTTCTCCACTTCAACTTTTATATTGAACATTTTCTTGATCACAAATTTGCAACCAACAATTTTTCTTTTAGAAAAATAAAAAACACATGTCAATGAATTTTCTCATGTCCACTCTTGAAAACCTAGTTTTCAATTCAAAGATCATCTACTTTCCACTTCTTATGGCCTTCAATGTTTGTGGGATCTCTTTGGTTGGAGATGGAATTAGTGTTATCTTTAGCAGTCATGTTCCTTCTAAAGGTGTGCATGTTATTGTGGCCACATGTTTCTTGTTCATTGGACCATGGCATGGTTACTAGCATTGACTCTATTAAATTGCTTGCTTCAATAGTCACCTTGGTGTTGATAGTGGCATGATGGTACCTAGGTTTATGGAACTTTTGAGTAGGGTTGATATTATTTGTAATTGTGGCCTTGCCTTGGTCGACATGAATTATCATATGAAACTTTGGCTAGGTTAGGAATCTCATTTGGTCTTGGTGGGTATTATGATCTTACACATAATAAGAAACCCCTTGTTTGCAATCCTCCATTGTTGACTAATATTTGGACTAGATGCGATTGATGATGTAATTTTTTTGCTAGAATTGGTTTAAATTAATATAAATTTCCTTGTGATAAATTTTATTATAAATCAAGATATAACATATTGAAATATGACATTACACTAAAGTTTCCACTTCCTCCCATCCATTATATTCCTTTAAAACACCTTACCTTACCTATGGACACCTCATCTTTAAGGGGAAGAATTCCACAATTCCCATCCTAATAAAGAGATTCTTGGGGAAGATTATTACATAAAGCTGAATAAAATTTTATGTCATGAATTTACAAATAATTTATTAAAGTGGTGTAATTTTTTTTTTTTTTTTTTTTATATTAATATATAAAAATTCACTTAAGAGCCTTTCTTAAAAATCATTAATTATCAAAGCTACAATTAATTTGTTTAAAAATTTTGTAACACAATTTTTTTGATCAATTAACAAAACATATATGTATATATACATGTATGTGTACTTAGAATTATATTAATCAACCTTTATTGAAAAAGAACCAATCTCTAAAGAGCAGTTAACAATATGGAAAACTAGCACCTTTGACAATAGAGGAGACATTCTTAGATGATGTTTACATATAAAAGAAGATTACTCAATATGCAAATCCAGTAAAAAATAATTAATTTCCTATCAATCTTATTCATTCTCTAAGATTGATGGATCTCATTATTCATAAATGCTCTTAAATTGATTGAAGGAAGTGGAAATATATATTTCTATGTATTATTTTTAAATTACAATGAAACTAACACAATATTAAAGAGAGAATCAGATAGATAATAGGGATATCCTAACATTTCTTTATTAAAAGTATAATAAAAAATACTTTTTAAGGAATAATAAAATGTGTACTATGTGTTAGTTAGGTCAAATGAACAACCGAGATTGCCTCAATCACTTGAAGGTAAAATTCTTCCAAGAATAATATGATATAGTTGAAAATTTTAATCTATATTTTTTTCAAAATATACTCTAATTGTTATGACATTATTCTCATCTTTAATATAGTAGTGAAACATCTCCTAATGGCTATATAACATTTTTTCCTTGTAATTGTATTAAAAAAAAAGTTTCTTAATGCAAATTGTATGCTTGGAAAGAGCCTAAGGTTGCATAAAAATAAATGCAAACAATTAGGGTTTTCTTATACCTAGGAATATTTCTTAGACAAAAGAATGAAAATGACATCAAAAGTAGCTCTGATGATATTTTATATGGTGAAGTTTAAAGATATATGGTTACATTAAACAATTGAATGACATTTTAAAAGTTCCTATAAACAAATGCGATTTAATGACCTTAAAAGTCATCATCATTGTTGTCACCATCATCATCAATTCTTTATTTCTTTTATATACACCAAAAATTAAGGAATGTAAGTCACAAGCCTATACTTTTCTTTATATACACTAAAAATGAAAGAATATACAACTCACAACTCACAACCCTATACTTTCTCTTTGATAATTTAAAAACCCTCACCTCATACTCGTTAAAAAAAATGGGGCTAGAATCTAGGCTATGTCCATGACAATCTCTATATTTCATATGGACCGTTACATGACACATTTGATGTTGATATAGTTAAAATTTTGATGCTCCGTAAGGCAATTCAAATATAGGGAAGCTTTACCACGTTCAGTTCAATGAAATGAAAACATCTTCATCCATCACCTATGATGGCTATAATCATTCTCTTTTTTATTGGATTATGATAAACGTTGAGGCTACACAACCATGGTAACATTAGGAGTAAGACTACCAAAATTACTAACAATATAATTTTAAGTCATGTACATGATCCAAATTTAAATCATAAACCAGTGAAAAACACACTAAATTATATAAATTCAAAATGTTATAATTAGAGGCTTAAAAAACTGTTGACATAGGGGTGTCTGAAAAGAGAGGAGATCAATTAAGAAGGATTTTTGCTTTAGACAGATTGAGAAAAAGGAGGCTCTGAATTTTAGAGTCAGTTGCTCCAAGCTGCCTCTTAAGATTAGAGAATGAAAGACCATATTTTGATTTCCGTGTGCTGTTTAGTATATTTTTTCTTTTTTTTCTCTGTTTCTTGAGTTCTCTTGATGTCCTTTTGCTGTTAGTTTGGTATCTTTTGCTGTTGGCTTCCAGCTTTTGTGCAGTTGAGCTGATTGGTATGCCCCTCTTTGTTGTGTCTTTATAGCTGCTTGTGCTTTATTAATGTATTAGTGTTAGTCTTTGTATAAAGGTTCAGACAAAACATTATAGGGTAAATAATCCCAGTAACATAAAATGAAACAATTAACAAGAATAATATTAGTGAAAATAGATTTATTTATAAAAAAAATTTATGATATGATTTTTTTGCATTCTACCAAAAATTTCTGATACGGGAAAATCTTCATTTCGGTCTTTTCATAGGTATATAAAATACAACAAATATTATATTCTCTTTGCAGATCATGAACCGTGCACCTGAAGCATATGGTGTAAAATCCAAGCTAAACAAAATTTTGAAAAATGGCTGAATGATAAAAAATGAAAAGGCATTGGGAATTTTACAGAAACCTCATCGAACCTTGGAGATGAGATTAAACATATATTCATTCTTTCCAATGCAAACTTCCACTCTATAAAATCACGAGCAGACACCCAACGCTACTGTTTCATGTTTCCCAAGCATACGTATTTTACCTGCAACAAAAAAATGGTTGAGCATATGCATGCAAAGAAAAAGAGACCCCGTCATAACTAGCCTTACAATAGTTGCATTTTCTAAGTTCATTGTTATTCATCAACGTTACATACAGTAGATGTTACGAACCAAGTTATAAACCCTTGAATTGGAAATAGAGATTTGACATTTTATTACTGAAAGATTGGAAATAATCTAAAAATCAGAAATGGAAATATAGACCACGAAAGAATTGACTCTGTTATGACTAAAACAGACAAATCTTGAAGGTAACACACTCTCAATTTCATGAAGATGTCTAGTCTTCAAGGTTCTGTATTCATACAAAATTTTATAAAAAGAAAAATTCCATCCAATATACCTAACATATATAGGGAAGGAGCTCACCTCCTTTAAACATCCTAAGCTATTTATTCTATTTGCCTAAATTTGGTTCCATATGACTTGAGTTATCTATTAATTTAGATAAGAACATGTAACTATGAGTAAAATCTAGCTTATTAACAAAACTAGAACAAATTCTCTCTCTATATCATGTCAAGTTATCCTTCATTTACACGGATCTTATCTCCTTTATTCTTTTCTGCAAGGCTATTATCACTAATGTGCTTTACTTTTTTCTGTGTGGATATCAATCTATGTTTTATTCTTATTTCTAATCGTGTTATGAGATGCGTTGAGCTCACAGCAATTCTGTCACACCTGAATTGACTGGTCCCCAACCAAACAAATGATGAAGGGTGTTGAAGTGTGTCAGGTCCCTCCCACAAAGTATAATCCATGAAATCTTTTCATTAACCAAAAAGTCTGTAAGAACCTAGTTCCTTAACCTTCTATGTCTAATAGACTGGATACCCTCATGTACTAAAATCAACTTCCATTCCTCGTCCAGGGGAGGCAATTCCTGCAAGCTGTCAAAATTCAACCAATTGCTTTTTTTAAATTAGAGACATGGAAGGTGTTATGCACCTTGAAACAGGTGGGTATTCTAGCTTATAGCCTACCAGTCCAACTCATTGAAAAAAGGCGAACGGACCATAACTCCTGGGAGAATTTTTCCAATGCCTTCTGAAGAATAGTTTGTTTCAAATGCCTTCTTTTGAAGAATGGTTTGTTTATACCGCAACAACCAAAGCAAAAATTGGTATCCAATTGCAAATTCCCTTTCTGAGCAATGCTGGTCAGCCTCTTATTTCATCCCATCTTTAACTGTTTAAAGACTATACTTTAAAACTTGTGAGATCTATTGACTTTTCATATTGAAATCTTGAATTGCTGATACTTTGGTTTCATATATAATCTAGTTCCTTGATGAAGGTGGGTTAAACCCACAAAGCTGGCATCATTCCTATTCACATGTGATGGATGGTACTATATCAATTTTCAGCTAGGTGCAAATACCAAAAGCTTGTAATCTGTAATTCTGCTACATAGTTCAGCAAATAACCGTCCAAGGTTTTGTTCAGAATTTATTTTTCCTATCACTTTGACAGTGGTAGCTACTAGTAAAAGATTAAGAGGCTATAAAATTGTATTGGATCCTTATCACTCACAATAGTATTGGGGAGTCAATGGAACTAACAAATGTTTTTTATAACACAACTGCAATTTGATGGGCTTTATGAGTGTTATCAATAGAAATGAAGTAAGCATACCTGGTTAAGCAACAAAACAACCGCAAAGCTACAATTTTTTCCTTTTTTATGAAGATCTGTGATAAAGTCCATTTTGATACTCCCATTTGTCATGGGGGATGGGTGATTACTAATGGTTGAAGGGTTGAAGGAAACCTGGATTTTACAACATTTTCCCCTTGTTTCTTTGGAATTGCTCACAACCTACTACAAAGTAATGGATATTGTTGTACCCAAACCAAATATTTTGCTTCATTAAGGCATTTTGCTTAAAAGAGTCTAAACTTTGTTAAAATGATGTCAAAATACAGTTTTTGGGCAAGTCAAGTATGGACTTTGGTTAGTGCCATGTCAGTCATCAGCAGCAATTGGTCAGTACTTGGAGGTCAGAACCTGAACCTAGGACTCAAAGCAGGACATATTATGACAGAGAAGTGCTTCACGACAGAATTATACTCCTACAAGGTCAATTCAGTGGTCAGAACAGTGTTTACGGAGGAAGAAACAGATGATGACTATTTGTAGAAAGTAAATCTGCGCCCCTGTACCCAGGGGCGCCCTTCTTTTTGAAGGCTCAGATTTGGTTGTTTTCATTTGCAAATACATTCAATCTCTTCAGAATTTAACCAGCTTTCCGACGAGCTATCAAGCGAAGCGATCCGAGGTGCAGAACTCCGACAATTGAAGGCAGAAGCTTAAGGTACGAAGAGAATGCATGTTGTAGAGGCTATCAAATTTACAGTTTCTGCGCCCCTGTAGCCCAGGGGCGCCCTTGAATTTGACCCCTTAGATGGATGAATCTGCAAAATCTGTTTTCGGGGGTTTTTTTCTAGTTTAGTTCAGCTCCGCAACGCACCAGTTTGCAAGATGATCCGACATACTGAGTGATCGTGACAGAGGTTCTACTGAGCAAGTAAACTAGAGGGTGGAAAAATGTAGAAATACACACCTATGCATCTATAGGCCAGGGGCGCCTAGCCTTTAGTCCTACCAAATGGGGTTTTTAGTAGTCAATGTCTTCATGAGACTTGTGTGGAATCCTCCTAGCTATCCAATGAATCCAACCGTTAGCCCCTGGGATTTGTCAAATGCTTGTACATGAAAGGTCAGTGGAGATCGCTGAAGAAATCAGACAACCAGAAAAATGGCTAAGTGTGGGAAATACACACTCCCTTGGAAAAGACGCCCTTCTTTTCGAAGTCTTAGAAGCAGTTTTCTCGCTTCGTCACCTCCAGAGATGTCTCTTCTCAGTGCTTCTAGCTACGCAGAGAGATTGTTGGTGTGCGAATCGGAGCACTCCAGCTCCCGGTGTCAGGGGTCAAAGTATGGCGTTCGAATGAAAGTTACACTTGTTAAATTAGTGATTTGCACCTTCATAGGCTAGGGGCGCCCTTGCTTTTGGGGTTCCTAATGCAACTTTCAAATGCCTTACATATAGTCGTTGGTTGTGGAATTCTTCCAGTCACGCAATGAACCTATCGTTCAGTCAACAGGATTCATCATTCACCAACAACAACAATTCGAAGTGTGAGATGGAAAAACAAAGAAATGGCCAAGTCTAGAGACCTTGCATCAATTTAATCAAAGGTGACTAATTTTTTGAGGCATCAAATGTGCTTTTTAGTAGTCACAGCTCCTAGCAGACATTTCATCTCTGTTCTTCTGGCTTCGTGGTGGATATCTTAGCTCAATCATAGCATCACTCAGGCACCTAGAAATCAGAGCTGAACAGTGGCAATCGTGATTTTTCAATGAGCTATAAAGTAGGAAGTTAGCGAAAAATCCCAACTATTGCTAGGGGGCGCCTAGAGAGTCAAATTTGGACTTTTTGGAATTAGTAAATTTTTCTAAGTGCACCTAGATGCAAAGATTTCAATTAACCCATTAAAATAATATTAAATTTCAGGCTTTTGCATGCTAGCTTTAAATGGGCAATTTTCTTCAATATTCTAATATTGGCACCCTTTTTTATATTAAATTGCAAATTTGCATGTAAGGGTGAACTGAATATTTTAATATTATTAATTTTTTGGGACTCCGAGTCAGTGACAATTGATCAGAAGGGGGTCCAATTAGAAGATTTCTTTTG
The DNA here is from genome assembly GCA_007258455.2 of Sequoia sempervirens. NCBI lineage: Eukaryota > Viridiplantae > Streptophyta > Pinopsida > Cupressales > Cupressaceae > Sequoia > Sequoia sempervirens. The sequence goes on along the minus strand of VDFB02000015.1, from coordinate 165,674,449 downwards.
AAATCAAGGTTTTATTCTTGCAGTGGCGCCATTAAGCAAAGGTTTCTTCTATTTATTCAAGATGGCGTCTTTTTCTCTCACAACAGATTGAAGATAAAGTGAATTTTCTCATGTAAGTGAGCGAATTTCTTCAGCAATCAAGTTTCGAAGGCATAAAAAATATTCTTTTGCAAGTACAAGTCCAGATTCAACTTCAAGACTAGATGGCGAATTTAGCAGAAGCAGAAACTTAAAACTTCTATCTTTTATCTTAATTTCTTCTATTCTCGTCTTAGGTTTTCTTTGCTTGTCCAAGATTCAACGACTTTTAACAAATTTGATCATCTGGGTTGGTTGTGCACGGCTTCCTCTACAAAACCCATGTGTTAAAATTTTTTAGGAAAATTTACTCCAGAGCTTCAATTCTCGAGGCTTTGATTTTCTCAACTGAAATTCCTTTGCATGGTGGAGCATAAGTCAATTTTTTTTGAATCTGACGTTGTGGGTTGTCTTAGAATTATCTTCTAGACACAGTGTTACCCGGGTCTAAACGCCCCCGTCCCCGTCCCGAAAACAGCCAGGGGGACTGCAGCAGTGTACCATGTTCTTTTTATTTTGATTTTCATATCATAATTGAAAAAAAACTATATTGGCAATGAATTCTTAACAAAAATGTTATAAGCTAAGTTTCTATAATGTATATATACATGCTTTATCCTTGTTTTCATATGAATATTTAATGTTTCCCTATATATTTTAAATTTTTCTATATTTTATATAGTTGTCCCCTGCCGTCCCTAAATTTGGCCTCAAAAATTGGAAACTTGGGGACTCGTCCCACCATCCTCGTCTCAGAAACTTGGGGTAACTGTCAGAACCCTGGTGGTTCTCAAATTGAATCCCTGATTGTTTTTGTAATGTTTTTGCAAATTTTTGATTTTTTTGTGTTTTGAAGGGTTTTTTGACAAAATATGAAAATTGCGATTTTACAGAGAAAATGATAGAAAATTATAAATAAATCCAGATTGCATAAAAAGACTCAGATCTTTCTCAGGGAACATAGGCGTACTTATTTATTATTTCATTTGAGCTTTTACAATGCAAAAATCTGAATACGGAAAGCAAGATTTGAAATTTTAACAGGAAAACCTGGTATTTAATATGGCGGCTGCAGCAGGAAGGAAAGAGTACGGCCAGAAATAATAAGATGAATCTCGAGCTCAAATCCCAATGCATAAATCTCCAGATAACACTGCGTCCCAAGTCCACTCGCCAGAATCTAAAGATTAAAGGCGTTTCTCCAGTGACAAGGAAGTACGGCTTTGCTGGTACGACCAAGTACAGCAATTAATGACAAGTACGGCTTCTTGAAATTCATGCCAGAACTCAGATGAATGGAAATGGATGAAGTCGCCTCTGATGGAAAGTAAATATCTCTGCTGAAAACTGATGAATCTCTGTCTGATTAAATGATTATGCTCAATCTGTGACTTCTGGATGAAATCACCAAGTGCAATCTTCAGCTGGTATCTCACAGCCTCAGTATGCCTGATCTCTGAAGAGGTTACGTTCTCCAGAAACGATCGTCTGCCAATAACCCTAGGGTTTGCAAACTCCAAAGCTCAGATGCCAAAAGACAAAATTGAATAATAACAGGATAGTTCGATTTTGCCTTGGGAAGAACAATATATTCTCCTTTGAAAAGTTCGACCTAATTCTCCATTAAAATAATCATTTAAATAAATGATTTAATTTTCACTTTGGACTTAGGAGAATTGATTTAATTATTGGCGTCCATATTTAATGAGCATTAAATACTCATTAAGTCACATTTTAATAATATAATATAAAGTATAATTAAATACTTTATAACTTAGCCAAATAATTAAATATTTTAATATTTCAATAAAGTGACTTTATTATAAAGTCAAATTATTAAATATTTAATAACTCTAAGAATTACTCCTTATTTCTCGTCAAATCAATCAACTATGAACTGGTCGAATCTCGAAATGAATAACGCACCAGGTGCCCTGCCCGAAATAGCGCTGTTCGACCCTACCAAAAATAGAAAGTTCTCTGAAAAAGCTCTCTGGAAGATTCTGTGAAGGCCCAACCTGACACACTGCAATTCTGGAGCTAACCAACACTGAGCAACTGCCAAAAAGGATCCTCTGAACACTCCTGTCAGCCTACGAGGATCAAATGATAGGCTAACCTCGTCACCAGCTGTGCTGACTAGGATGGGGACATGACAGTCCGCCCTCCCTGAAATTGCTTGTCCTCAAGCAATCTCAACTCTGGATGCTGTAAAATCGCCTCTGACTCCCACGTAGCATCCTCAACTGGCAAATCTCTCCACTTGACCAGATATTCCCTGATCACACGCCTCCGAAGGTGTCTCTCTCTCATATCAAGGATGGCCTCAGGTACTAGTATCAGTTTCCCTTCGTCGTCAAGGGGTGGCAAAACTGGAGAGGGAACAACATGCTGACCCAATGCCTTCTTCAGACGAGAAACATGAAATACATTATGGACCTTGCTATCAGCTGGCAAGTCCAACTCATAAGCAACCTCACCCACTCGTCTGACAACACGAAATGGACCATAGTAGCGAGGTTTTAGTTTCTCTGCCCCACTCTTCCGCAGAGTAGACTGACGATACGGCTGCAACATGAGGTACACCATATCACCCACCTCAAAACTGCGCTCAACCCTCTTCTGATCAGCCTACTGCTTATGCTGATTCTGTGCCTGCTGGATATTGTCTCGGAGAGACCTCAAGATGTCCTGCTGACTCTGCATCATATCCCCTGCACTCGGCACTCTGCTATCGCTCAAAATCAAATCCAGAAGATTGGGCGCCTCATACCCGTACAAAGCCATGAAGGGGGTCATCTGTATCGTCATATGGTGAGTCGAGTTATAACAATACTCGCACAAGTAAATCCATCTCACCCAAGCCCTCTGCTGACCAGCTATATAATTGCGCAAATACCCTTCCACCCACTTATTGACAATCTCCGTCTGTCCATCGGTCTGCGGATGGTAGCTGGTACTCGGTGTCAGCTCGGTCCCACAAAGTCTGAACAACTCCTGCCAAAAGTTGCTCATGAACCGGCTGTCTCTATCGCTGACTATCGTCCGAGGCAATCCATGCAATCGGAAAACCTCTCTGAAGAACAACTCTGCAGTCTGCGATGCTGTGAAAGTAGTCGTAATCGGGAAAAAATGGGCGTACTTAGTCAACCGATCGACCACTACATAAATGCAATCTTTACCCTGGGCTTTCGGAAAACCCGTGATAAAGTCCATAGATAAACACTCCCACTTCCTGTCAGGTATCGGAAGTGGATGGAGTAATCCAGCAGGATAAGTGTGCTCCTGCTTGTTCTGTTGGCACACAGAACACTCACGGACATACTGCAAAACATCAGTTTTCAGCCCTTTCCAAGTAAACCGTTCCCGAACCATTTTGTAAGTCTTGTAGTATCCAGGATGGCCCGCCATAGGAAGGTCGTGAAAGGCTCTCAAAACTGTAGTCCGTAACTCAGAGTCAGGAACCAAAAGAATCCGCCCCTTGTAAATGATCAAGTCATCTACAATTGTATACCTGTCGTCCTGCTCTGTCCTGTCAACGATGCTAGAAGCCCATGGATTCTTAGCATACTCTGCAATGATCCGATGCCTCCAATCCTCTGTAATCTGTGCTAAGGCATTCAACTGGGGTCTGCGAGACAAGGCGTCAGCTACTATATTCTGCTTCCCCTTAATGAAAGTAATATCGAAGTCATATGACTGCAGTTTACTGACCCATTTTTGCTTCCTCTCATTCAAGTCTCGCTGTCCAAGGAAATGTTTTAGGCTGTTATGATCTGTACGAACACTGAATTTGCTGCCTACCAGGTACTGCCTAAACTTAGCCAATGCATGCATAATGGCTAACATCTCCTTGTCATAAATACTGTAATATCTCTCAGGACCCCTGAGTTTCCTGCTCTCAAATGCAATCGGGTGACGCTCCTGCATCAAAACGGCACCAATGCCCTCTCCTGAAGCATCACAGAATAAATCAAATGACTTCGAAAAGTCAGGCAATGCTAGCACCGGACATGAAGTCATGATCACCTTGAATCTATCAAAGCACTCCTGCGCCTGTGGTGACCAAAGAAAAGCCCCCTTCTTCGTCAAGTCAGTAAGGGGTGCGGCGTGACGTGAGAACCCGCTAACAAATCTCCTGTAGAATGCACACAACCCAATGAAGCCTCTGAGCTGCGTAAGGTTCTCAGGTACCGGCCAGTCAACAATAGCTCGGACCTTTTCAGGGTCCATACTCACTCCCTTGGCACTGATGATGTGCCCCAGATATAACAACTCCTCCATGCCAAGCTCGCACTTGGATTCCTTAGCATAGAAAGACTCATCTGCTAAGATACCCAAGACTGTATCCAAATGAGCCAGATGCTCATCCCATGACCTGCTATAAACCAAAATGTCGTCGAAGAAGACTAACACAAATCTCCTCAACTGAGCACTGAAAACCCTGTTCATAGTCGCCTGAAAGGTGGCAGGTGCATTGGTTAACCCGAAGGGCATAACCAAGAACTCGAAGTGACCGCAATGACACCAGAAAGCGGTTTTCTCAATATCCTGCTCCCTCATCTGTATCTGATGGTACCCTGATCTCAAATCAATCTTCGTAAAGAAGACTGCGCCATGCAACTCATCTATCATCTCATCAATGCGCGGAATGGGATACCTGTTCTTGATGGTTCTTTTGTTGAGCTGCCTGTAATCGATGCACATCCGAAGTGATCCATCCTTCTTCTTCACCAAAACAACCGATGAAGCAAAAGGGGATTTGCTAGGTCTGATATGACCCATAGCCAACAACTCATTAATAGTCTTCTCTATCTCATCCTTGAGTCGTTTCGGATGTCGGTAGGGTGTGATCATCACGGGCTTGGCGCCCTCCTCCAACTCAATAATGTGCTCCGTACCCCTGTCTGGAGGTCTACCAGGTGGAATGTCACTAAACACTTTGGAGTGTTTAGTCCTCAGAATCTGTATGTCAGGGTGGTATTCACCCTTCTGCGGCTCCTGCTGGGCTGGCATCAACATGCACTCAGCCGCCCAGTCAACCATATCATGACGAATGAGCCTCTCCATCCGCCTGAATGAAACCATCCTAAGATTACTGTCCCGTATTGCCTTGATGACATGTGGTCTTCCGTCAACCTTGAATTTCATCTCCATATCCCGAAGGTTGAGCGTGAACTCACCCAAATCATGTAACCATGCCATCCCTAATACCACATCTGTATCACCCATATTAACAACATAGAATTCAGTCTTGAATTCATAGTTGTTCAGTCTCATCGGAAGATCAGTAATCTTTCTGTCACACCTGAGAGTGTATCCGTCAGCTACCTTGACTCGGATACCCTCGAAAGCCTCTGTCTGGATACCACGTCTCTCCACTAAGCGTGCATCAATAAAATTATGTGTAGCTCCCGTATCCAACAAAGTAATCACCTTCTGTCCCGCTAAGAGTCCACGAAGTCGAAATGATCCATCTCTCTGAAGGCTGGTCAAATGGGCTTCCTGTAGCTTCCTTCCACCTTCATGTTCAACTTCATTTTCAGACCTCTCATCATCTGAATGCTCGGAATCAGCTTGCTGGTCTGACAGATCAGATTGTTCTTCGCCCTCGTAAAACCACTCCATTTGGTTATTTTTGACTTTCGGACGAAGTGGGCATATGTGTTTTTCATCATAGGGTGCCTTGCACCAAAAACACAACTTTTTCTTACGTAATTCATTCAATGTTTCTCTGTCAAACGGTGGTGCATTCTGTCTCTTCGGATCCTGTTGATCCTTCCTCCTATCAAAGGGTCTATTTCTGTCATTGTTTCTATCGAAAGGCCTGTTGGGTCTCGTGTATGGAGTGGACCCTGAATTGAACTTACTGCGAGGTGCTGCAAGTTCCATGCTTCGTGCCTTCCGCATGGCCTCCTGAAGTGTGGGAGGGTCAAAAGCCTTGACCCAACCTCTCATGGGTTCTGTCAAACCCTCAACAAATAGTATGATAAGTCTCCTCTCCGAAATCCCTGTCACCATGACGGCCACTCTCTGAAACTCGCCTATGTATGCATCCAAGCTGCTGGTCTGTCTGAGCTGAGCCAACTCTCTGAAATACAATTCCGGATCCTTCTTATCAAACCTCTCTATCAGTCTGCTGGTGAACTCCTGATAGGTATTAACCGCATGGTGGCCTAACGTGTACATGCCATGGTGCCACCAATCGTGTGCTACTCCGTCCAGATGTAAAGTGGCAAATTTAATTGCCTCATCCTCCTGCATAGGCCTAAGTGACAAGTAATTGTCCAATTTCTGGCCCCAAGACCTAGCTGATGTCTTCTCTGACCCATCAAAATATGGCAGCGTAATCTTACTCACTGCATACTGCAAGTCTCTATTCACCTGTGGCTGCTGCTGCTGATACTGTGGGGGTCTACGATCAAACCTACCTCCTCCTCTGGGTTTATAGACATCTATAAACTCATGAAATGTAAGTGCCTGTCGGATCTCAGGCGCTAAAGACATGTACTCGCCATGAAATCTCGTCAAGTCTACCACTGACATACCATTCTGTGGCTGAAACTCCTGATGCTGTCCCTGATGCTCTGCTCCTGGAGTCTGTGGTGGAGTCTCCCTAGGTAAGAAAGTAGGCTGTCCTGGCCTACGCTCCTGATAGATCGGAGACGGCTGTCTAGGTGCCGATGCTAATGGCTGATCCACGAGTGCAGTCCCGCTCGTCTGACCAATCTGAATGAAATGTGGCTGTGTGGGTGTGCACTGTCTAATGGTACCCATCAGCTGAGACATCATATCCATCATATTATCGTGTCTCCTTCTGAACTCCTCATCGGTGATATCACCCTCTGCATGTGTCTTCCCTAGATCCCTGCGAGTCTCTGAGGAAGGCTCACGTTTTGCCATTAGGGTTGCTACACTGTTTTCACTGCCGTCTGAACTGGATCTGTGACAACCAAGTACTCCTGATATTGTCTGCCCTTCAGGGATTGGTGGACCTGTCCAATCCTCGTCTTTGCCTGTACCTACACCTCTGGTATACTGAATAATATTTTGGTTCATAAAAGGCAACCCAGAAATGCACTGTATTCTGAAAAAGCACAGGATGGCAGGAGATCTGTGCTCTGATACCACTGTCAGAACCCTGGTGGTTCTCAAATTGAATCCCTGATTGTTTTTGCAAATTTTTTATTTTTTTGTGTTTTGAAGGGTTTTTTGACAAAATATGAAAATTGCGATTTTACAGAGAAAATGATAGAAAATTATAAATAAATCCAGATTGCATAAAAAGACTCAGATCTTTCTCAGGGAACATAGGCGTACTTATTTATTATTTCATTTGAGCTTTTACAATGCAAAAATCTGAATACGGAAAGCAAGATTTGAAATTTTAACAGGAAAACCTGGTATTTAATATGGCGGCTGCAGCAGGAAGGAAAGAGTACGGCCAGAAATAATAAGATGAATCTCGAGCTCAAATCCCAATGCATAAATCTCCAGATAACACTGCGTCCCAAGTCCACTCGCCAGAATCTAAAGATTAAAGGCGTTTCTCCAGTGACAAGGAAGTACGGCTTTGCTGGTACGGCCAAGTACATCAATTAATGACAAGTACGGCTTCTTGAAATTCGTGCCAGAACTCAGATGAATGGAAATGGATGAAGTCGCCTCTGATGGAAAGTAAATATCTCTGCTGAAAACTGATGAATCTCTGTCTGATTAAATGATTATGCTCAATCTGTGACTTCTGGATGAAATCACCAAGTGCAATCTTCAGCTGGTATCTCACAGCCTCAGTATGCCTGATCTCTGAAGAGGTTACGTTCTCCAGAAACGATCGTCTGCCAATAAACCTAGGGTTTGCAAACTCCAAAGCTCAGATGCCAAAAGACAAAATTGAATAATAACAGGATAGTTCGATTTTGCCTTGGGAAGAACAATATATTCTCCTTTGAAAAGTTCGACCTAATTCTCCATTAAAATAATCATTTAAATAAATGATTTAATTTTCACTTTGGACTTAAGAGAATTGATTTAATTATTGGCGTCCATATTTAATGAGCATTAAATACTCATTAAGTCACATTTTAATAATATAATATAAAGTATAATTAAATACTTTATAACTTAGCCAAATAATTAAATATTTTAATATTTCAATAAAGTGACTTTATTATAAAGTCAAATTATTAAATATTTAATAACTCAGTAATTACTCCTTATTTCTCCGTCAAATCAATCAACCACTGAACTGGGTCGAATCTGAGCTGAATAACTGCACGGGTGCCACACTTGAAATAAGCGACAGTGGGGCCTAACTTTCTAAAATAGAAGTTCTCGAAAAACTCTGCGGAAGATTACGAGGCCCAACTGACACAACGCAGTGCGGGCTAACCAACCGAGCAAGCTGCCAAAATGGATCCTCTGAACACTCCTGTCAGCCTACGAGGATCAAATGATAGGCTAACCTCGTCACCAGCTGTGCTGACTAGGATGGGGACATGACAGTAACCCTGTCCTGACAAAACCCATATTTCAGATTTTCTCGGGAAAATTGCCCCCCGCAGTCCCTGCTGCCCCCAGTTGCTTTTTTCGGAAAAGATTTTGCATGTCAAGCTAAACGACACTTTTTTGCAATTCTGATGTTCTTGGTTGTCTTAGAATCATTTTCTGGAAAAAACACACGTTTCAGAATTTTTGACAAAAATTGCCTTCCGACAGGTTATTTTTAGCCTCAACAGGTTATTTTTAGTTTTCCAAAAAAGTTGTCAGATTAGTCATGTTCACAGTCAATGGGCAAGTTTTTCATATTGCAATTCACGCAGACTGAATTCAAGACCAAATTGGTTTAATTCATGATTTCATCAGAAAAGCTGATACCAATTTGTATCAAGCGCATCCGGATGGTTGACAGGTGTAGTCACTCAAGTCCACATGGTTTCATGCCTCGTATAGTTGATAGCCTTCCAAGGCTAGTTTAGAGGTTGATACCGTTGGAATTCTGTGTATGTAGCAAGTTCGTTTGCATTTCTCACAACTAGAGGGTTCGCAGTCAAACTTCGCAGTTTCATCATGCAACACTCTTCCATAGAGAAAGGTGTGAAAAACGTGAGAAGTGTCAGAAGCATAAAGCTGTAGAAGAAATAGTGGCCATCACTTCAGTTACAGAGCCGCCAAAGTTATCAGTCATTTGAGTGTGCAAAGATTTCCAAGATTGCTCAAGTTGCTGACAAGTAGTGAATTGACAGTTAAGACATGTGAGGACCTTCAGATGGTGATGCAGTCACTAACCTCGTGGAAGGGTTACTTGCTCGAGATCACGGCCAGTAGACTCTAGGTCCCACCTTTTAGGATAGACATCAGACACAATAGTTAACTTGACGCTTCTTTCCGAGTTAACCCGTTGTTCCACATCTCATGCATGTCTGTCTTGGAAGCATCTTTGTATGGTTGGAGTTTTCATTTAGGGTTCTTTTCGTTAACTGATGGTAGTTTTCTAATTAACTTGCTTTCAATAAGGACGTGCATGCTTGCACATGTCCATTTAGATTAGCCTTGTTTCGGTTAACTGATGGTAGCTTTCCAGTTAACTATATAGTTTCCTTTATTAGGGTTTAGCAATAAAATCTTGCATGCTTGCAAGACTATAGTTGACTCAAGGTGATTTTAGGGTTCCCTACACCTTTCGATGTCTATAAATAAGAGCTTTTGCTCATTTGTAATTAAATTTTGCACGCGATAGTAATATATGCTGAGCTAGATTTTCCTATAATATTGCTATTCTGTATCTGTTCACTTTGGTTGGATGATCATTGTTTCATGTTCTTGTGTTTATAAGCTTTGTTTCATATCTACACCTCGGATAGGTGCCATCACCTCCTTGGGAATTTAGAATTAAGGCTTATCGTTTGTTGTTATTGTGTTAATGAGCTTTGTTTCATGTCTACACCTCGGATAGGTGTCGTCACCTCCTTGGGAATTCAAAAGTAGAGTTCATCATTTGATGTCGTCGCCAATAACCTTTCTTTCAACCTATGCCTTGGATAGGTGTCATCACCTCCTTGGAAATCCTGTCTTAGAGGTTATCGTATAAATCATTCCCCTCATGCTCTAATTTCTCGAGGAAATTGGATAGTATAAGCTAGTTAGTTTTGAGTTGTAGTTAAGCTTTGTGAAACTAGAAAATCCTTGGCTGCAACGTTCGAAGTTTCTCGAAAACCTTGTGCCTCTTTCAATTGAGACAAAAAGATAGGAATTAGTTTAGTTTACTTTTTTCAAGCATTTGTCCACACAACGAGGGAGCTTCCCCTCCTAATTTGAAGAGCACTCATTATGTAGTGTGCATAGTTGTCCGTACCAATTTGCACTCCAGAGGTGTTAATTGTTACGCCAACAGATATCATTCTTCAACCCTTTCTGTTTGAAGTTGTACCTAACTTTTGCATAAGTTTTGGAGAGCCCAACACATCTAGCCTATGGAGAAGAATGACTTCAACCATCATCTTCATTCTACATTTTCATTTAGGCCTCAAAATACTCTTTCTTGGTGATAAATAAATGAAAATCAAATGCAAAACAAATATTTGTTTCCTCCAGTCCTAGTCATCAATCCATGCTGCCAACTCATCATTGTTAGCATCCTCTGCCTCAATATCTTGTTAACTCGATTGAATTCTAAGAAATCAAAACAAAGAGTAAGTTACCACATTATTTTTAACCTTTATGACATGGAATTTCAAAATCATATGTTTGCAACTTGCTCACCCACTTAGTTATCATTTGGTTGTGGTGTGCACCTTAACATTACTAGGTTTCCATTGTGGCAATGACACTTTGTTCATAGGCTAAATGTATATAACAATGCAAAAAGCACCTTGAGACTGAAGAACTTTTGAATTAACATCCTCATTGAGAAAGCTTACAGTAGTTAAGTAAAACATGGACTTGTCCAAGTTACTAGGCTAACCAGTCATTTAGATGTGTTTGGGATGGAAGGAAATAACCTATTAATATTTGATTAAGGAGAAAGGGTTGGTTTTATAAAAAAATTCAAACTGTAATGTCCCCTTCCTAAGCAGTTGATCATTGTTGTCAATTAGCCTATTTCTCAGGTTCTTGTAGGCTAATGTGGGTTGGTTAAGGGACTCCACAGTTCTTGGAGGTTGTGTGTTTAGCCATTTGGCATATTCCATGTGTTGTAGTGAGTTTGACGCTATATGAGTTTCATTTTGACACTTTTTGGAGCATTTTCAGGCACTTGGCCCAATATTACTATTTTTAGTAAATCACCTCCTCAGCACCGACTTGGCCCTTCCATGTTGATTTTTCCTCGGCATGTTCAGTTATTGCATTTAATGTTTATTTGGTGAATTTTAATGGCCTAGGAGAATTATTTTAAATAACGTTAATGTTGTAAGTTAAATTAAACATTATTTTAATATATTAAAGGTGACTTTATTATATGGCATCTAGGGGACATAAGGAACTTTTAAAAAGATTTAATTTAAGTTGTTTTAAAAGTGGGACGCCTACTTGGGAGACATAATGTAATGTCCCCTTCTTAAATGTGATCGCTTCAGTTGACTGTGGCCTATGCCGGAGACCCGTAGGCTATTCGAAGGGTGAAATTAGGGTTTCCTATTTTTGAGGAGGTGGTTGCTTGAAGTTTGAAATTTGGATTGCGGATTCTTTCTGGGTTTTCAGAAATATTTGCAATGGTATAGTCTATTTGGTATTCCGAGCAACTTCATGAATTTACTATTTTTAGTAAATTCTATTTCTGGCAGTGACCTTGTGGATTCTAGTGCTGTTAGCTCTCGTCTTCAACTAGTTCAGTTGGTAATTGGATTTTTGGCCCTTGGATGCTTTTTCTGGAGAGAAGTTATTTTCATGTTATAATGTTATATTTTAATATTATAACTCCCTTGGCCTAGCATTATAACTTCAGGTTGTTTTAAAAAGGGGACTTTATGGGTAAATGCTTCATGAGGAGATAATTGATATTTTTTAAGGCCAAATTAAGGGTTGGAGAAGTGGGACGGCTACTTGAGGGAAGAGATTAATTTTTATAAAGTGAAATATTGCCTTGAGAAATGGACGCCACCTTTGGAGGGAAATAAGTTGAATTCAAATTTGAAATTTGGGCGCCCTTCTTGAAGCTTCTAGAAGATTCTCTTCAAGTCTATAAATGTTGGCTTCTTCTCTTCATTTGGATATCTCATATTTTCAGTAAAGTTATGCTGCCGAAATGGTGACAGATTGCTTCGAGGAAAGCAGACCTCTTAGCTTGGCTCGTCTTCTTGCTTGAAAGATAGCAACTAGTTGAGAGGTAGATTGTAATGAGTTTGTTTTTAGCATTGCATTTGAGTTCCTAGCATATTAGTTTAGTTTCCATGCATTTTAGACATATTTTGGAGTTGCTGAATAGCATAGCTGATTGTAAGAATTGTTCATATCTCTTGAAATAAAAATATTATCATTTTGGGTAGTTTTCCATTGTGATTTCCAGCTTGGGGCGACCCTTCTTGGGAGTTTTCAGATTTTTTAGTGCTGTTTAGAATTTTATATTAAAAAATCGCCCCTCTGCTTGGCCGTACCATTTTGGACTGTCTTGGGAAGTGTGCATAAAAATAATATTGCATTTTGTTAGTCATTTCTCAGTCTAGATTTCATTGTCATCATCCTAGCATTCGTTTGCATCAAGTCTCATGTCATTTTGGCAAGTATTGAGTGAGTTGTGAGTATTTTGGTGAGTTCTAGAGTTGCTGATTATTTCATTTCAGTCGCTGGTCTGTCATATCAGTCATGAAAAAATGCAGCTTGTGAGGAGTTTAGGTTTAGAAAGTCTTGTTAAGCATTGAGGAAGTCTTATATATTATTGCAGCATTGAAAAACTTAAAATACTGGGCTTTGGCAAGCATTCTATCAAATTGTAAGCTGAATAGTAGTACTATCAGCAATTCTCTTTTCTCTCTTTCACTTACTTTATTGTACTCCCCGCTGAATAAGTGGAAGAGGTTGGCTTGCCGCCTATTTACTTTTAGTTAGTAGTTTTAGGGACCCTCTGACCATATGCTCGCCATCACTCGGTGCCGTCTTGGTTAGAGTTACTTCAGCTCATCTTGCATAAGATCCTCTGACCATATGCTCGTCTACCCTAGACGCATTCTTGGTTAGAGTTCCCTTCCAGTTCTGCATCTGCATTAGATCCTTTGACCATATGCTCACACCTTGCCCACATCGGGATCCTGGTGTACATCCTTGGTTAGAGTTGCTTTCGCATCGTTTTGGTTTTAGAGCTAACCTTAACGGGTGCATGTTGATTGTAATTGTAATTGGAAAAAACAAAAAAAAATTAGTCCGGCTCATTACACATAAGGAGATTTTATTAAATTAAATTAAATGTTTTATTTTCCCAAGAGGGGCGTGGGGTTTTGGAGAAGTAAATAAAAGTGTTGGAGCTCATTTTGGCATTCATGTTTGGAAATTTTATGAAGAGTTATTGCAGGTTGAACAACGTTCTTCCATAGCTTTGTAAGAATGAAAACCCTTATGGAGAACATCCATTTCGAAAGTGCAAAGATCTTTCCTAGTGGATATACAAGTGATTTCACTCAAAAATCATACAAGGGCTTATTATTTTCAGGTTTTGGTACTACTGCTTGAGGTTCAAGTCAGATTATTTGGAGGCAAATTTGAGAGGTCTGAGCAGCAGATTTGAAGACCAAAAAATACAGATTTATCCCTCTTTTTGTTGGCTGCACCATTCCCAAGACAGGCCATACTATCCTAGGAGGGGCGTGGGAGCTGGAGATTGAATCACCCAAGTTTTGGGCAGAAAATTGCTAAGGTTTGAGGCGCCTAGGGTTGGAGAAGACTTGGCAAACAACTTGGAAGTGAACAGCAGCGTTTGGAAGGAGTTTGCAAACTTTTACCAAGTTCCAGAGTTGCTGGTCATAGTCTAGACCTTTTGCATAACAGTTAATAGGTATGTCAAAGATGCAATATTAAGAGTGTTACAGTCATTTACATGTTGTTTAAACTCTATTTTAGTGACTGTACTACTGCTGTAATAAATCTGGAATATATTTTAGTTTGTGGGTATTCCTAAATGGTTGAGTTTTCAGCTCTTGCATTGAAAATATTTGTATTGGTTACTATTGTTGTTATTTAACTATATTGCAAATATCAAAACTGTGAAAACATCAGAAAACAAAACACAAAAAAAAAAATAGGGTGCATATTACACAAACCTGTTGAGTCTGTTGGCGTAACAATTAGCACCTCTGGAGTGCGAGTTGGTATAGACAGCTATGCACAGTGCATAATGACTGCTCTTCAAATTAGGAGGGGAAGCTCCCTCTTTATGCTGATTTGCATGAAAAAGTAAAGTAATCTAACTCCTATCTTTTTGTCTCAGTCGGAAGAGGCACAAGGTTAAGAAAACCAAGAATGTTGTAGTTAAGGATTTTCTGGTTTTGCAGATCACTAACTACAACTAAACTAAAAGCTTTAATCTATCCAATCTTCTCAAGAAAACAGACCATTAGGAAAAAGGAGCAAGAATATTTTTACGATAAACTCCACAACAGGATTTCCGAGGGGGGACCCCTATCCGAGGCGTAGGCTGAAATGAAATTTATTAGGCACAACACTTAAAACGATAATTCTTCTTCCCAAATTTCCGAGGAGGAGGAACCCCTATCCAAGGCGTAGATTGAAAGAATAACTATTATCACAACATAAGATAGCCAACTAGGACAACAAATTGCATTGGCAAGACACGCATACAATAAACAATCAAACTAGCCACTCCATTTAACTAAGATGAACAAATACCATAATAATAACATTTAGGCAAAGTGTCGTAGCCATTTATTATCACAGTAAAAGTTCGTGAATAGATACAGAACAACAATATTACAGGCAAGGTGGCGCAACATATATTACTATCACGTGCAAAAGTTAATTACAAATGACCAAAGAGCTCTTATTTATAGACATCAAAGGTGTAGGGAACCCTAAAATCACCTTGAGTCAACTATAGTCTTGCAAGCATGCAAGATTTTATTGCTAAACCCTAAATAAAGGAAACTATAACTGGAAAACTACCATTAGTTAACCGAAACAAGACTAATTTAAATGGACATGTGCAAGCATGCAGGTCCTTATTGAAATGAAAACTCCAACTGTACATTGATGATTCCAAGACAGACCTAGCATGAAAGGTGGAACAACAAGTTAACTCGGAAAGAAGCATCGAGTTAACCGTTGTGTTTGATGTCTATCCTAAAAAGGTGGGACGTCCATGATCTAGAGTCTACTGGCCATGATCTTGAGCAAGTAACCTCTCCACGAGTTTGCTGACTGCATCACCATCTGGAGCATTGATACTCTGTTGTAGCACACTATGTCTTCGTAGCAACTCCTCACCGCTTGAGATTTGGCTCTAAAGTTCTCCTCTACTCTTAACTGCCTCATCAAATGACGCTGACATGACTGTAAGTTGATCTAACTTACAGCCAATGGAATCCCCACTGAAAATACCATGGATGAGTCCCTGCAACTCTGACTGAACATCAATAAGCTCAACATACTCACCACCCTCATGTTGATACTAGCAAGGAACTCGGGACACGAAAGTTCTCATGTACTGAAATGCACTAGTCACGTGTTCTCTACTCTCAACCAACTTTGAAGCCATTGTATCATGTATTTTTGCCTTGAAGATCAACTGTGTCCTCCAAGTAAAAACAGCTTCTTTATCTTCTTCGTCGGTGACTGAGTCGTATGCCGTCCTCAGATGAGAGATCATGATTTCATCTATGGGTTTGTCAACTGCCAAGTCTCGCTCCTCATCCTGGATCCGTAGACGGAGTTCGCGGGCGTTGTACCTCAACTAATACAACTCTGTGAGTACAAAGCAGCCCCTTGTGATGAACTCTTCCTCCCAATCTATCAGGTGCTTCCTATATACAACCAGTTGATTAAGCTGATTTTGCTCTGCTGGTAACTCTAGTGTCGGTGGGAGTGAAGCGGTGACATTTTCTGTTCTATGCACAAGGTTAGAGATATACTTACAAAGCTGCTGGATTTCAGCCTTGAGGGCTGCCTTGTCTTCCCTGTCTTTTATCACTCTATCCTTTATGCTATCCGTTGCAACTTGAAGGAAATCAACCTCAGTTTGCCATGTGCTCCTACCAAGGTTGACCTTTATTGCGTCGAAGTCTTCAACTTCTATCTCATTCAAGCTCTTACCCTCTGGAGTTGCAATAGTTTCTATTATGATCTCCTTGTCAGCGTTCCTCTCTACATGAACTTGCTTCTTTATTCTCTTATCTAGCGCATCTTGGTAGACATGATCAAAATCCAAATGATCAAGTATGGAAGATGGTTGCCTCCTTTTCCTCCCCAGCTGATTCTCAAGCCAAGACAAGTCTCGACTAATCTCACTGGAAGGGTCGGTGCTAGTCATAGGAAGTTCTAATGAGTGGGAATGTGTAGAGGTATCACTACGCGGTGGCGAGTCTAGGTTCAAATCAATGTGAACCAGAATTGGAGACTGCTGTGATGTAGGTGATGGCATGGGAGGATAAACCTTTGGCTTTGGCATGCTCTGAATTGTATTCGTGACTGGCTCCACATGTGTTTCTATAACAAGTGCCTTCCCTTTTGAATTGTTAGGCACTTTGTTTCTTTTAGGAGGATTGCTCCTTTTCTTTTGGTTTTGACGAGGATGGCAGTGAAACATCCACCGGTGGCGGCTCTGTACTTGGCATGACTTCCCTCCTTGTCTTCTTGCTATCCAAGTAGAGTATACTGTTCTGGATGACTCTACTTGATCTCTCTTTAACAGATGAGTACTCCTTGGCAAACCAATCGACAGTTGGAAGTGGTTGAATATCAACCCGTTCTTTAAAGAATTGAGGAAGTACATCCCCATCATCATCTAACAATCCTCCCACATCCTTTGACATGAAGACAAAAATCTGAGGGTGAACTTGCTGTAGTTACATCGGTGCACCTCAAACTCGTCCTCGTAGTTAACCCAATAATCCTCCATTGTAGGCTTATGGTAAGGGTGACCACCACGGCGTGCTGAATAACAACCCCAAGGGTCATATGTGCATGCATCAACGAGGTACTTGAGATTAAACTTCTCTAACTCCTGACCTGCAGCCTTGGCATCAACTGCTGTCCTGCACCAGTAGATTCCCATTTGTAATGTAAAGTTGGCAGTTGGTTTACGCTTGTGGCGCAAACGTGAATGAACATCATACAATTGCCTCAGAAACTCTATGAAAACCGTCCTATTCGAAGGATAGCGAGGTAGCATAGTTGGATTTCTCATATATCCGTAAATGCGGATGTAGGTGTAAGTAGGGAAATGAATGAACCAATCCGCCCATTCTACCATTGCTGCTCTGGCAACCATTGAGATACGAACATGCAATTCTCGGTCTAGGTTCCTCACTATGTACATCAAGAACGCTTCTTGCACACGCTTGAAATGTTGCTCGGACTTTGTGAACTCAAGCTGGTTGTAGTATTGATATACCTTTTGTACACTAAGAATTCCCACTATGTTCAATCCTCTAAATTGACCCTGGTAAGCAATCAAGTATACGAGATATGAACACATGAAATTGGTGGGCAACTAGGAAACCGATAATCTGCTTGTGGAGAACGTCGCTGATCAGAGAGGCCCAATCATAATGCTCTCGCCTGGAGATAATTTGAGCAATGATGTAGTACATCCAAGGCTGGAATTTATTAGCATCTGCATGATCGGAAACACGATTAAGAAGAGTGATCAAAATCGCGTACTCATCTTTGAACTCCTCGCAACCCACATTGTGTAGCAATTTAGTTTTTTTTGTTTCAACCACCTTTCTGCCATTTTACTCTGACACACATCCTTATTAGCATTGAATGCTCTTTCACATTGATCCATGGTAATGACCAAACTATTTGGATGTTGAAGAATACCAAAACACCTTTCAATATCCTGGGGCCTAAGATTGCAAAACACCCGTCCATTTGCTGACTGAATTTCTCGGGTAGTAGAATTGTAATGCTTGACACAAGACATCACAAATTCTATGTAATGAATTGAAACAGGGAGTGAAGCCGCCTCTAGCAACCCAGATTCTTGGATGTTTTGAAGTATTGCATGATTTATCTTAATCAGATCCAAGATAGCCTTTGGAAGCACTTTATGCAAATCTGTGTCAACCATTCCAATGAAGTCATGAACCAAGACTGACTTAGTCTTGAATTCGATCTGTGTGTACTGCATTCTAAAAAACTCGCCTGTTGACTGTAAACTCAAATGACAATTTTCACTAAAAATTCTGAGACATGGGTTACATGCAGAAAATTATTCTAAGGCAACCCATAATGTCAAAATTGTGAAAAAGCGCTGTTTAGCTTAACATGCGAAAGCTTTTCCGAAAAAAGCAACTGGGGGTAGCAAGGGCTACGGGGGGCAATTTTTCCAAGAAAAATTGAAATATGGGTTTTGTTCATAAGATGATTCTAAGACAACCCAGATCCTTCGTTTGGAAAAATATCGACTTTTACTCTACCATGCAAAGGAATTTCAGTTGGGTTTTGTAGAGAAAGTCGTGCACAACCAACCCAGATGATTAAAATTGTCAAAAGTCATTGAATCTTGAACATGCGAAGAAAACTTAAGACGAGAACAGAAGAATTAAAGACAGAAGATAGAAGTTTTATGTTTCTGCTTCTGCTAAAATTGCCATGCTAGTTTGGAGTTTGTTGATTAATTTGGACCTGTATTTGCAAGGAAATCTGTAAAATAATAACTGGAGTGTCTTCGAATGCTGATTGCTGAAGAAATTCACTTGCACAATGAAGAAAATTCGCTTGCTCTTCAACCTGCTGTGAGAGAAAAAGGACGCCATCTTGAAATAAATAAAGAAATTTGTAGCTTATGGCGCCAACTACAAGAAGAAACTCTGATTTGAAAAGGAATTATATGATTGCACTTTGCTCAACAGAAACTGACTTGGAGTTCCAAAATATTTAAAATATTAAAATATTCAGTCTCACTCATGCAAATTTGCAAGTGAGTCTCAAAAAGGCGCCAATATTAAAATATTGAGAAAAATTGCCCCATTAATGCTGACATGCTGAGACTAAAAATTTAATATTATTTAATTGAGTTAACTAAAATCTCTCATTCTGGGTTTGCTTAGAATATTTTACTGATTTTGAAAAGTCCAAGTTTGACTCTCCAGGCGTCCCCTAGCAAATAGTTCAGATTTTTAACTAACTTCCTATTTTGTAGCTTGTTGAAAACGTCACGATTGCCTCTGTTGAACTCTGATTTTTGGGTGCCCGGTTGATGCTGGAACTGAGCTGATACATCCATTGTGAAGCCAAAACTACTAAGATGAAATGTCTGCTAGGAGCTGCAATCACTAAAAACCATGTTTGATGCCTCAAAATAAAAGTCGTCTTTTATTAAAATAATATACAGGCCACCCGACGACCATTTCTTTGATTTGCCATCTTGTGCTTCAAACTGCCGCTGCCGGCGAATGATGACTCCCATTGAATGGATGCTGGATCCATCACGTAGGTAGAAGAATTCCGCAAACAATGACTGTAAGGCATCTGAAGGTTGATTTAAGGCCCTCAAAAGCAAGGGCGCCCCTGGCCTGCAGAGGCGCAACTACCATTTTGAGAATGATTTTGCAACTTGCAACTTTCACACGAACGCTGTACTTTGACCCTTGACACCGAGAGTTGGATTGCTTTGATGCGCGCGCCGTTGATCCCATCGCGAAACTGGAACAACTTGGAAGAGATGTTCCTGGAAGTGACGAAGCGAGAAAACTGCTTCTAAGACCTCCAATAGAAGGGCGCCTTTTTCAAGGGAGTATGTAAATCCCATACTTAGCCATTTTTCTGCTTGTTTACATTCTTCAGTAATCTCCACTAATTCCTCACTAACGAGCGTTTGACAAACCTTGAGGGCTGATAGTTGGATTCACTGAATAGCTAGGAGGATTCTACACAGGTCTCGTGAAGACAACGGCTGCTGAAAACCTCATCTAGCTGGCCAAAAGGCTAGGCGCCCCTGGCTTGTAGAGGTACAGTTTGATATTTTTATTTTTATTTACCCTCTATTTTACGTGCTTGCTGGAACTACCGCCATGGTCACTCAGCACATTTGACAATCTTGCGAACGGATGCATCGCGAAGCTAGGCTGAATCAAAAAAGATCCCCCGGAAACGGATTCTGCAAATTCATCCATCTGAGGGGTCTAATTCAAGGGTGCCCTTGAGCTATAGGGGCGCAAAAATTGCAAATTTGACTGTCTTTGTGATGTGTAAACTCTTTGTACCTTCCGCTTTTTCCTTTGATCGCCGGAGTTCTGGAAATTAAATGAACTTTCAAAAAAGATCCCCCGGAAACGGATTCTGCAAATTCATCCATCTGAGGGGTCTAATTCAAGGGTGCCCTTGAGCTATAGGGGCGCAAAAATTGCAAATTTGACTGTCTTTGTGATGTGTAAACTCTTTGTACCTTCCGCTTTTTCCTTTGATCGCCGGAGTTCTGGAAATTAAATGAACTTTCTCGATAGCTTGTCGGAAAGTTGACTGAAAACCGAAGAGAATGAATGTATCTACAACCAGAAGCAACTAAATCTGAGCCTCCAAATTGAAGGGCGCCCTTGACGTATAGGGGCGCAAATTAGTTGTGGAAGTAATATTTCCTCCATTTTGCACTCAGCGAACATCGTGTCGGCCGCTAAGTTGATCATGCAAAAGCATTATTGTTGCTGATGCGTGTGTGTGACTATATTTCACCACTTCCACATGTACAGACACTGTAAAGTTGATTTGCACATTGATTGCGTAAGCATCTCCCACGTTACAAAGTGAAATATTTCTAGACTTCGAATATTTTTTGCACTTTTTGCCATGTGAAAATCCCCTCCATCGAGAAGCATCTTTTTCAGCATCTTTCATCATAGAATGTTCTGCTTTCAGTTTCATTCTTAGATTTTGACACTTGGTACTGGCCAACTACCATTGACGATCTTGGGGGTACTAACTTTTCGCCTAAAAAAGTGAAAACTACCCACCAGGCTTAAACTGACTTTTAATTGAAACTGACTTCACCATTGTGAATGTGTGTGAAATAAGCCAATCAAAATTAATTTCAGCCAATTTTGACAAGTTTCAATTTTTAGGGTTTCGTGACGTGAAACAAGGTGCAAAAACCCTAATTTTAATTTTTTTCTAAGTTTCACCTATATCTTATTGACATCAAACTGACTCAAAGTCCATACTTGATTTTACCAAAAACTATGTTTTGACATCATTTTAACAAGGTTTAGACTCTTCAAGCAAAATGCCTTAATGAAGCAAAAAATTTGGTTTGGGTACAACAGAGTCCTAGCCCAATCAAAAGATCTCAAGAATCAATATCATATATGCTAGCTTCAATAGTTTAGTTGCATGTGTTGGATGACATCATCTTGGGGTTGGATGAAAGGAGTATATCAGTATTTGCACCAACATTGCCATAGGAGAGCAACTAATTTTATTAGAGAATTCACCTTCATTTTGTCCTAGGTCAATCAAAAGAGTTTGAAACCAGTTTTCCTCCAAGTTTCATGGATAGAAGAATGTGTCTTGGAGACAACAATTTTTTTTTCTGGAATTTAGAGACAGCAATAGGGATTGTTACTAAAATAATATATATAATTAATATTTGAAAAATTAATTTTAAAAAAAGTAAAAGAAGTTGCAATAATCATTATTGTAAACAATGTGAATAAAGAAGCTGAAATTTGTACATAGTTGTACTGTTGTATGACACTTCGCACCAAAAACGGAAAATATTAATGATCAACTTCTTGAGTAGAAATTGTACCATTGACCAAGACTCCATTGTTAGACTTTGTAGGATAATCTTTTCTGCACTGCTCTGATATCTCAATGTCAGCCATGCTGTAAACAACCTGAGAAAATTTTGGCAAAGTTTTTGAAGTTGTGGTTTTGAAAGATGAATGGGCCATTTTATAAGATCAGTCAGAAGCTTCAGCATGTTCCGAAGTAAGGGATTTACAAGAGAGAACTTGACAAAGAGGTCCACTGCAAATTCCAGTGTCAATATACATGTGTTAGAAGTCCAAGCAAGTTCACTAAGATCATTATATTTACTTGCTAAATGATTTGAATGTATAAATGGAATTCAATTACTTGGGATTTAACTAGGAAAAACTCAGAAAATTCAAAAATACCGAAATATTCATAAAAAAGGATAAAAATGTTGTTTTTGTTATTTCAAGCCAAATAACTTGGGAGGCCTCCTTGCATTCTAACATGTAGCATTGCCACCACCTCTATTAATAATTAAACCATTGCAATAATGCATGATGCAAATAATAGAAAACAAGTTGATGCTAGGCCCACCTTGTAAAAAGATACAATCAGAATGGTGAATAATGGTCCTAAAGGATGTGTTGGCATCCAACATTGTACACTAAGTTTTTTGGAATTCTGCCCCTAAAATGCTTTCAAGCTCACTATAGAGCATTGAAAGATTTCCTGACCAAGCCTATTAAGCCATTCAATCAAACTTTGCTAGTGCCGAAGAGTGATCCCAACAAAAACTTCTTGGAGCACCAAGCCATGTTGTGTTAAGTGCTTGGCTTTGATGATGTGATTGTCTACCTAGACAAGGTGACATAATGGTCCTCAATGCAAAGAAAGAATAGTGCTGTTGTTATCTTCAGTTGGGCTGCTTTGATATTGGGTAAGATCAATCAATTCTAATCCTACCTATTGCTTGTCTTGTGTGTGTACTTATCCATTCAAAAAATTCGATGAGCCATTGGTCAACTAATCCTACTCACTCCCTATTCAAGGATGTTTCCAGAGCTGACGTAGCATGATGACACAAGTATCATAATAGATACCTTGAATAATTTCCAGTTTCCCTCTGAGTTTCCAAGATGGGGAGAGACACAAGTACAGGTTTTCAGAGACAGCAGAAAGATTCCAAAATTTTGGCAACAGCTAGGGAACAGCAAGGGGACAGCTATATACATTAATATAAAAATTTAAAATTCTTAAATATAAATGTTCCAACATTAATTAATTTTCTAACGTACGAATAAAACCAGTAGTGGTGATTAATCTATTGGTTTCTATTAAATAATTTAATAATAGTGACTGTTCCTTTATCCCTATGACGGTTCTATTCAGTTTAGAGTCATTTATCTAAACGATCATTAAATTGTTAATATATGGCCATGAGGCCATGACAATTCTTTACAATATTGTGACTGTTCCTGTATGCTTGCGACTTCCCATGACTGAAAATGTTTCCTTTGGCACAAGGAAATAAATGCATATGCCCTCAAACTGCACAAATGACTAGTACTCCTGCATTCTTCAGTTTTCCTTTTCCCTTGCGATTCTACAAGTACCAACATTTTTCTTTCCCATGTTTCCAACACAATTTATGGCAGGGTACATAATCCCCACATTTTAGCACCCTAGAGATGCTCCCACCATAGAAATGTAGCGATTTTGGGCACGGATGCATCCTTATGGAACAATAATAACTTCTTGGAAAAACAAATCATATACACTATCATTGTCCCATTCCTTGAATCTAGGCTAGCTCATATAGCAAGACACATCCCCAAGGATCCAAGTGGCATCCCAGATGTCCACTATTTCAAAGGATTGGATAGCTTAAGCCTTACACCATTTGGCACATTAAAACTAAAAAGTTCAACTTTTATTAAAAATTACTAAAAAACACCGAAAAACCTAAAAAGGGGAGGATCGTTGTTGCAAATTCAGAATTGTATTTATTTTAAATATTTCAGCTTTTATAAGTTTTTGCTTTACTAACCATACCCAAGATCCAAGAAAAAATCTCTTGTCCTCAAAACAGCATTCCCACATTCCCTTGTCCCCCCATCCTGGAAACACAAAGAAACATTGTGAATCACAGCTCACAATCTAGTTGGAAAAAGATGCACAATACACTCCATCTTGATGCATCCACCTGGATGATATTGATTATGAACTCAACGATTGGCATGTGTAGGAGACAACCACCCATGTTTCTATATATTATGCTCACTAGTCTCTCCTTTCCAATTGCACACCTTTCATACACAATGGATGTTTGTGCTCAAGTTAGAAATTCAACTTGCCTAGGCCAACCGACACTTCTAGAAAAAGGAGCAGCTTTTGAACCATCCATTATGATTGGTAGCCTTACATTAATTTCTGCAGAAATCCTTGCTGTTAGTGAGCTTCAGTGTTGCTCAGTCAGCTTACCTCAGGTGAAATCAAGGATTTATGGTTCTAGTGACTTCTATTCAAATCATTGGGCAGCATTAGGTATCAGAAGAATCACCATCCATGTCCAGCAAAAGAAAAATGGAAGAATCATCTCTCCTAGAATAATCTATTGCTGAACCAAAAGGCAACAATCAATGCATGGGAGTACATAAAGCCAAGATATTTAAATGATTCTACCTCCAACCTCCGCTCCCCACTTTTCCAAGAAGAAAGCTAGATTGTGGAAGACTTAACTCCTAATAATGAAGTTATCACTTGATCTAGCCCTCCCAAAATAAAGGAAGCGAGGCAACTGAGAGGCAGGAAACATAATCGGAAGAAACAAAGGCCCATGGTTCCTAGGAACCCAATTCCTATTCTAGCACATTAATTTCGGTTCATAGATAACTCCATAAGAATTACAAGAGTCACTTTGCCAAGGCAACCAATTGGGCTAATCAACACGTTGCAATTTGCTTAACATGTTGGCCAAGCAAAGAGTGGAAGGGCATGCTTCATCACTACCCCAATCTAGGAAATGCACTAGACACAACTCCAACACCCAACAGAAATATAAGCTATGTTACCCTAAGTTTCCGAGACGGGGATGGCAGGGTACAGCTATTAAAAAATAGGGAAAATTTAAACAATATAGAAAATTTCAAATATTCATATGATAAAGCAATCATCATATACATCATAGAACCTTAACACATAATATTAGAGTTCAATTTATATTTTCATTTCATAGAAAGCAATCATCATATACATCATAGATTCGAACCTTAACAAAATTTAATTGCATTCATTGATAAAGTGGCATTTGCATATATATTATATAAAAATTACATCAAAATGCCCAAAGGCTGCAAGTTTCAACTAGAAAATCAAAATGACAAAAATATAGAAATATCAAGTATGTAGCCATCCCTAATCAGCATCCCCTAATATTGCATCAAAATTGCAAACTGAGTCATTGCCAATAGGAGAGGCTATCTCATCTTCATCCAATGGAACCCCAAGCAATGCATCATGTGCTTCCTCATCATCAACCCGTGTAGTTATCTTCGGGATCAACATCCCAACGTGCAATTGGAGTCTAACGATATGTAAGAACCCTGGTGGCTCTCAACCCCGAAACCCTAACTGTAACTGATGTTTTTGCAAGTTTTTGTGTTTTTTATAATTTTTTGAGGTTTTCAGACAAATAAGAATGCTGCAATTTTCTAAGGAAATTGCTAATAAATTCTAAATAAATTCTAAGTGCATGAAATAACTCAAATCTTGCTCATAAAAGGTAGGCGCATCATTTATTATCACTTTCAGAGCATATACAATGATAAATACTAAGATATGAATGAAATACAATAATTTTTATTGAGGAACCTGGTTTATTACAGCCGCCTTGGGAAGAGTGAAGAATGTACGGCCAGCTCCAAATGATCAATATCCAAGCTCGAAAACAGAGGAATATCTCCCAGAACACTAGGCGCCCTTACTGTAAAAGACTGGAGATCAAAAGCCTGAGTGATTTCTTCTGATGAAAAAGTACGGCCCTTGCTGGTACGGCCTGTACAGTAGCAGCATTTAATGAGGTACGGCGCCTTGGAAAATGTGCCAAGACTCTGAAGAATGATCTCTGATAAAGACGTTCTTTATTGACTGATGAATAACTCTGTAAATCACTGCCAAAATCAATGAATGAGCCCAATCTGTGATCCCTGTGTGAAATCACCAAGTGCAAGCTTAAACTGGTATTTCACAGTCTCAGTCTGCCTAATCTCTGAAGAGTTTTCGTTCTCCAGAAACGTTTGTCTGCCAGAAACCCTAGGGTTTGCAAACTCCAATGCTCAGAGCAAAAAGACAAAAGTCGAATAATAATCTCATAATGGTTCGATTTTTCCTTGAAAGAATATATATTCTCCTTTGAGAAGTTCGACCCAATCTCCTTTTAAAATAATCATTTAATAATATGATTTAATTCGCCCTTTTACTTTAGGAGAAATCATTAATAATTAATTGGCGTCTTATTAAGTGAATAATAATTATTCACTTTATCAAATATTAATTCATTATTATAAAGTATAAAAAGAATACTTTATAATAGGCCAAATTAATTAAATATTTAAATATTTCAATAAAGTGACTTAATATAAAGTCAAAATATTAAATATTTAATAAATCATTAAATACTCCTTATTTCTCCGTCTGATCATCAAACTGCTGAACTGGGTCGACTCTGAGCTGAATAGTTGAACCAGGTGCTCTGCCCAAAATAGCAGCTTCCGCCTGACCTAACTTTCTAAAAATAGAAAGTTCCTGAAAATGCACTCTGGAAGATTCTGCGAAGGCCCAACCTGAAACAACTGCAAAACTGGAGCTACCAAACACTGAGTAACTGCCCCAGATGATCCTCTGCACACTCCTGTCAGCCTACGAGGATCGAATAATAGGCTAACCTCGTCACCAGCTGCGCTGACTAGGATGGGGACATCACACGATACTCAGGTGTTTGTCGATCTTGAAGCCGCAAGGCACTATGCACAACCACTAGCTTCTCCGATTGTCTAGAGGTAAGCCTATTCCTTTTGATTGACTAGATGAAGCTATATGTAGACCAATTCCTCTCTGCTGTAGAGGAACTAGCAACCTTTGAAGGAGACGAGTGGCAAGCATCCTCAACTCTAGTGCATCCTTGCCATGCCATGTCCATCCGATGGGGTCAGTTTGAGCTAATGTAGCTCTATCCAACCTCGCCTCTGGTCTACTGAATGTTGGGCCACAAAGACTCACAAAGGCTAGCCACTATGATTTAAGTATGTTGGACTCTTCCTCAGTATACATTTTCGCAAGGGCCCTCATGAAGCCATCTTTCACCTCTTCATCATCACATGGAGGCACTCTCCCAGGTCTTGTTGCATACCATTTGGGATTTAGAGCATAGGTAGTCATATGAAGTGGGGTGTTCATAGTGTCCCACTGTTGTGTCACAATAGGCCTAATGTGCTCCTCATAAAATCCCAAATTAGGGTCCCTGCTATGAATTGCTTGCTTCATTTGTCCAAGCATGCTATCAAATGTCTCATAAATCTCTCCAAGGCTAGGAGAGTCTGTATCAACATATCTTATCATCCGCACAATAGGTGAGATAATGGAGCAAATATATCTGCAAAGATTCAAGAATGAACATAAAATCAGCAATGCCAATTTATTAATTTGATATCAATAATAAAATGAAAACCATAAATTTAATATAAAAATCAGCAATGTATTAGTTAATAATAAAATCAGAAATTTAATACTAAAAGTCTAAAAATCAACAATTCATTAAAAAATAAAAAACAACAATCTCTTACCTCATTGTGGATCACCAATCATCATTGAGGATTTTTTATTTGATACTTTTTCCTTCAGTTGTGTTTGCCTCTAGCCATCTAGCCCACTCTGAATTAACCATCATCAATTGAAGAGGCTCTTGCACCTTGATCATCCTCTCCAACAAAATAAAGTAGCTAGCATATCTAGTATCCAAAAGCTTGAGGAATTCCTTCCTCGAAAAAGTCCTAAACAAAGCAAGTGATGTGTGATGATTGCAAATAAACATCTGAATGCCTCTAGCTTCTGACACCACTTCCTTCACCCAATTTATTTTTCCAATGTCTTTCAATGCGTTGTTGATGCAGGAGCATGACATGAGGAGACACAAACACAAAGGCTAAGGGACCAAAGATAAAAATGTGAATTACAAATCATTGTTAAAAGGGAGTGTGAGAGAATATTTCATATTTTGTAATGTTTAATAATATAGTATTCTAATGTTTAATAATATAGTATTGTAGACTAATTCTAGAAGTCTACGTAGGAATGAGAGATGGAGATAATTGAGTGGATAAAGGGATAGATATTGTTGAGAAGATCATGGAGAATTTAGGGAGAGATCATAGGAGATGGTTGAGGAGATATTGTAGGAAATAGTTGAGAAAATAGTTAGAACTAATTTCCAATCTTAATATGTTTGTTACGGTCACCTTATATTATATTAAGGGACCATTTATGCAATAGAGAGATATGAGAGGATGAATCGATTGTAATATCAATTTGTATGAGAATATCTCTTAGTTATTTGAAGTTAATATTTTCGAACTCTTTGTTATGAGTTTCCAGATTGTTTTGACCACGCTCCGCTATCCATCATTTGGTATCAGAGCCTGGAATTGTCCAGGGAGATTGAAAGCAGTTGAGGAGATGAAATAGAATTGCGTTGAAGATCTGCTAATCATGTTGTAGAGCTTTAAATAAGGAAATCGGTGAAATTGTGCAGAGATTATTGTTGATATGATTGCACAGTTCGTTGCTAAAAAGAATCAGTGCCTATTCTGAGTTTGTTCCAAGTTGTTGCCAGAGAAGATTGCCAGCTAAGATTTTTGTGCAAAGACAAGAATCGATGAAGTTTTGAGTGGCTGAAGAAGCTGCTTGCAAGGAGAAATTCGCCAGTGACAAAAATAAAAAATAAAAATCTCTGTTATTATCATTGTCCAAGTCAAAGCAATTGCCTGTAGTTTGGAGAGTGTTTTCAATATTTTATAAGCCAAACTATTAGGAAGTGCAGCCTTGATTGAAGGTTGTTGCGGAGTTAAGAAAGAAAGAAGCCGTAGCCCAGGAGTTGGATCGCTTGATTGAGCTCTTGTTGATCTGGAGTCACCATTATTGAAGAGAACTGACTGCAATTTGAAGAGCTCACCAATAGAAGAGATCTGAAATCGTTGGTAATGCAAGCGGAGGCTGGAGTTTTGCTTTGTTATTCAAATAGTTCATTGTTGTAGATGGAGGAGGAATCGACCATGTGAACAAGCTGCTACTTGCCACTACATTGTGTATTGGAGTTTAAAGAACCATCCGAAGTGAAGGAGTGAGGCATCATGTGCCTTGTGTGAAGTCACAATCTGCTGGAAGAATCATATGCACACTGAGAGTAGGAGAATCCTGTAGAAAGGAAAATTAATTTCTTTACATTACGATGTTTTATGCAATAAATTGAAGACACATGAGGCTGGTCTCATGAAGAAGAGATGCGGTGAAGTGATGACACATGCAGATTTGTGGAGTTCATTTGGGGTGAATACAAAGTGCTAGCTTGAGTATACATTAGATCGCTAGAAGGGATGATGTGTTTTAAGATAGAATTTCTGAAGTATATTGTTTATTCAATTAGTTAATGGATGCAGAGATTCAAATCATTGCCGTCAAGATTCAAGCCAATCTTGCGATTGTTCGTAAAGGAATAGAATAAACCTTTCACCATGC
This sequence comes from Sequoia sempervirens, assembly GCA_007258455.2. NCBI lineage: Eukaryota > Viridiplantae > Streptophyta > Pinopsida > Cupressales > Cupressaceae > Sequoia > Sequoia sempervirens. The sequence goes on along the minus strand of VDFB02000015.1, from coordinate 165,644,725 downwards.
AGATCCAAATTGTAGACGTGGGATGTGACTGATGAATGGGTTTGAAAAAGAATGATTTGGTCATTGGCATACACTGCCTCAAAGTCCTGGCAAGTGTCAAAGCAATTAATGAATTATAAGAGAGATTCAGCATCACTACGGGAAGATTCGGTAATTGTTGCTACAAGATATATGGGTAATGAAGAAATTAATTTCTTGTAGAATGCATTTTTCAGATTTGTAAACCTTGCACTTATATCTTTGAGTAACCATTTGGGCTTAATTTTCAAATGTTTTGCAACACACAAAAAAAAAGTTGTCTGGAAATGTTTTGAGAGAACGCAGTCAGATCATATTTAAAAGATAGAGAGTACAAATTTGGAACAGGGGTTATTAAAAACCAGTCCCTTTGTGAGCCCATATTTGTTTAAAAAAATTTAAAATATTGAGCGGCAAAGAGGGATTAAATGTCCAGTTAGAATTTGAAGTCTTGGATAGAATTGTTTTGCATAAAGTTTGTTGTAGCACCATCTAAAGTGGAGGAATCATTGTTAAAAAAAAGGAATAGCAGATCATCATTGCAAATCTCGAGAATCTGGAAGAATTATTCTTTTTGCAAGGATCATTATAAATTGTTGGTAATAAGCTCTGGAAGCAAAGATCCAAAGAAGATATGAAGCTATCAAAGGAACTCGAGGGTTTCACTCAGCCAAAGGAATCAAAGGTGGAAGTCATCCAAGTAAGTGACAGTCAATAAAGGGAGAAGTTGCTTGTGTCACAGTTTTCATCAGCTATTGAGATGCAGATTTGATGAGCAGCCATGCGATTATTATAGAATTATGGTGCAAAGATTGTAGAAGCATGCATGATCGGTGGTATCGGACATCCAAAGCCTAGCCACTGCATAAAAATTGTTAATGACAACTGGAAGGAAACTTGAGAAGACGGGTGACAGATTGATTCTTGCAGTAGTGCAAATCAGAGAACTCAAAAGTTCTTAGGAAGAAAATCTACTGAAATTACCTGGTCTTTATTATTTGCAGTTAACTATTAAATAAAGGATTCGTTGAATGCAGGTAACAGCAGAAAGAGAAAGAAAATTGTGGTAACCCTTACAGTAGAGGTTGCATAACTAAGAGAAGAACAACTTCCAGCTAAGGTTGGGTTGAAGTTGTTAAGACAGCACCACAATTGCATATGTGGGTAGAGTTGTTTGAGGAAAGAGCAGGTGAAGCTCTTGAAAGTGAGTAGAGTGCAGAAGCCTAGAGGAGCAGAAGAAGCTCAGAGGTTCCAGAAGGGAAAACCAGTGTTTACCAAAAGGCCAAGCTCTGAGGAGATAAGCTTGGTGAGGTACTTGTGGCAAGGTGAAACAGACTTGCTAATACAGAGGCTTAGTGTAGCTCACAAGTGGAAAAGAAAAGTTCACAGAGGAAGAGTAAAGATGACTAATAATAGTCATAACAAGGGTTCGAGTAAAAGCTACAATAGAATGGTGGAGAATGCCAAAGCAAATGGCATCGAAATGAGAAGAATGAGTCAAGAGGAATTTGACAAAGAAATTGTTGAGATGATGGAACAACTTAGTATAATGATGATGCTACTACAGGAAAGTGAGAGAGACCAGAGATATGGATGGAGAATGAAGAAACGGGTTATATGGCCTGTTAAGGAATTGTTTGTAAGAAAGTTGAGGAAGAAGCTGAGACACATTTTGAGTGCTCAGTCGAAGGAAGAACTCAGAGAAACTAAGTTTGAAGAAGAAGAAGTTCATTATTGTGAACCGGAGTAGGGATCATTGCTTGGAGAGGATGATGATAATGTTGATGAGAGGCTTCATGAAAGTCTCATAGATTATTTGGAAAGTTCAGAGCAGCATGAAGATCTATCCATGGAAATATCAAAGGAGGCTAGAAAGCCTTATGTTTTAAAAACTAATAATTTGTGTATGCATGCAGGCCTTGCAAGTGTTGAGGATGATGGACAGTCACTCAAAATTGTCATGAGAGTAGAACAAGATCAAAATCATATTACCAAAGAAGGAGAGGCAGAATTGTCTTATAAGGACAATCAAAGTAGAAATCCTATACAATGGACAAATTCAGTTATGGGAGAATCTGTTATTACAGTGAACAAGGTCATGTTGGTTTATGAAGACAATCAAAAGAAGGATCAAGGAGATAAAGAGCAACATTCAGGTACAAGGCTAATGAAATCTGATGAGAAAATCAAATTGCTAGAGAGATTGGTGAGAGAACTTGAGAATGAAATTTTATTTCATTCAACACAAGAGGATGGTGATGAAAATGAGAAGATTCTAACATGTGGAGTGGAGAATGACAAGCTTAGAAATGCAGAATTAAGGATTTCAAAGGAATGGCTAGTCAATTCAGAGATTAAGGAGGACTTCAAAGAGGTTGCAAAAAGGAAGCATGAAGAAGAAGAAAGTAGAAAATGCCATCAACATACTATAAAAGAAGAATCAAAGGTTCAAAGAGAGGAAAATACATATGGAGGGATAACAGACTACATAGATAGCAATGAAAAGAATTTAATGTTTATTGTAAAAAGTTTATTCCATGTGTAGATGTAGGTAAAAGTGAGAATTTAGACAATGAAAGTCAATCTTTCATAAAACATCCATGGGGGAGGCAACAAAGTGCCTTAAACATTTTTGAGAAAATGTTTGGCGATGAAGAATGGAAGTTGAATAATGAAATGGCAATGGAGGCCATAAAATTTTTAAATTTTGAAACAAAATTGCAATGGAGCAGTAGCATAAGCATGGTGATGGAACAGCGAAGGAGTATGCTAAATATTGAGACTGAGAAGTTATGCATACTAATGAAGAAATTGCCTAAGAGAAGGCATACTGAAGAGAAGAAGACAGTCAACAACAGAAATCAATTGATCTCAAGAGAATACATTAGCAAGGCAAGAGAAGGATTGCAAAGTAAAGTATGGAAACCTGGAAGATTGAGGAGAATAGCAGCATATCCACAGCTACAAGATGTGAAGAGGACAAAATTGATGAAAAGGTTGAATACCAGAATGCAAGTTGTCGAACATGTTTGTGATAGTAAGGCAAGTGGACAACGACAAAAGAAAGTTTGGGATCTAGGACTCCATGAGAAGTTTTTTTTTTTTGTTCCTTGGGAGTCTGATGCAGGAGCATGACACGAGGAGACACAAACACAAAGGCTAAGGGACCAAAGATAAAAATGTGAATTACAAATCATTGTTAAAAGGGAGTGTGAGAGAATATTTCATATTTTGTAATGTTTAATAATATAGTGTTGCAGACTAATTCTAGAAGTCTACGTAGGGATGAGAGATGGAGAGAATTGAGTGGATAAAGGGATAGATATTGTTGAGAAGATCATGGAGAATTTAGGGAGAGATCATAGGAGATGGTTGAGGAGATATTGTAGGAAATAGTTGAGGAAATAGTTAGAACTAATTTCCAATCTTAATATGTTTGTTACGGTCACCTTATATTATATTAAGGGACCATTTATGCAACAGAGAGATATGAGAGGATGAATAAATTGTAATATCAATTTGTATGAGAATATCTCTCAGTTATTTGAAGTTAATATTTTCAAACTCTTTGTTATGAGTTTCCAGATTGTTTTGACCACGCTCTGCTATCCATCAGTTGTTCAACGCATGAACACAACATGGCATCCAAAAAATGTGCTTATAAGCACCTTCCACCATTAAGCCAACTGGCTTGCATACACGAGCTGAATCTGTCACTACTTGTACAACATTAGAAGGTCCAACCTCTTCTATAGCATCCTTCAAAATCTGAAATTGGAAGCTTGCATCCTTCCTCTTCCCCGAACAATCAATAGCTCTAAGAAAATAAGAGCCTGCTGAACATGTGACAATAACATTGATGAGTGGCTGATGTCTAATATCAGTCCACCCATCCATAATGATAGAGCAACCATCCCTTATCCAAACTTGTCTCATCTCCGTCATTATACTCACTTTGGAATACTCCTTATCAAGGAGTGAGGTGTGTAACTTATGATCTCTAGGGGGAACATATGAAGGACCAGCAGCAAGTGCATCTTTGAACATTTGTTTAAAAAATAGAGAGTGTGCCACATGGAATGGTATAGCATTATCATAGAAAAATTTGGCAATAGAACTATCAGCTACATTTCGTAATTGCATGTTAAACATGCCAGCAACACTAGTGGACCTTTTCTTTCCTCTTTGATTCTCATGCACAACACTCCTAGATTCGATAGTTATAGGAGTAGCACTAGACATTGACCCACTAGGCTGCAAATACTCCTTTGGATTTCCTGATTTTTTGGCTTTAGCCTCCATGTGCAATCTAGTCACCTCTGCTTTCTCAACCATTGTTATTGTTTTGCATATTTTACCCCTTGACAAGTTACGCTTAAAAGATGGGAGTAAACTCTTGTGTAGCTGCCCCTATAGTCCTCATTGCAAATATGACACAACCATACTCTACTCCCCCCTGAATTTTTTTTCTTAGCATCTATGGCTATTGCAAATTGTGAAAGAGGTTCTTTTGGGTTAAATGGGCCCTTTGCACAGGTTGACAAGAGGTGAGAAGGGCATTGAAAAGGATTTTCTATACTTTGTGTCCCTGAAATAGACTCATTCCATGAACTTCCATGGTGCCTTCGTTGAATTTCAATTTCTTGACCCTCACCACCCTCACTGTTGCTAGTGCTGATTGTTTTTGATTTTTTTTGTTGCAATGTAAATAACAAAGGAGCTTGTATCTTGTTGCAATGTAAATAAGTATAGCAGCTGCAAGTGCAAACAAACAACACAAACAAAAACAATTAAAAAACCCTCCTAACTTCCTAAGTATTTCAAATCTTAACAAAAACAAAGAAATAAATGCAAAAGAATCCATAAAATTAACCAAAAATTTAAAAAGTTAAAAACTAATTACCTGGTGATTAGCTGAGTGTTGAGTATTGAGTGCCTGAAAACAAGCCTGTAGAGGATGAATAAACTCAATCTATATTATTGTCAATATTTGCGCAGACTATAACCTCCTTTAGGCTTTGTGATTGTTTGTTTGTCTTGTCTGATACAAACTAAAAACAACGACTATAATCTCCTTTGGCTGTTTGCTATTGCTATGTTGTGCATCACATGGGAGGGACGAAGAAACTAAAAAAAGCAATGATCCCTTTTGTTTTGAAATTTGCAGCAATCCTTTGGCTTTTTTGTGCAGTGATTCTAAGTTCTAACCCTATTGCAAGCTGAAGCTTTCATTCCCAGGCAACGACTTTAACTTTAATTCCCACAGCAAAGGGAATACATAATATTGCCTTTAAAAATTAAAGCTTTAAAGATTAAATCCTTCAAAATATAAACACTTAACTTTAAATGTTTATTTTAATTTAATTCTGAGATTTTCCCAAAAAAAATTTAAAAAATTGTAGGGGATGGCTAGCTGTCCCCGTTACAGTTGGTGGACATCTAGGCATCCCATGTCCATACCGGGGATGGCTAGCCATCCTCTGGCATTTCAGAATTTTTCCCAGGCATACCGAAAACCTTTCTAAAAATTTGCAGCAATTGGGGACGACGTGGGGACATTTTAGAGGCATCCTTGCATCTCCGAGACATTTCCGGTCGAGGATGCCCCTAATTTTGTCGGGTACGCGTCCCCAGGTAACATAGAATATAAGTCTATGTGATGTTTCCCTAGAAACCATGATACTGACCAAAACAAGGGTGACATGATATTACTAAGGCTAAAGAAGAGTGCCCCAAACAAGGCTAGTCACAAGAATACTTTGCCTTTTCAAAAAGTGCCTAGAGTCACCCAAAGCACCTATATAGAATCCTACAATCAATATGTTACATACTTAGGCAGAAGCAATTTCATGCAAAGGAGGAGATGAAGCGATGACAACAAGGACTCTTAGAATGGAAAGAAGTGTCATCTAAGTCTTCTAAGAAATAAAAGTCTAAGACCACCTCAATCTCATAACACAACAAAACAAAGCTTGAAAGACAAGCAAACAATTGGTATTTTTGACCCCTTTGATGTCAAAAACACAAGACCAAACAAGTCTGTAGCAAGAAAACCTCACTTGCAACCACCAAGTAGTCAACTATCAAATTGTGCCCTATCACCAAATGACCCACACATAAAAAGCTCAAGAAATACTTGTTCCAATCCAAGAATGATCTCGATATGGATTAGGAGGTCAACTTCAACTATGATACCAACTTGGATGTTCAAACAAAGGCATTTATCATATCATGATACACCACCAAGTTGAAGAAGAAGAAAGAATTCAATAGAGGCATAGTCGAAAAACTTGAACTCACAATAACTTGGCTAACCCAAAAATTTAAAAAACTTGTAATTCAGCAAAAAATTGGGGAGAAACTTCCTAATAAATTTGAAATGTAGAGAACATTAAAAATACATTAAAAAATTTAAAATATTCTTCAAAAACATGCATATTACTGAATTTATGGAGCATATTACTAATTTCCTTAATATATAGATCAAAACAAGAGTTCAATACACATAAGTCAAAAAGAAGTTCAACACATATGGACTTCAAGTTGAAGTGGGAGGATGAAAATTTTTGAAATGGAAAAGAAAGAAGCAACACAACAAGACAAGAAGACATTGACAAGGAATTACAAATAATCATTGGGTTATGGTGACAAACAAGCCAGCTTTAAAAACCCACATTTTTAATATTTTCACTGTGTACTACATGTCTTCATTATGTTGTGCTTTGCTCTTGACAAAATAATGGGTAAGTCAAGTTTTGATTGCTTCACCACGGGAAGCGAAAGCAAGCATCATCAATCTTCTCAATCTAAATGATGCTCATATCATGAAAGAAAATTCTCAGTAAAGATAAAGTCAGACCATGCTAAAGAAAGTTGTAGGAAAGCCAAACAAATTGTTTCGTATTCTCACAAACACAATTGAAGAAATTTAAGGAAAAATGTTAATGAAGTTCCCATCATGCCCATTTCAACCACGACTGAGTTTTTCCCCTCTAATTACAAGTTTTTCTTTGAGTTTGGTATGTTTGTTAAAATAACTTGTAGCAATTTTTTGCAATAACTCAATAGCAAGTAATACCACGAGTTACTCGGCTAGGTTTTTGACACACAAGTACTCATAGAGTTTTGCAACTATGAGTAGAGGAGATATGCAACTGTTCACCATGACATTTACTAAGGACTTCTCCATCAAACTTGAAAAATCCTCCAACTAGGAAAGAGCACCATACAATGGTGAGACAATTCCTTTGAGTATACTATCAAAGAAATGGATGTAGAGTACTAAAGAGAACTATCAAGGATCTCGACATAAAGAATAACACCATCAAGAGGAACTTGAGGCAAGCATAGGCCAGCAATCAAAGCCATTCCAAGCTCATCAAAAACTAGAATTGGGCCATTGCATAAAAAGACAACATAAAGGTTGAGGAAAAGTCTTGATGCAAAGAGGTTGTTAGTGAGGGTCTCAATAATGCACATAATGCATTCAACAAGGTAACTCTTGGTTTCCTACATTTGGAATCACAAGCTTCTACCAAATAGCATTGGACCTCATTGAGGAGAATGACTTTCAATGTAATAGTTCCATGCCTTCCTTGCACACACATATCACTTCCACAAAATGAGGATTACTCTTGCAATCCAATGCCATCTCAATATGTTGTAGCTCCAAGGGAAAGATAAAAGAAGCAAAATAATCTATTTTTAAGAGTCAAGACGCAAGAGGTAATCATGGAAACCAGGGATCTTGTATTGAGGGAAAATTATATTTCAGCATAAGAATTTCCCTTCAATTCTCAATGAGCAAAACAATCTAAGGGAACAAGCCTCATACAAGGTCAAGACTGAGCTCTTCATGGCTGACCAAAAGAAGTTGGCTGAAACTACACAAATCACGGCCAAAATTATCAACTTCATTCCCTTAATTGCTTCTATTAAAGGTATAGTCCAGTTTTATCTTAGTTGCTTCCATGAGGAAATTGAAAATCACAACTCCTATTGGTCAACATTGACAAAAAACTTTCCATCACAACTTCAACAACCACTAAAGTTATACCAGCTTAGAAGTAAAGAAAGAATATTTTTGAAACAACCAATTCATCCACTCATCCCACTTATTTCAGTTTTATTGAAATGAATGAGGAGCACAATCAAAAGAACTAAAGATATGTGAGGAAACTATTCATCATGGTGATCTTTGTAGCTAGTGTTCAAATAATTGATGTTATGTTGTCTATTAAACAGAGGAACGAAAGTTCCTTATATAAATTTACAAAGACGTTTCTAAAAGAAACAAATGTTAACAAAAGATGAAATTAGAAACAATTCTAAATTCACTAAATACGACTAGATGACCATTAACTAAACAAATAGAAAGATACTAATACCCTCCTTTAATGGTCATCATTCTAACTACCCAAAGAAATAACAGAGAAGGCTGACCCCTTCTCAAAACGCTTTTGCAACAAAAGACAAGAGCTTGCCACTGACTCTGCCACTTGAGATGAGTCTGCCACCAACCCTCCTAGAAACTACAAAACTTTTGGAAATGACCAAAACTGATCACAAAACATCCAACTTGATGTTGGGTAACAAAACTGTCCCTCCCTGTAACCAAAGACATACCAAGAACAACTACCACGATTTTGAGGAAAAATCGGCAAACCCTCCAAACTTTTGCAAATGAGCACAACGCTCCATAACAGACTGCAAGAAGTCAGTTGTGCAGATGTTCGCCCCAACAACTGTACATGCGACCAAAATAGACTGCAACAAACCACAATTTTTGAGGAAAAAAATTGCAAAACCCTGAAACTGAAGTTAACAAAGCATCATTTTTTCGAAAAAAGCAATAAAAACCCACAAAGGAATCCCATGCAACTTTGCGAATTATAGAAGCCCAAAAAAATTTTTTTAGGATAAAATCAAATAAACCAAACAAGTAGCTGGCACAAAATCCAAAACACGGATCAACATACATAACATCCTTTTTAGGGAAAAACCTTTCTAGAAACTAGAGATCCCTCTCAAACTGCAAAAATCCTAACTAGGGCATACAAGATCAAACCCTTAATTTTTAGGAAAAAAATTATTAACCTTCCCATGATTTTTTTAGGCACAAAAATTAGAAAACCAAACATAATTTTTTAAGGGTCAAAATTATGAAAACCCATCAAAATTGTTTTGAGAAAAAATTAATAAAAACCTTGGAACATCGATGCACAAAATTGAAAATGGCATAGATACACCTTTGATCAACAAAAAAAAGAAAATAGAGGGTTTTAAATCCTATCCGCAGAAAGATAGAGGAAGGGGTAAATGACGTAGAAAAAAATGTCAGGTTGCGAGTTGTAGAGGCCCAGAAACAAAGGGTCGCGCGCCAAAACGTTCATCAGAAGAGCCGAAAAATACCCTCAAATCGCATGATTTCTTAGACACGATTTTGCAAAAGAAGGTTGCGAAAAAATATGTCGCCTAGAACAAGAGAAAATGCACCAAAAAACACCCAGAAACTGGGAACAAATCGTGCCAGAAAGGATACTCGAATCGTGCATCAAAAAAACACCAAAAACGCACAAATATCTTCAGAATAATATTGCGTTTTTCTAAAAAAAATGACGCGATTTTTAGAAAACTAATCCTCACGAACATGCACAAGATCTCATGGCAACAAACATAGAAGACGCCCATAAACCCTCGCACGATTTCAGAAATGAAGGTCGTGATTTCTTCTTCCCGTGTCTTCTTGTGAACCCTTAGAAACATGTTTTTATCAAATAAAAAGAAAAAAAATTCCCTAAACAGGAGGCAAACCAGACACGAGAATTAGAAATGATGGCGCCTGAAAAATTTTCTCCCAATTGAGCTCGCTCTAATACCATGTTCAATTAATCGATATTATGTTATATATTAAACAGAGGAACGAAAGTTCCTTATATAAATTTACAAAGACATTGTTTCTAAAAGAAACGAATGTTAACAAAAGACGAAATTAGAAACTATTCTAAACTAACTAAATACGACTAGATGACCATTAGCTAAACAAATAGAAAGATATTATACTAATAGCTAGTCTATTTTGAACTTCTTAATTTGTTTTGACTAATTTGTTAGTTCCTTGTCAACTTTGGGTAGTTGTCAAAATGATCATTGTTAGTGGTTGCCAACAGTTGTGGCCTAACTAGAAACCATCCAACACTTCAAATAAGATTCTTGTAGCTAGGGATGATAAGCTGATTTGTTCATGGTCCTCCTTGTTCTATATGATTGTATCAAACATTGCCTTTGGAATAAACTAATTACTCTTATTAGTTTGCAATCAATTGGCATGTACCATAGTTTTAGGACTCAAATTCAGATTCAACTCAACAACCCAAAATTTTGACTCAGACTTGGGACCATGCAAAAATAAACCAAATAATTACACAAAAAAATAAAATTTTAATGCATTTAGACAACATAAAAGCCTAATTTGACTATCAATTTGTCATAATTCAAACATTACACATGTCATATGATCCTCAAAACTCTCAAAATTTGAAATTTCATAGTTTCAAAAGTATAGCAACATTATAAATTTATAATTGTTTACATATAATGATATGTCAAAATGAAAAAAACAAACAAATACAATCTACATCTTCCTCTTTCCCCTCCCAATGTAACTTGATTTTTTAGGCCTTAAACTAGAAGGTTACAAAATATCAAAATGATGATGGATTGTTTCTTCAAAAGTGTCCTTGTTTTCCTCCATTGCATCCATTTTTGCTGCTCCTCTCTTCAATTTGCAAGATCCTCATCAGCAAGGAGGACATCATCTTGTTCATCAATAGTCCATTCAACACAAGGATCAATCTCATCCAAGTTGATAGAATCATGTGAAATTCCCTCCACCTTTCTATTTTGAAGGCAAGGGTTGTACCGAATGAAGACAAGATCATTGAGCCGATACTGGGTCAACATGTTTCTCTTCTTCATGTGAATGCTTTGAAATAAGCTCCTATTGCGTTCACTCCTAGAAGCACTACAAGGATGGGACACAATACAAATGGCCAGCCTTTGAAAATTTGGCATGCCAACACCATAATTATCCCACCATAAATCTAAAAAAATAAAAAAAAATATAAGAACTAAGTTTCTAATTTCTACTTGTATTAAACTAAAATTTTTACCTGGTGGGTTTTCTCTCCTTTGAATTGCTTGAGCTGAAGAAAAGAGTCTTCCCTCCGCACCCTTGTCGACCTTGAATAGATGGATGAAATATAACAAGTTGAGTATTAAGTATGTAAAATGGATGTTTTTAGAGAGTCAACATTGTCAAATTCATAAATAAGATACAGTAAATCATATTTAGTAAATCTTATCTCCAATTCATCAAGAACTTTATCTTTCATCTCAACATTTGGCACCATCTTATTGATGCAAGAAATGACACTTGTCACGACCTCCTCATTAGCCTTAAATGAATCAGAGAAGTAGAATTTTGGGTTCAGGTAGTAGGCCAAGGCATGTATCAGTTGGTGGAGTCGGTTTGTCCATCTATGATCAATGATGCGCCAAATGGTTTCGTTTTTTTTTCATTTCCACCGTAGTAATGCAAAATGGCCTCTTTGGCCTTATCCATGGCCTCATAAAGGAAACACATTGACATGCCATCTCCATCCTCCATACAAAGAAACCTGACCAAAGGTTCTGTCTCCTAAAAAATTGAAATTATTACAAAATTAACCCCCAAAAAAAACTGTAAATAGATTATTTTATATAAATTTTATGTTTATATTTGTTACTTACCCTGATTAAATCCTCTCCATTTTTGATGAATAAATCATCAAAAATTGTTCTTGTAGTTCTCTCCCCTTCAACTTTTTTGGAAAATCAAGACTCCAACCAAGCATCACACGTTTTCTTGAGATGAGGAATTGCGGAAAGAATGCTTAACAAAGTGAGGAAGTGGCTAGCAAATCGTGTCACTCTTGGTCACCCAAGCTCCTTGCCATTTGTGTGTTTTCTCATCAAAGAAAGGACCCAAGTATGTTTGTAGATAAATCTAGTAACTTGTTTAGCATCTTCAACCACACTTTTGACCCATCCAATCTTCCCAAAGTCCTCTAACAACAAATCCAAGCAATGTGCAGCACAAGGAGTCCATGAAATAGTAGGATGCCTCTCCTAATAAGTTTCCCTATGGCTACATATGTTGCTATGTTGTTCGTGATAAGTTGGACAACATTCTCAACCCCAACCTCCTAGACCACCCCATTCAATATGTTGCACAATGTCTTAGCATTTTTGACTCCATGCAAGGCATCCATAGACTTCAAGAACACCAATGTGCCATTAGAAGCCACTAAAAAGTTAATCAAAGTCTTATTCCATCCATCTGTCCATCCATCTAATAAGATGCTACAACCTTTTTTTCCGCCATACTTTTGATCATCAACCATAAGCTGTGTATTTTTTATGGCTTCCTCTAGCAATGGCCCACTCAATTCTCTTGTTGATGAAGTCTTAAACTCCTTACCCACAACTGTTAATGCATTCACCAACCCTTCCCAATATGGGTTGTTTGCCACTTTGAAGGGTAAATTATTATAGTACCAAAAGTTTGTTGCTGCCATCCTAGCCTCATGGCATTTTTCTTTATTCCAAGCGGTACCTTCAAGTAAAAGTTGTGCTATTGGAACATTGTGTGGAACAAAGAAATTCGGTGATGATGAAGGAATCTGGTTGGAAGTAGAAAAAGAACCCTCAGGACTCTCACCAATAGATGAATGTGGATGAAGGAAGCTTGGAGTTGGGGCAACAAAGGAATCCATGGTCGTAGAACTAGATACATTTTGAATCATGATTGCTGCTAATGCTTCCTTTGTCTTTTGCTTTTCCACTTTTTTCATTTTGTACTCAACAAGTAGGGCATTCATTTCTCTAGTAACCTCTTCAAACACCTTAGTGCATGCCTTCAAATTTTGTCCAGGTATTTTAGCAAGGCAGTATTTTAGTTTATTAATTTCACCTATAATAGTTTGTTTGCATTCATTACAAGAGACTTGGCCCCTCGTAACTCCCAATATCCTATACTTCCATGCATGATCTTTATTGCCACTCATTTGTGTTGAACTTGAAGTTGACATTGTTGTTTTAACATGGAAAAAAAATCAGCAACAAGAAAAATGATAAGCATTTATTTAGAAAAAAAGAATCCAAATAGAAGCTAAAAATGTTAGTAAATAAGGGATGAGAGGAAATGGAAGAAATTTTGACAACATTTCACCTATTTTTTCAATTTTCAAATAAAAAAGAAAAAAAAAGAAAATAATAATTGCTTACTTGATGATTCAATCAACTTTCGATCCTAAAATCTTCTCTTCTCAACTTGTTTCCTTGCTAGGTCGATGTTTGACTTAGTGGAATGGGAAGATAAGAGGTAAAAATGAAAAAAAGAGAGGGTTTTTACACTTTAATTGCCACCTGGGCGTTACCCTTGTGGACCAAGAGTTTGAACTTGAGACTCAGGTGTTTGAGCTTGAGACTCTCTTGAGTACTCAGCAAGACTCATGGAGACTCAGCTCTCAAGTTTGGTTGACTCATCTCAGTTAGTTGGGAGACTTACAAGTTCGGCGTGTTTTGTCTAGTACTCAACGAATTCTTAAACTATGGTATCTACTATTATGTTTTATTTATATAATGTAATTGTTAGTGTAATAATTTAGTAGTAAACATTTGGCACCATTGCTTTGCAAAGTTGGGTCTGATTTAAAAAGAATCATCGATCAACAATAGCTATTGACAACTACACTAGAGATTGAAATGAATGCGATTAAGTTAGAACAAAGGAAACAAAGGATCCATTTGATTAGTGGAACAACAAGAATGAAGGAGGTTGCAAGAGGTAGCTGATTCCAAAAATCCATCGGTCAAACTTTAGAGCCATAGTGAAAGTAGGAGCTGAAGTAAAAGTTGAAGCTGAAGCATAAGACAAAGTTGCAATTATGAACAAAGAAATCTAAATCTATACATCAAGGTGACTTCAGAGAAACAAATCATGGAAGAAGGGAGGGTAGAGGTTGCCAAGCAACTCCCCCTTCCTAAAGAAGTGTTTATCTTTCCAACCAAGTTATGTTAAGAGTTCCAATAGAAGATTCTAAAGCATCATCAAAGTAGATAGAGCCCATTCTTAGCGAAGGAAAATTTCACATTAAGACTGAATTGGGGACTTCATCAAAAGACAAAAAAGAGAAGCATATGAGAGCAATATTTGAGGTATTCAAGAATTGATAATCGAGGAAATTGAGACAAAGAAACCAAGACAAAGGATTGTATTAGAGAGAGAAGTTTGAGGGAAATAAATTAGTGTATGAGCTGAGTTCTCTCGAAGGTTTGAGGATTCGGATGTGCCTAATAGTGCTGGGTGAGCAAGGAATGCCCAAATTACTTCTTTTTGATAAGGTTTTGATCAGTGTTACAAGACTCAGACTTGCCCAAAACTCGACAAATTGAAAAATCCATGAAATTTAGAGATTTTTAAGGATTTAGAACTTGTTTCATGCACCCTTTGATAAATAAAACTTAAAGAAACAATAAACTCATCAACTAGAAGTTACTTTGATCACACAAACAAGTATACATCGATCACATAAGTATAAACGCAAATATTAACTGAAGGAAATAAGTTAATAATGCATTTAAATATATAAATATTGCCAAATGTATACAAATTACAAAACTCATAGAGTATGAAATCCATAGCATCAAAAGATTAAAACAAATATCAAACAAAAACTAGAAGTCTATGGCTTAAAGGAGCCTACATCACTTGACCCTCCTACATAGGTGTCTAAGATAGGTTATGGATGATGATGCAGCCATGATATTTACATGTGTCTCAGTGACACACACACCAACATCTAAGGAGTTTGCTCATGCTCTATCCTCCTCTACAATGCCTACTACCTCTATCTCTCTACCAACCCGGTCAACCCAATCAAGGTTCTCATCACTAAAGATAGGATCCTCAATCTTAGTGATCTAATCTAATTGTGGATCAACCTCCTCTAATGTGATGGGTGATTAGTCACTACCCAAAAAATATCTGTGGCGAAGGTGAATGTTGTAATAAACATAAACAAGATCATTCAACCTCTGCACTGACAGTCTATTGCACTACTTGGAGTGTATGTGCTAAAAAATACTCTAGTTGCACTCACAATTTGAGGCACTGGATGGTTGGTTCAAAACCTGAATTGCAATTCTCTAAAGATTTGGTACCTTATCACCAAATATTTCCCACCGTGCATTTGAGATGAGAAAAAGAAAAAATCAATGTCATTGTCCAACTTTAAGTTTCAATATTTAATAATAATGTTAAAAAAAATAAAATTTTAAACTTAAAGTATGCCCTTAATAGATTTTTACCTTGCTACAATGTCAATTGAGTTGCCTTGCATATATCTCATGCAAAGTGATCTTGTGCAAGTATAAAGATCTCAATCTTGGTGACTATTTGTGCTCCAAGAAGAGAATTAGGCACCATTCACTCTATGACTATGTAGAGCCCACTTAGAACCTCCTCATCCACCTTGAAATTGGGGTAGAATTGGAATGCTAGATTAAGGAAATAAGTAGTTGCGTGTAGGAGCTTGTGAAGCTAGAGGTGCCATCATCTATCAATGATTCCCCAAATGGGCAATAGTTATCCTCAACTCCCACATAAATGGATCTACTGGCCTCCTTGGCCCTATCCATGCCCTTATATATGTAGCCCATTGTAGGCTTCTCCCCATCAGCAACTTGTAGGAGAACCACTAAAGGTTTTGTGAACTGCAATTATTGTGAAATCTTAACCTAAGTGTGAACAAAAATAAACGGATAAAACAAAAATATGAATAAAATATAAGGTAGAACTAGATTCACCTCTACGATCTCCACAGTTGATATCAAAAAGCTTTGCTCATCAAAAATCAAATAAGCCACATCAACCCCTACATTTGTCTTAGCATATTATGAGGAAGTCCACTCCTCACTGACAAACATGCGCTCAAAGCTCCCTTTTCCTGAAGCAAGGATTGTAATGTGATAAAATTGGTTGCAAACCAAGTTATTCCAAGACAAGCCAACTCCTTCCCTGTGAATTGCTTCATTAGGTTGAGGACAAATATTTTTGGCTATCTCCACACACACTTTGATCAATGGAATCTTGCCAAGATCCTCCAATATGTGGTCAAGGAAATCAACAAAAGAAGTCCAAAATAATGATAGGTTCCTATCCATGATTAGTCTACTTGCAACAAAATAATTTGTCACATTATCTGCAACTACTTGCACCACATTCTTCTCACCCACTTCAACCAAGATTCCCTCCAAAGCTTCACAAAGTAAGTCAGCATTTTTTGTGTTTTCCGAAACATCAATAGATTTTATGAACACTGTGCCACCTAAGAAAGAAACAAAATCAATGATTCAATAAAGTATAAATTGAAAATCTTAATCACTAAATCAATGCATTTTAGGAAGTACAATCATATGAAGAAACAAGGAAATTTAGCAATTTTTTATTTCTTCTATCCATCCAACCAACAATCATGATGGTGCAACCCTTCTTCCTCCATATCTTTCATTGCTCATCAATTGTGGCTTTCACATCAACCACGTTTTGAGACAAAATGGGGCCCTTTATCTCCTCATCATTAGGGGCTTTGAATCCCGCCCCACAAATAGTAATGGCATCCACCATGTTTTGCCAATAAGGAGACCTAACACAAATAAATTAAATAAAATAAGTATTGTAAACTTAAAAGTTTAAATTTGAATTTAGCATACCTCTCAATATAAAAATTCAAGAGACAAAGAATCAAACTATATATTCAAAAAAAAAAAAGTTTACTTGGTTGCGTGGGATGGAATGATGCAATAGAACCAAAAGTCTCCAATTGCACTTTCAGTTGCATCAAGTTTATCTTTGTTCCTACACATGCTCTCAAGTCAAGGTTGGGAAACTAGAGTAGTGCATGGAAAAATATATGAATCTAACCTAGATGCACGAACTCTAGGCCCAATGCTAACACTGTCACTGCCACTACCACTACCACTACCACTACCGCTACTTGTACCCAAAGATGGATGAAATTGAGGAATGGAAGAAGAACACTCTCCAATTCCACCAATGGCTGCCATCTCCTCTCTTTGCCTCTTTTAAGAAATGTGACATGTGACTTGTGTATGGACTACAAGATAGAAGACCACACCAATACTACATGCCCCAAAAAGAAGTTTTGTGGACTTTGTCAAATGACAAGCCGCTCAATTAAGGATTGCACATACATTTTGAAGAATAAATATGCACAAGTAATTTTTACCCAAGGAAAGCAATCGACCCCACCACCTACATCTCCAAAGCCAAAGAAAAATAAAGATGCATCTCCAAGTGGCCATCATAATCAAAAGAATAATAATGGTTATGAATACCAAAATAATAGTGAGATCGATCAAAATCAAATACAATACAACTCAAAGGGTTCATCAATTGTACAATATTGACTGTGTAGTGAATGGGACCACTTTGCAAGGCATTGCACAACAAGTTAGGGCAGTATGGGTCTACTTTGTAGATGGTGTGGATTCGGTGATCATGATGACATCAAAAATCTAAGTTGAACATCAACATGATTAGTGTTGTTGAGGATAAAGAAGTACTAACCATTACACAAGCCCGTGCAAAGAAAGCTCTATATCTAGAATTGTGTAGCCAAAAAGAGAGACTTTGCAAAGCATAAGTTGAGGTGGAGCATGCTATGGAAAATGAACACCACCACTCAAATGAGCATGTGGGTATGGTAAGAAATCAATTTAAATTAGATAACATTATTGCAAGAAATGTCCTTCAAAACATTGTACAAATTAAAGTAGTGGACTTATTGCAAAGTATTGTACTTAATAGGGACCAAATGGTGCATGCTACTGCCCATTTAGCATCTGGAAGTGAGAATAATGAGAACCCAATAAGCAAATCTCCATTGTCAATTGATCAAGTAATTGATTGGATCCTCGTTATGATGAATTTGGCAAGGAAACCAATCATAATACATATAATTAAAATTCAAGCATTTCTGTTAAACTTTGTTGTCCTCTTATTATGTTAGAAGGCATACAATGCATAATTGGGTCAGGGTCGGTTGGTTGCAAAATTGACCATAATTGGAAAACATACTCTCCATTGAAAATAAGAGGAAAAAAAATATAATTGATTTGAGGAATCAAGCAATGAGTGATGAAGCAGCTAACTTGAATTCCTACCAATTCGAAATATATAGAATGGTGACCAAAGAAGGGTGATCAAGGCCCCATGGAGCCAAATGTCAAAGGAAACTTGGAACTGTGTCGGTGTTCTAAAGATGAAACAAGTTCTCCTAGTGGTATTTTCCATTGGAAAATGAATCACTATGGATTGTCCCAGTCTGGTTTTAATTTTTTGGAGATCAATGAAATAGAAAAAGGTGAGGGTAAGAAGCATTATGATTCTATAGGATCTGCAATACCAAGCTTGGAAGGATCATTGATCATGCATCCTACTTATCGTCCAAAACTTATAGAGTACATGGTGGGTGATACCAAACTAGATGAGACGCCTATGGATCAAACTGGTAGTATTGAGGATGTGAAATACGAGGAGCAATCCACAATCAAAGAAGCTATCGGGCAACCTTTATTAGCAATTTGATTCATCATACAGGCTGTCGGAAGTGAGTGACTCATTGAATAGCCTTCTGGGGAGTCCATTGTACACTCTGATTGTCTGGTAAATTGCTTGTACAGTCCAAAATAATTGATTCAGTTGTTTGGTTATTGGCAATTACATTCACCATACATTGCAGCATACATCCTGCAAAAAACTACACATTCGTCACAGTGAAATCAGTAAGTTCCCCTTTCTTTTCCAGCTGAAGAACAAAATATTTTTGGTAATGCTGTTCTGGCTGAACACAAGAAAAAATCACCAAGTAGAAAGGCCTTCATCTTCTCTAGTGTCACAAAAGTATGGAAAACTTCACTTGACATTACATGACACGTCTCATTTTCTTCTGTGCTTGTCGGCTAGGAATTCAACTTTTCTTTTTGGGGGGATGATGTAAATAGTCTATTTTGAACTTCTTAATTTGTTTAGACTATTATGTTAGTTCCTTGTTGTCTTTGGATAGTTGTTAAGAGACTGTTGTAAGTGGTTGCCAACAGTTGTGGTCTAACTAGCAGCTGTCCAACACTTTAAATAAGATTCTTGTAGTCAAGGAAGGCAATCTGATATATACATGGTCCTCCATATTCTACATGATTGTATCAAACACTATTCATCTGCAATCAATTGGTATGTACTGTTATGTTTTGTTTATATGCAATTGGCAGTGTAGTAATTTAGCAGTAAACAATCATTTTGTCTGATAAGCTTCTCTGTGTAAGTTTGTTACTTGTATGTGCATTCATTGTCTTTCTAATCCGTATCCCTCTTAACTAATTAGTCTTAGAAAAAGGATTAGCCATTGGTTACCTTGTATCTAGATAGAATTGTAATGAAAAGACCTCATATCCTCCCATCAGGCCCAATGTTTAGTAAATGACTGGACCCTTAAAGAGTTGGACCAAGTAATGTAGTGCATTTCATCATTGACAGTATAGCAAATAATGTTTTGATAAGGGAGATGATTGAGGATGAATATCTCAGAATGATTTGGACAACTTTTGCAAGACACTACATGATTATATTGCTTAAGAATGTGTATGAAATTTCTTGGATCAAGCACATGATCAAGGGTACTTAAAAATGTAAGAATTTACTACCAATCATTATATATTTCATGTAATACATAAAAAAGAGTCTTTGCAACTGCGTTGTTGCAAATAGGTACATTTAACTTTTATTTTTATCACTACAATTGCTTTTTGAAAATAGAGCCAACACTTTGCGAGCAACAGCAGTGTCTAATTATTGGAAGACATGAGGAACCAACCAGGAACTGGCCAATGCACCAAGTGAGTACATTGATCTCATTATGGGCAATAACACTTTCTTTTGGAAACATACTCAAGCCTTGTGAAACTCAGTAAAACATTACCAAGGTCCTTTAGCATGATAGTGACAATCCATTGTCAAGGCTGTCTTTGAGACCTTTGTCCAAATGAGAGAGAGACTAGACAAGAATATTAAAGATTGGAATGCCTTCATCTGATGCAAGAAAACAATGATTTGGTGGGGTATTCCAGCTCGGAGAGGTTATAGATGCTCCTCATGCTAGGGCCTTTTTGCTTGATTCAAAACAGTTCCATAAAAATCCATTGATATATGTAAAATGTCATAATTATCTTTCCCATTCCTCATTTTTGGCAACTTAAACTCTATCCCACTAATCAAGAAGAACAATTTTCTAGCATTTTTCAGTGCCATCCCATAGGAAATTTCTTTGAATTTGTACCATATTTTTCTTTTTGTTTAATTGTATCTTCAGAATGGAAATTAAATAAATTCATACATGGGACATGGGGACTTGGAGGGGACATTCCCCCTTTCACGACTGGACGGACTGCTCCATTTGGTGCATGGAAAATTAAAAAATGTAGCTTTTTAACAGAGCACATTGTGGTTACTTTCTAAAATTACCATTAAAAATGGAGTCAATTGTATTTACTGTATTTATTGGAATCAGCGTCATCCATCTCAATCACATCAAAATAGTCGCTAATTTATTGTGTTTAATGTTTAGAGAAGAGTACTTAAGCCACTGTAGTAGTGGTAGTTAGGTGGTTTTTCCTCATCATTATATTCACCATCAAGATGGAGATGAAAGGTATTTACAGTTTCATCATTGCTTTCTCCCAACAGTACACGATGCCCAGAAACGTGCAAATGCAGCAGAATTGCTCTCAATGCCCACAAGCATTGTTTTTTAAATAGTTTCAAAACTGAACAGTACTTGGTTCACATTTGCATACCAGCAATGGATCCATATGGATTCACCTTTAAAATTTGTAACTCTTGCATAAGTGGTATTGATAGTGGAGAGGGGAGCCTCTATAAAGATCCCAACTCTTTCTCATGTAGTTTACCAATCTTTTAGTCACAAATATTAAAATATATCATATTTCCTCCAGCAAGTCACAGCTCTTCAACAGATCTATAAACTTTGTTCAAGCAATAGCATTTTGCACATATAATGACTTTTCAAAACAACACATTAAGGACAGGTGGAAAAAGTTTTTGATATAATAGAAACATACACATTACTAACACATTAGACAACCAATACGGTATGGTATAGTGTTTTATTGATTGAATAATACTAAAAACAAAGAAAAATTGTTGGCACTTTTATTATATTTAAATACATTAAATGGTTATTTTAATACAAATCTTATTTACAAAGAAATTCAATTGACACTAATATAATGCAAAAATAAATAACAGACCTCTAAATACTCATCTATGCCATATTTTGAACCCTCGCGTCCAACACCAGACTCCTTGACACCTCCAAATGGTGCTACCTACATCAAGACAAGGAAGCACAAAGGTTACTAGCCCACTGCATTTCAAATGAAACAATCAAAACAATTGAGAAATACATCTCACTGAAAATAGTAAGTTGGAAAAAATAAATAAATATCAAAACCTAGCTAACATCGTGGTGACCAGGGCAGTACTTGTTAGAAATATCTAAGGAATTACATATATAGAAATATAGAAATATGTAATGTCCCCATTTTGGCCATACGCTCTTCTTTGACTGATAGCCTATTTCCGGAAATCCGTAGGTTGATCAAAAGTGAAATTAGGGTTTCCTTGCTTGGAGGTTTGTGGCATTTCTAGGTATTTACTATTTTTAGTAAATACTAATTTTATGTGTTGGTTCAGTTGTCAGCTTTCATTAAGTCTTGCTTCCAAATTTCGCTTCGTTGGTTTTGAGATAAACTTACTATTTTTGGCGGGCTATTTTAGTAAGTCTAATTTTGGCAGTGGCATCACAGCTTCAACTCAAGTCATCTTGTTATCCATCACCCGCTATTTCTTTTCTTGGTTTTCTCCTTGACTGAGTTTCAGACTTAGTCAATTTTCATGTCTTGAAGTTGTACCCCATGCCTAGGCTTGATGACTTCAAGTTGTTTTAAAGAAGGGGACATAAGGCAAGTGAGCATTTAATTATTTAATAAATGCTTTATTGTTGCAATATGAAATGGATGCCTAAAGGGGAAGTTGAATGATATTTTATTATTTCAAAAAGTAAAAGGCAAAAAGGTGGCGTCCTTTTTGGAAGTTGAAGTGATTCAACTTCTTGGAATTTGAAGAGTTCTTGTTGCTTCATTTGCCAACAAAATCTTATATATTGCTGCTGTTTGAAGAGCTGATTATCCAATGTTTATGCTAATGTTATGCTGTCAAAATGACAACTTGTTTAATACTTCGAGGGATGCTTACCTCCTAGTTCCAATCCAATTTCGTGTTTGAAAGACAACACCTAGTTGGTCTTATTGCTGCTTCTCAATCAGACTAGCAGATTGTGCTTCAAAGTTGGTGAATTTTGGTGAGAATTTCAGTTTTAATGTTGCTGATGTATACACAGCTGAAGGTGTTTTTCATTTACAGCTTTTGATGTGAATTTATTTTGGTTATGGGTATTTGATCCTTGCAATTCTATGCTAATGGCGATCATATTTGGAGAATTTCAGAATTTAATTCCAAGTATTTGATTTTTAGCAAGAGAAATCGCCCCTCTTGAGGGCCGTACCATCTTGAGAGTGCTTTGGGATTCGTGCAAAATAATATCATGAGTTTTGATGCAGTTTTGTGGTTTGAGTTTGGGCGCCTATCCTCCAAAGAGACTTTGCATTTCGTTTCATTCAATTCAGAGGTATATTGAAGGAGTTGTGATCATTTTTATGAGTTTGCTGTTTGCTGATAGACATTTCCAGATTGCAGATTTTTATATCAGACTTGTTAGTTTTTGATATAATGCTGGTTTGAGCTTCAATTCTTCATCTTATATCATTGTAAATGTTAGAGGAAGTGATACTCTAACTGTTTAATGTTCTTGGAAGATTATCTATTCTATTTGCAGCTGTTCTTATTCTTTGTAAAGCTAGTTAGTAGTACTAACAGCTCTTCCTTTACTTGCTGCAATTTTATATCTGTTTTACACTCCCACAATTGAGTGGTTGAGTTTTAGAATAAACTTATATCTTGTTTGTAATTTCCCCCCACGTTATAAGTGGTTGTGTGGACAGTATTCCCCCCACGTTAATAAGTGGAAGAGTGGATTTAAAGGCTGGCTTGCTGCCTAATAATTGTTGTAAACTCACCCACTGAATAAGTGGAGTATTCCCACCACTCTGTGGATGCCCGCCGCAGCGGATGAATTGTTTTAATTGTAATCTTTTCCCCCCACTGTTTGGTGGTAGTGAGGAAATGCTTTTCATGGCTGGTTATCCGCCTATCAGTTTCTAGTTTTCAAATTCAACACTCCGTCATATGTTAGCACCTCGCCCTCAGTGGGATCTTGAGTGCACATTCTTGACGTTGAGTAGTTTTCATTTCAAGTTCAGATTTCTATTTGGAGCTAACGCTAACCGAGTTGATTAAGTGCTGGTTATGTGTGTTAATTCATCGAAAAAAATTGGTTAGCATATTTCAGTGGTATCAGAGCCAAGATCTTGCCATCCTGTGAATAAGACAGAGTCAATTGACAGATGAGTGATAGAGAAATCAGATTCTTCACCTAAGTTCAGTTTAGCTTTCAGAAGTTCTTAAGATGTTGCATTTTCTAAGGTCCAGGAATCGTGAGAAGTCAGATTTGATTGTGGCTTCGGAAGAATGTCAGTTCAAGAGGCAATGCGAACATGAGGCTGCCATACTCCGTAAACAATATCAGAGCATGACAGATGAGTTTAAGAACGATGTTTCATTTGACACGTTTTTGAATTGTGCGGTGATTCATGACCCTGGAAAGTTGGCTATGGTCAACTACATCAAAAAAATGATTAAAGAGGAAGTAGAAATTGCCATGGTTGAAGAATCAAGGAAGGAAGAAGCAAAAGGATCTGTTTGTGGTTTGCAGCCCACAAGTAAGCAAATTGAAGAGAAAAATCAGTCAATTAGTGTTGAAGAAGACACAAGCAAGGTGCACATTTTGGTTCAAAATGAAAGTGGGCTTGATGAAGATACCTTGGCAAATGAGGAGATTAAGTTAGAGTCCCAAAATACATCCCTAGACTTGCATGGGATGGGAAATAATGAAGATTATTATGGTAAGAAGATCATTACAGCAGTCTTGAGTCCTAATAAGGATTCAAGCAATGAAGATCTCGAGACAAATGGCTTCTCAAAAGATGCTGGTGGAACAGTTGTGTGGGATAAGTACGTTGAAGAAGAGCAAGATGAAGCAAATACTAATGGTGTCTTTGAACCAGCCTATGACCATTACGAAAGTGAGGTTGTTGATGGTGATTCCGATGTGTTTTTATCTCCTCTTGTTGAAGATTTAGTGAAGGATAATTCTCTACTTTATGCTGAGCCAATTCCATATGAAGAATTATTGACAAGTGTCCAAGAAGACTTTTTTGGTATGTATGTGGGCACTAATGATAAAATCAGCAACACATCTACTCAAGATAATTTCATTGAAGAAAAGAATGACAAAATATTCAAAGCAACCAGCTTTGATGATTCTTTAATCCGATATAATGCTAGTGACTTGAGTGGTAGTGGGTTTGATTATCAAACTACATATGTGGAGAAAGTTATAGATGAAGATTTCAGTTCAAGTGGGTTGAGGAGTGACTCATTCAAAGAGTCAACAGTTCAAGAGGAGCATGATGATCTCTTTCCTATTGATCATTGCAATCAAACCTTTCACATTTGGGATCCGGGCGCGATGTCACCAAGGTATGATAAAGAACCGGAGTGGGATAAATTCCCCTTTGATCCTGATGAAGTTCAAAAATCAGTTTGCAATGCAAGTAATGAAGTGATCTTTGGAGGAGAAGTTGCAGCAATGGCTAATGAGAACGTGATTTCTTATGTTGAAGAGAAGAATGTTTTAAAATCAGCAAATGATTTGGATGCCTTTCAAAATTACGCACAAGAAGAGTATGAGAACTTGAAAGGTCAAGATAGAGGTACTAATTTGTTTGAAGAAGTTGTTGACAAGCCTTCGATTCAGGAGATATGCAGTGATAAGATTAGAAAGGAGGCTGATTTTGAAAATCATGTCAAGGAAAACAAATCAGAAAAATTGATGTTTGATGAGCATAGCTTCTTTGCTGATTGGGATCAAGGGCCTAAAGAGCTGCAAGTTTTGAAGGATAATTTATTGGTTTCAGAAGAGAAGATTGTTAAAGTGTTATCAAAATTTGATAACACATATCACTTCATTGCGGAACTTTGCTGGAAGTTTCAATTTGAAGAGAAACTAAATGGAGTTAAAGATGGAGACTCTCTTTCCAAGATGCAATCTATCAAAGAGGCATTGGAATCCATAAAGTCAGATTATTTGCATTTGCTCTCAGATAGGGATAATGCTATTAAGTTTGCAGAGGAGACCTATGATGCCTACCAAGAGAAGGAGGAAGAGATGGATAGGCTTTGCCTTGATTTTACCTTAGCTCATCATTCTTTATACAAAGCAGAAAATCATTCATCTATTGCAGCTACCCTTAAGGAACAAGAAGTTAATACAAGGATTATGGAGATCAAACAAATAGTTGAAGGAATAAATGAACTCCATAATGATGAAACATTGCGTAATGCCAAGATGATCCCATATGTTGATGGTGATTGGAAAGTACATCAAGAGTGTGAACTCTTGAGTTGGGAAGAGACTTTGCCACAAGAAGGAATGGTTTGCAGCTATGCGATAGATGTTTTAACGGATAATGAATGTAGTATTCAGCATGCTACACTTTGTGGGTCGGCAACTAATGGTGAGCATCCACAAGTTGAAAAAGATGAGTTTGAATTCTATGAAGACACCAACGAAAGGGATGAAGATAATATTTTTGAGAACAACAGTCCATTATCTTCACATGATTTGGATAATCATAAGGTGATAGATATTTTCTATGAAAGTGTGCCATGTTTTGTGAGTAGTAATCATCAAGGGCATTTTGATAATGAAAGCAGAAGTGGGATCAAGGATGAAGTATTCACATGGAAAGTGTGGACTCAAGGAGATTTCTTCAACATTGGCTTAAAGGTGTCAATAAAACAAGTCTTGGTAGTTGCTGGTCACTCCATTGCAGCAACAAAGAGTGAAGATTCCAAACTTATTACTCATGAAGTTTGGGAGAAAGTTGAACCTAAACAGGCAATTCACCTTCTTAACAATCTATCTCTTGGGTTGAGTGATGTTTTGGCTCACCCTAGTCCTTTGGGGAAATGGGAATTATGGACAACATTTGTTCTGTGCTCCATTGATGTTGATGTTTTCATGGATGGGCTACATGGGTTTATCAAAGAAGACACTAACTTCTTGAGTTTGCAAATTGCTTTGATTAACACTTGGAGAACTGTGGTGTTCTCTTTTTGGTGCATTGGGGAACATTTCCAGTTGGGTATCCATGCTTGGGATCCTCAACATGGCTTGATGGAGATTGTTACAAGTGGAAAGAGGAATCATTGGAGAGATACGGGTTCAATTTTCAGATTCTTTGATGCTGTCCCCATCCTTATTAACCATTCGATGGTTCTTTTTGCACATCGACCGATGGATTGGGAAGATATATCGAACAAAGGATGTTTTTATTTTGGGTTGGAGTTCCTTGAGAGGATGTGTCCAGCCTTGGGCATGAGTTGTTGTGATATTATAGATGCTAATTTCCAGTTTTGCAGCAATCCTACAACCCCTTGCATGCTGATTTTCCTAAAATCAGACTTTGAGTGGTTCATTTCAGTTTTCATAGGCAGCTGGTACATTCATTTTTCCTCTTCACAACCTCTTTTTAGTGATGATTTTTGGCTTCAAAAGTGGGTAATAATGTTTCATAGTGATTCAGATCAGTATTGGATGGTGTTCAAGTTATGTTCTAGTGGCTTTCTTTGTACAATCTCTTGCACTAGTATTTGGGGCAGCGAACCTTTGCTTGATTTGGTTCAACTTTTTGAGACTTTGGGGGAGAGATTGGTGGAAGTTTTCAGAGTTTTTCTTGAATATGTCAGAATTACTCAGAGGAGGCATTATACATCCTTAAGGAGCTTTGAGGATGCAGTTGCTATGACTTGGCAAAGAGCTGTTTTTTCCTTTGCAAATAGCTATGATGGAATCACATTTGCTGTTGTGATTTGGTTTGATGCTTTGAGGAGTGATGTTGATGAGAATATTTTTGAGTTGTTTAGATTATTCTTCTTTGTTCTCAGAATGGTGATTGACATTGACATTGCAGATGTTAATTCCTCAGAGTTTATTGAGCATGAGACGCTGCTAGATTTTGATTCAATTCCTTCTATGTTGTTCAACTTGAATTTCAGGCATGTTATCACTTTGAGGTTGCAAGGATGGTTAGTGCAGTTTTGGTGCAATGATTTCATTTGTATGATCAGAGTAGAGCAGCATCAGCATGGTGGGGTTTTTCAGAGATGGACATGGGACCCCGGGATCCTATATGTTTGGTGGGATCAGTTTGGAGTGTTGTGGCATTGCTTGAGGACAAGCAATTTTGGGAAGGGCGGACGTAATGTCCCCATTTTGGCCATACGCTCTTCTTTGACTGATAGCCTATTTCCGGAATCCGTAGGTTGATCAAAAGTGAAATTAGGGTTTCCTTGCTTGGAGGTTTGTGGCATTTCTAGGTATTTACTATTTTTAGTAAATACTAATTTTGGCGTGGTTCAGGTTATTAGGCTTTCATTAAGTCTTGCTTCCAGGCTTCAGTTACTGCTTTCTGTTGGTTTTGAGGTAAACTTACTATTTTTGGCGGTGGCTATATTTAGTAAGTCTAATTTTGGCGGTGGCATCATCACAGTTCAACTCAAGTCATCTTGTTATCCATCAGTCCCTAGGTTGGCTTTGGCTTTGGTTTTCTCCTTGACCGAAGCCGGACTTAGTCAATTTTCATGTCTTGAAGTTGTACCCCATGCCCAGGCTTGATGACTTCAAGTTGTTTTAAAGAAGGGGACATAAAGGGTCAAGTGAGCATTTAATTATTTAATAAATGCTTTATTGTTGCAATATGAAATGGATGCCTAAAGGGGAAGTTGATGATATTTTATTATTTCAAAAGTAAAGGTGGTGCCCTTTTGGAAGTTGAAGTGATTCAACTTCTTGGAATTTGAAGAGTTCTTGTTGCTTCATTTGCCAACAAAATCTTATATATTGCTGCTGTTTGAAGAGCTGATTATCCAATGTTTATGCTAATGTTATGCTGTCAAAATGACAACTTGTTTAATACTTCGAGGGATGCTTACCTCCTAGTTCCAATCCAATTTCGTGTTTGAAAGACAACACCTAGTTGGTCTTATTGCTGCTTCTCAATCAGACTAGCAGATTGTGCTTCAAAGTTGGTGAATTTTGGTGAGAATTTCAGTTTTAATGTTGCTGATGTATACACAGCTGAAGGTGTTTTTCATTTACAGCTTTTGATGTGAATTTATTTTGGTTATGGGTATTTGATCCTTGCAATTCTATGCTAATGGCGATCATATTTGGAGAATTTCAGAATTTAATTCCAAGTATTTGATTTTTAGCAAGAGAAATCGCCCCTCTTGAGGGCCGTACCATCTTGAGAGTGCTTTGGGATTCGTGCAAAATAATATCATGAGTTTTGATGCAGTTTTGTGGTTTGAGTTTGGGCGCCTATCCTCCAAAGAGACTTTGCATTTCGTTTCATTCAATTCAGAGGTATATTGAAGGAGTTGTGATCATTTTTATGAGTTTGCTGTTTGCTGATAGACATTTCCAGATTGCAGATTTTTATATCAGACTTGTTAGTTTTTGATATAATGCTGGTTTGAGCTTCAATTCTTCATCTTATATCATTGTAAATGTTAGAGGAAGTGATACTCTAACTGTTTAATGTTCTTGGAAGATTATCTATTCTATTTGCAGCTGTTCTTATTCTTTGTAAAGCTAGTTAGTAGTACTAACAGCTCTTCCTTTACTTGCTGCAATTTTATATCTGTTTTACACTCCCACAATTGAGTGGTTGAGTTTTAGAATAAACTTATATCTTGTTTGTAATTTCCCCCCACGTTATAAGTGGTTGTGTGGACAGTATTCCCCCCACGTTAATAAGTGGAAGAGTGGATTTAAAGGCTGGCTTGTTGCCTAATAATTGTTGTAAACTCACCCACTGAATAAGTGGAGTATTCCCACCACTCTGTGGATGCCCGCCGCAGCGGATGAATTGTTTAATTGTAATCTTTTCCCCCCACTGTTTGGTGGTAGTGAGGAAATGCTTTTCATGGCTGGTTATCCGCCTATCAGTTTCTAGTTTTCAAATTCAACACTCCGTCATATGTTAGCACCTCGCCCTCAGTGGGATCTTGAGTGCACATTCTTGATGTTGAGTAGTTTTCATTTCAAGTTCAGATTTCTATTTGGAGCTAACGCTAACCGAGTTGATTAAGTGCTGGTTATGTGTGTTAATTCATCGAAAAAAATTGGTTAGCATATTTCAAAATACAATGAGAGAGTATAAATATGAATAAAAAGATATGTATAGGGTAATAAGCTGTAATGCTTTACAGCAATTGTTCTTAACTAATGACACTTAATTATGTATAGAGCATGTTATCATGTGTTGGACAGTGTTCTAGACCTAATTCATCTCATTTAAGTATTAATGGTCGCTAGTAAGAGATGTGATTTATCACCTTCATGGGATGCATCATATCAAATACGCCTGTTATATAAATTAGCTTATCACCCTATTCCTCGTACACATCTATCTATTATCATATTCCTATTCTATATCCATTATGTAGATATTATATATTTTTATCATATATGTACTTAGTAGATACATTATAGGAGGTATCAAAGCTAACTTTTCTGTAACACATGGTCTCCAAGAATGCTATTCACTTTTCATGTAGGATCATTTGGGTCCACAAATTGCATCACCAAAAAATATTTGTTTCTAGGTTTTGGTTGTTTATCTGGTCAAAATGCTATTATAGGTTTCCTACACATCACCTACAAATTTACTCTTAGACCACAAATCTGTTGGTTCTATATTACATCAATAGTATACAGGTTAGATTAATAAATAATAAATTAACATGCAAATGTTAATTTATAAATAAAGTTAGATTAAATAATAAATAAATAAAATAAAAGTCAGTTTGTAGTTAGTAAATAAAACAATAGTTAGTTGGTTTGGGAGTTACTTTCCCATGAGAAGTTTGGGTAGTTAGAATGGAAATAAATGGCTTTAGAAGCCAATGTATTGAAATGTAAAAATCATTTGAAAATATCAAATAAAAAATCAATACATTATTTTATGTTTTTAACATTGCTGTTAAAAAATGGCATTACCTATATGCGATTTTTATCTTGCTCACCATTTCAATATGGTATTAGAGAATATTTTATCTTGTGCTATGAAAAACGATTTACAAGCATGTGAAGAAGAGTTGATGCTGCATCCAAGGCTTCCAAATGGTTTTCTTCTTGCTGCTCACATTCAGAGGTATACAGGCATGAATATTCACTTTGTCAGGCATATAAAGGCGTAGAAAAAATGTTATTTGTGCATTTTTGTTAATGTTGGACATTTAAACTTTTCTTTTGGACATTTAAATCTTGTTTTGGGGTGTTCCATCATTGCTGATCATGAATATTATTGCTAGCAGTTCAAACCCATTGCTGGGCGTTCAAACTATTTTCTTGACATTTTAATACAGTCTCATTAAAATCATGATATCTTTCTCATTTCTTAACAGAATTTAAAAATTCAAATTGTTCTAGAAAAGTGATGAAGAGGGCAATAAAACCCAGAAATCATTTAAGGATATTGTTAGTATTTGATGAGCAGTTTGTTGCAGAAGAAAGAGCAACAAAATAATGATGTCTTGTCGTGGCTTTGTCAGAGTGTTGGAGATCACTGTTAGTATTGATTAATTTGCAAAGTCTACAACGTAAAAAATTCTCTCTCTGTCTAACTTTGGCATGAAGATGTGATAAAACTTGGACCAACTACTAAAAAAAAAAGCAGGATTTGTTAAAGTGCCATGTAGGAATTGTCTGAAAGGAACATTGCCATTTACCTTCAAAGTAAAATTATGCTAATCTAAAGTTTTGTTTAGAAATAGAAAGAGTTCTACATGCAGGGTTGACAAGGCAATGCTAGGGGTTTCAAAGTTCTCAAAGACTTACATGCAACATCTAATGGCTACAGTTTAAAAGATCATATTGGAGGTTGGAGGCATCAAAGGTAGGAGGATTTTTATCATCTCGAGCTAGCTTCTCACACAAAAATGATACCTTGCATAAGAAGCACCAATTTCATATTTGCGTCCCTTCATGAAGTAACTAGGGTGGGAGCGGGGGGTGAGGGGCAAGGGCAGGGGGGAGCCAGGGCAGTTCAGGGCAACATTTCTTTGTAGAACTTGTTGGTGCAATTAATGTAATCACCATGGTCCAGCTTCTTTTGTACACCAAAAGAGGGATATTGACAAGTTTGGAGGAAAGTTGTCCTCTCATATGCAGCACCAAAGAAGGGATTTTCACACACTTGGAGATGTCAACTCTCAAAGGAGAGTTGTACTCTCATTGTGCATGGAGAATGGGAATATTTTGTGTTCTATCATGTTGTAAAGAGATTTTGAAGGTTTGATGGTTAGGAGATCTGCTCATGGAGTCAATTTGGTGTTTCTTGGGTGAGCGAAGAGAATTGGTGAAGGTGCTTCATCATAGTTTCCAAAAGAGCTGCTATGTTTAATCCTTGTAGTATTTCCTCCTTTTTTTGAATTGATGTAATAAGGGGGGGAATGTTGGTTTTATATTATGTTGTACCCCAAATTAAAATTTTTGCTACACTTAGGCATATTGAGGTAATGAGTAAAAGTTTTGTCAAAATTGTCAAAAAAGGTCAAAATTGGGGTTTCCATGTCTTGCATGAGGATCAAAAACTCGAAATTTTCAAAATCTGACGATCTAGGTCTACTCGAAGCGATCAAGTCTACAAAACCCAGATCTCAGTTTTTCGACCCTGGATTTTAGGAAAATTTCTATTTTTGGAAACTTTCTAAAAATAGAACTTTTTTTTGGGTTTTTCTGGGTTTCTTTCGAAACGGATGTAGGCAAAATTTTCTAAAAATAGAAAGTTTGGCTGTTAGGGTTCAAATTGATTTTGATTGGTTGAAAATAATTCCTCATCAGGTTGGTGCAGTCGAAATCGTCAAAAGATCAGTTTTTCCCTAGTGGGTCTATTTTTCTTTTTCAGGAGCTCCAAGGTCATTAATGGAGGTTAGTTAGCTACCAGGTGACAGATTCAAACATCCAAGCATTGAACAGAAGATGAGAAATGATTAACGTGCACGCAGAACGAAGAATGGAGAAGGGGAGCTGTGAAGGTTGGAGAATTGTGAAAATTACAAAATTTTGGCTAACACTGGAGAGTCCAGGGGCCCCAACTCAGTCAAGGTGCCTAGATGCTCATGCCTTAGAAATTTTTTCATCTCTAGCAAGCGAGGCAAAGGCAATTATGACGAACGAAGGAGAAAGTTGAAAAATGCAAAACAAAAACTATCTGCCAGCCATGGGTACCCCAGAAGGAGATAGGCGCCCAACTTTTCAGGAGATCAAATGATGGAATTAAGGTTTGATGCTCTCAGGGTTTGTTGCTCGGAATCTTCTTAGCTCTGCAGTGAGTCCATTAGTGCAGTCATCTGATCAATCAGTCATTCGGAATTGAAGATCAAACGCAGAGGTCTCAACCAAGAAGCAAAATGCAAGTCATGAAATCATCATAAAATATTCTAAGTCTGGAGAACTTGGGCGCCCTAAGAGAAGATAGGCGCCTATGGTTTTGGAGGCCCAAATCCAACAATTAGGGTTTGCAAATATGCTCAATCTCTTCAGGATTCTGCTAGCTTCAGAGTGGATGTCTTCGTTAGATCATCAGACTTGTTAATCACTGCCAAATCCACATCAAACGAAAGGTATAACATGAAGGTCCAAAATCTGAAGGTTGAAAATCAAGCAAAAATGTCTAAGTCTAGTAATGGTGTGCACCCCAGAAGGAGATAGGCGCCCAAGCTTTTGGGGCATCAAATGGATGAATTTGCAATCATAGCCTCCAGCATTACTTCTTCAATCTTGACCAAGCTTTCCAATGCAACTGTCAGCAGATCCATCGGAGTTGACAAGCATTAGATATCACCGACTGATTGAAGGGGTAAAACCATGGAAAATGTCAGAAGTCAAAAGCAATGTGAAAATCATAGAAAATAAACTAACTTTGGAAGAGTTGGGCGCCCCAAGTAGCCAGGGGTGCCCAAGCTTTTGAGACCTCAAATTTAGTTTTTAGAGGATGCAGCCTCCAGAGAAGCCCCTTTAGAATCCATCAGGCTATCCAACGAACCCAGCTAGTAGTTTGTCGCATTCCCGAATCATCTAGAATTGCAAAATCAACAGAAGATCAAGGGAAGCAAGCAAGAAATTGGAAAATATGAAAAAATGACTAACTCTGGTGATCATGGGCGCCCCAGCTAGCCAAGGGTGCCCAAACATTTGAAGGCTCAGAATCAGTTTTTAGGGTTTGGCATCTCTAGAACAATCATCTCAAATTTAGTCAAACTACGAAACGGAGCAATCAGCCAGATCATCGGTCCTCTTGAGCTCCCGAAGTTGTAGATTCATCTGAAGGGTAAAAAAAACAGTGATAAGAGTTGAAGAACATAAAAATGGCTAATTCTAGAAGAGTTGGGTGCCCTAGGTAGCCAGGGGCTCCCAACATTTTGAGGGGTCAGATGAAGTTTTTATGAAAAGTTGCCTCCGAACAAATTTTGTCAGATTCACTTCGGCTCCGCGATGGATCATTCTGCCAATTCATAACATCAACCGAGCTCCCGGAAATCGAAATCAAACCAAGGGTAAAATCAAGAAAAAAAATTGAAAATGGTGAAAAAATGGTTGTCTGGAGAGGAAAAGCACTTCAGGCTAAGAAGGGCGCCTAAGACTCAATGCCTTGAGAATTTTCCAAAATTTGTCATTCAACATTCGAAAAAGTGTCTACATTCGATGAACCTGCTCAAGATTGGCTTCGAGAAGTTTTGAAGCAAAAAGAAAGCAGATTTTCTCAAACCTCAACTTATTTAAGAGAGCTTTTGTCTTTCATTATTCATTTTTGCAGGTTGGTGTCTAGAGCAAGAAGATTTTCCCTTTTCTCTCAACGAAGATTTGAAGACCCAAACGACATGCTTTTTCGGTGTTCTTCGTGATTCCAAGATCATTGGGCAAGGAGGAATGCTCTTTCAGGCTCAAAACTTCTAGGGTGTTGCTTTTTCAAAACAGACACTCAACTTTTTTTTTTTCTGATCACATGGGTCTCTCCGCTTTTTCATCCTATTGAATATTGAGAAACTTTTCCCTCTTCTAGAAACTGCTTTTTGGCCGCTTTTTTCAAGATGGATGTAGCTTTTTCAGTTTTTGAGCATCTAAGTTCCTCTGGAACATGATTTTCTACAAAACCCACATCCCAACTTTTTTTGGGGAACTTGTTTTTTCAAGGAGGATCAACATTCTATTTTCAGCAGCACTCTCCATTGGAAATCAAGAAACAAATCAACTTTTTGGTGGATGTGAATGAGATTAAAAGCAACAGTCATCTAGAAGCTTTCTTCCCAACTTTCTTTCTATTCTTGTCTCAATTCTTATCCACTCTTTGTAGAAGAGAAAGGAAACAAATTGTAATAGTTGGCATTTCTTGTTTTTATGCTTTATTAAGTGGTTAGACGTTTATCTTGTTTAGATTTAGAAATAAAGCTTGCATGTTGGCAAGTCTTGGTTGTAAAAGCAAGGAGATTTTAGGGTCCCCAACTCCTCTGCTTGTGTCTAAATAAGGGCAGTCTTTCCCATTATTTTCTTAACCGTGCTTGTGATAGCAAATTGCAAGCTTGTAGTGCTGCAAGTTGTTATTCAGTGTCAGTTTATTTTGTGTAAGAGCAAGCTTGCACGCCTCTTTAGCTGCAAGTTATTGTTCAGTTCTTGTGTCTTGTGTTAATGTGTTCTGGTTGATCGCTAAACTGTAAGCCTATTTTGCTACAATCCTAATGTCCCAAAAGTGTAATCTTTTGTTCTTGAAATTTGAGAAAATAAACTCTTGTGGCTGCTTTGCTGCCTAGATATAAAGTCTCAGATTTCAGTTATTGTTCAGTTCTTGTGTCTTGTGTTAATGTGTTCTAGTTGATTGCTAAACTGTAAGCCTATTTTGCTACAATCCTGCTGTCCCAAAAGTGTAATCTTTTGTTCTTGAAATTTGAGAAAATAAACTCTTGTGGCTGCTATGCTGCCCAAATATAAAGTCTCAGATTTCCATTTATTGTGTTATGCTTATATGAACTTTATTTCAACTTGCATTGAAAGTAAGTAGATGTGTGTTGGAAAAGAGTTTATTTAAGTATTTTGTTAGAAAATCCTTCCTTGTCCATTTCTAACTCTCTTGCTCTGTGTTTACTTGAGAAGTTAGAAACATCATTAGAGTATGCTTAGTTGTAGTTGAACTTCTACAACAGAAAATCTCAGCTACGACACTTGAATTTTATAACCTTGTGCTCTTAGCTTAACAAAAAGATAGGCAATTAGTTTTAAATTTATGTTTTATTGAATCATTTATTTTGTTTCTTTTTCAAGTGGTACCATGTTCATCAAATCTATTGATGCATCTGGCAACACCAAAAATGTTGAATTCCTATGTGAGGCTTTGGAGGATGTCTTGGTTGAGGTAGGGGAGGAGAATGTGGTCCAAATAGTCACGGATAATGCAGAAAATTATGTTGTTGTAGGTAAACTATTGATGGATAAGCATCGATCATTATTATAGACACCTTGTGCCACTCATTGCCTTGACCTCATATTGGAGGATCTTGGCAAGATTGCCTAGATCAAAGCATGTGTGAAGACCGCAAAGAATATTTGTAAGTTCATATATAATCACATGGGTCCTCAACCTTATGAGGCAATACACGGGGCATAAGGAGTTGGCTTGACCTAGGATAACCCGCTTTGCTACCAACTTCATCACTCTACAATCCTTACTGTGGTCAAAGGGAGCTTTGAGGCAAATGTTTGTCAGTGAGGAGTGGACTTCCTCAACATATGCTAAGACAAAATGCATGGGATGAAGTGTCAAGTTGGCTTTTTGATGAGTAGGGCTTTTGGGTACCTATTGCGGAGATCGTCAAGGTAAATCTTGTCTAGTTGACAACATTTCATACCTATTCTAGGAATTCTCCCAAAAATTCACCAACTGTCATGTACCTCCCATGTGATGTGTTCAATGATCAACTATCTACAATTTCTCATAAAATTCATAGGTGAGAATCTCTTAGGGAGTTAACCACAATTAGCATTCTCTTAGTATCAAAGCTATCTAGGTCTTTTTTTAATACAATTTTTTCCTAGTGCATATTAGACTACATACCCCATACCAAAATGGCACCAAGAGCCATATTCTATATTTTGTTGTGGTGTAATCATGCCATATTGTCCATCTTTGGTGTACATACCAAATCCCAAGCAATCAAAGGGAAGTGTCTATGCTCCTCATTTCCCTACCATAAGAAAGCTTTCATTGCTCTCTCCAACTTTGTACCTATCAACTTGGGAAATTTTAGGCATGACACGACATAACTCAGAATAGCAAAGATTATTGCTTTCAACATCATAATTATGCCTGCAAAGGACAGCCATCTTCCTTTGCACAATTCTAATATTTTTTTGTATAGATCCACTAGGGGGTCCTGTTGTGACCTTTTCACACATTGCCCCATTCAAAATGGGGACCCCTAATTTTTGCTCCATTCTGGTCTTTTGGCTTTGGTTTTCTCTCTCTCTCTCTCTCTCTCTCTCTCTCTTTCTGTCTTTTTTTGTTGTCTGCTTTCCAGGGATGTGCCTGCCATTGAGCTTGAACGTGAAATTTTGGCCAAGTCTATAGAATTAGGGTTTTGAATCTTTCAGCTAGTGTGGAGTCAAATGAAGTAAGTGAATTGAAATATGAGCTTGGCATTGCAGTTAGCATGCTTCCAGCAGGTTCCCAGCTAAATTTCATCGAATTTTGACAACTTACTATTTTTAGTAAGTGTTCAATTCAGGACATTTTCTCAACACTTTTGAAATTCTGATCGTTACACTGCATCCAGAGCACGTCAAACTATTTGTCTGCAAGTTTTGAGCCAGAACTGATAGCTTTCTATTTTTAGCAAGTTCACCTTCAGGAGCTATTTTTAGGGTTTATATGCGAAGTTATTCAATGCATGTCTGGAGATTATTTTTGGGTTTTATGAGACCTATGCGATGATATAACATGCAAAATGAAATGATGACTTTCAATATTCAGCCTTCAGGGGCTATTTTTAGGGTTTGCATGTCTGAACATTCCTTGTGGGTTTTTCAAGGGCTTCACAGTGGTATAACATGCAAACCAGGATCAGGAGGAAAATACGCCCAAGTTGGAGAAGGTGGTAAAATTTGTTAAGGCATGAATAAAATTGGCGAGGATGGGTCAGAATACTCCAGCTTCATGAGGATGATGAGAATTGTCAAAGCCAAGCAAGAAAATATGCCTAGAGATGAAGAATGGGAATAAATTTGATGAAAAATGTTTTTCCTAAGGTTAAAAATTCAAAAAATTATATGTACCCCTTCGTTTGTAGACCCATGGATTCAACGCTTTCTGAAGGGAATTTTCTTCTGGGTATCGAACATCTTCGACAAGGAATGGATTTTAAAGTCTTCCACAGCTCACCAAGGATTTCAAGATGAAAATTTTGATTGGCACTTGAATAATGAATTTTCTAAGGGGAAAATTTAAAAATTTTCTAAGGCAAAAGAATAAAATGTGTTGTTGAAATAAAATGCCTCGAATGATGAATTTGAAGTTGATTGCCTAGGTGAATTTGATCAAATTCTTCGTGAAAATAATCTTCTTGGGCGATGGATGAATAAAATCAGAGTTGTCAACACTCTAGCTGGTGAAGTGAATTTCTTAAAGATGCAATTGAAGTTGATATTTTCAAAAAATGAATTAAAAATGCTAAGTACGCCTTGACCAGTGAAGTGAATCTTTTGGAAATTCTAGTAGGTCAAATATTCCCGACGCCGGATGACAAGTGTTACAACTGCCAGAGGAGGGAAATTTGAATTCCTGCAGAGGAGTAGTGGAAATTTAATGAACTGGCTAAAGATAGTTTCTTCTAGAATTCGACTCAACTATTTGAGTTGCGAGGTTGTTTCACTTTTCTCCATCAACTGAAGAAGTACAACTTGAGCTCTGAAGTCAGGATTGCAGTGCAGGCTAAAACTTGGTGAAGAAGTTCAAATTGAAATAAAAGAGGATTGTTGAAGCTGAACTTTGAAGAGTGTGAATTTGAAGAAGTCTAAGTGTTGGGAAGTGGTTGAAGTGAAGTTGGCCGATTTTCTCTAAGTAGTGAAGTTGTTGAGGCTTGCTTGGAAAACTTTCTAAGTCTTTCTAAGTTCAAAGTTGCTAAAGAAGTATTGAGGTTTGAAGTTAGAATTGCATGCTGAAGCTCCTCATTTTTCAAAAGTCGACTGGCAGCCCCAATGTGATTTTATTTTCTAAGTTAAATATCTAATGATTATTTGTTGTTTTTACAGGATGGCTGAAGTAAGAGCAACTGGCAGAGATAATGCTGAGTCCAGCAAAGCAAATGCATCCAGGCAGGCTGTGATCAAGAAGCTAAGCAAGTCTTTCCTGCCGGAGTCAAAATTCTCTTCGAAGTTGGGCAAGTTGGCTGATACAAATTTGGGCTCTTTCAACATGGAGGCTTTCAAAAGTCGAATGATTGGAGTTGGAAACCATCGTCCTTCAATCACTTCGGACAATATTGTTCGAAGTGGACTATATGCAGCTGCTGGTTTTCCGCCAGCAATTCAGTGTCCAGAGCTAATTATGGAGTGTGCTAATTGCTATGACCCTGATCACAGGTCTATTGTCTCACCTGATGGCAGATTGTTCGCCAACCTCACGCCTGCAGCTATCGGCAAAGCATTTGGAATTCCATCACACGAGAGGATGATCTACAAGACAAGAGAACGTGCTAAGCGGATGTATGCTTCAACATTTGAGAGATGTGCTGATATGATCAACGCTCGCTGGATGAACAAGCCCAAGCCCTCTCGCACGAAGTTGCCGAAGCAGATAATATCAGATGATTTGAAGCAGGAGTATTGTGACCTGATCGTGATGCTCAGCAGGGTTGGAGGCTGTCCTCAAGCATTTACCTTTGAGCCTTGGATGTTCTATTATATCAACCTCGTGTTGGAAGGGAAAGAGCATATCAACTGGGCGGTGATGATCAATGATAACTCGCACAAGCAACTCCAGAGTTTGAGGACGAAGACGTTTTACATGGGCTCATACATTGTTTACATGTTGGCTCGTATGACAAAATATAGGGGAATATCCTACAAGGAGCCGATTGGATGTGGCTCTCATTAGTTCAAAATTCATGAGGCTTGTTCGCAGCTGCCCCTGACAAGCACGTCCCATTACAAGTGAGTCAATGATGCCTTCACCATGCATATAACGAGATCACTTCAGCAGAGAGCCCATCACAGGATCTCGAAGGAGGCTCAAGAATTAATAGAAAGGTATGGGTGCTGGTTTATTCAGTTTCCAAAATTTACTTACATCAGGCTGCAAGGGTTTTCTTCATACCCGTATAGATTGCCCAAATACCCTACAAATAGAATTTTGATGTTAGAGATATCTAGGCAACTCATTGCCTATGATAAGATTCAGAAGAGAAAGAAGAAGGGAGGACTTGACTTCCCGATCATTATGGAAAATTCAAATGAGGTGTGTCCTTCACTTTAGGTAGCTAGGGAAGCTGAGAATGAGCTTCAATTTTTCCACCTTTCTTATCACACCAAAAGGCAGTATTACGATCCTATTGTGACCTATTTCACACATCGCCCCATTGCAAATGGGAACCCTCACTGGTTTGCTCTTAGGGTTTAGCTTTGAGTAGCAATTTCATAATCTCTGGTCTCTGGAAATTTCATGTCAAAGTTTGGGGTCATCACCTGAGCCAAGTTGGGAATTTGGGCCTGAAACTGAACGTAAACGTCATAGAAGTGCTTAAAAGACCCGGTAGACGAGGATCGCCTGTGCTTTCGCTCAATTCTGAAACTTCCTATTTTTTAGGGATTTTGCTTTTTCGCTTTTTTGCTTTTTTCGTTTTTGGCATTTCTAGACCAATCTGGAATTTACTATTTTTAGAAAGTTGCTTTTTGCTTTTTTCTATTTTTAGTAAGTTTCTATTTTTAGAAAGTGCTAGGTCTCGCAGGCAGTGGAGTCGAAAGTTTCCACTTTTGGAATTAAAAAGCAAGCAAAAATCAAGCAGAGGTCTTAAAAAATCGAAAATCATGAAGAAAGGCACATGCAAAAGCTAAAAAAATCAATTGAAAAATTGCGCCTTCAAGAGAAAATCAAGTAAAAAGCAAGCAAATTGTGACAAAATTCGCCTAAGGCTGAAGAGGTGCGCCCTCGGGAAATCCAGTAGAATCTTTGAAATTCACTTGAAAAATCCTGTTGAAATTCGTCCTTGAAGAGAAATCTAGTTGAATAATTCAAAATTCCAGTTTGAAAAATAAAAAATTGACTAAGGCAAATGAAGAATTCGAATGGGACTTCAGAAATTCTATATAAGGTCGAAATTCACTTAAAAGGTTAAAAAGTCCAGTTGAAAATCGAACTTCCAAGGTGAAAATTGAAGAAATTGACTAAGGCAAAGAGTTACCTTGATGAAAGGTTGAAAAATCCAGTTGGAAAGTGAATAAATCCACTTGGGGCTCGAATTTGCACAAGGCAAGAAGTTTTAAATAACTTAAATTTCATTTAAAAGTTATCAATTATTGAGAAAGGGCGCCTTTGGTTGAAAAGTCAAAAAATCAAAAAAGAGATAAGATTGCTTTTTCGTTTTAAAGCAAAGGCACCCAATTAAAGAGGAAGTCGACCTAAACCAATATGGAAAGATTTTATTATAAAAGAAGATCTTGTGAGCTTATTTTTCATTATTTGCAAGTCGAATTTTCTCACATGCAAGCTCCTCTCAAGCTAAGGACGTTTTTTCTTCTTCAGCTGCAAAGAGATTTTTGATTCCAGAGCATAGGGTTGGATTTTTTCTCTTCCATTTCCAGATTTCTCAAGCAGTTGCAAGGTTATTACTGGCGAATTTAAAGAAGGGAAAAGGATTTTTCATCTTGGATTTGAGAAAACTTCAGTCTAAATCTTTAAAAATCCAGAAAATTATTTAAAAATTCCATGAATGCTCTTTAAAAACAATAAAGGAAGATAAAATTTCATTAAGAATTTATTCTTTAATCAACCTTTTCAATCAAGTTCTGGATTTTTTTTAATTTTAAAAATTTCTCCAACCATAAAATCGCCCTTTTTTACAAAATTTATGAAATATTCTAACTTTGAGCTTCGTACAGGCACAATGTCTTCTTCAAAGAACGTGAGAGGTGGAGTTAGAAAAGTCCAAGAAAAAGAAGTTCTTAAAGAATTTTATCCGGAGTCCCAATTGTCCTCGAAATGGAAGAAGGTAGCAGATACCAACTTTGAACAGTTCAACGCGATTCAACACAAGAAAAGGATGTTTGGTACTTAGAACGAAATGCCCACACCTATTGCAACTAACATCGTTAAGTCCGGACTTCATCAAGCAGCAGGATTTCCACCTGCAGTTCAATGCAGTGAGCTAATGGTCGAGTGTGCCAAAAGATACAATCCACAGACAAGATCCATTAAAACACCTAATGGGATCACTTTGGCATACTTCACGGAGGATTCAGTCAAAGAGGTAGTTGGTATTCCTCATCGTCAAAAAATGTTGAACAGGACCCAAAAGGAATCACAGGCCATGTTTGATCAAGCCAAAGAGTCCTGTATGGACATAGTCAATTCTAACTGGATCAAGGAACCCAAAGGACATCGCTCCAAGTTGCCAAAAAGATTAATTTGCACGGATTTTAAACCAGAATACAATGATATGATTCATATGCTGAACAGGATTATGGGTACTTCTCAAGGAGCTTTCTTCGAAGTATGGATGTTTTCATATGTGGAGGAGGTCGTATTGGGAATGGAAGCAATTAATTGGGCAAAGTTAATAAGTGATAACATTGATTTCCAGTTGAGAAACTTGGAGAAGACCAAAACCTTCTATATGAGTTCCTACGTAGTTTATATCTTGGCACGGTTCACTAAGTATAGAGGACTGATTTGCAAAGGGGAAGTTGGACTTCGAAAAGATCAGCTCAAAGCATATGATTGTTACCCGCAGCTCCAGTTGCATTACAGGGATAATTATAAGATAACCAATGATGCCTTCCTTATGTATATCACGTGAGTGCTTCAAGGAACAGTTCAAAAGAGGCTATCTAAAGAAGCTATGGCGATGCTTGATAAATTCGGAACTTGGTTCATCCAGTTTCCGACCTTTACATACATAAGAGTTCATGGATTCTCAGATGCTCCACATAGACTCCCTCGGTATCCAACAGACAAGATTGTTATGCTTGAAGTTGCAAGGCAATTGGCATGTATAGATTCTATTCAGGTGAAAAAGAACAAACAAGGAGTGGATTTTCCTGTTACAATTGGAAAAATGCTAGAAGTCTGCCCCTCATTACAATCAGCCAAGACAGCAAAGTTAGAGTTGCAATTTTATAAGTTCGGCATTTATAATCCAAGGTCTGACTATGATCCATACTTAAGAGTTCACGGGAAGAAGTCCCTTCATGTTATGCAGATTGAGGACTATTGGTCTAACTTGGTGGACGAATATGGAGTCAGGAAGAAGATTTGGTCCAGAATTCCAATTGAACTTGTAAAAAGGTGTGACTTATTCCCTATACCCGATCAGGTAAAAGACAACGGAGACTACATGCATCCTCAATTTGAATGGGAAAAAGGTAAGCCTATCTTGTTGCCTAACTGGACACAACCTGAGTTGACCGATTTGGACATATTAATGAAGGATATTATAGCATACTCTAGGGAATGGGTGGATAATCAGATCAGCAGATTGAGAAAAGGAGTTACTCTTACCTATGCCACATTGAGCAATAAGGAAGGCCAGGAGGAGGCAGTTTGGGAAAGTCTTGATGAATTTTCATATCCTAGCAAGAGGAAGGTAGTGAGTGAAGACCTTCACACAGAGGAAAAAGAAGCAACTGACAGAGAATTGGAGAGTAAGAAGCAGAAAGTGACTGAAAATCCATCATCTTCAAGTACTTTATCTGTTGGAGTAATTGAAAAGGTGTCCATTGCTGAGATCGAACCAAGCCATGAGCAAGAAGTCGAGTTTCAAGAGTTAGAACAGTTGGATTCTCTCCAAGAGAAAACCCTCACTGAGTGTTTGGAAGAAGGTGATACACTGATGATTGAAGGCATGGGAGATACAGAGGTCCTTGAGAACAATGAAGAGCTGGGAGATGAAGTGATTTCTGCTCTAAAAGGAATTAATGATGATGTTCAATTGGAAGATGGGATGGAATTATCCACTATCCTAGCTTGGTTGACCGAAAGTTTGATGAAGAAGTCTAGACCACTGGATGAAGTTCAACCAGTTGAAAGCATGCAAGACTTCCTAGAGAGGATTGGCAAAGCTAAAACGCCAAAGAAGCCTAAGAAGTATTCTCAGATTACTAGGAATGA
The DNA here is from genome assembly GCA_007258455.2 of Sequoia sempervirens. NCBI lineage: Eukaryota > Viridiplantae > Streptophyta > Pinopsida > Cupressales > Cupressaceae > Sequoia > Sequoia sempervirens. The sequence goes on along the minus strand of VDFB02000015.1, from coordinate 165,600,832 downwards.
TGCAGGATCCCGAATCTTACAAGTTGCAGTCCCAAAAATTGACAAGCCAAGAGATCAGATTACTCCTATGGACTATGATGTTACAACGTTGGACATTGGGCCAACCACGATAGATCAAGATTTCCATGAGTTAGCAGACACTTCCAAGGCCATCAAGGAGAAGTTCGACAAAACAGAGGAGAAGAAGGAAAGGCTAGAGTTAGAAAATTTAAGGCTAGTGGAGTTCATTCAGCAACTAACAGCCCCTTTGCGCCAAGAAAGTAAAGCTTTTATTCCGCCATCATCTCTTACTCCTGAATCCATTGACACTCTTGAAGCTATGAGGATCACAAGTCAAGCAACTAAGAGTTGGATCAACAATATCTCAAAACAGATGGAGCAATTCTTGGAGAAGTGTGCTCAGACTTATGACAGATCTGCCTTGCTTATAACTGAAGTCAGCCAGATTGAAGACAATTGGGACGACTTCCAGTACGTAAATGACAGAGTAATACCTCGTTTGAAGGTTTTAAAGGAAGTTTCCCTACAAATATTAATCCAAGAAGGTGTTATTGAGGAAGGAGCCTCATATGATTTCAGCAGGTGGTATCATTCCTTATTGGCTAAAAGGAAGATATATGATGGAATGAAGGAAGAATGTGCTGTTATACGGAGTGCAATTGAAAAAATTCAGTTCAAAATCCTCACTTCTCTTGAAGGATTAACAGTGCAGGAGCATCATGATGCAAATGGCTTGGATTTAGAAGGATTGAGGAAAAGTGTGATGAATATTTACTTCAAGGAAGTGCAGATTGTTACGGAGAATCAGCTTGATGATATGTCTTCCCTTTTGACCTTAATGGATAACTTTCAGAAACAGGAAGATAGATGGGAAGGTACTTTCACTCAATGCCTTGAAATCTTGGACGTAATGGGAGTGCAACTGGATTCTGTGCCGAGCATCTCAATGGAGGAACTCGACTTTGTGTTAGCAAAATTTCTTGCATTTGCGGCTAGGGAACAGTCCAATGGGAATTGCATTTTGGATTCCCACTTGCTCGAGTGATTCGCAAGGTGTCATCATTTTCCATACTCCAAGTGGCTCGTCTTGCTTGTGCCATGTGTCCTTCAAATTGGTTATGCTTTTAGGGTTAGGGTTTCTTGAAATAATCTTGGCCATTGATCTCAATTCAATCTTGGCCGTTACTTTGTAATTGGGGTGCCTATATAAACCCCACGCATTTCATTCATTCAGGGAGAGACTTATGAAATTGTTGCTACTATTGCTATTCAAATAATAATTTGATTCAGAGTTGAGCATTTGTTATTTTGGAGAGCTCGCATGGTTTCATAATTTCTTCAATAGAGTAAATTAGTTTTCAGCATTTTTTGATGAATGAAAGATTGATAGTGTTGGAAATAGTGAAATTGGTTCATACCTTTTTCAATTGAATGATTTTCAATTTGATATGCAAGGTTAGTATGAACTTTGAAATTGTTTAACGTGGACTCTATTACCTATATACATTGTTCGAATTGATGGTGGTATTGTGTAATAGGACATCATTTGTAAACCCATTGAAGATTGCATCATCTTTGTCTAGTTGTAGTCATTGTGCTTGGCAAAACAAAGATTGGTTTAAATTTCACTATCCAACATTTGTCTCTTAAGTTCGTAGGAGTAGTCTCGCATAAATCTAGTTTCTAAACCCTCATCCCTTTTCCTTTTATTTTATCCCAAAATCAAAAATCCCAAAAACACAAGAGCATTCAACGTCCAATCAATTCTAATCCCTACTTTGAGTAATTTACTATCTAAGGTCCCTTTGTGAAACCAGCATATCACATCATCCATTGAGCTTGTCCATCCCTAAACTTAAGAAACATTGGAATTACCGTATGACCTTTCTAGCAATCTTAGAGCATACGAGGTAATCTTTCAAGAGAGGATAGAGCGTCTCTGGACTCTTTATTCTAAAGTGCTTGGTGAGTCATAAAACACGCATCAACAGATCCCCACAACAATCTCAGATGGATACTGTCAGAAGAGTTCAAGCATAAGGAAAATATTGAGGATTACTGGGCTGGTGCTTTGGATGAAGCTGAAGTCAGGAAAAGGATGTTCTCGAGGCTACCGTTGAGCATGATCAGGGAGTGTGAAATTATTCCAGTACTAGACCAGGGGGATGAGGACATGAATGGTCTTCATCCAGATTATGAGGCAGTGAGAGACACGCCACTTCCACTCCCAGATTGGTCGGAGCCAGAGATTGCAGATTTGGACATGTTGATGTGATTTTTATGACTGCACCAATCAGTAGAACAAACTATCCGAAGGCTACTCCATTCTCTCTTGATCAAAGAATTCCATACGCTAAGATTGCCAGAAAGTTTGTATGTTCAACTCCAAGGTTCCGAAATGCTATGGAATACCCTCAGTCGGTTCGTTGTGATTTGTTGTTTACACAAGGGGACTAACACAATTGTTCAAGAATATTTGCAGTTGACAGCAGGTTTATGATTGGAAGGGAATTTTTGTGTGAATGATTTAACGTTGAGGTATGAATTTTCCTAAAACTAACCAGAAATGTACTGAATTTAAATGAGTGTAGGGATAAGAAGGTTCTAAATTCTACTCTAAGACGGGATGTGGGATTAATCTCAACAGACTTCAACCAAAGTCTGCTTCGCCTTGCGTTGGACAGCTTACGCAAAGTTGGTGCAATCTTCAAGGGAGTGGCAAGAGGTTTTCAAGTCGCAATTCGGCATCAAGACACCATCAAGACGATGCATGCCAAGACATAAATCACAACTGAAGTTAAGCTTGTAAAAATTTTCAGTTGACCACACAAGAAAAACTTGCCGTCAGCAAGCTGCCAGTGGTATGGACTAAAACGAAGTTGCCTTGATTAACACCACAAATCCACAGCTAACATCTACTTGCATGAAAATGAAATTATGCTACTTTACGCTACTTGAAGTAGAAGGGATGAAGAAACCTTGCTAGCTGCTTATAACAAAGATGAATTCACCATTCAATGAAAGATCTTTTATTATAATAGTTTTCACAACAATCTCTTACAAAGTTTTCAAGGGAAAACTTTCCTTTTCCTTCAAACTATGCTATGCTAAGCTATTACAACTAAAGTCTCTCTGCTCTACTCTTTAGTCTGATCTAGTGTCTAACTAAATTACAAATGAGGGGGGATGCCCCTTTATATAGTTGGCCAAGTCCAATGGATGACTCAGATTACAATCAGATGGATGGCCCAAATTGTGCCACTTCATCCCTAACCCTAAAAAGAGGAGTGGAGTAATAAATGAACAATTAATGTCCACCATCCTCTAGAAGATTCCTGTTTGTAAACGCATTCACACTGTTCTTCTTTCTGACTGCAAACTGGATGAGTTTGATCATCATTGCTTCAACTTCTTGAAAGGGTATGGCAGGCACGTTCTCGATCTAACTCCAAGGCGACAACTTCTTTCTCTTGCTCGATGATGATTTTCCTCCTTGATGTTGTTCTTCAACTTTGAAGTACTTGATGGTGACCATTAATGCCTGGGTTTCCATCTTTCCCTCCATCCTGAGCTTTGAAAACATTTCTTCTTTGCCACTTGAGCTGGGCACATACTAGGTCTCAACACTTAGCCATTTTCTCCAAGTATTCGCTTCATCTCCCCAAGTCATCATGCCTTGGCCTCGGTGTTCACCCTACAAAACAAGCAAGGAGAAGAGCATTAGAACACTTCATAATATAAACTCACCTTACTTACCTGATTTTCATGCTTTAACTTCCAAGGGTTCATCATTTTTCTCTAGCCAACTTTGCTTTCTTCATGATTTTTCAACATCTGTAGGCTAGGGCATATAACACCTATGCATCATATTTCAATGCCTTAGACAAATTTCATCTTCCTCAAGGGCGTATTTAAGAGATGCATTTTTAAAATCATCTTTTGAAAGTGTTAGATTCAACTGCATCCTCTTCAAGAAATTTATTTCACCAGTTGTGGTGTTGACAACTTGATCTTATTCATCTCTAACTTGAGAAGATTCGACTTTGTGAAGAAAATTGAGCAAATTTACCTAGGCAATCACTTCAAATTCATCATTCGAGGCATTTTATCTTCAACAAAACATTTTATCCTTCCTGCCTTTAAATTTTCCCCTTAGAAAATTGATCAATTAGGCGCCCATGGAAAATCTTCACCTCGAAATCCTTGGCGAGCTATGGAAGACTTTGAAATCAATTCCTTGTTGCAGATGTCTGATACCCAGAAGAAAATTCCCTTAAGAAAGTGTCAAATTCATGTGTCCATGAACGAAGGGGTTCATTTTTTTTTTTTGATTTTCAACCTTAGTATTGACGTGGTTTTTGCGACTACACCAACACAGAATAAAGTTGCCAACGGCTACTCTATCCTCTCTTGAACAAAGTTTCTTGCATGCTAAGATTGCGAGATAGATCATACATTTAACTCCAAGGTTCCTTCATGCAATAGAATATCCTCAGTTGGCTCGATGTGTTTTGCTGGTATTTCAAGGGGACTTACACAATTGTTCGACAGCTGACAACAAACAGTAGATTAAGGGGCTTTCGCATGGTTTGAATGATTTGGCAAGTGAGCACAAGTTTCCTAATTCTAACCAGGAATGAACTGAATTTAAAAGAGTGTAGGGCCTAAGAAGTTTATGTTCTATCTAAGGACGGGACGTGGGATCAATCTCGACAGACTTCGACCAGACTCTGCTTCGCCTCACGTTGGACAACTTACACAAAGTCGGTGCAATCTTCAAGGGAGTGACAAGAGATTTTCAAATTATAATTCAACATATAAGTACCATCAGAACGACGCATACACATACATGAATCACAATCGAAGTTAAGTTTATCAAGTTTTCCAATCGACCACACAAGGCAAACTTGCCGTCAACAAGCTGCTAGTGGTATGGATAAAATGAAGTTGCCTCGACTAACTCCACAAGTCCACAACTAACATCTACTTGCATGAAAATGAAAACTATTCTACTTTACGCTACTTGAAGTCGAAGGGATGAAGAAACCCCGCTAGCTACTTATAACAAAGATGAATTCACCATTCAATGAAAGATCTTTTATTACAATAGTTTTCGCAACAATCTCTTACAAAGTTTTCAAAGGAAAACTTTCCTTCTCCTTCAAACTACGCTATGCTAAGATATTACAACTAAAGTGTCTCTGCTCTATTCTCTACTCTGATCTCTAAGCTCTGCTTCTACTAAGATACAAATGAGGGGGACTCCCCCTTTATATAGCTGGCCAAGTCCAACGGACGGCTCAGATTACAATAGGCTGGATGGCCCCGATTGTGCCACCTCAGCCCTAAACAAGGTTCACCCTAAAAACCGCCACCAAGAGGAGTGGGGTAATAAATGAGCCATTAATGTCCATCTTCCAAAAGATTCCCGTCTGGAAACGCGTTCACACTGTTCTTGTTTTGACTGCAAACTGGATCAAATAGCCTTAACCTCCGGCATGGTAGGCACGTTCTCATCCTGAAATTCCAAGACTGCAATCTCATCCTTCTACTCATCATTGATTTTCCTCCTTGATGTTGTTCTTCAACGCTTAGCCACTTTTGGAAACTTTTCTTCCTTCGTGATTCATTATCTTGGGCTATTTGCTTCATTATTCCAAGTCATCATTGCTTGGTCTTCGACGTTCCTCCTGCAAAACAAGCAAGGAGAAGAGTATTAGAACACCTCATAATATAAATTCAACTTACTTACCGGTATTTTCATGTTTTGATCTCCAAGGGTTCATCGTTTTCCTTAAGCACAACTTTGCTTTCAAATTCTTCATGCCTTAGCCAAATTTCCAACCCATCTTGTATTCTGCTTGGCGCACTTCACTCTGACGTTTCATCCAACTCAAACTCGAGAAAAATGCCTTCATCAGGAACTCGATCAAAAATCATCTAGGCGATCATTTTCAAATTCATTGTTTGGAGGATTTTTCCTTGAAAACACATTTTCTTCGCATTTGCCTTAGAAAATTTTAAAATTTCCCTTAGGAAAATTCATAATTTGAGCACCGATCAAATTCTTCATGTTGAAGGCCCCAATGAACTGTGGAAGACTTCGAAATCCATTCCTCATCGCAAACGTCCAGTACCCAGAAGAAAATTTTCTTCAGAACGTGTTGAATTCATGGGTACACAACGAACGGGTTCATTTAATTTTTTGAATTTTGAACCTTAGAAAATAATTTTTTTAGCAAATTTAATCCATTTCTTCATCTCCAGGCGCATTTCCTTACTCTGACTTGAAATTTTTTTTTATCAACCCTGTGAAGCTGGCATTCACTGACTTCATCTCTGGCAATTTCATCCAAATTTCATACTTCCAAGTCCAGGCGTGATTTTCTTCTAGGGAGGTGGAAATTTGATAACACTTAGAAAAATATTTAGATTGCCTTAGGAAATTTTTTATTTGATCTTCAAATCATCTTCCTATGATGAGAAAATTTTATTGTTTTGACTCACTTAGGAAAATTTTCTCCTTGAATGCCTTGGGCGCATTTGGTAGGAGGTATTTTAAACTTCAAAATTCTCTAACGCCTTGAAATATTCCTCACATAACTTCTAGGCACCTATAGAGGAGTCCACTTTAAATTTCCCACACTTAGAAATATTTCCAAGGTCAAAATGTTCAAGGCATTTAACTTCAAACTCCTACGCCTAGATTCCCTACTCACCCTGGGCGCCAACAAGGGGTCAAGCTTCAAGTGTTAACACTTAAAATATTCTCAAAGGGACCCACTTCATGCTTTGGACGCCTTGTATTTTGCATGTCAATGCTTTATTTGGACGCCTTGATTCTTTGTCTTCATGCATCTTAGGCGCATTTTGAAGGGTGAGCATCCAATCTTGAGCACTTAGAATATTTTGAACACCTTCCTTGGGGTATGGGCGCATTTCACAGGTAGTACTTCCACTTTTAATGACTTAGTCAAAATTTTGAAGTCCTCTCTCCTCATTTAAGTTCTTGGGCGCATTTACCATGGCCTACTTCCATTTTTGTCAACACTTAGAAAATTTTCAATCTCATCTTCTCTTCAAGGCGCAAATGATGTAGGCTATTTCCATCTTCAAATACTTAGCACAATTTCCATGTTTTTCCTCAAGGCGCAAACAAGGGAGCATATTTTAAGTTTTGAACACTTAACCAACTTTCTCCTCCATCTCTAAGTGAAGGCGCATTTAGAGGGTCCAGCTTTCAATTTTCAACACTTAGAAAATTTTTCAAGTGGTCTTCTCCTCTAAGGGCGCAAATGAGGTCTTCTACATCAAGTGTTGGCACTTGGTATTCTTCAAGGCCCCACAGGCAAGTCCAGGCGCAAATTATACCCTGAGCTTCCAATTTTGACCCTTAGAAAATTTCTTTGCACAACTACCTTGTGATGGGCGCATTTCACAGGCTCTTCTTCCAATTTCAAGGACTTAGAATATTTTAAGTTTTCTCTTCACTTGGTGGGCGCATTTCAGCCATGGAGCCTCCAGTTTCAAGAACTTAGGCAAATTTCAAGGCTCTAAGCTCAAGGGCGCAAATAAGACCCTCTACATCAAGTTTTTGTACTTAGAATATTTTTCCATGCTTCTTCCTCCAAACTAAGGCGCATTTTAGCCTGTGAGCTTCCAGTTTCAACTTGGAATATTTCAAGGGTCCACTCATGAGTCAAGGCGCAAATAAGGTAGGGAGCTTCAAGTTTGAATGCATTAGTCAATTTCCAAGACATCTCTTTGATCATGGGCGCATTTAAGATGTTGAACTTCAAATTTTGTATACTTAGAAAAAAATTTACTTTCCCTTCAACTCCCAGGTGCATATGAGGGTGTCTCCTTCTAATTTGCAGCACTTTAGAAATCTTCAAGATCTTCTCCAAGTTTGGGGGCGCATTTAGGAGGGTGAACACTTAATTTTCAAATACTTAGAAAATTTCCACTTTCATCCTCTCTCCAAGGGCGCATTTCACCATGGGAGCTTCCAATTTGTGGCACTCGGAAGATTTTCAACCAGCCTTCGGCTTTTAAAGGCGTTTTTCACTAGCTAGATTTGAAAATTCATCAATTTCAGTGAATTTTATGCTCTTTGCCTGATTTAGGGCAGCTTGATCATGCTAACCCTAATTTGCTATTTTTAGAAAGTTTGTCAATTTTGCACTTCAAGCTAATTTCAAGTTCCCAAAAAGGTTGGATTTTGCTTTGTTCGGATCCTGGTGACATGATTGAGTGCTGGTGCCCGGTACTCGTATGCCTCTGCTATTTTTAGCAACCTGCTAAAAATAGTAAATGTTCAGAATAAGCTCAAATTTCATGTGCTGAATGCCCGAAGAGTGGTGATCGTGGCTGGATTCTACATTTGCATGGCTGTCGTGTTCTACCCTTGATTTTAGGAAACTCTAATTCTTCTGTACCAACCTGCTAAAAATAGTAAGTGTTCGATTTTCCGTCCTCTGCAACTCCGTTTGATCTGAAATTCGTGCCATAGGGTCTTCATCACTTGCTTGACTCGTACCTGCTGATGCCTTGTGCTGACCTGCTATTTATAGCATGTTTCTGGAGGTGGCTCACTATTTATAGTAACTGCTTGCTTCTGAGACTTCCACAACTCCATTTGACTTGAAATTCGAATGACGCGCTCCTCACCACGTGACCCGCCTGTTGACACTGGCGCATGCGACTGACTTTCTATTTTTAGCCAGTTTCCAGAATGACTTACTATAAATAGTAAGTGCTCTGTTTGCCTTCAAATTTTATCAGCAGATAGCTTGAAGGATGCTGATCGCGGTGGTATACATCGGTTTTCGAAAATTCTGACTTTTTACCCCTCTTTTTGGGTCCCGAAGCTGGAAACTCTAATTTGTTCTTGCATGCGTATCAAATGACCTCCGTTTGTCCTCGTTTATGTTGCATTGCGATCAGCTCATGATTCTGAAGTGCTGGGAAGCGGCCGCCAGAATGTATCTGCTAAAAATAGTAAGTTGCTGAAGGAGTGATTATCTCTGTTTGCATGTCACATCATCGCGAAGTCCTCGAAAAACCCACAAGGAATATGCAGACATGCAAAGAAAACGCTGACATGCAAACCCCAAAAATAGCCTTGGAAGACTGAATTCTGAAAGTCGTTATCCCACTTTGCATGTCACACCATCGCGAAGGTCTCTGAAAACCCAGAAGGAATCTTTAGACATGCACTGAAAAACTCTGCATATAGGCCCTGAAATTGGCTCTGGAAGCTAAACTGCTAAACATAGTAAGTTGTCTGTTTCAGCTCAAATTTAACTTGTGAGTAGCTTGATGTGCTCTGGACGTAGCGTGACTGTCGGATTCACAAAAATGCTGAAGGATTGCCTGTAATTGCACACTTACTAAAAATAGTAAGTACTCAGAATCTGATGAAATTTCAATGAAAATCTGTTGGAAGTATACTAACATCAATGTTAATCTCAAATCTCAATTTATTCACCTCGTTTGACTTCAAATTGGCTGAAAAGTTTAAAACCCTAATTTTCAGACTTGGCCAATTTCATGTTTAGGCTCATAGACGGGAACGTCCCTAGAAGGGCAGATATCAGAAAAGAGATAGAGAGAGAGAGAGAGACAAAGACCAAAGCCAAAAAGACCAGAATGGAGCAAAAATTAGGGGTCCCCATCTTGAATGGGGCGATGTGTGAAAAAGGTCACAACACTTAGAAAAATATTTTCTCATCGAATTTCATCTTCACTCTTCATCCCTAGGCGTATTTTGTCTGCTCGGCCTTGACAATTTCCTTCAATCTCATGAAGCTGGCGCATTTTAATGTATCCCCTGCCAATTTTATCCATGCCTTAGTGAATTTCACCACCCTACAAGCTTGGGCGTATTTTCTTTAGAGGTGAAATTTTATGCCTTAGAAAAATTTCATCATCAAAGTTCATCTTACTTCTCTGGGTGTGCTTCTTCTCTTTTTCACACTTAGGAAAATTTCAAATTCATCTTCCTTCAGTTGGGCGTATTTCAAGTATAGAGGAGGAAATTTTGATACTTAGAATATTTCTTGAACATCTTCCACAATACTAGGTGACATGGGCGCATTTTAAGGCCTGAGGAGGAAGTTTTCATACTTAGAAACTTTTTCTTCATCTCCTCGTGTAGTGGACGCATTTGACATGTTGAGGAGGAACTAACACTTTTGTCTTTTTCCTAACTCCTTTGGGCGCATTTGACATGTCATGGAGGATTTAACACTTAGAAACTTTTTCTTAGCCATCTTAGACTTGGGCGCATTTAGCACATTGAGGTGGATTTTCCAACGCCCTAGTCACTTTTCCTATTCTTATCTCTAACATGGGCGCATTCAAAGGGTCCAGCAGGAAGTCAACACTTAAACTTGTCTTTACCTTGCATGCATAGGTGCATTCAAAGGGTGGTAAAGGATTTAACACTAGGAATATTCCCTTTCTCATGCACAACGCCTTAGATTCCTTACGCATTTTGGGAAAGGAGGAAGACTTAAGTCTTTGCCTTGGAATTTTCAACACCTTCCTAGTATGAGGGCGCATTTTGCATGTGGAGAAGGACTTAACAACGCCTTAGAATTTTCTTATCAACCTCTTCTTAGCATGAGGGCACATTTAGGGGGGGGAGGTGGACTTATCTTCATGCCTTAGAAACTTTTAACACCTGCACATTGCATGGGCGCATTTAGGGGTATGAGGCGGATTTAAGTCCATGGCTGAGAAACTTTTTCATCAACTTGTCTCTCCTTGGGCGCATTTGAGGTAGTGAGCAGGACTTATCTTCATCACTTAGAATTTTTTTTTTAACTTTTTGCCAGTCATCTTGGGCGCATTGAGGGGGGGCAAGCAGGATTTGAGTCTAACACTTAGAATCTTTTCTCCAGCTAATTCTTCCTTGGGCACATTTAGAGGGTCCTGTAGGACGAGATTCAAACTTAGACAATTTCATCAACTTGGCCTGAAGATGGGCGCATTTTGCATGTGAAGGAGGATATTTTCCAGACTTAGGCATTTTTTCCTCATTCCTTCTGCTAGCTCAATACTTACTATAAATAGTAAGTTCCAAGTTTTTCTCTCTTCTGAAGATTGGATTTATTTGAAATTTTAACCACAGGATCCTCATGACCTAGTTAGCTTGTTCACACTGCCATCTCGAGCTGACCTGCTATCTATAATATGTTTCTGAAGGTGGTTTACTATTTATAGCAATTGCTTGATTTCATGACCTCCACAACTCCGTTTGACTTGAAATTTGAATGCCGTGACCCTCATCGGTAGACTTTCCCGTTCACACTGGCGCCTGCTGCTGATTTACTATTTTTAGCCTGTTTTTGGAATGCCTTACTATAAATAGTAAGTGCTCCGATTGCCTTCAAATTTTACCGGTGGATAGCTTGAAAGATACTGATCACAGTGGGATACACCGGTTTTTGAAAATTCTGGTATTTTACCCCTCATTTTGGGTCCTGTTGATGTGGTTTTTGTGACCGCACCAACACAGAATAAAGTCGCCAACGGCTACCCTATTCTCTCTTGATCAAAGTATCCAGCACGCAAAGATTGCGAGAGAGTTTGTGCGTTCAACTCCAAGGTTCCTTCAGTGCAATAGAATACCCCCAGTTGGCTTGATGTGTTTTTGCTGGTATTTCAAGGGGACTTACGCAATTGTTCGGCAACTGATAGCAGATAGTAGATTAAGGGTTTCATGTGGTTCGAATGATTTGGCAGGTGAGCACAAGTTTCCTAACACTAACCAGAAATGAACTGAATTTAAATGAGTGGAGGGATAAGAAGGTTCTAAATTCTACTCTAAGACGGGATGTGGGATTAATCTCAACAGACTTCAACCAAACTCTGCTCTGCCTCGCGTTGGACAGCTTACACAAAGTTGGTGCAATCTTCAAGGGAGTGGCAAGAGGTCTTCAAGTCGCAATTCGGCATCAAGACACCATCAAGACGATGCATGCCGAGACATAAATCACAAGCGAAGTTAAGCTTGTAAAATTTTCCAGTTGACCACACAAGGCAAACTTGCCGTCAACAAGTTGCTAGTGGTATGGACTAAAACAAAGTTGCCTTGATTAACACCACAAATCCGCATCTAGCAACTACTTGCATGAAAATGAAATTACGCTACTTTACGCTACTTGAAGTAGAAGGGATGAAGAAACCTTGCTAGCTGCTTATAACAAAGACGAATTCACCATTCAATGAAAGATCTTTTATTATAATAGTTTTCACAACAATCTCTTACAAAGTTTTCAAGGGAAAACTTTCCTTCTCCTTCAAATTATTCTATCAATCTACACTAAGCTATCTCTAAGTTGTCTCTCTATTCTGACTTCTACTCTAATCTAATTTCTACCCTCTAATAATGTACAAATGAGGGGGGATGCCCCTTTATATAGCTGGCCAAGTCCAATGGACGATCCAGATTACAATCAAATGAAGGGCTCAGATCGAGTCACATAAGCCCTAACCCTAAAAACTGCCACCAAGAAGAGTGGGGTAATCAATGCGCAATTAATGGTCACCATCTTCTAGAAGATTCTCGTTTGTAAATGCGTTCACACTGTTCTTCTTTCTGACTGCAAATTGGATGAGTCTAATCATCATGGCTTCAACTTCTTGGACTGACATGGCTACTTCTTTCTCCTGCTTGATGATGGTTTTACTCCCTGATGTCATTACATTTCAGGTTGGGGGAAGTATGCTGGAAAAAACACCCTTCGGGTCAACGCCGAAGAAAGACCTCCACTTTGTCCTTCAATTCATTTTGCTATCATTCTTTAACTTTGAGGTGCTTGAGGATCATCTCTAACACTTGGGACTTCATCTTTCCCTCTATTTTGAACTTGAAAGATTTTCTTGTCTTAGATTCGATTATTCCTCCTTGCCACTCACTTGACTGCATCGAGTGCAACACTCAACCATTTCTTGCAATTTTTCCTCCGTCATGATTTTATCATCTTGGACTATTTGCTTCATTACTTCAAGTCAACATGCTCTGTCCCTAGTGTTCATCCTGCAAAACAGACAAAAGGAAGAGCATCAGGACACTTCATAATATAAATTTACCTCACTTGATTCTCATGCTTTGACTCCCAAGGTCTGAGCGATCTTTGGATCTAATAGGGTTCATCATTTTTTTTTTAGCAAAACTTTTTCCTTCTGCATAACTTTTCAGCATGGGTGCATTTAGGGAGCTGTGTCTGGAATTTGTGCCTTAGAAATTTCTCCACCTTGAGGGCGCACTTGAAAGCCAGATGTTTGAGTTTTATTTCCTTCTCAAATTCCTCATGCCATAGGAAAATTTCCAACCCATCTTGTACTCCTTGGGCGTACTTCACTTCAGCACTTTGAAATCACCTTGTGAAAATATTAATTTAATTGCTCCCTTTTCATTTCATTGGTTGAGGCGTTCACTCTGATATTTCATCCAACTCTGGCTTGAGAAAATTGTTTTCATCAGGAATTTGATCAAAAATCATCTAGGCATTCAACTGCAAATTCATCAGCCAAGGCATTTTATTTCAACATCTTATTTTATTCCTTGCCTTAGAAATTTTTTTAAATTTTCCCCTTAGGAAATTCATCAATTAGGCGCCCGTCAAAACTTTCATCCTTAAGGCTTCGGCGGAGTGTGGAAGACTTTAAAATCCATTCCTTGTTGCAGATGTCCAATACCCAGAAGAAAATTCCCTTCAAAAAGCGTCGAACTCATGTGTCTACAAATGAAGGGGTACATTTAATTTTTTGAATTTTTAACCTTAGAAAAATATTTCATCATCAAATTTATCTTCATTCTTCATCTCTGGGCATATTTTCTAGTTTTGCCTTGACAATTTTCACCAACCTTGTGAAGCCGGCACATTCTGATGTATCCACTGCCAATTCATCCATGCCACAGAACATTTCATCACTTCTTCAAGCTCAGGCATATTTCCCCCCCTAGAGGTGGAATTTAAATATCTTAGAAAAATTTCATCATCGAAGTTCATCTTACTTCTTTGGGCGTGCTTCTTCTCTTTTTGGCACTTAGGAAAATTTCAAATTCATCCTCCAAGCTGGGCACATTTGAGCTTTTGTCCTGCCATTTGCAAACACTTAGAAAATATTTCTTGACTTCCTTCTCATCTTGGGCGCAATTCATGAGTAGTGCTTCCATTTTGTTACTTAGAAAATTCTTCAAGCATTTCTCTTCAAGGTAGGGCGCATTTGACATGGCCAACTTTCATTTTTCATGCCTTTGTAGAATTTTCATCCATCTTCAGCCCTTAACCTAGGCGCATATACCCCTCTTAGCTTTCACTTTCATTTGCCTTAGAAAATTTCTTGCCTCCTCAACTTGCAAGGGCGCATTTAGGAGGTGTTACTTCCAATTTATTGCCTTAGTCAGATTTCAATCACCCTCTCTTCTCCTTGGGCGCATTTGGGACCCTAGGCTTTCAATTTGCCATACTTAGACCTTTTCACTAGCTCTCCATAAGTCAAGGCATATAGGATGGGGCCCACTTCATATTTGCATGCCTTAGAATATTTTGATCACCCCCTTCTTCTCAAGGCGCAAATGAGGGCTGAAGCTTCAAATTTTCAACACTTAGCAAAATTTCTTGGTGCCATCATGCAACTTGGGCGCATTTTAATAGTGGAGCTTCCATTTTGCATACTTAGAAACTTTTCCATGCCCCCTCACAAGCTTGGGCACATTTTGATGGGCCTAGAGGAACTTTCATGCCTTAGCCTATTTTCCATCACCTCCTTTCTCCTTGAGGGCGCATTTTGGGGGTCAAGAAGGATTTAACTCCAGAGTAAGATTTTTATTTTTTAACATCTTGACTTTGCATGGGCGCATTTGGGGTATGGAGGTGGAATTATCTTCATGCCTTAGAAAATTTTGTGGCTTCCTCCTTCCTTGGGCGCATTTTGATGGTGGAGGTGGACAAACTTCAACACTTAAACTTTTTTTTATCTCCTCCTTGTGAAGTGGGCGCATTTTCAGGGGTCTGCAAGACGAACTCAATGCCTTACAAAATTTTAACTCCTGCCAGTTTGATGAGGGCGCATTTTGATGGGTCTACAGGACTTAACTCATCACTTAGAATTTTCATCAACCTGGCCTGAAGATGGGCACATTTTGAGGTATGAGCAGGATGAACTCCAGACTTAGCTTTTATTTCATCATCCCTTCTACCAGCTCAATACTTACTATAAATAGTAAGTTCCAAGTTTTCTCTCTTCTGAAGATCGGATTGATTTGAAATTTTAACCACAGGATCCACATGACCTACTTGACCTGTTCACACTGCCATCTCGAGCTGACCTGCTATTTATAGCACGTTTCTGAAGGTGGTTTACTATTTATAGCAACTGCTTGATTTCATGACCTCCACAACTCTGTTTGACTTGAAATTTGAATGGCGTGATCCTCATTGGTAGACTTGCCCGTTCACACTGGAGCCTGCTAATGATTTACTATTTATAGCCTGTTTCTCGAACGCCTTACTATAAATAGTAAGTGCTCCGATTGCCTTCAAATTTTACCAGTGGACTCCTTGAAAGATGCTGATCGCGATGGGATACACCGGTTTTCGAAAATTCTGGCGTTTTACCCCTCATTTTGGGTCCCGAAGCTAGAAACCCTAATTTGACTTGCATGTATATCAGATGACCTCTGTTTGACCTCGTTTCTGTTGCACTTAGTCTCGTTTGTGGTTTTGATGCGCTGGGAGGGAGCTGTCAGGGTGGACCTGTTAAAAATAGTAAGTCCCTGAAAATTGATCATCTTGCCTTGCATGTCACATCACCGCGTAGCTCTTGAAAAACCCATAAGGGATCATCTGGCATGCGCTAAAAAATCCAACATGCAAAGCCTAAAAATAGCCTTTGAAGGCTGAATACTGAAAGTCATCATCTCATTTTGCATGTTATATCACTGTGTAGGTTTCTGAAAACCCAGAAAGAATCTCCAGACATGCAAAGAAAAGCTCGACATGCAAACCCTAAAAATCTGCTCCGGAAGTTGAACTTGCTAAAAATAGACAGTTGTCCATTCTGGCTCAAAATTTGCAAGCAGGTAGCCCACAATGTTCTAAGTGCAGTGCAGTTGTCAGAATTTGAAAATCCCAAGGAAATAGGCCCCAAATTGGTACTTACTAAAAATAGCAAGTTGCTGGAATTCATTGGAATTTTGCTGGGGACCTGCTCGAAGCCATCTGACAACAAGGTTAATCTCAAATTTCAATAGCCAAACTTGATTTGACCTCAAACTGACGTGAAGGAATCAAACCCTAATTCTCAGACTTAGCCAAAATTTCAATCTAGACGGGCACATCCCCAAAATGACAGACAAAACAACAGAAAGAGAATAGGAAAACAAACCAAAAATCAAGCCAAAAGACCCAAAACGAAGCAAAAATTAAGGGGTCCCCATTTGCAATGGGGCGATGTGTGAAAAATGTCACAAGTCCCGAAGCCGGAAACCTTAATTTGACTTGCATGTCGATCAAATGACCTTCGTTTGACCCAGTTTCTGTTGCACTTCGCCCTGTTTGTAATCTTGAATCATTTGACATGCGCTAAAAAGCCTTGCATGCAAACCCTAAAAATAGCCTCGAAAGACTGCTTCTGAAAAAGTCCTGATCCTGGTTTGCATGTTACACCGTTGCGAAGCTCTCAAAAAACCCACAAGGAATGTTCAGACATGCAAAGAAAATTTCAACATGGAAACCCTAAAAATAGCCTCTAAAGGCTGAATTCTGAAAGTGATCATCTCATTTTGCATGTTATATCAGCGCGTAGGTTTCAGAAAACCCAGAAAGAATCTCCAAACATGCATTGAAGAACTTTGCATATATACCCTAAAAATAGCCTCAGAAGCTGAATTTGCTAAAAATAGAAAGTTGTCCGTTCTGGCTCAAAACTTGTAGACAAGCAGCTTGACATGTTTTGGATGCAGTGTGACAATCGGAACTCCAAAAGTGTTGAGAGAACGACCTGAATTGAACACTTACTAAAAATAGTAAGTTGTCGGAATTCACTGAATTTTAGCTGGGGACCTGCTGGAAGCATGCTGACTGTATTGCCAAACTCAAATTTCAATTTATTTGCTCCATTCAACTTCAAGTTGACCAGAAAAGTACAAACCCTAATTCTCAGACTTGGCCAAAATTTCATGTTCAAGCTCACAGACGGGCACATCCTCGGAAAGCAAACAACAAAAGAGAGACAGAGAGAGACAAAACCAAAGCCAAAAGACGAGGAACAGAGCAAAAATTAGGGGGTCCCCATTTTGAATGGGGTGATGTGTGAAAAGGTCACAACAGGACACACTTTGTATACCAGTATTGACATTCACCAAAGGATGGGTTGAAAGCCATGTGACTAGGCTGAAGAGTAGGTCAATTCCTTTGACTTACAATTTGATGGGAGATCATAGGACGCCAATTTCCACCAGGAAGAAGTAGGTTGCTCGAGCTCTAGAGTCTCAAAGGAAAGAGCCAGTTCAGTCGGAGCCTCCAAGAATTATGGTAGTCACCTATGCCATTGGAGACACGTTCTCCCAGCATACAGGAGGTTTCACTATTTGTTGATCAGAGAAATGTATTGAATCAGGAGCAGGAATTACATGAGGCAAATCAGACACCACGAAGAGAATCAGTTGGCCAGAGTGTCAATGCACCCACCAAAGATAATCAACAGGAGGAAGATAAGGAAACTGCTACTGATACACACTTCTAGTGTGAGCTTGAGGCGGCTCTAGAGGATGATACAGTTACAGGAGATACTCAGCCCATAGAGGCCAATGAGCCTTGCAAAAATGAAATTAGAGAAGAAGTCTGTGAGGAAGAAGCAAGAGATGAGCAGCCGTTTGTTATACAGCAGGTAGTACTAGATTGGCTCAGAGATAGAATGAGAAAGAGCCCCAGTGAAGACGCTGATCCAGCAGTACAGATGGAGGAATTTTTGAGTAGGATCAGTGCGCCTCCAACTAAGAAGAGAGCTAGGAAATTTTCGAAGATCTCAACAGATGAGGATGGCTCTCGCACCCTTCATGTTCCAGAAAATTACATGATCACCACCTTGGAATTGGGTCGCCCCACAGGAGCACAAATAATTGAGGAGTGTGGTAACTCCTATTAGGCGCTCAAGGATAGATTGTTCAGGACTGAAGGAAAATACAAGAAATTGAAGAAAGAGCACAAGACTTTGATAGGCTACGTGCAGCATTTGTCTCGTCCTTGTGGGCAGGAGAATCCAACAATTGAACTTCCAACCGAGTTGTCTAGAGAATCAGTTAGCAGCTTGGAAGATTTAAGAAAGATGGCACGAGAGGCAGATAAGTGGGTGGCCAACGTTCGTGTTGAGACGGAAAAGTTTATGGAAGATCTTGCTCATACTTATTAGCAAGCTTCCAGCATTATGGCACAGATGGATGCAGTTGATCATGCCTGGGGTGATGCTCATATCTATCAGAGCAAAGTTATTCAGTGATTGGAGGCTTTGATGCATACTCCCTTGAAGATGTTGATTGATGGAGGAGTGATTCAGGAAGGTGCTAGGTATGATTTTGCCGGCTGGTACTGTTCAGTTGTCACGGGCTGTGGGTTCTTTGATGCAGCACAGGTGGATTCGGCCAGAGTCAGAAAGGCCATGACGAACATTATTGATGGAGTCCTGAACACCTTAGAGGCTATCTTTGCTGGGAGGCTGAATTCTGATGAGGTGACTGCTAATAGTTTGAGGAGTAGGCTGCCACCTTTCTTTCCGGAGGTGAATACTTTTGTGCAAAACTGTAGAAACCCCTGTTCTCGCTTACTTCTGAAACTGCTAGTTTTGATGGTTTGTTTTCTCGTTTTTGATTTTTTTGTGTCTTTTTGCATAAACCAAAGAGGTGCGATTTTGAAAGAATTGCTGAATAAATTTAAATAAAATAATGCAACACCGGAAAAGATAGAATCTACTGAATCTATTGATGCCAGACTATTTATTGACCTTCAAGAATGATTACAACTAAGATCCGATAACATGCAACAAAGAAAGCAACAATATTTTGATGAAAACCTGGTTATTGCAGCAAGCTGAAAAAGTACATGAAATGGTATGGCCTTCACATGAATCTACTTCTCCTTCCGTCTGTTGATTACAAATGGTTCCAGATGCAACTGCGCCCCATTTGGTGAAGATAGACTGCCAGAAAGGAAGGCGTTTTGCCTTGCATGAATGGTACGGCCTGTCCTAGATGGTACGGCCCTAACAGCAACAAATGTACGGCTCCCAACAACAGCAAGAAATCCATACGGCCTCAGTAAGGATGCCAGATGAGAAAGTAATGATAGGCGCCCCAGAATGATTCACTGTCTGATAACTGCCGGATCCAAACCCTGAAGATAAATCTCTGAATAAGTTCAATGATAACCTTTGAATGAAGCTACCTCTCTGATGAGCAATAAATCAGCTGTTATTTCACAGCCTCTGAACTGCAACACTGAAGATGGTTCGTTCTCCAATGCAAAACAAAAACTAGAACCCTTGGCTCTGTTCTCAGAAGGACTTAGCAAAAATTCGATTTTCAACATAATGAGCTCAATTCCCAATGAAACCCTTATATCCATCAAAAGTTCGACTTTTCTCAAAAAGGCATCATTTAAATAAATTTCGAACTTTTCTTTTAATTTTTCAATAGTCTCGAATGTACTTTTAATTATAAATTATAATTAAAAAGTGGCCCCTCTTCAATGTTGGTCGACCCCTTTAATAAATCACTTAAGTTATAATATTAAATAATATTATAACTTTATAATATACGCTTCGAATAATTAATATTTAATTAGACAATTAAAATATTAATATCTTCCTCAATTTACGTCTGATTAACGAACCGTCTGAAGCTGGAGAATAAGTGATTGATTTTGCACATGACCAAACCATACTGCTAAAAATAGCAGGGGTGCTCCGCTGAATGACCTAACTTACTAAAAATAGCAAGTGAAGCAAATGATGTCTGAACGACCTCGAAGGAAAGACAAACTGAACAATCCTATAACTGGAGCTAAGCCAAACCTCAACCAGACCCTCTATCCACCCTATCAGCCTACGAGGGTCACATAATAGGCTAATCAATGATCTGAGAGATGTCAACTAGAAGGGGACATTACAAAAACGACATTGAGAACACCTCAACTTTCTCATGCATTATTCAGAACACTTAGGATGCTTTAGTTGCTTGGAGAAAGTCTTGTACGCAACATGGGCAGGCAGTCACAGTGTGAGTTCCAGCTTGATCATATCCCGCCGATCTCAATTCAAGAGGTTGAGGCTGTGCTCACCAGATTCATTGATTTTGCAGCCAAGGAGAAGGAGAACGGGAATGCCCTTCTGGATGATGACCTTCTGGATGACTGATAGTGGGCATTAATTGCCTTTGCTATTTCGGGAGTGAGTGGGAATCTTTGGATTCATTTATTGTACCACTCCCCATTCTGGCAGTTTTTAGGGTTAGGGCTGATGTGGCTTAATCTGAGCCATTCATTTGATTGTAATTTGAGTCATCCATTGGACTGGGCTATCTATAAAAGGGGGATCCCCCCTCATTTGTACATCATTAGACTAGAGATTAGAGATCAGAGACTAGAGCAAAGAGACTGATAGTGTAGTTGAGATAGCTTAGCATAGCATAGTTTGGAGGAGAAGGAAAATTTTCCTTTGAGAACTTTGTAAGAGATTGTTGTAAAAACTATCATAATAAAAAGAAGCTTTCATTGATGGTGAATTCGTCTTTGTTATGAGCAGCTAGCGAGATTTCTTCACCCCTTCTACTTCAAGTAGCTTAGATTAGAGTAAATTTTTTTATTTTCATGCAAGTAGATGTTAATCGTGGATTGTGGTATTTATCAAGGGAGCTTCATTTTTAATCCATACCACTAGCAGTTTGTTGACGGCAAGTTTTCCTTGTGTGGTCAACTGGAAAACTTTACAAGCTTAACTTTGGTTATTATTCACGTCTTGGGATGCATCATCTTGATGGTGTCTTTATGTTGAATTGTGACTTGAACATTCATTGCCGCTCCCTTGAAGATTGCACCAACTTTGTGTGAGTTGTCCAACGTGAGGCGAAGCAGAGTCTGGTTGAAGTCTGTTGAGATTGATCCCACGTCCTCCTTTAGTATAGAATTTAGATTTTCTAAACCCTGCACTTATTTCAATTTAGTACAATTTCTGGTTAGTTTAAGGAAACACGTGCCTCATAGCCAAATCATTCGCATCACTCACGAAAATCCCCTTCCAATCATTAACCCGTTGTCAACTGCAAACATTCTGAACAATTGTGTAAGTCCCTTCGTGTAAACAACAAATCACAACAAACCAATTGAGGGTATTCCTTAGCATTTTCGGAACCTTGGAGTTGAACGTACGAACTTTCTTGCAATCTTAGCGTACAAAATTCTTTGATCAAGAGAGAATGGAGTAGCCTTCGGATACTTTGTTCTGTTGATTGGTGCGGTCACAAAAATCACATCAACAGGTCCCACAAGACAAATTTTCTTATGCCAACAAATAGGGGCACTCCCAAATATTTGTTTGGCAGCCTATTATTTTTGAATCCCAACATGTTAGCGATTAGTTACTAAGCTCTCGGTTGAACATTAAAGAAAAAAATTTCAAATTTACAAGTGTTTATGATTTGTCCCAAGGCACTGAAAAAAGTAGATAAGATGGTCTTCATTTGATTTTCCTCACCAAGCATGGCTTCCCTAAAAGGACCACATTGTCTACAAATTGCTAGTGAGTTATAGCATTGACACCTTTTGTAATCTTTAGCAACATGCCTATAGGCCTCTACCATCAAAATAAAAAAGGGAAAAGCGGATCCCCTCCCCTTAAACCTCTTGATGCTTCAAACACACCTATCAAAGTGCTATTAATTATTACTGAGAAGCAGTGGCTTGACATCAACTTAAAAACTCAAATCAGCCAATCTTTGCAGAATCCCAGTTTTTTCATTATTTTTTATTAAGATCTCCAATAAACCTGATCATAAACCTTGCTTATGTCCAAATATATTTATTATTAACATATATAAAATAATATTAAATATTCTACATTGTAATTTAACAATTTATTAGTAATTATATTAAAATATTTATTATTATTCTATATTATGTGTGCCACCATTCCCTCACCATTCTCAAATTTAGGTCCTTGGTCCCCCCATTCCAAAAGTCCATGAAATTGTTATTGTGCTATGCCCTTAATATTAGAGTACATTGGGTTATGAATAGTTGGCTAGTGGCTATCTTGTAATATCCCTTACCGGACTTGTCCTAGAATTTGCTTGTTGATTATGTTTAGTGGTTCTTCTATCAAATGAAGTTTCTCCTAATTCAATAATCCTTAGATTTGAATCTTGTATTCACCATATGAACAACATTTTGTTAGCATTAATATCTAGACAACTAAAGTATAAGCATAATCACAAGAGTAATAATGAAACCAAAAAGGGAGTGGCGTGAGTAGATCTGCTTGAAGCTATCCATCTAAGCCCAAGGGCGCAAGCATACTAACAGGATGACCCACCCCTTAACTTCGAGTTGAATGTCCAACTAAGATCATTTCATCCCCGGAGTGGCATGCTTAGAGGAAACACTTACACTTGCTTTCTCTACCCCCGTCATCACCTCAAAAGACACATGACCTATTGGGGAAAGCCAGCGGAGCTTATAAGTGGCCTAGGCCTACCGCCCCTCCATGGTCACAGCGGATTGTTAAGCGGGACCCCCACCCCTCCATGGCCGCAGCGGATTGTTAAGTGGGGTTTTTAGGCACCACTTTTCTCAGGCCCTTCCCCCTTAGTAGGCTTAAAAACACATAGAAGACAATCTTTATACAATCAAATACATTTGCATTCACTATTGATTCTTATCAAATCACTTCATAGACCAATTATAATTATGATAATACTCAAGAAACCATACTCAATTCCTACAACAATTATAATCATGATAATATTTAAAGAAATCTTTGTACTAATAATCAGATAAGCATAACTAGTTTGTATATTCAATTCTGAATTAGACATATATATCTGCATAATGTTAGTCCTTTCAACATTTTGATTTTCCCTAAATGGCACATGTGAACAGGTATTTAGCTAAAAAAGCAATATACAGACTCAGAAATAATCATATTAGAATTTGCAGCAATCTTAAATACTTAGATTCCTCGCCTAGGTTGACTGTACAGGGGGCTTGTAACTATAGTTTATCGGCCAGGAAGATTTATGGTTTAGACACAGCCAAGACAGCAATCGGATCAGCCTCTAGAGACAATTCATCGTAGATATTAAGGAGATTGCAGAATATAATTCCAACGCCTAATATATCCAATCAACTATTGCTGAGCGATTATCTAATCTGATTTTTGGAAATGCTAGATTATTAATGGCTAAGTGAAATAACCTCACCTGAGCCGCTATGCTTCTCCTATTGCTCTTTGATTTCTAACTTGCTCTCTCCTCTCTTCAATGATCCTGTGGACAACCATCGAAGACCCTATTTCTAGCGTATGATGCATCGCGACTTTCAGCCAGACGCATCTGGGGCAAAAGGAGGTGACTTTTCATCGGTTCCATTATGCTTTGTTGGCTTTGATAGTATCCCGTCGATGGATGTCAATATTCGTCAAGTGTTAATTAATTATTGTTTTATATTTGAATCATAAGATATGCATGTATACGCCTTTCTTTAATCGATGCTTTCATAATGATTGTAATTTAACCTGTCGGTGACTTGCATTGATCGGTATTTTGAAGAGCACTGGACCTTCTACTGACGCTATACTTGTTGTTGTTATTTGGATTGAGTTTTGAGTAATCGCCCAAGTGATATTATTCAATTATTTTATATTCATTCCCTTTAGATATTATTATTTATTATTTCTTTATTATTATACTATTAAATGCTTTATTTCATGTTATTACAATTATAATATGATTATAATGTTAAATGGGAATTCCTTATACATTTTAAATTGTCAATATTATGATTGTGATAACATTTGAATTTTAATATACATATATTATAATTATAATATTGCCTTTGGCAATTATAATTATATTGGTTGGTTATCTTTAGTGTCATGATACTAGGGGCATGACATATCTTAACTCCTAATTAAGTCATATTATAATTATTGTATTGTTACTTAGTTGATTAGGTCGGCCTAGGGCTTATATAGGGTTATCTAAGTCGGCCTGGGTGGTATCCTAGGCATAAATAGGTATATATAGGAGGTTGCGAGTTTTATTTCATCATCAAATTGTGAATTGTGTTCTCATTGGAGATATTTGGAGCTTTTCCCCCTCGAAGTGGCTTGTTATTCTCAGTTATTATCAATATTTGCAGCATATTTTCTATCATATTCTTCTATTGTGCAAGTTATTTCATTACAAGTGGTATCAAAGCATGATCTTGGAACCGTAGACACAAGTGTCTTCTTAATATTGGAGGTCATTTTGGAAGGCGCATATCTTTCAGATTTTGGCAATTTTTTTTCTGATTTTTAAAAGGTTTTTGAAGACCATATTAAAGAAGCTACTATATGATTTTAGAGGAATTGGAGCCGATTTGAGCGAATTATTGCAGAATTAGGGTTTCTACACAATTTATTTGGAAGCCGAATATCTCTCACATCTTGCCGAATTGGAGCCTAATTTTTATTGGGTTTTTGAAGATATTATAGAGGAGTCTATAGTCCAAATTTTGGAGAAATTGAAGCAGAAATAAGCGAGTTATTGCAAAATTAGGTTTTCCAAAAAAGTCGCTCTCAAGGCTGCAAATCTACTAATTTCTTGGAGTTTTTTCTAGGTAAGTGGTATCTTGACCCTAGTAAGTTACAGTAAAAATTTCAGAGTATTTAAGTTTCATTTGTGTGATTTATTGCAAAATTATTTTCTACCATCATGACGGGGTCTACAACAAGAGGCAAAAAGAATGCTGCCGTACCAAGGAAATCTTCAGAGAATGAGGGAGTAGAAAATGAGGATTTTAACCCTAAGGATGAAATAAACAAAGTCAAGGGTGATATTTCATCATTAGAAAAGAAGATTATGGAAGAAATGGATGAATTGAAATCATTTATTCAAGGTATGTGGTGTAAGGGTGAAGATTCACCTCATAAGGTGGATGATAATGCTTTTGTTGGAAATGAATTCCTTGGACTTGACTTGGGTTTCAAGAAGGATCTTTCATTTAATAATCATATGCCAAGGCAATTCATACCTAAGTTGGATATGAGAAAGTTTGATTGCAAGGATCCAACCAATTGGCTATGCCAAATGTGAAGAACCCTTCTGGCTCAACTTCAACCCTAATGCTCAAACTGCTTGTTTTTTTGTGTTTTGAAGGTTTCTGGTCTTTTTGAAGTTTTTGCATAAAAAGAACATAATGCGATTTTGAAAGAAATGCTTCTAAAATCTATAATAAATTCAATAAGGTGAAAACTGACACACAGAGATCCTTGAATCGATAGCAAATGGTTTTATTATACTTTCTCAGTACTTACATTATTTAAACCCTAGCATGTAGACAAAAAGGCAAAGCTGATTGCATTATTTAAAAACCTGATTTGTTGATTGCAGCCGCCCCAGAATGATGAAGAAAGAGTACGGCCAATATCAACTGGCAATTCTCCAGCCTGAAAACCCCTGCAGATTGATCCAAAGACCAAGGCGTCCCATTTGGTGCAGGCAGAAGGCCAAAAATGGAGGCATCCAAGCTCACAGGAAAAGTACGGCCCTCAAGCTGATTTGTACGGCCCTTGAACAACAGCAATGAAATCCGTACTACCTTGGGAAGTGTGCCAGATGTCTGAGAACTGATGGCAAATGAAAAATATTCCCCTCTAGAAAGAAATCGATCCAACACACTAACTATTAAGAACTCACAGTAAGATCTGTAATAACCTCTGAATGAAGTTATTCAACTACAGGCAATAAATCCGCTGATATCTCACAGCCTCTAAACTGCAACACTGAAGATGGCTCGTTCTCCAATGCAAATAGACAACTGAAACCCTTGGCTCCATTCTCTAAAGGAAGAAGTGATAAAAATCGATTTTCCATAACATAATGAAGTTTTCTCACAAGTGAAAACCTTATATTCTTCAAGAGGGTCGACTGCTCTCCAAAAAGCACCATTTAAATAAAAGTTGAATTCACTTTTAATAATTCCAGAGTTTGGGTGCCCAAATTAATTATAATTAATAATTGAACTTGGCCCCCTTTTAATGATGGTCGACCCCTTCCATAAAGTCACTTAACTTATAATATTTAATTATATTATAACTTTATAATATAAGCTTCAACTTAATTAATATTTATTTTGGCAAATAAATATTAATATCTCTCTCAATATAAGTCCGATTAATGAACCGTCTGAAGCCGGATGGTAAGTGACTGAACCTGCATATGACCAGACCATACTGCTAAAAATAGCAGGGGTGCTCCATTGAGTGTCTCCACTTACTAAAAATAGTAAGTCAAGCAACTGATGTCCAAACGACTCCGAACGAAAGCCAAACTGAAAGAGATTCTGCCAACTGAAGCCAAGCCAAGCCTCAACAAGACCCTCTATCCACCCTATCAGCCTACGAGGGTCACATAATAGGCTAATCTCATGAACTGAGAGATGTCAACTGGAAGGGGACATTACACCAAATGGAGTAGTTCTTTGATATTCATCATGTTCCTAGTCAACAAAAGGTGGCTATGGCATCATTATACCTAGAACCAAATCAATTTATTTGGTATCGTCGGTTATGTGATGAGAAGAGAAAAAAGGGTTGTGTGGTCCCATGGTCAATTTTTCAAGAGGAACTTGCTACTCATTATGGAGATAACTTTCTGGATAGCTACTTTTGCCAACTCACCCAATTAAAGCAAACAGGCATGGTCAAGGATTATATTTAGCAATTTCAAACCCTTTCTCTAAGAGTAGAGAATGTGGCAGAAGATAATATGAAGGAACTATTTCTAGACAGTTTAAAGGATCACATAAAATATGAAGTATGATTGTTCCAACCACAATCCTTATCGCAAGCAATAGTAATGGCAAGACAAATGGAGAAATTTTTGGCTAGTAAGAGACAAGGGAATATAAATTTCAGCGAAAGGAGATCTCCTACACATTCACTACCACGACCTACTAGGTTGACTCCACCACAAATTGAGGAGAAAAGAGCAAAAGGGTTATGTTTCAATTGTGACAACAAATATAGTTGAGGGCATAGATGTAGTGAAAAGAAATTGTTTTATATTGAAGGATTGAGTGAGGAAGGTAGGAACCAATATTTGAGGGTGATAGGGATCTAGATGATGAATCACATAATTCCCAACCAATCATTTCTTGTCATGCACTCTCTGGGTTTAGTTCCCCTCGAACTTTCAAGGTAGTTGGATTCTTAAAGAAGCAAAAGGTAACCATGTTGATCGACTCAAGTAGTACTCATAATTTCATCAACAAAAAGTTGGCTACTCGTCTAAATTGTTTTATATATCCAGCTCCAGAATTTCAGGTCTTGATTGTAGATGGTGGTACCATCAGTTGTTCTAGAAAGTTTCATAGCATTAAATGATCCATGGGAGATTATCACCTTGATAGCCCAGTGTATGCTTTCTCCATGGGTGCAGCAAATATTGTTTTGGGAGTACAATGGCTTCCTACCTTGGGAACAATTGAGATGGACTTCCAAGAATTGTTTTTGAGGTTCCAATCAGAAGGAAAGACAATAGAGCTAAGAAGGTTGAGGCAAAAATCCCCACAAATAGTTAGCTCTCATCAAATGCAGAAGTTTCTTAAGAAAGGAGTTGATGGATTTGTGGCCTAGTTATGTTCATTAGAAGTCTCTCAATCTAATGCTCCTACCCATCTAGATTTACAAGCAATAATTAAGCATCACTCAGTGATTTTTGGAGATATTCCTAAAGGACTTCCTCCTAAGAGGGATCATGATCATGCCATACAACTAGTTCCAAGGAGCCAACCCCCCAACATCAGGCCTTATCGGTACCCACATATACAGATAAGTGAGATAGAAAAGATTGTTGAGGAGATATTAGAGGCAGGAGTTATCAGACATAGCCAAAGTGCTTACTCCTCACCGGTGGTGATGGTGCGGAAGAAGGATGATACTTGGCACATGTGTCCGGACTATAGAGTGCTCAACATGTACACCATCAAAGATAAGTTTCCTATTCCAGTCATTGATGATTTGCTAGATGAATTGAATGGAGCTATGTATTTTACAAAGTTATATCTTAGATCCGGTTATCACCAAATTCGACTTAAGTAAGAAGATATTTGTAAGATAGCATTTAGGACTCATGAGGGTTATTATGAGTTTTTGGTGATGCCATTTGGTCTTACTAGTGCTCCATCTACATTTCAAAGTTTGATGAATTCCATCTTTAAAAAGTTCTTGAGGAAGTTTGTATTAGTATTTTTGATGATATGTTGGTTTATAGCAAGACATGGGAAGAACACTTGCAACATGTAGATTAAGTATTACAAGTTCTCGAAGAGCAACAACTCTATGCTAAGCCATCCAAGTGTGCTTTTGGTCTTAATGAGGTGGAATACTTGGGACACATAGTTTCACATTAAGGCTATCATGGAATGGCCTATTCCAAAAACCATTAAGAAATTGAGGAGTTTCTTGGGATTGACTGGATACTATCACAGATTTGTGAAGAATTATGGTCGTATAGCAGCACCCCTCACAGCTTTATTGAAGAAGGATTCTTTTCATTGGAATGAATCTGCTAATTCAACATTTGAAATGTTAAAGAAGGCTATGTGCACAACTCCAATACTTGTCACTCCTGATTTCACAAAGGATTTTGCTGTGGAATGTGATGCTTTTGTTAATGGTATAGGTGCAATTCTCATGCAGGAGGGTTAGCATATTGCTTTTGAGAGTCGTCAATTAAAGGGGAAGAATCAACTCAAACCTATTTATGAGAAGGAAATCCTAGCTCTTCATGCAATAAAACAATGGAGGCCTTATCTAATGGGTAGACACATCAAGGTTAAGATAGATCATGATAGCCTAAAATATTTTTTGGAACAAAGATGGTCTTCGGAAGAACAACAAAAATGGGTTACTAAGATGTTGGGATATGATTTTGAGATTGTATATAAGAAAGGGAAGGAAAATATTGTGGCAGATGCACTATCTAGGAAGGATGAGAAGGATGAAGCTTTATTGTGTGCCCTTTCAATATTACAAGAAGATTGGGTAGTGTTGTGACCTTTTCACACATCACCCCATTCAAAATGGGGACCCCCTAATTTTTGCTCCATTCTGGTCTTTTGGCTTTGGTTTTGTCTCTCTCTCTCTTTTTGTCTCTTTCTGCTGTCCACTTTCTGGGGATGTGCCCATCTGTGAGCTTAAACGTGAAATTTTGGCCAAGTCCATAGAATTAGGGTTTGTATTTCTCTGGTCAATCTGAAGTCCAATGAAGTGAATAAATTGAAATCTGATACTAATGTTGATGTCAGTGAGCTTCCAGCAAGCTCCCAGCTAAGTTTCATCAAATTCCAACTACTTACTATTTTTAGTAAGTGTCCAATTCAAGGCATTTTCTCAGCATTTTTGAAGTTTTGATCATTACACTGCATTCAAAACATGTCAGGCTGCTCGTCTGCAAATTTTGAGCCAGAACAGACAATTGTCTATTTTTAGCAAGTTCAGCTTCCGAAACAAATTTTAGGGTTTGCATGCAGAGTTTTTTAGTGCATGTTTGGAGATTCTTTCTGGGTTTTTAGAAACCTTCGCGACGATATAACATGCAAAATGAGATGATCACTTTCAGAGTTCAACCTTCAAATGTTATTTTTAGGGTTTGCATGTCAGGGTTTTCAGTGCATGTTTGCACATCCTTTGTGGGTTTTTCGAGGGCTTCGCAATGGTGTAACATGCAAACCAGGATCAGAACTTTTTCAGGAGCTGCCTTCAGAGGCTACTTTTAGGGTTTGTATGTCAGAGTTTTCAGCGCATGTCGAGTGATTCTTTGTGGGTTTTTCAAGAGCTACGCAGTGGTGTGACAAGCAAAGCAAGATGATCAGTTTTCAAAGACTTACTATTTTTAGCAGGTCCACTTTGGCAACTGCCTGACACATCAGAACCACAAACAGGGCGAAGTGCAACAAAAACGAGGTCAAACGAAGGTCATTTGATATACATGCAAGTAAAATTAGGGTTTCCAACTTCAGGACCCAAAATGAGGGGTAAAATGCCAGAATTTTCGAAAACCGGTGTATCCCACTGCGATCAACATCTTTCAAGCTATCCACCGGTAAAATTTGAAGGCAATCAGAGCACTTATTATTTATAGTAAGGCATTCCAAAAACTGGCTAAAAATAGTAAATCAGTAGCAGGCGCCAGTGTGAACGGGCAAGTCATCCGATGAGGAGCACGTCATTCAAATTTCAAGTCAAACGGAGTTGTGGAGGTCTCAGAAACAGGCAGTTTCCATAAATAGTAAACCACCTTCAGAAATGTGTTATTTTTAGCTGGTCAACTCGAGATGGCAGTGTGAACAGGCTAAGTATGTCATGAGGATCCTGTGGTTAAAATTTCAAATCAATCTGAGCTCCAAAGGAAGGAAAATCAAAGGACTTACTATATATAGTAAGGCACGAGCAGGCAGCTGGAAAATCCTAAGTCTGAAAGTTCATCCTCCTGCCTATGCCAAATGCGCCCTTATGCTAAGAAGGTGATTGAAAAAGTTTCTAAGTATTGAATTCGTCCTGTTGACCCCTCCAAATGCGCCCATGCTAAGTCAAGGTGATGGAAGCCATAAAATATTCTAAGGCATGAGGTTCATCCTGCAGGCTACCTCAAATGCGCCCTCATCAAGTTGGCAGTTGACAAAAAAATTCCTAAGTGTTGAATCTCATCCTGCTAGACCCCCTAAATGCGCCCACTTCACAAGGGAGAAATGAAATTTTTTCTAAGTTTGGAAGTAAGTCCACCTCCACCCCCTAAATGTGCCCACTTCAAGGAGGTTGATAGAAAAATGGCTAAGTGTTCAAGTTATCCACCTCATGCTTCTAAATGCGCCCATCCTCCTGCATAGGCTAAATGCGCCCTCACTTCAACTAGGAAAAGACAAATTTTAAACCCTCTTGCACATGCAAAATGAGCTAAAGCTTAAAGGGAAGTCAAAGGTTCAAAGGCGTTGAAGGCTAAATCCACTTCACCTTGCTAAATGCCCCCATGTGCATGCAAGGTAGAATAATCCATGGCATTGAAGTCAAGTCTTCCTCACAAGTGAAATGCACCCAAAATGCATGTTATAGGTAAAAGGGAAAAACGCCTAAGACAAAGTCCACCACCACCCTTTGAATGCGCCCAAATGAAGGCATGTAAAGACAAGGCGTATGCATGCAAGCAAGTGGAAAAGGACAAAACATGTACATGCAAGAGGAATCTAGGACGTCCAAGACAAAGATGGGGACAAGTAAATTCCAACTCAGGGTAGGATGCTAAATACGCCAAGTTCAAGATGAGTCAAGATGAAAGTAAAATGGGCTAAATAAAGATCTCTCAACATGCAAAATGTGCCCATATGAGCATAGAAAAGGACAAAAGATTCTAAGACATTCAGCTCATTGTGTGAAACGCGCCCATGCAAGAATAAGGTTGATGGATTTAAAAGAGTTAAGGCGTTCAAGTCATGAAAGGTAAAATTGATAATGGAATAAATGACTAAGGCGTTAATGTGAAATCCTCCACCCCATGCCAAATGTGCCCAAGGTGCATACTAGAGTAAAATTTGAAAAGGTGGCAAAAGGCGTTGAAATAAAATTAGGTCCTCTTCAATAGGCTATATGCGCCATGAGGAAGATAAATGAAAACATGCTAGGCGTTGAAGTTAATTCCTCCATGATGCCTATGTGCACCCAAGCTAGTGATAAGGTGGTGGAATATTTTCCTAAGTGTTAATATTTAATTCCACCTTCCTTAGGAAAATATGCCCAAGATGATGGAGGAGATAAATTTTTCAAACGAATGGATAAAATTGGCAAGAACAAGTCACATGGTGCTAACTTCACAAGGTTGATTGGGAATTTTCGAGGCCAAGCAAGAAAGTACGCCTAGAGATGAAGAAATGGATTAAATTTGATGAAAAATATTTTTCTAAGGTTCAAAATTCAAGAATTAAATGAACCCCTTCGTTTGTAGACCCATGAATTCAACACGTTCTGAAGGGAATTTTCTTCTGGGTATTGAAGATCTTCGACAAGGAATGGATTTTAAAGTTTTCTGCACTTCGCCAAGGCTTTCAAGATGGAAATTTTGATCGGCGCTTGAATTATGAAATTTTCCTAAGGAAAATTTAAATTTTTCTAAGGCAAGATGGATAAAATGTGTTTTTAAGAATAAAATGCCTTAGACGAATTCAAAATGGATTGCCTAGATGAATTTGATCGAATTCTTCGTGAGATGAATCTTCCAGAGTCAGAGATGAGTAAAACTAAATGTCAGAACTTCAGCTAGTGAATTAAATTTCTTAAAGAGTGAATTTGAAGTGAGTGTTTTCAAAATGAATTAAAATGTTAAGTACACCAGTCAAGATGAATCTTTTGAAATTCTAGAAGGTCAAGATTCTAGACACCAGGTGACAAGTGTTAAAATTTCCAGAGGGATGGAAATTCAAATTCCTATTGTGAAGTAGTGGAGATTTAATGAATTAGCTAAACTTGGCTTCCTTCTAGAATTCAACTTGCCTATATGAGCTGAAAGTTGATTCATTTTTCTCCATCAGTTGAAGAGTACGACTTGAGCTCTGAAATAGCAAATTGCAGTACAGGCTGAGAGTTGTTGAAGAAGTTCGATTTGAAGTAGAGAAGACTTATAAGGCTGCAATTTGAAAAGTCTAAGTGATGGCAAGTTCGATTTTAGCTTTGAAGTTGAAGTTGCAGTGCAAGTGAGTAGCTAAGTTGGTGAAGAAATTCGACTTGAAGAAGAAGAAGAATTGTTGTACGCTAAAGCTCAAGTTAATTCGCACTTGAAGTCTGAAGTTTCTGAAGGCAGAGTTGGCCGATTTTATCCAAGAGTTGTGAAGTTGCTGAAGCTTGCAGAAAACTTTCCAAGTGTTGAAAGTTCAAAATTATTAGAGGAGAAGTTGAGGTTTGCAAATGAAATATGATGTTGCAGCTTCTCAATTTTAAAAGTCGACTGGCAGCCCCATGTTTTATTATTTTTCTAAGTTAAATTGTTGATGGTTGTTTGTTATTTTGCAGGATGGCTGAAGTAAGAGCAACTGGCAGAGATAGTAATGTTGCATCCAGGCAGGCTGTTATCAAGAAGCTGAGCAAGCCTTTCCTGCTAGAGTCAAAATTCACTTCAAAGTTGAGCAAGCTGGCTGATACAAATTTGGGTTCTTTCAACTTGGAGGCTTTTAAAAGTCGGATGATGGGAGTTGGCAGTCATCATCCTTCATTCACTTCGCACAATATTGTTCGAAGTGGACTATATGCAGCTATTGGTTTCCCGCTAGCTATTCAATGTCCAGAGTTGATGATGGAGTGTGCTAATTGCTATGATTTTGATCACAGGTCTATTGTCTCACCAGATGGTCAAGTATTTGCCAACCTCACTCCTGAAACTATCGGCGAAGCTTTTGGAATCCCAGCGCATGAGAGGATGATTTACAAAACAAGAGAGCGTGCTGAATGAATGTATGCTTCAACATTCAAGAGATGTGCCGACATGATCAATGCTCGCTGGATGAACAAGCCCAAGCCGTCTCGTACGAAGTTGCCGAAGCAGATTATATCAGATGATTTGAAGCAAGAGTATTGTGACCTAATCATGATGCTTAGCAGAGTTGGAGGCTGCCCTCAAGCATTTATTTTTGAACCATGGATGTTCTATTACATAAACCTTGTGTTGGAAGGAAAAGAGCACATCAACTGGGCTGTGATGATTAGTGACAACTTGAATGAGCAGCTCCTGAGTTTGAGGAGGACAAAGACATTCTACATGGGCTCCTACATTATTTACATGTTGGCTCATATGATGAAGTATAGGGGAATGTCATACAAGGAGCCAATTGGTTGCGGCTCTCATCAATTCAGAATTCATGAAGCTTGTCCACAGCTGCACTTGACAAGCACCTCCCATTACAAGCGGGTCAATGATGCCTTTACCATGCATATAACGAGATCACTTCAGCAAAGGACTCATCATAGGATCTCGAGGGAAGCTCAGGAATTGATAGAAAGGTATGGGTGTTGGTTTATTCAGTTTCCGAAATTTTCTTACATCAGGCTGCAAGGTTTTTCTTCATACCCATATAGATTGCCTAAGTACCCAACCAATAGAATCTTGATGTTAGAGATATCTAGGCAACTTGTTGCCTATGATAAGATTCAGAAAAGAAAGAAGAAGGGAGGAATTGACTTCCCAATTGTCATGGGGAATTCAGACGAGGTGTGTCCTTCACTTCAGGCAGCCAGAGAAGCTGAAAATGAGCTTCAGTTCTTTCATTTTTCTTATCACACCAGCAGACAGCATTATGACCCACACAACAATATCAGATGGATACTGTCAGAAGAGTTCAAGCATAAGGAAAATATTGAGGAT
This sequence comes from Sequoia sempervirens, assembly GCA_007258455.2. Taxonomy (NCBI): domain Eukaryota; kingdom Viridiplantae; phylum Streptophyta; class Pinopsida; order Cupressales; family Cupressaceae; genus Sequoia; species Sequoia sempervirens. The sequence continues at coordinate 165,566,157 of VDFB02000015.1, read as the reverse complement.
TACTGGGCTGGTGCATCAGATGAGGCTACCATTAAGTATGATCAGGGAGTGTGAAATCATTCCAGTACCAGACCAGGTGGATGAGGATATGAATGTTCTCCATCCAGATTATGAGGCAGTGAGAGACACGCCACTTCCACTCCCAGATTGGTCGGAGCTAGAGATAGCTGATTTGGACACGCTTTGTATTCCGGTCATGACTTTCACCAGAGCATGGGTTGAGAGGCATGTGAGCAGATTGAAGAGTAGGTCAATTCCTTTGACTTACAACTTGATGGGAGATCATAGGACACCCACTACCAGCAGGAAGAAACAAATTACTCGAGGTCCAGAATCTCGAAGGAAGGAGCCAGTTCGGCCGGAGCCAATTCAGTTGGAGCCTCTGAGAGTTGTGGTTGAGTCACCCACCCCATTGGAGACACGTTCTCCAAGTATACAAGAGGTTTCGCTATTTGCTGATCAGAGAAATCCATTGAATCAGGAGCAAGAGGTACATGAGGAAAATCAGCCACCACGGAGAGAATCAGTTTGCCAAAGTGTTAATGCGCCCACTAGGGATGATTAGTAGGAGGAAGATGACGAGACTACTACTGATACACACTTCCAACATGAGTTAGAGACGGCTCTATAGGATGATGCAGTTTGAGGAGATACTCAGCCATTAGAGGTCGATGAGCCTCGCCAGAATGAAATTGAAGTAGAACAAGTCCGTGAGGAGGAAGCTAGAGAGGAGCAGCTGTTTGTTATTCAACAGGTTGTACCTGATTGGCTTAGAGATAGAATGAGAAGGAGCCCCAGTGAAGAGGCTGATCCAGCAGTAGAGATGGAGGAATTTTTGAGTCGGATCAACGTGCCTCCACCCAAGAAGAGAGCTAGGAAATTTTCGAAGATCTCAACAGATGAGGATGGCTCTCGCACCCTTTACGTAGCTGTGCCGAGGGTTGATTGTGATCGAGATGAAGCAATGCCAAAAAATTATGTGATCACAACCATGGAGTTAGGTTGTCCCACCGGTGCATAGATCATTGAGGAGTGTGATAACTCCTATCAGGCACTTAAGGACAGATTGCTCAAAACTGAAGGAAAGTATAAGAAATTGAAGAAGGAGCATAAGACGTTGATAGGATACATGCAACATTTGTCTCGTCCTTGTGGGCAGGAGATTCCAGCACTTGAGCTCCTAGCAGAGTTATCTAGAGAATCTATTAATGGCCTAGAAGATTTGAGAAAAATGGCACAGGAGGCAGACAAATGGGTTACAGGTGTTCGTGCCGAGACAAAGAAATTCATGGAAGATCTTGCTCATGCTTACCAGCAAGCTTCCGGCATTATGGCACGAGTGGAGGCAGTTGACTAGGCCTGGGGTGATGCTTCTGTCTATCAGAGCAAAGTTATTAATCGTTTGGAGGCATTGATGCATACACCTTTGCAGATGTTGATTGATGGAGGAGTCATTCAGGAGGGTGATAGGTACGATTTTACCAGTTGGTACTCTTCAGTAGTCACAGGGCATGGATTCTTTGATGTAGCTTAGGCGGATTCAGCTAGAGTCAGGAAGGCTATGACGAACATCATTGATGGAGTCCTGAACACCTTGGAGGCAATCTTTCCTAGATGGCTGAATCCTGATGAGGTGACTACTGATGGATTGAGGAGTGGGTTGCTGCCTTTCTTTTCAGAGGTGAAGTCTTTTGTGCAGGATGACTTTGAAAACATTTCGACTTTCTCCAGCCTGATTCAGAGTACACAGGATGCTTTAGCTGCTTGGAGAAAATCTTGCACACGGCATGGATAGTCAGTCACGGTGATGGAGTTTCAGCTTGATCACATTCCACCGATCTTGGTTCAGAAGGTTGAGGCTGTGCTTGTCAGGTTCATTGGTTTTGCAGCCAAGGAGAAAGAGAATGGAAACGCACTTCTGGATGATGACTTTCTGGAAGACTGATTGTGGGCATTAATTGCCTTTACTATTTTGGGAGTGAGTGGGAATCTTTGATTCATTTATTGTACCACTCCCCATTCTGGTAGTGTTTAGGGTTAGGGCTGAGGTGGCTCAATCTTAGCCATTTATTTGATTGTAATCTGAGTCGTCCATTAGACTGGGCTATCTATAAAAGGGGCATCCCCCCTCATTTGTACTCATTAGATTAGACATCAGACTAGAGACTAGAGCAGAGAGATTGATAGTATAATTGTGTAGCTTAGCATAGCATAGTTCGAAGAAGAAGGAAAGTTTTCCTTTTGAAAACTTTGTAAGAGATTGTCGTGAAAAACTTTCATAATAAAAGATCTTTCATTGATGGTGAAATTCGTCTTTGTTATGGATAGCTAGCGAGGTTTCTTCATCCCTTCTACTTCAAGTAACGTAAAGTAGCTTTAAGTAGCGTAGTTCTTATTTCATGCAAGTAGATGTTAGCTGAGGATTTGTGGTGTTAATCGAGGCAACTTCATTTTAGTCCATACCACTAGCAGCTTGCTGACGGCAAGTCTGCCTTGTGTGGTCAACTGGAGCATTTTATAAGCCTAACTTCAGTTATAATTCACGTCTTGGTATGCGCCGTCTTGACGGTGTCTTGATGTTGGGTCGTAACTTGAAAATTTCTTGCCATCCCCTTGAAGATTGCACCAACTTTGTGTAAGTTGTCCAACGTGAGGCGGAGCAGAGTTTGGTTGAAGTTTTCCAAAATTGATCCTGCGTCCCGTCTTTAGATAGACCATAAGTTTTCTAATCCCTGCAGCCATTCAATTCTGTATTTTTTTGGTTAGTTTTAGGAAAACGTACCTTATTGCTAAATCATCCGCATTGCATAAATTCCCTTCCAATCACCCATTTGTTGTCAACTGCAAGCCTTATGAACAATTGTGTAAGTCCCCTCTTATAAACAGCATATCACAACGAACCTACTGAGGGTATTCCAAAGCATTTCGGAACCTTGGAGTTGAACGTGCGATCTTTCTTGCAATCTTAGCACACAAAATTCTTTGATCAAGAGAGAATGGAGTAACCTTCGGATTAATTTGTTCTGATGATTGGTGCAGTCACAAAAATCACATCAACAGGTAGAAGAAGCCAAAGAAGAGTGGAAAAATGAGGTGGCTACTAGTAATCTCATTCAACAATTATAGAGTGACCCTAGTAGTTTAGATAAATTTTGTTGGAAGGGAGATACTTTGTGGTATAAAGAGCGATTATATCTTTGCAAGAATTCTTCTCTCAAACAAAAGATTCTCACAGAGCTCCATGAGTCTCCAGTGGGTGGTCATTCACGATTTTTGAAGACATATCATCGGGTCAAGAAAGACTTCTTTTGGGAAGGGCTAAAAGGAGATGTTCAAAAATTTGTGGCAGAATGTTTGGTTTGTCAATGAAATAAAGGGGAGACAATTAAGACACCTGGTCTCTTGCAACCCTTAGTTAGTCCTAGCTAGTGTTGGGAAGAGGTCTCCATGGACTTCATCACAGGGCTTCCAAGATCTAATGGTAAGAATGTCATCATGGCAATTGTGGATCGCCTCACTAAATATGCCCATTTTATTGCATATCACATCCTTTTACAACAAGTATAGTGGCAAAATCATTTTTGGAGAATATTCAAAAGCAACATGGTATACCTAGGGTTATTGTTAGTGACTATGATCCTATCTTTACTAGTAACTTTTGGACAGATTTATTCAAGTGTTTGGGTACTCAATTGGCTCACAGTTCTTCATACCATCCACAATCTAATGGGCAAACAAAGGTGGTTAATAAGTGTTTGGAAGGATATCTACATTGTTTCACTTCAAATAAATATTCTCAATAGGTAGATTGGCTAGCACTAGTAGAATGGTGGGTATAACACTTCCTTCCATAGTTCATAAAAAATGTCTCCATTTATGGCATTGTAAGAATATCATCCTCCCTCCATCACATCATCATTGAAGGTGTCACCAAGAGTTCACGTTGTGGTGGACTACATGATTCATCAACAACAAGTACTTTTAGGACATAAAGGGAATATATCCATGGCACAAAACTGAATGAAGCAGCAGGCAGACCAGCACCGTAGTGAAAGAAGTTTTAAGGTTGGGGATTGGGTTTTCTTGAGATTGCAGCCTTACAAGCAAATGTCACTAAAGCAACAGTCAAAGAATAACAAATTGTCTCCAAAATATTATGGCCAATATCAAATCATGCAGAAGATAGGTAGTGTTGCCTACAAGCTTGAATTGCCATGAACAACAAAGATATGTCCAGTTTTTCATGTTTCTTGTTTGAAGAAGGTAATCGAGGATAATATCCCTACTAAGACAATATTACTAGAGCTTGATGAAGAAGGAAAAATCATATTGGAACCAGAATGTATTCTTCATAACTACACAAGGAAGCTAAGGACCAAAACACTCAGTATCTCATCCAATGGAAAAATTTACCAATTGCAGATGCCACATGGGAGGACTCCATTCAAAAGCATCCAAAATTGCCTAGCATTGAGGACAATGCTTATCTAAAGAGGGGGGGCATGCTAAGCCCTTAATATTAGAGTACATGGGGTTATGAATAGTCGGATTGTGGCTATCTTAACTCCTAATTAAGTCATATTATCATTATTGTATTGTTATTTAGTTGATTAGATCGGCCTAGGGCTTATATAGGGTTATCTAAGTTGGCCTGGGTGGTATCCTCGGCATAAATAGGTATATATAGGAGGTTGTGAGTCTTACTTCACCATCATATTGTGAATTGTGTTCTCATTGGAGATATTTGGAGGTTTGCCCCCTCGAAGTGGCTGGTTATTCTCACTTATTATTCACTATTTGCAGCATATTTTGTATCATATTCTTCTATTGTGCAAGTTTTTTCATTACATAATGAACCTACATATCCAAACCTGAACTAGTAACTTTGATTATATTTATTTAACTCTCTCCATTTCAATTTCATTTTCAATAAATTTTTTAACAATTGCTTTGATTTCCTTATCTGTCAAAATAAACTTATCAATAATCATTTGACTATCAACCAGCATCATTTCATGTTTTAACAAGTGTGATGAGCCTTGCTAGCTCACTGCTCAAACCCCTGTCTTTTTCTTAAGTCTATTTGTGTTTTTTAGTTTTTTAGAGAAATTTTGTAGACAGAAGAGAAGGGGCGCATCATATAAAAGCTCACAAAATGAAAACTTGAGCAAATTTAATCAAACTGAAATTGTAGAAGGTGTTTATTATCATCAACAATGGATTTAAAACATACAAACATACCCGAAAGCCTCCAGATATTTTAAATAAGAAATCCGACCAGCATAGTGAAGAACTGATGAAAACTGGAGTAGAGAGTTATAGATTGCAAAGTTTATTTTGAAACTGAAGCTAGAGAGAAGTATACCTAGGGCGCCCAAGTTCATGAAGAGAGATCCTCAGAAAGAAGACGTTTCTCCAAAAGCCAAAAAAAACCTTCCTTGCAAGTGCCACGCCCTTTCAAACAAAAAGCACCAAAAACCCTCTCTGAAGGTGTGCCCAAACAGCCATGAAGTCTGCCATGGTGAAGGAAGAACAGCAACTAATAAACCCTCTGTTTTTGATGAAGAACACTACAAAAATCTGTTGAAGCACTGCAGAACTTCTGAAATGAAGCTCTCTCAATCTGCACTAATTCAGCTGATCTTTCACAACTTCACAAGTGCTCACACTGAAGAGATTTCGTTCTCCAATGGTGGATTTGCTGCAAACCTGGTCACAGGCTGAAAGCAAGGGAAAAAACCTCCAAGGCAAAGTTGAAATATTCAAAAAGATGAGTTTCTCATTGCCCAAACTCCTTATAAAGCAAAGGAGGTGAAAACCTAAGAAAGCCGTACCTTTTAGGTTTTTAGATCATTTAAATTTATGGAAATAAACTTAAGTCACTTTCCATAGTCTCCCTTTTGATTTTTGGCGCCTCCTTTAAGTGAATAAAAGATATAACATTAAAATATTCACTTTAGACTTAATTTAAGTGAAATAAGAATTATAAAGTCAATTTGACTTTATAAAAAGACTTTAAGTTAAAAATTAACTTAAATCACTTAAGTAAGCCTATCTCCCTCAATTCTCAACAGAATTCAATGCCGTCAGAAGCAAAGAAACTCCTGTACTGCCAAGGCCTGCAATGAGCCTATCCACGATCTCAGAAAATGAAAATGACCGAACTCTCCAGAAGGTACCACTGACCCTCTAACCGATCTAGTTAGCCCACAAGGGTCATGGAAAAGGGCTAACACACTGCATCAGGTGACTGACTAGAGTGGGGACATCACAGTCCGCCCTCCCTGAATTTGCTTGTCCGCAAGCAAACTCAAAGCTGGATGCTGTAAAACACTGTCACCCTCCCAAGTCGCATCCTCTGCTGGTAGATCCTTCCACTTCACCAAGTATTCCCTAATAACCCTTCTTCGAAGATGGCGCTCTCTAGAATCCAGAATGGCCTCAGGAACCAATATCAACTTCCCCTCATCATCCAGGGGTGGTGTTGTGACCATTTCACACATCGCCCCATTGCAAATGGGGACCCCCTGTTTTCGCTTTTTTGCCTCGATGTTGCAACTGCTTATCATTTGTCTTTTTACAATGAGATCATTTTGCTAAGGGTTTCAGGTCAGTTTGCCGAGAGTTGCCCAAGCCGAGTCAGTAATCCATGCTTGAGTCAGCGCATAAACGTCACCATCGTGCTTAGAAGGCCCAAGAGACGAAGATCGACTGTGAATTCGGCCAATTCTGAGACTTCCTATTTTTTAGGAAAAGTTGCTTTCTCGATTTTTCATTTTTGGCATTTTCGGACCAAACAACGTTCCCTATTTTTTAGGGTTTGCTTTTTCTATTTTTAGAAAGTTTCTATTTTTGGAAAATTTCTATTTTTGGAAAGTTTCTATTTTTAGAAGGCAACCGAGTTTTGAAAACGCACTCAGAAGTTCAAAAAACTCAATAGATCTCTCAGAAAATCGAAATGAAAATTTGAAATTTTTCGAAAAAATCTGGAAAAAAACAAGTAAAAAGCATGAAAATCAGACCAAAAAACGTTTAAATTCTGGAAAAATCAATCAAAACCAGTTCAAAATTAACCAGATCTGAGGTTGAAATCATAAAAATCAGCTCTTAAATGGTGAAGTTTGTGAAAATCTGTCCAAGTCTGAAAGTTCGCCATGAAAATCAGCTCTTAAATGATGAAGGAAGGTGTAAGAAATGTCAGGAAGTTTATGGAATTCACCCAGCAACAAGGAAGAACATCCTTGGACCTTCCAAAGTCCGCCCAGCACTTAGGAAGCATGTCCATGCATCTCGAAGGAATATCCTTGGACCTTTCAAAGTCCGCCATGCATGTCTTAAAGATGTCCAAAGTCCGCCAAGTTCAAAGGAAGGATGTCCAAAAAGTTCCAAAGTCCGCCCTTGATATCCTAGGATGCTTTGAAGTCCGCCATGCAGCAAGGAGGCACATCCTAAGACCATCTGAAGTCCGCCCTTGCACATCCTAAGACCTTCCAAAGTCCGCCATTCACAAGAAGGAGGTGCCAAAAGGTTCTAAAATCCGCCCAGCAGCAAAGGTGCATATCCTAAGGTCATCCAAAGTCCGCCCAAGGATATCCTAGAAGTCTCTAAAGTCCGCCCAGCATAAGAGGCATGTCCAAAAGGCTTGGAAGGTCCGCCTAGGCATGTAGAAGAGGGAAAAGTTAAAAATTTTGCTAAGTGTTTATGCCCAGCAAGGAGGAAATTTCGAAATTCAACTAAGTATGAAAGCTTAAAGGGGATGAAAAACTGATTTTTAGCTAAGTGTTGTGATATTTCCAAAGGGATAAAATGCTAAAGTGTTAAGGAAATCCGCCCTAGAAAAGAGGGACATCCAAGAGGGACGTCCAAAAGAGTCCTGAAGTCCGCCATACATACTGGAAGACATATCCTTGACAGCTCTAAAGTCCGCCATCCTTGTCCTTGACCCCTTGAAAGTCCGCCATGCACAAAGGGATGTCCAAAAGAGTCTTAAAGTCCGCCCTTGACATCCTTGACCCTTCCAAAGTCCGCTTAGGCATGTAAAATGAAGGGAAATCAAAATTTTTGCTAAGTGTTGGTACCCAGCAAAGTGAATTTCGAAAATCTGCTAAGTATGAAGGGTGGAGGATCCTTTCCAAAGGAGAAAGAATGTTGAGACAAGTGCCAAAAAGCTTCAAGGTCCGCCCTAGAAAAGTGGGACATCCAAAAATGCTTGTCCAAAATACTAAGGAGGTCCGCCTAAGAGGATAAAAGAATGATTTTTTTTGGCTAAGTATTAATGCCAAGTCCAAGAGAAAAGTTCGAATATTTGCCTAAGTAAAGAGGCTAAGGGGTGAAAAATGAAGACTTTGGCCAAGTATCATGACACTTTCGAGAGGTCAAATGCCAAGCTCGAAAGGGCACGTGCTGGAGAAGATTGGGATTTGGCAAAGAATAAAACGGAATGTGCCTAACTCAAAGGTAGAAAAGAGGTAAAATTTGCCTAAGTATGGGGAAAATGCGAAGAAATTGTCAACTTTGGTCGAAGAAAAATGCACAAGGCAAGGAGAAAGGAAGGATCGCCTTGGCCAGAAGGAGGAAGAATATGTCAGACGTCAAGAAAATTCGCCCAACGAAGACATTCGGACGAGGATTTTGCCTATAAAAATTCGACTGAGCAAGAGAAAATTTGACTTTGGCAGAAGAAAATAGGCTCAGTGCAAGAGAAAAGTTGGCTATGGCAAAGAAAAACAGGGATTGGCATAGAATTTGTTGACGGAATGGCTTGAATTTTGGTTTGGCTAGACGAAATTGAGGATAAAATTGGAAAATACACTCTTAGCCAAGAAAAACGAAGAGGAAATCGAAATAGCCATGGGTCGAAGACGAACGGGTTGGAATAAATTAAAATATTTTAATATTTTAATAATTTATTTTCAATGCCTTGGACAAAATCAAATTCGCCAGACAATGTTTTGGAGGAAAATAATTTGTGCCGGCCAGAGATAAAATCCGAAGGGCAAAATTAAATTCACCATGGCTTCAGGAGAGAGAGTGGTAAAAATTCAGGAGAGAGAAAATCTGAATTTGTTTATTTTATTTCTTGCAGGTGGATGACGACGCGAGGCGAGTCTTCAAAGAAGAAGCAAAGGCATGGAATGGAGGCAAGTCTGCTTCAAGCCAGATAGAGTGAGGGAAAAAGGATGGCACAAGCACGAGAAAGTCTGACTTTGCCCAAGCTCAGCATGTCCAAACCTTTTCCGACTTTGCTTGGAGAAGGTATGTCCAGACATCCATAAGATCCGCCAAGTACAATGGCAAACATGATGCAAAGTCCGACCTAGACCAAGAAAAGAAATGTCAAAGTGTTGAGAAGGTTCGCCAAGCATAAAGAAAAGATGGCAAAACCACTAGCAAATCCGACTTTGCTCAACTGAGAAATGGCACAAGCATGATAAAGTTCGACTTCTCCCTAGAAATGTTTGTCCAAAGTGGCTTGAAGTCTGACTTAGGCCGAGAGAGAAAACGTCCAAGCTCATGTGAAGTCCGCCCAAGGAGAGGACGAGAAAATTGGCTACAAGAATTCACTAAGTGTTGGACGGAAAACAGGAAGGGTGAAGAGGAAAATAAAGAGGAAGTGAATAAAATTCTTGTCCAGGGATGGAATTTGTCCTACATAGCACAAGCCAGATTCAGAATTGAAGGCAAATCCACAGGCAAAGTTCGTTCGAGCATGGTGTTGAATGATCCAGATGATGTTACAAAATGAACCTGAATAGCCAAAATTTGGCTAAGTCTAGGAAATACTTCACAGAGGAAATTCCAATTTCCTCCATTGTGGCGAAAGCACAAAGGCATTCTTCTCCAAATTCTAGACACTTGAAAGGAATCCAAGATCAAAGTTAGGAAGGAACAAGCACAACGGACAGAGTTATCGGCAGGGAAAATATTCTAAGGCAAGCACGTGAAGAAAAACGAAGCAACCAAGGAAGACATCCAGCATGCTGAGGTGGCGCCTCCTCATCTTCCAACCAATCAAATTGTTCCAAATCAACATATAACAACTTTCTATTTTATTGTTGATTTATATTTAGCAAAAGGGACAAGTGTCCTCAAATGAAATTTTCTCATTGGTCGAAAGTGACAAACCCTAATTAGGGTTGTATTTTGTAATCTCGGTCGTTGATTTGAAATCAATCTTGGCCATTGAATTGTAATTGGGGAGCCAATAAATTGAGCTCGCCCCCTCATTTGTAGTGTGTGGAGACAGATTATGTATATTGTCGCATTGAGACTATTTTGAATGATAAAAGCTCTTGAGCATGATTTGCCTTGAATCACTTCTTATTGTTGAATAGTAAGCGAGGTTACATATTGCCTTCCGCCATAGATTAGAGTTAAAGTTAGATTAAGTAGAATTTGCTTTGAAAAGTTGTTAAATTGAATGAGAGATTGATCGTATTGATTCAATGGTGAAGTGTAGCTCATACTTTTTTCGAATGGATGATTTGCATTCGATTTGTAAAGTTAGCCTGAGCTCTTAAACGTGGAAGCTTAACTTCAACCTCATTCGAGGTTTGAAAATTATTCTCACAAACCCCTTGAAGATTGCACCCATTTTGCGTATGTTGTCCTGCAGGAGGCGAAACAAAGTGTGGTTTATTTCTCTTCACCGAGTCCTTACTGTCTCTTGAGTTCTTAGGCTTAGACTAGACTCTCCTAAACCCTATTCTTTTTGCCATTTTTTTTGAGATCCACAATTGAAAGTCCTAATTGAGAACCTACAAAGATAAATTTCCTAAGTCCCTAACTTGTGCAGACTTTCTACGTAAGTCCCCTTGTTTATTACCAGCATTATCACAACGACCATTGAGCTTATCCACACGTCGAGACCCGACTAAAGAAACCTTGGAATCGCCTATGCGGTGGTTTTTCAAGAGAGGATAGAGTGTCTTTGGACATTTTTATTCTGATGTTTGGTGGATGATAAAACACTCATCAACAGGTGGTAAATCAACAGAAGGAATCACATGTGGTCCCAATGCCTTTTTGAGGCGTGAAACATGGAACACATTGTGAACCTTGCTGTCCATCGGAAGATCTAACTCATAAGCCACTTCACCGACCCGTCTGACAACTCTGAATGGTCCATAGTAACGTGGCTTAAGTTTCTCTGCGCCCTTCTTACGAAGGGTGGACTGCCTAGAAGGCTGGAGCATCAAATACACCAAATCATCGATCTCGAAAGATCGCTCCACTCGCCTCTGATCAGCATATTGCTTTTGCTGATTCTGAGCTTTCTATATATTCTCTCTGAGTGCTCTCATAATATCCTGGTTCTCCTGCAATAGATCACCAGCACTAGGTACTCTACTATCACTCAGTAACAAGTCTAGAAAGCTCGGAGCATCATATCCATATAAGGCTCGATAAGGGGTCATCTGAATGCTCATGTGATGAGTGGTATTGTAGCAATACTCACAAAGGTATAACCATCTCACCCATGCCTTCTGCTGCCCTGAACTGTAATTCCGTAAGTATCCCTCCACCCATTTGTTGACTATCTCAGACTGCCCATCTGTCTGGGGGTGGTAGTTGGTACTCGGAGTGAGTTCTGTCCCGCAAAGCTTGAATAACTCCTGCCAGAAGTTACTCATAAACCTGCTATCCCTATCACTGACTATACTCCGAGGCAAACCATGCAACCTGAATACCTCACGAAAGAACAAATCTGCCACCTGAGTAGCTGTGTGCGTAGTAGTGATTGAGAAGAAATGAGCATACTTCGTCAATCGATCTACCACCACAAAAATGCTGTCTTTCCCTTGAGCTTTCGGCAAGCCCGTAATGAAGTCCATAGACAAGCATTCCCACTTCCTCTCAGGGATAGGAAGCGGCTGAAGTAATCCTGCAGGGTATGTGTGTTCTTGCTTGTTCTGCTGACAAACAAGGCATTCCCTGACATACTGGAGAACAAAGGATTTGAGACCCTTCCAAGAGAATCTTTCCCGTACCTGCCTATAGGTCTTAAAGTACCCGGGATGTCCTGCCATAGGTGCATCATGAAATGATCTCAAAACTTGGTTCCTCATCTCTGAATCTGGAACTAGAAATATCCTCCCTTTGTAAATGATAAGATCATCTACAAGTGAGTATCTGGCATCCTGTACTGTTCCATCCACTATGCTAGAAGCCCACGGGTTCTTAGCATACTCAACTACAATCATATGTCTCCAGTCCTCTGAAATCTGTGTAATGGAGCTCAAGTGAGGACGGCGAGATAATGCATCAGCAACTACATTCTGAGTACCCTTGACATAGGAGATGTCAAAATCATAGGACTGAAGTTTGCTGACCCATTTTTGTTGTCTTTCATTTAAATCCCGCTGTCCAAGGAAGTGTTTCAGACTATTATGATCGGTTTTAACACAGAATTTACTACCAATCAAGTATTGCCTGAACTTTGCCATGGCATGCATGATAGCCAACATCTCCTTGTCATAGATGCTAAAGCTCCTCTCAGGACCTCTCAGCTTCCTGCTCTCGAAAGCTATAGGATGACGATCCTGCATAATGACTGCACCAATTCCCTCACCACTGGCATCACAATGTAACTCAAAGGGTTTGGTGAAATCCGGCAAAGCCAACACTGGACATGAAGTCATGAGAAGTTTGAACTTCTCAAAGCACGCCTGTGCTAATGGTGTCCACACAAATGCACCCTTCTTAGTCAAATCAGTTAGTGGCGCAGCATGCCGCGAGAATCCACTAACGAACCGACGATAGAAGGCACATAATCCTACAAATCCCCTGAGCTGTGTCAATGTCTCAGGTGTAGGCCAATCAATGATAGCTCGAACCTTCTCTGGATCCATGCTAACTCCCTCACTGCTGATAATGTGACCCAAATACAAAAGCTCAGCCATGCCCAACGCACACTTGGACTCCTTGGCGTACAAGGACTCCCTGTCAAGTATGCTCAAAACCTCATCCAGGTGAACCATGTGTTCTTCCCAAGATCTGCTGTAGACTAGGATGTCATCGAAGAACACCAACACATGTTTCCTCAGTTGAGGATGGAAAACCCTGTTCATAGTGGACTGAAAAGTGGCTGGAGCATTGGTTAAACCGAAAGGCATAACCAAGAAATCAAAGTGTCCACAGTGACATCTGAATGCGGTTTTCTCTATGTCCTCCTCTCGGACTCTGATCTGATGATAACCTGTCCTCAAATCAATCTTTGAGAAGTAGCAAGCTCCATGAAGCTCATCTATCAACTCATCAATCCGCGGAATAGGATATCTGTTCTTTATAGTTCTCCTGTTAAGCATTCTATAATCAATACACATTCTGAGTGTACCATCCTTTTTCTTCACCAAAACAACTGATGAAGCAAAGGGTGACTTACTCGGCCTAATGTGCCCCATAGCCAAAAGTTCTTTGATGGTCTTCTCAATTTCATCTTTCAAGCGTTTGGGGTGCCGATAAGGAGTGATCATGATAGGTTTCGTGCCCTCATCCAGCTCTATGATATGCTCAATACCTCTATCAGGAGGTCTACCTGGTGGAATTGCACTGAAAACCTTGGTATGTTTGGTTCTGAGTTTCTGTACATCTGGATGGTAAGAAGAAACTGGCTGATCCAAATGTGAAGGCATTAACTTGCATTCAGCTACCCAATCTACCATGTCATGACGAACCAAACGTTCCATTCTTTTGAGTGAAATTTCTTTCACATTGCTGTCCTTGATGGCTTTTAGAACATGTTTTGTGCCATCAACTTTGAATTTCATCTCCATGTCGTTCAAATTAAGTGTGAACTCTCCTATAGCATGAAGCCACTTCATGCCGAGAACTATATCAGTTCCTCCCATGTTCACAACATAAAAATCTGCCTTAAACTCATAGTTATTGAGTTTCAAAGGCAAGTCTGGAACCATCCTCTCGCAAGTGAGAGTGTATCCATCAGCAACCTTGACTCGAATGCCTTCAAACTGCTGAGTTTGAATTCCTCTTTTCTCCACCAAACGTGAGTCAATAAAATTGTGAGTTGCACCTGTATCTAAAAGAGATATGACTCTTTGACCAGCCAAGACCCCACGGAGTCTAAAAGATCCCTCTCTCTGCATGCTGGATAAATGAGCCTCCTTTAACTCAGTTTCTACTACAATTTCAGCCTCATCTTCTGATTCTTCTCCATCTGTATCATAAATTGGAGCTTGCTGATCAGAAAAATCAGTCACTTCTTCTCCCTCATAAAACCACTCCATGTTCCTGTTTTGCCCTTTAGGTTTGAGGGGGCAATCATGATTTTGGTCATAAGGGCCCTTGCAGTAAAAACAAAGTCTCCTCCTACGAAGATCATTCATGGTTTCTCGATCCAAAGGTGCTGTATATTTCTTCTTATGATCAGCATTATCAGCTTTTTTCGGATCAGATTTATGTTCATTGTAAGAAGTAGAAGGTTTGGTGCCAAATTGCTTTCGAGGAGTAGTGAGCTCCATGCTGCGAGCTTTCCTCATGGTTTCCTGTAATGTAGGGGGATCAAATGCCTTGATCCATCCTTTCATAGGCTCGAAAAGTCCCTCAATGAAGAGTATGATCAGCCTCCTCTCAGAAATGCCTGTAACCATAACTGACAATCTCTGAAACTCCCCAATATATGACTCCAAACTACCTAGCTGTTTCAGCTGTGCTAGGTCTCTGAAAAATAGCTCGGGATCACGTTTGTCAAACCTCTCTACCAGTCTATCTGTGAACTCCTGGTATGAAGTAATCTGATCATGGTGAAGAGTAGCCATGCCATGAATCCACCAATCATGAGCTACGCCATCAAGGTGAAGTGCTGCAAATCGAATAGCATCTTCCTCGGGCATGGGACGTAGAGTCAAGAATGTATCTAACTTGCTGATCCAAGCACGTGCTGTAACTCTACCACTGCCATCATAGTTCGCCAAGGTGAGTTTATTGGTAGCCTGTCTAAGATCATTGTGCTTGTACCAAGGCCTCCTGTCATTCCTGCTTCTGTTATGTTCTCTCCTCTGGCTCATGAATCTATCAAAGTTAAGGTGCTCCTTAACTCTAGGTGGCAATGCATCCCATTCATCATGCATAACCATGATGTTATCTGCAAAGTTAACCTCACCACCCTGTTCAACCTCTTCCTCACCCTCTGCATCATTTCTGGTGAAGGTAGGACATGTTGCTCTCTCAAAAGTGCGAGCTGGAACAATAGGTCTATGGGCTGCGCCATGGATACTGCCCTCATGATCATGCCCTGGATGCTGGCCTCTCTGAAGTGTTAAGTTCTCTACATTTGTGCTGAGTTGCTGGAGAATATTTGCTACTTGTTCTTGACCTGCAACCATACCTCTTAGCACATCTCTAGCTTCTCTATCCTCTTTGTTCATATGAGAACTTTCTCCTTCCCTGTTAGCCATATTATCACAGTCTATTTCCTCCTCCTGTTCATCAAATGGAAATGGTGGAAAAGGATTATGATCACCTCTTTGATTTCTAGGGCCTCCACGAGAGTAGAACTTGTCAAAACCCTCCTGGTGTGACTTCATAAATTTTTTCAAATCCCACAAGCTGGCAGGATCAGAGCTCTGATACCACTGTGATGAGCCTTGCTAGCTCACTGCTCAAACCCCTGTCTTTTTTTTAAGTCTATTTGTGTTTTTTAGTTTTTTAGAGAAATTTTGTAGACAGAAGAGAAGGGGCGCATCATATAAAAGCTCACAAAATGAAAACTTGAGCAAATTTAATCAAACTGAAATTGTAGAAGGTGTTTATTATCATCAACAATGGATTTAAAACATACAAACATACCCGAAAGCCTCCAGATTTTTAAATAAGAAATCCGACCAGCATAGTGAAGAACTGACGAAAACTGGAGTAGAGAGTTATAGATTGCAAAGTTTATTTTGAAACTGAAGCTAGAGAGAAGTATACCTAGGGCGCCCAAGTTCATGAAGAGAGATCCTCAGAAAGAAGACGTTTCTCCAAAAGCCAAAAAAAACCTTCCTTGCAAGTGCCACGCCCTTTCAAACAAAAAGCACCAAAAACCCTCTCTGAAGGTGTGCCCAAACAGCCATGAAGTCTGCCATGGTGAAGGAAGAACAGCAACTAATAAACCCTCTGTTTTTGATGAAGAACACTACAAAAATCTGTTGAAGCACTGCAGAACTTCTGAAATGAAGCTCTCTCAATCTGCACTAATTCAGCTGATCTTTCACAACTTCACAAGTGCTCACACTGAAGAGATTTCGTTCTCCAATGGTGGATTTGCTGCAAACCTGATCACAGGCTGAAAGCAAGGGAAAAAACCTCCAAGGCAAAGTTGAAATATTCAAAAAGATGAGTTTCTCATTGCCCAAACTCCTTATAAAGCAAAGGAGGTGAAAACCTAAGAAAGCCGTACCTTTTAGGTTTTTAGATCATTTAAATTTATGGAAATAAACTTAAGTCACTTTCCATAGTCTCCCTTTTGATTTTTGGCGCCTCCTTTAAGTGAATAAAAGATATAACATTAAAATATTCACTTTAGACTTAATTTAAGTGAAATAAGAATTATAAAGTCAATTTGACTTTTATAAAAAGACTTTAAGTTAAAAATTAACTTAAATCACTTAAGTAAGCCTATCTCCCTCAATTCTCAACAGAATTCAATGCCGTCAGAAGCAAAGAAACTCCTGTACTGCCAAGGCCTGCAATGAGCCTATCCACGATCTCAGAAAATGAAAATGACCGAACTCTCCAGAAGGTACCACTGACCCTCTAACCGATCTAGTTAGCCCACAAGGGTCCAAGAAAAGGGCTAACACACTGCATCAGGTGACTGACTAGAGTGGGGACATCACAACAAGCTCCTTTTTCTGTCTTCAAATGTGTATCTTGATTTAGAAGAGATTCATTGTGCTTTCAGCATCTTTTACAAATAAAATTTTATTTAAATTGTGTGTTTTCTTTTTATTAATTTAAACATGTAATTAAGAAATTGTAACATGTGCCTCACAAAAGTGTATATGTCTGACAAAAGTATGTGCTTTCTAGTTATGAATCCTGAGCATGAGTTCATCCATTCATACTTTAATTGTCTTAAAAATAGTTTATACTTTATTATGATGTAAAATATATGTATATATACATATACACATGTCAATATTTCCCTGACATATGGCTTTACTAAAATTTGTTGAACAAGATTATTCTCCTTGGAAACAAAATAATACTTTTCCTAATAGTAAATATATATTTCTACAATGAAAAAGTATCAAAAAGATGAACAAGCAACAAGATTCTTCACTATTTGAAACTTTTCCTTCAGAAAATTTACCTCAGTTGATATAATCCCCTCATTGATACCAACCAATCCATATTCCAGGGCTTCTGCCACACGCCAAGCTCGTGACACATTTTCTGTAAATAAATATGAAGCTAGTCCTGCAAAATGTTGAACATAAAAAATAAGTAACATATTAACATTTCCACACTCTTCATTTTCAAAGTGTTAGTTGTTCATTTAAGAATCACTACTAAAGCTTTTAAAAAGTCACATCATTATGTGTTTTAAGGAAAGGGATTTAAGGGGCTACATATCCTTCTAACAGGTTATCACCTCAGTCTGAATTTGAACTTAAGGATACATGCAAATGATATGGCTTATAAAAGAAGAGCAAAAACATTGAGGCCTTACATGCCAATCAGAATTTTATTAAAATAAAAAATGTTAAAAGTTCTTTGCTAGAACAATTTGGCATATATATTTTCTCCATTTAGAGCATGATGGGAGTGTTATTAATTGAAAAAAGGAATGCATAAATTAATGAAATATGGGTCAATGAAGACTAACTCAAAAACAATGCAGTTGAATCCTAAAAAAATATTACATATTTTGACACACTACAAACACACTCCTACTTCAAAACACATAAATTAATTTCAAAATTCCTATGAATGAATCATTGGTCTACATCATACTTACCAAGAGACATGTACCCTAACCCTTGGTATGCATCTTTTGTATTGGGAATATGTCCCCATCTTAAGACCCATACCAGATGTTTCCAGACATTAGGAGCCTTTTGAAGAAATTTCTTTGCATCTATATCTCCTAGAAGCATACTTTGAAAAGTGGGAAACTTTCTATAGATGTTTCTTAGATATATCATATAAATTACACCAAGATTTTATTAAGTGCTGATATGTCGTTGAAAAAAGCTAAAGCATCTAAAAAAAAAACACTAATAGATGCAATTTCCTAGTCTTTGCATGAAAATTTACAAAACATTTTAGCAGAATTTTTTTTTATCAAATCCCAAACAGGTAGCTGAACAAAGAGAAACAATATTAAGGCTTAAGATGTATGCATGCATTGAAGTTTAATCAATTGATTGAAAATATGGTCATCTCCAAGAACCCCATACCACGTTTTTAAAATAATCACATTCCCCTCCTAGTATCTGTTCTCCAACTCAAAGTGATTATGGTTTAATATAATTTTTTTTTATCATGATGATGATTACCATATATCAATATGATGTATCTTTGCTTTTGTCAACATCTATTTCACTATACTTTGAAGATGCTATTTCTTTAATTTTTAGATATTGTCATATTTTACATTAAAGTTGCTATTGTAGGAATATTTTTTTCTAAATTTAAATATATACATATATATAGTTTTAAAATGCCTCCAAGTACCCATCTCCAACCTTTTTGGAAAACAATATACTAATACCCATTTGTGTCTCCCATACCAATACCCATTGCATCTTCTAGTAGCTATGGTAA
Organism: Sequoia sempervirens; assembly: GCA_007258455.2. Lineage (NCBI taxonomy): Eukaryota > Viridiplantae > Streptophyta > Pinopsida > Cupressales > Cupressaceae > Sequoia > Sequoia sempervirens. The sequence continues at coordinate 165,547,386 of VDFB02000015.1, read as the reverse complement.
ATCCATAGAAGAAAAACTTTATTGCAAACCGTTTAGGTAAGTCTCCTATGACTCTGCTAGAACCCCATTCAATATGCTTAACATTTGAGCTTATAGCTTAAGTTTTCAAAAAGGAACAAGGAATTACAAATTGTACCAACGATAGTTTAAAGTTGAACAAAGGATCCAGCGATGAAAAATGAAGTGCAATAAAGACAAAGAAAGGAGGATTTTTACCTAGGCGGCTAATAAAGAAATACAAATAGAACATACCCCTCCTAGTATCTGTTCTCCAACTCAAAGTGATTATGGTTTAATATAATTTTTTTTATCATGATGATGATTATCATATATCAATATGATGTATCTTTGCTTTTGTCAACATCTATTTCACTATACTTTGAAGATGCTATTTCTTTAATTTTTAGATATTGTCATATTTTACATTAAAGTTGCTATTGTAGGAATATTTTTTTCTAAATTTAAATATATACATATATATAGTTTTAAAATGCCTCCAAGTACCCATCTCCAACCTTTTTGGAAAACAATATACTAATACCCATTTGTGTCTCCCATACCAATACCCATTGCATCTTCTAGTAGCTATGGTAAATCCATAGAAGAAAAACTTTATTGCAAACCGTTTAGGTAAGTCTCCTATGACTCTGCTAGAACCCCATTCAATATGCTTAACATTTGAGCTTATAGCTTAAGTTTTCAAAAAGGAACAAGGAATTACAAATTGTACCAACGATAGTTTAAAGTTGAACAAAGGATCCAGTGATGAAAAATGAAGTGCAATAAAGACAAAGAAAGGAGGATTTTTACCTAGGCGGCTAATAAAGAAATATAAATAGAACATAGTGAATGGAATGCATAACTAAAAGGAATCTAAAAGGTTCCCGCAGTGAATGACATTACTACATGTTATGCTGAAAATAGAACCCTAACACTGGAAATTTAGGCTGAAATAATGACCCTCACAAACTTCCTAAATATGAGGAAAACAAGAAATGGTCCAAAACCTAAAACAACACCTCAAGCAAATAAAAGAGACATTTAGCATGCTTTGGAGAAGTTAACAATTCCTACCTTTGATGGTTCTAACAAGTGTGCAGCTTAGTCATGGATACAGAAGTTGGACACATACTTGTCTCTCAAACCAATATTGTAGTCGGTGTACAATGCCTTATTATGTTTTGATAAAATTGGTTATCCAACTACGTATTAATTGTTTGTATTAATTGGTTGTTGACTTCAAGTTGTTATAAGCATTGGTTGGTTGATGGTTGTGTTCTTCTTGGCAACCATCGGGTCCTTTAAATAGATTGTGTATCATCAAGGAAAGTAGTATGATCTAGTCAGATCAACTCTAATCCTTGGCTAACCATCTCTAGTCTTCTTCTGTAATAATTTCATGTGCAAATAAAGATATATTTTACTCATATGGTATGCATTGTCATCTCTATAATTAATTCAAGTATTTATTTTACTAGATAGAGCATTTTGGCATCATTGCCTTGAAGAAATCGGGTCATATTTGAGAGATTCATGCCCTTAGACCCTAATAAAGGCAGGAAGAGACCACGGTGTGTTCAAGATCAAGAGATCAAACGATCTTTAAGGATCATCGAGCAAAGAGAATGAAGGAGAAGATCACAAGAAACATTTGAGAAAAATACAATCGTATGATTGCAAAGTTGGATCCCTTTCTGAGAACACAATCAAAGTTAAGACAACATTCTCTACAAGAGGGGAGTTAGTAGAAGTCACATTCCTTCATAGAATTGTATGAGAGTAGCCTTTAGGGCATTGAAAGGATGTCAATCGAAGGAGAGAAGCCGAGCCAAGGGTGTATAAAAGAAAATCTGAAGGTGAAAAAAGTGCATGGAAGGGTGAAGCCAAAGGAAGAATTGAGGATTCCTATGGCACCAGAACATTCGAATCAAAACTCCCTAGCAAGCAGATTCTAGGTGGCAAGTTTGCATCAAAATAAAATCATGGTAAGCCCTGGTGGAGAAAAGCAAAAGTTGACCAAGTTTATAGGCAATGGATCAAAGGATCCTATAAGGCTCTATAAGACTTGTGAAACAATATGGACAACAAATGGGCAAGCACTCCAAAGGGACATGCTCCGAATGATGAAAGAATTGAAGGAAAAGAGAGAAACCAACAAAGAAACTAACAAACTGCGGTGTATTGAGTGCAAAAAATTGAGCGGCACACAAAAGGTAACTATCCTAGAAAGATGTTTTGTGAGATTTTCCAGGTTATGGGTCATTCAATAAAGCAATGCCCATACAATTTGAAGACCAAGAGTACACAAGTAAACTTTATGCAAGGAGAGGAGTCCACTCTGTCGAAGCCACAAAATGCATCTCCAAGAAGTTATCGAAATCAAAGAGGATGAAGCCAAATACAGTACGACCCCAAAGCACGCCCTATCATCCAATGCCGACAATGTAGTGAATGGGGACACTTTGCAAGAGATTGCCAAAACAAGCAAGACAAAGTGCAATTGTGTAAATGGTGTGCACCTAGAAACCATGAAGACATCGAATGTTCGAAGCAAAAGGCTAGTGTCAACATGATTGATGTAAGGCATAATGAAGTATTGTTCATTACTCACACCTAAGCAAAGAAGGCTACGTACCCAAACCAACATACAAAAAAAGAAAGGCTTCGTGAAGCAAGGGCCAAAGTGGAGAATGCTATGGATAACAAACGACGCCACTCAAATGCAAATGCAAGTACAGTAACAAATCAATTACAATCCAAACACATTACAAGGCAAGTACTTTAAACTACCATACTAGTTAAAGTAGTGGATTTATTACAAAGTATTCATGAAATTCGAAATGCTATTGTGTCGAGGGAGAATGAGATTGTGCATGCTACGACACAATTAGAATCTATTGAGAATGAAGATCCAATAACCGAACATTCGCTATTGGGTAACAAATGATTGATCTAATGTCACTAAGAATTAACACGATAAAGAAACCAACGATGGTGAATATGGAGATCCTTAGAAGGAATTTCACCAATACAATTGTTGATGGTGGGTTTGGCATGAACGTACTTCTACTAGACACTTGGAGAAGTCTTGGCAAGCTGACCATTTGGCAACCAACTTTTCAATTGGTGGGTGTAGATCAATAAGGTATTATGCTACTTGGAGTTTTAATGGGACAAAAGGTAATTATTGGAACCCAAGCATTTTGTTGGAATTTGTGGTCATTTCATTAAGGAAGAAAGTGTACGACGCATTGTTAGGTTGGGGTTGGCTAATACCAGCCAAAGTCGATCACAATTGGGAAAAGAATACAATTGCCATTAAGAAGGGTTAGAAATATGTTATTGATTTAAAGAACCAAGCCGTAAGTGAGGAAGCAACTTCCTCCAATTCGTCAGATTCAGACTCTAAAAAAGAATGGACAGAGAAGCATAATTGAGGTCCGATAGATCTGAATGACAAAGGCATTCTAGAATTACAATCATGCTCAGAAGATGAAACAAATTTTCTCCGCAACTTATTTCATTGGCAAATGAAGGACTATGAGGTATTTCTATCAACTTGTAATTTTCTTGAAGCCACAACTCTCAGTGAAGAGCAACTGATGAAAAACAATTTTGAAAAGTTAGACAGTTTATATGTGTCAAACATGGTCCATGGTTGGAAAAAGACAATAGTTGCAATAGAGGTATCCAACTTTGCAAAAGAATGCAAATGTAAAATCCCCTCTTGGTTTTAACGATATTTTCCCAGTTTGACACATTTGTGCATTTTGTCAAACTGTTATTATGTTGAGTTTTGCTTGGCACAATAGTTTCTCAAAGACAATATGTAGAATGTAATTTGCATTCACAATATAAGGAAACGATATTTAGTTCAATACAATATGAGACCAATATATCATATGCAACTGTCACATTTCATACACAGAAAATAAAGTGCACATTATGCTTTTACAATCTGAAACATGCATATCATCGACTCATTCACAGGAATAAATAAGTATAATAAGTCTTTACAATCTCAGAAGTTCATACATTCTAACATGGCAATGAAGCCAATACAAGTGATCATGGAAAATTGATAAACTCTGTTTGACCATGGCAATCTCATGTTTGACCATTGCTGAAGTGATCCCTAGCTTCGTACCGGCATCTGACGACGTTTGATCGTGATTGTACACCCCAGAAACTACTGATGGAGGAGAAATGCAAGAAAACACGAACGGGGCAAAATGTTTCTAAGGCATGGAAAGCCAGGAACCCTCCTTGAATAAAGGCGCTTGGGTTTCCCAGTGTTTGTCATTTTTTTTGAGATTTTCAACTTCTTTTTTTTGCCTTCGCATATCTCCATAAGCTGATACCCCTGTTTAGGCATCATTTTTCATCAATCTATGAACAACTCAGACTAAAAGTCAATCAATCTAGCAAGCTTGATCAAATCTAAGATGAATGTCACCTTTGCTAGCCTCGGTTACTGTATTTGACTGATTTTCTGAAATACGGAAACAAGATGACGAAGGTGTTTTTTAACAAATTTTGAATGCTTGAAAATATTGTAAGGCACAAGAACCTAGGTGCCCTCTTGAAAAAAAGTGCCCAACTCTTCCAAATAGGCAAATTTTCGTAATTTTCAACTTTTCCTTTGACTTTCTCTGTTTTGCGAGAAATGTCTCCATTTGATCTGCAACTCTCGTCATCTAATAGATCCTCTTAACTGGATGATGGATTTATTGAAGAGCCTGAACATATCTGAGATGACTTCCAACTTTTCTGTAAGAACCCCAACTGGTTCAATCACTGAACTCACTATTTGCAGCAACTGTGCTTGATTGTTTGTAATTTGTTTTTTTTGTTTTTTTTTTTATTTTCTGTTTTTTTTGTGCTTTGAGGGTTTTGACATAAAAAGAAAATTACTTCTAATACACTGATTATAAGGAAGAGATATTGCAATGATAGACAACTATATTGAATGCAAACAAATACTCATTCTTACAATGGAAAACTATAACTTTTATTTGAATGCTTCTACAAAAACAACTGTAACTAATAGGAAACCTGATATAAATGCCCAAACTGCTGATCCGAGTACTGTAGCGCACTGTTCACGGGTACTGTTCACGCACTATTCACGAGAACTGTTCACGGGTACTATTCACGCACTATTCACGGGTACTGTAGCAGCAAATAAACCTTTGAAAATAATCCCTTGCAATCTGAAAATAATCTGCAATGAAACCCCTATAAATTTCTAAATCTTCCTCACAACTGCTGAAGCACAAATCAGAGTCTCTGTATGAAACTCTCTGGATACCAAATTCGCTGGATATTTCACCAGTTCAAATGGAGACTCACAAAAGAAACTACATTCTTCAATGGCAATGGCTGAAACCTTTCTCAGAGCATAAAAACCTGTTTTCAAAATGATAGCAATAACAATGGATACCTCATTCTTCATTTCTCAAGCAAATATATGCCTCCAAAAACCCTAATCGAAATTCCTCTTCAAGGCTGCAATTTTTTTAATGAAATAACATTAAATAAAATCATTAACATTTAATTGAATTAAAATTAGCGAAAGCTTTTAATAATTCTCCTCCAAAATAAAATACTCAATTGGCCCCATTCGATGTGTTATAAACCCATCACTTAAGTGATTTAAATATAAAGTCAATTTAACTTTATATTTAATCATTAATCATTAAACATGTTGGAATTCACTGAAATAATCATAACTCTCTCAATATTGAGAATCTGGCCAAACCGTCTGAAACTGGAGTCCAAGAAAGTATTCCCCAAGTGCTTGAAAAGACATGCTAAAAATAGCAAGAATCACTCAAATGAAACCTAAATCAAACTCTCTAAGCTCAAACCAACCACTGAACTCTGAGAAAGCCAAAAACACTGAACAACCCAAACCTCCTGTGTCCAAACTGACCCCCTATCCATCTGTAATAGCCTACGAGGGTCCAATAATAGGCTAAACCACAGCTAGACTAGAGTATCTAGCTAGAAGGGGATATCACATTTTCAAACCCTAAAAAATTGCTTTTTGACTACTTTTTGCTCAACTGGAAGCAGGTTGGAGATTGCACGTTTTTTGAAAAACGACTAAAATTTTCTAATGCCATAATGCTAGGCACCTCCCTTGAAAAAAGGCGCCTAGACATCCCAAACTTAGTTTTATTTTCATGATTTTCAATTTCTTCTCGTTTTCCATTCACCACCTTTGCTGACTGTGAACCGCGTTCACCGTTGTGTGTCCATGATCTGCAGAAGCTGAAAAATGGCTAAGGCATGGAAAGCCAAGTGCCCTCCTTGAAAAAAGGTGCCTGGGTTTCTCAGTGTTAGAATTATTTTCATAATTTTCAACTTTTTTTGAATCTCCCTCCTCTGTTCACCGTTCTGTTGTACCCCAAAATTAAAATTTTTGTTACACTTATACATTTTGAAGAAATGAGTAAAAGTCTTGTCAAATCTGTCAAAAAGGTCAAAATTTGGGTGTGCATGTCTTGCATGAGGGTAAAAACTCAAAATTTCCAAAATCTAATGATCTGGGTCTGATCAAAGCGACCTAATCTACAAAACCCAAATCTTAGTTTTTCATCCCTACTTTTTAGAAAACTGCTATTTTTAGAAATTTTCTAAAAAAATAGTAACTTTTTCTGGGTTTCTTTTGAAACGAATACTGGCAAAATTTTCTAAAAATAGAAAGTTTGTCTACTAGGGTCAAAATACTTCCATATCAGGCTGGTGCAGTCAGAATCTCAAAAAGATCAATTTTGCCCTAGTGGGTCTATTTTGTTTTTTCAGGAGCTCTGAAGTCATCAATGGAGGACAATCAGCTGCCAAGCGTCAGATTCAACACTCAAGCACTGAACAGAAGGTGAGATGATGTACATGCACGAAGAACCAGGAAGAAGTTGAATCTGCAGGAATTTGACTAAGTCTGCATGACATGGGCGCCCCAAGAGGAGATAGGCACCCATATTTTTAGGGCATCAAACGATGAAATTAGGGTTTGAGCTCCCAGGTATAGTTGTTCAAAATCCTCCCAGCTTCGCAGTGAGTCCGATAGTGCAATCATTGGATCATCCAGTCGTCCGGGATTCGAAATCAAACAGGGAAGTTTCAAACAGAAGACAAAATGAAAATCATGAAAATGTTTGAAAAGTTTTTAAGTCTGGGAACTTTCAGTGCTCCTGGTGCCCAGGGGTGCCCAGCTTTTTGAGGAGCCTAACTCAACAGTAAGGGTTTGCAAATGTGCTCAATCTCTCCAGAATTCAGACAGCTTCACAACGGGTGTCTTTTTCAGAGCATCCGACTTGTCGTTCTCCGGCAAATCCAGATCGAGGTGCAGGTATAGAATGAAGGTTTAAACTTGAAGATAAAATCTAATGAAATTTTTTCTAAGTTTGGAACAAATGGACGCCCCTAAAAGAGAAAGGAACTAATGATTTCGAAGGCCCAAATGGATGATTTTGCCAGTACAGCCCCCAAGGTGACTTCCTCAAAACTGATCAAGCTTTCCAACGAGATCACCAGCAAGTCAATCGGAGTTGGCAATCGCTAGATGTAGCAGGCAGAACAGAGTTTCCGACAAGAGCCAAAATTGAAAGCAGAGAAGAAAACTCCAAAAATGGCTAACTCTGGTGAAGTTGGGCGCCCCAGCTTGCCAAGGGCACCCAAGCTTTTGGTGCCTTAAATTCAACTTTCTGACAAGGTTCCTCCCAGCAGACCCCTCTTGGAATCTCCTCAGCTTCGCAACGAGCACAACCATCAGTCTATCCGATGCCTGGAACTTTAGATTTGACAGCATCGTCTGTAGAAGAGGAGTTGATAAAAAAAAAGAAAAATATTCTAAGTCTGGTCAAAGTGGGTGCCCCTAGAGAAGAAGGGCGCCCAAAGTTTTGAAGCTTGAAATGATAGAATTTGCTGATAAAGCCTCCAAGATCACCTTGTCAGATTCGATCGAGCTATCCAATGAAGCTGTCAGCGAGTCAATTCGATCATTCTAGCTCCCGGAATCGAGAATTCATCAGAAGATCAAAGGGAAAGAAGAGGAACTTCAAGAGCATAAAAATGGCTAACTCTGGACAAAATGGACACCCCTGTAGGAAATAGGCTCCCATGAATTTGAAGGTCAAAACAAAGTTTTTAGCCAAAAGTGCCTCCAGGGTGATCTTCTTAGAATCAGTCAGACTACGCGATGAATCATCCAGCTCGCTCATCAAATCAATCTGGAAACTGGAGATCAAGGTCAAAGAAGGGCTTCAAAATTGTGAAAACTTGAAAATTTCCAAAAAAAAACTACTCTGGGGGAAGTTGGTGGCTCTAGCCAAGAAGGGCGCCTAACATGTCATGCCTTAGCCAAAATTTCCAAAGTTTTAAAATTGCATGATGAAAGATGAATGTCCAAATTCATTGAACCAGCTGATTTTAGGGTTTTGAAGATTAAAGCAAAAGAAAGCAAAGCTATTTCAAACCCTAAGTCTATTTAACACCTCTCTTTCATGCAATTTTCATCATTTTTGCAGGTGGTGTCCCAAGGAGAAAGTGGAAGAGCAAATTTGAAGTGATATTTCAAGATTCAAAAGCTCAGAGTTGTTGATTTTCAAAAATAATTTTCAGACCAGCAACATAAGACCTTGCTTTTTTGTGCTTTTTCATTTAGAACATCAATTATTCTTGAAGGAGAAGATCAAAGATTTCAATTTTCAGCCTTTTGGGTCTGCTCAACTCATTCTTTTGAAGATTTTTTGGAGAAATTCATCAAGTTGCAGCAGCTGCTTTTTATTTGCATGTCAGTGAAATCCTCAAAGTCTTCAATTTTTTATCATCTGGGTCCTCTCAAAACAGTCTTCTGTAGAAAACTCAGATCTCAACTTTTTCAAGAAAAAATTCAAATTCTAGGGTTGGCTGCTTTTTCCATCAGCCATCAATGTTTTTCAAATCTGATCAATTGGGTCCATTTCTAATTGTATTATGAACAAAACCCAGGTGCCAACTTTTTTTAGTGAAAAATTGAAGAAATTAGGGTTTGCTGCTTTTTTAGTCTAAATTCAAAATTTTCAAAAACAGACAATCTAGGTTGTCTTGCAACGAAATTTTGAGCAAAACCCATATTTCAGAGAAATTTCCAAAAAATTGTCCGTTTGAAGAAGAAAAACCAGCATTCTAAAAATAGTAAGTTGTCCAAAACTTGTTTGAACCTAGGCGAGTTTACATTCATTCTTCAAGGTTTTCAGAATGGAATACACTCCCAATGATTTCGAGACCAAATCAGCTCTCTATCATGACTACATCAAAACAGCTAAGACGAACTTGCATCACATCAAGCCAGTGTTTGATCTACACGCTTTGGAGAGTGTAGGCAACACTAAAATCAGAAACTTGGGACACTATGGACTTCTCGTAGCAGCATCCATTCCTATCTCAGTTTAGAGTCTCGAATTTGTAATCACTTGCATCAAGATTACAATCTGACAACACGAGAGATCCAGTCAGTAGATGGCAGATTGATTTGCAGTTTGAAACCTGACATGATCGAGAAAGGCTTCTCCATTCCCCCTTGACCTGAAAGTGTGACTATCTCTAAGGGCGAATGTGAAAGGATATGTGAAAGGCACAAAGAGAAACACAGCAAGAAGATTGCACTGAAGTGAATGAAAGAAAAACATAAGACTTTGCCAAGTCACACTTCTATGATGTTAGCAGGGTTCGAGAAAGCGGCCAATGAGGTTGAAGATTTCCTGAGATCAATCGCAGATGGTGAAGAAATCTTGGAAAAGCGAAACTTTGCTATTGATGGTATAGATGCACCTAACCGAGGCACAATTTCCTACTTTTTAGCGGATGTCATTGAGATTTAAAGCGGCTTTCATCTAGAAGTTTTCTTTCCGCTTTCTTTCTATTCTTGGAACAATTCTTATCCATTCTTTGAAGAAGAGAGAAGATAAATGTAATAGTTGGCGTTTCTTGCTTTTCCTGCTTTCTTAGGTGTTAGATGTTATCTTCTTTCTAGTTTTAGAAATAAAGTTTGCTTGTTGAGCAAGCCTTAGACTGTAAAAGCAAGGAGATTTTAGGGTTCCCTACTCCTCTGCTTGCCTATAAATAAGAGCCTTTGCTCATTAGTTTTCCTTAACCATGCTAGTGATAACAAAACGCTGAGCCTAAGTGCCTTCTACTGTTATTCAAGTGTTGTTCAATTGTTTTTATGATAGTGAATTGTTGAGTCTCTTTTAGCCAACAAGTAGTTATTGTAATTGATGTTTCCTTTGTGTAACAACAAGTTTGCAAGCCTCTTTAGCTGCAAGTTCTTGTTCCTTGCATGTGTTTAGTATAGTCTTTTGTTCTAGAAGTTTGAGAAATAAAGTCCTAAGCCTCTTTTGCCTCGATATAATGTCTCAAGTTTTCGTCTATCATGTTATGCTTATATGACCTTAAATTTCAGCTTGCATTGAAATTTAGTAGATGTATGTTGAGAGGAGAGTTTATCTAAGTACGTTTATTGTGTTATGCTTTTGTGATCTTAATTTCAGCCTACATTGAAAGTAAGTAGATGTATGTTGGGAAAGAGTTTATTTTACCACTTTGTTAGAGAATCAAACCTTGTTCATTTCTAATTCTCTTGCTCTGCATATTACTTGAGAAGTTAGAAACGTCTTTAGCTTAGGTTAGTCGTAGTTGGAATTCTTAATTAGAAAATCTCAGCTGCGGCGTCTTGTGTTTTATAAACCTTGTGCTCTAGCTGAACCAAAAAGATAGGAAAATTAGTTTTAATTTACTTTCAACACCATCAGCAAGAAGGAGCTTCCCCTCCTAATTTGAAGAGCAGTTTATCTGTGCATAGCTGTTCGCTTCAAATACGCATTCCAAAGGTGCGAATTTAAATGCCAACTCGTTCTACATGCATCTTTCATCGTTTCAAGTCATCTGTGTAGCATTTGAGACTTTGAATCTGACACCTGGTAGTTGACCTTCCTCCATTGATGACCTCAGAGCTCATGTTTCACCTTCTAAAATAGCAAAATATACCCACCAGAGAAATACTAACCTTTTGACGATTCTGACTAGACCATCCTGATCGAGAAGTATTTTTAACCAATTAAAATCAGTTAGAGACCTAGAAACAAAGATTCTATTTTTAGACATTTCTAAAAATAGAAATTTCTGTTTTTAGACATTTCTAAAAATAGAAATTTCTGTTTTTAGACATTTCTAAAAATAGAAATTTCCATTTTTAGAAACTTTTGTTGGCATCCATTTGACAACAAACCCAAAAAACCCTAAGTCAAGTCTATTTTTAGAAATTTCTATTTTAAGAATTTTTGACTTTTGATGAAATTTTTACAAGACTTTAACCACTTTTACAAAATGCCTTAATGAAGCAAAAATTTTAATTTTGGGCATTATAATGTCTTATATTTCTTATTCTTATTTTTGCTTTTCCCAACTTGATATCCTCTCCACAAGGAAATGATCTCCCTTTCATATCTTATCATTGAGAGAGTCACCACCTGTCATATTTGAAGGAGTCACAACCTTACATATAAGGAGTTACAACCTTTCAAATTAGGAGTTACAACCTTTCATATTAAAAAGAGTCGCATAATATTTATTCTTAATTGATTCATTGAATGATGTTATGGTTGTCTTTCTCGAATAGAATGCTCTACCTTTTATATCTCAAGTTTGAGGGAATCGCACTTCTTCACCTCTATTGCCTTTTCAATAGTTACAACTCTTCATCGCTGCATTTGGAGAATAATAATTTAATTTTAAATAAGTTAATTTGTTAGTGCTGCCGTCTATTATTTATAATCAGTCATAATAATTCTTCCCCAATCCCTTTCCTTCTAGATCTACCTTCCTTATATACCTTATCTTGCTCAAGGACACAACCCTTCATATGCTGGTTGACCATTCTTAACAACTTAATCTTTATTTAATGTCAATTTGGTGTAGTATTAATTATCTTTATTGGTTTCTTTTGAAATATAGGCTGCAGACATTTAGGAATAAAACAGAACATTACATTTTCCTGCTTTCACACATTTCTACTTCCTCTATGTTGAGCCTTGAGACAAAATGGTCTACATTAAGTTTTATCCACTATGTTAAGAGGAATATGCTTACCTCTAGGAGAGCAAAGAAGCTTGTTGTTGTACATAATTTCTTGCATCTTATTGATTATAAAACAAACAAGCGCTAGGAGAGTCCGGCAGCATACTGAGACACAGATCCCAGGGGACCTAAATAGGTTGAAGAGAACCAAGATGTGCAGCCATTATTGATCAGAGTCCTATTTCCAAGGCCAAATGAGTCCAATAGTTCCAATGACAAAAAGAAATATACAGGAATTCCATCTGATGATGATTCCAATTCAGCTAACTATTGTCATTCTAGCAGTTTGAATTTCAATGTTCAAGTTGTAGCTTCAGATTTAGAGGTTATACCCCATTATTCAATCTCATGGTTGTTCATTTTCATTGTCATCGATGGTCATTGGTATGATTTAAAATTATAATATTGTATTTGAATTTTGCTCTTGGATTTCCAGACCTATGTATGCTAGTCATGGATGTTATTTAATTTCAGCTTCTTTCAGTTTGTTTGAAATTTGAATTATGTATTCTCATTTTGTTTTTATATTTTCTGGTATTTGTTGCAATTTTGTTTTCATATTATTTTATATACATTTTGGCATTCCCAGAAATAAATTCCCCCCATACTAGAAACTTGAAGAAACATTGGTTGCAAGATGGTAGTGTCTTGTGGTAGTTACACAGGTACTCTTGAGCTTGTGTTGGCCCTAGTACATGTCCCTCCCGCAAAACTGACAATGACACGAAACATTTTTGGCCTTAATGCACAAAGCTTTTGTAGCTTGACCTCTTACTCATAGTCCAGCATGGATTTTATGCTAAAATTAAAATTGTAGTTGCACATTAAATTAAAATCTGAACACATTTTTATGGTTAATTTGTATTCAAATTTTTCATGTGTGGTGGTTTATTTGTATTCGCAGTTTTCACATGTGGTGGTATTCATATAAAAATATAATGCCAAATTCTGGGTAGAAATGCAGGGGCAAGTATTGCATCATTCGTCATAGAGCCTTTTGGTGCAATTTATGTATCACTGTAAGTTAACGGGTATAAATAAATTCAGACTTCGCCAAAGCCGGATGGTGGTCTCCTTGGAAGGTTTACCATAAGTGCATGAGGACGCTTCCAGCGAAACAGTTATGTTTCTGTTTAGTAAACATCCATTGCTTTTCCCTTAGGTCTGCATTTCACTCTTCCTATAATAAATGCTTTAATCTATGTTTCAGGTTGCACAGATTGGTCTTCTCATGCTAAGGACTACAGATGTGAATAATGGGCACATCTCTTGGATGTTTGAAGAAAAAACTGTACATGAATCTCTGCTGACAGCTTGTTAGTGTGCATTAGTCTATTGTCATTTATGGGTTCTAACGTCCAAGTCCACATCTGAAATGTCAACATTGGTAGAGATGCCAAAAGGGTCCCATGTCTGTTGAGACTCTATGGCAGGGGCTTGCATGAGAAAGTTTATGGACTCACTTCTAACATAATTTCTAATATCTCCCCTGACATTTATAGTTAGTTATTTAGTTTTGGCTTGAATATTAAAATTTCTATATTTGCGCCAAGTTCAAATGAGACATTAGTACCATTTAAGATGAGAAAGTGGAAACAATTATTCAAATCTAAACGTATTAAAGTAATAATCCAACATCATCTAACAGAAACTAATATCCCCATAGCAAACAAGAAGATAGCAGGAGCGTCTTATTTAATCAGTCTGATTTAGAACTCAGAATATAAGAGCTTTACTCTCATAGGCATACTATACATATTGTCACTTTCACCAATTATGGCAAGCTTCTGAAACATAACCTGAGAAGTTGTCTGTTTAATTAAATTGGGCACACGAGAGTTTCTTTGAGTTTCATTCTAGTGAAGAAATTTAAAATGTTTCCAAAATGTGTTTCAGTTAAAATATTGATGTAATTAAAGAAAAGAAAGTCGCAATTTAGATCAGATGAAAGTTTCAAATTAAAAACTCAAGTCCATTAAATATTACTAAGATGAATACGCTGGCTGCTGGGGTATAGGCAGTAGGAAACGTAGTTAAACAAACTGAAGCTACCTTGTACAGAGTAACATCTTTGTTGAGACGTAAATTAAAAAAGGACCATTTTAGTCCTCAAAACATTTCAAAAATATTCCATGTAGTTTTATCATAAAAGAATATATCAATATAAGTTACTCATCATCAGCAAAAGGAAATAGTACCAAATTGTGTATCATTTGCAATTTGGATAGCTTCATCCTCAGTCTTGAAACGGAAAAGTGGAGCAACAGGACCAAAAACCTCCTCCCTGAGGCGTAATCATTTGTTTTCACCACCCAAGGAATAAGGCAAATTAATTAGTATAAAAAATATTGCGGCCAATATTTATATAATGTAGCAATTCATTCTTAAGTTTCCCATCAACAATTACCTGGAGATCAGCATGCTAGAACTTGCATCTCCCAGAACTGTAGGCTCATAAAATGTGTAGCCAAGGTTATGTTGTTTACCACCAACTAATAGCTTTGCTCCCTTCAGCATTGCAACAAAATAATACTTATCATTGATCTTGTTACAATAACAAAATTTTCAATCAAGTTTAAGATGAATTTTGTGTGGAATCTGTCTCTGTTCAATAAAAAGTATTAAAGATCCATGTATTAAATCAGCACTGCATCTAGAACAAAAGAAAAGGAAAATCCAATGTGTTAAAAGAAACTCCTGCCACTTTTAAGAAATAAAGCAATTCGATGCCTTTGCTATTAAGTATTTTCCATGTACAGAAACTAGTAGATCTGATGCTCTTGCTATGTCAGCTTCTTTGTTCTTGCCACATTCAAACTTTCACCAATGCATTCACAATTGAGTTGATGTGTAATGTCCCCCGAATTGTGTCTAAAATATAGAAATAACCAAACATTGAAATATAAATAAATGAGAAAATAAATAAAAGACATATATATTAGCAATTTTATTATAATTATCAAGATAATATTATAACTATAAACATAAGTAGTTACCATTTAAGTATTAGCAACTTAAATATTATTATAATATATAAATATATTGCAATTTATTATTGATAATTTAGAGGAAACTAATAATTAATATATATATTATATATATTTTAATAAAGAACAATTGATATATTAGTGTAAACTAAAGACAGTTAATTATCCTTGAAACAACGATCACTACAAACTACAGAATTTGATAGCTATTCAGTATTCCAAGGACAGCGATTACATAAGGGAACATGTCCCAGGCAAAGGGTGCGAGGAAATGATTTCTCAATTTAAGAAGATATGAAATGATGCGATAGAAAGGAAGAGGCGAAAGGAATAAGCATGACTCTTGGTAAATCATGCTACAAAAAGAAGATGACTCCAAAACAAACCAGCATCGATCAGGAATAAGGATAAGAACATATTCTGAGTAAAGAATCAATCGCTGACTGAAGGAAGAGAGAAAAGAAAGAATATATAAGCAGATTCCAAGGAAGGAATTATCGATAGAGATATGTTCTATAAACAGATATAAATATATTCTGATTCATGCAGATCAAGGAAGGAGGTAGGAAAAGGAATCTGGTATATATATATTTCTTAGTGTTAAAGCAGACCAAGAGAATATAGCAGATCCCAGAAAGGTAAGTATAGACTGGGAAAGAGACGTAAGAGGAACTGAATCAGAAAGTAAGTATATTAAAAATTCAAGTAATCAGTTTAAATAAATATTAAGGTTTGGGAATAGGTACTTAGCCAATGCTTTAGGAAATAAAATAATAATAAGTTGGATGCATTAGTAAAGTAGATATTGAATGAATAAATAGGGATTTAAATAATAAGGCAATAATAATATTATTGTCAATATGTTAAGGATGTGTGTGTGTGTGTGTGTGTGCGCGCGCGCCTCCCAAAGTAATCATTGTAAATTGGAACCAACTAGGAATAGTAATATGTATATGTTTATATAGGATATATATATATGTGTGTGTGTGTGTGTGTATTACCTATGATGGTGCAATAAGGATGTCTGCAGCAGTTAGTGAGCATTATAAGTAATAATGACTCTTTAATATAAGGTTGAAGGAATTTAAGAAAGAAAAGGAAAATAAGCTACAGCAGCAGCCGAGGAAATAATCTACAGCAGCAGCCGCACAAGGTAAGTCTGTAAATAATATTTTGTAAATATGTTACAGGCTGTAAGTAACAGTTTATGTATTTAAGTATTGTGTATACAGTAAGTTGCAAAGGATCCAATATCGATTGGTTATAATAATCATAGGCTATGCATCTATATATTCCTGAATTATCATTTATTACTGAATATAAATAATAGGTTTGTGCCATTAATGTAATATGCAAGAAACAGACTATGGGTAAAATACATATCATGTCATTGATTTAATAATCAAGATCAGGATCTATGCATTTATATTATGGAATAATACTCATGTTATGTGATGGATCTGTTCATTTATTTAATATGTAAATCTGTATGTCTACACTATGGATAATATTCATATGGTCTGATTGTAAATAACTAGTCAAAATGGAGGAGTTAAGGGCCTACGAGGAGGGGAAACAGCGTGTGGGTCACCCTCTAAGTACACCACCCATCTGGATGGCAAGGGCCACATGGGCCAAGAGGGGTGTACTGCTCTTGGGCTTAGAGGAAATGACTATCCAGGACACCCTACTATAGTTGCACCCTCAACCTCTCAATATGATTAAGCAATGAAGGCTTTGGTACAGGGGAACGGCGGTAGAACACGAGGCACACCACCCCATATGGATGGCAAGGGCCACATGGAGCCAAGAGAGGCATACTGCTCTTGGGCCTAGGGTTTCTTGGGCACCCTATCAAACTATCATACTCAAGGAAGAACGAATTAGGAAAATCCAAAAAAGATTCAATATGCTTATAAATGATGTCTTATTTTATAAATGTCTACTAAAATATTTGCAGGTCAACAAGTAGTTGTATCCCTAACCAAGTTCTCTTTGATTTCCTTACATGCATGCTAATTAATATTGTCTTGTAAATATTCTCTAACTCTGTTTTGCAAGAACCTACCCGTTCTATAAACATCCCCAAAACCAAGGTAATCACTTGGAATTGATAAATGAGGGCAGATTTAGGGTTATCCTAAAAAGGGGACATTACATGATGTATTGGCCAATGGTACCAAGCAATTCTAAGAATTGGCAGGTTTTCAATCATGGCTTTCATATTTTTAATGTCCTAGAAGTTAACAATCACTTCAATGGCTTATTCTTTGAAGGAAGTTCTTTTCCTTATCAAGAATCAATTCAAGAAGAAGGTGAAGCTGAGGTTAAGGCTGAAACTGGAATTATTCAGCGAAAGGGTAATAAAATTCCAAAGGGCTTAGCGTTCTTGGACAACAAATTTGATAGAAACAACCGATATATTAAAGATCAAATCAATTCCCATGCAAAGACATTAGTTGAATATGATCAAGTCAATATTGGTACTATTGTTGAGCCTCGATTATTCAATTTGGGTAAGTGTTGTTCTCCTGATGAGAGTGACAATTTTATGATATATTCCAAGCAATACAAATAAGTATTTCAATGGTCCTACGAACACTTGAAAATCTTCACTCCAAAAGAATTATCTCATACAATTCCTCCAAAAATATAAGTCAAGCCATTTAGGAAGAAGCAACAACACTACAATCTGCAAATACAAGGAACTATCTATGCAGAGATTTAAAAACGTTGGAAGCAAGGATCATATATCAAAAGATACCATTTAACGTGGGTATCTAACATTGTTCCTATTCACAAGAAGAACAAAGAGATCAAGGTTTGTGTAGAATTTTGAAATCTAAATCAAGCTTTCTTGAAGGACAGTTATCCTTTGCTAATCATGGACCATACTCTTCAAACAATGATAAGCTCGGAGATGTTATCATTATTGAATGGATATTGAAGATACAATCAAATTGCAGCTGCAACCAAAGATCAACAAAAGATAGCATTCACTACTCCATGGGGTCCCTGTTCCTACAAAAGGATGTCATTTAGTCTCATCAACATAGGTACTACTTTTCAACAAGCAATGGATTTGGTATTATGTGACTTGAAAGATAAGATAATTGTAGTGTACATGGATGATCTTACACTCTGTCATGTCCCCTTCTGGTTGACATCTTTCCGAGCACAGGATTAGCCTATCATGTGACCCTCGTAGGCTGATAGACTGGATAGAGGGTCATGTTGGAGCTTGGCTCAGCTTCAGTTGGCAGAGTTTGATCAGTTGGCTTTCGTTCGGGCTCGATCGGACACTTCTTGCATAAGTTGCTATTTTTAGCAGTTATTGGCAGTCAGCGTGGGACCCCTGCTATTTTTAGCAGTATGGATTGTTGGTGTTCAGAATCACTTCAGTGTTCGTCAGCTTCAGACGGATTAGGCATCGGATGAATAATGAGGGAGATATTAATATTTAATTGAATTAATTAAATATTAATTAATTGGAGATTATAATATAAAGTTATAATATTTTATTATAACTTAAGTGATTTTGATAAAGGGGTCGCCCATCATCAGAAAGGGGCCATTTGAAGATTAAATTTATAATTTAATATTTGAGCTGAGACTATTGAAAGAAATTAAAAGAAGAGGTTGAATTATTTAAAAATTCCCTATCTTTAAGGAATTCGCACTTTTGAGGGATATAGTGCATTTGCCTTGGGATTCGAGCCATTATGTCTATTGAATTATTGAAATTGATCAAGTTTGGTCTGAGCAAGAAGCTTTAGGGTTTCAGTCTCGAATTCATTGGGGAACGAGCCATCTCCATTGAACGCAGTTCAGAGGGTGTGAGATATCACCTGATTTATTGCCAGATAAGAGATTTCTTCATCCAGAGGAAATTACAGAGCTTCAAAGCTATTTAATATTCAGGGTTTCAGAGTAGTTTTACATCCAGAAGGATCTTCTGCAGTAGGCGCCTATTTCACTTGTATCTGGAGATTATCATAAGGGCCGTACATTTTATTTATTGTGGCTGCTGTATACTGGCCGTACTTTTCTGTATACTGGCCGTACCATCATTAAGGAGGCGTGTTCTTTGTTTTGGGCAAAGCGCCTATCTTTCAGGCTAGCAATCTTCACTAAAGTTGGCGCTAGGGTAGCTGGGAGCTGTTGAGCTTGTCAGACGAAGGGAGAAGCATACTTTCCAATAAAAGCCGTACCATTTATGTACTTCCAGCCTGCTGCAAAATACCGGGTTCTTTATATTAAAATAATGCTGTTTCAATATGCATGTTATCAGATCTTTACTGTACTGAGTCCAGTGAGTCAATAAAGGATTAATCAGCATTAGATCTTGTCTTTCTACCCATATTGGCATCGTAGTGATTTTATTTGAATTTATTTATCTATTCTTTGCAAAATCGCATTACTTCATTTATGCTCAAAAACACAAAAAAACCAAAAACTTCAAAAATCAAACAAAAACAGTCAGAGACAGAAATAGGGGAAACAAGGGGTTTCTACACACTCTTCTCAAAGAGACGTAGCAATCAATTTTAGCATTTGGCAACCATCTTTGAGAGATGCAAGTTTCATGGTATTTTCTTGAATCCAAAAATTCATTTTCACTATAATTGAAGGAAAGTTACTAGGCCACATAGTATTTAAGGAAGGTATGAAGATTGATCCTATCAAGGTTGATGCTATTTGTAGTCTATCTCTGCCAACCAGCAAAATTGGTGTACATTCCTTTTTTAGGAAAATACCAATCTTTGGCCAAGGTTTGTACTTGATTTTTCAAAGCTCACAAAAGACATATCAACCATGATGAAGAAGACCATGGTTTTCAAGTGGATGGGTGAAGGGAAAAAGGCTTTCATAAATATCAAAGAATCTATTATCAAAGCCACAATATTGGTACGTCCTAACTTTGATAAAAATTGCAATACTCTATTGTTATGCTCCAAAGCATACTATGTCATCCTTTCTCACACAAATGCTACAAGAAGATAGAGGATCTCCCATCACTTTCATGAGCAGCAATTTCAAGGACAATGAGAAGTGATATTCACAAATTGAAAAACACATCTATGTTGTGATCAAAGTAGTCAAAAACTTTAGTTTCTCCATCCTGAATTCTACACCAAAGTTTGTGTGCTAGATTCGTCAATGAAAACCATTCTCACTCAACAAGAGATGGGTTCAAAATGGAGAAACTAGATTGCAAAGGTTCACAAATATGAGGTTAAAATTAAACCCACAAAGTTGGTGCACATGAGAGGATTGTGCCAACTCATAGTTGATGGCGGAGACAAAGATAATGAAGATGCTACTAATTCCATAGAAGATGAACCCCCTTTGGTGTTATTTATCAATTCTATAGATGAATGGTATACAGCCATGGCATATTTTTTAACGTACAAAGATTGCCTAAGTCACATGGACAAGCAACAAAGAAGAAATCTGAAGTTGAAAGAACTCAAGTATCTTCTATGGAAAGACATGTACAAGGTAAGTCTTGATGGTGCCTTCTTGAGGTGCATTAATAAAGAGCAATAACGAAATTTGTTGGAAGGCTCTCATGATAACGCCTATGGTGGCCACTTTTCATTATAGAATATAGCTTTCAAAATATTTTGAAAGCACAATACTATTGGCAAACCATGTTTCATGATCCATATGAGTAGGTGCATAAATGTCAATTTTGTTAGAAATTCATAGGAATGCTTAAGTTGGCAGCCATTCCACTCAAACCAGTGACCATTGAAGCCCCTTTTAAACAATGCGTGTTAGATTTCATCAAGCCTCTTAACCCAAATTCTAGCAAAGGACATGTGTATGTTCTTATTATGATGGATTATTTCACAAAGTGGGTTGAGGCCATTCTATGAAGTGACCTACTTCAAAGGTCGTGTGTAATTTCCTAAAAGAGAAAATTATGTCATGCTTTTGTTAGATAATTTTCATTGATGTCAAAGCTTAATGCATGCAAGAAGATATAAGAACCTGGTTAATGTATGCAAAAAGATATAAGAACCTGGTTAATGCATGCAAAAAGATATAAGAACCTGGTGTTAGAATGCTGCTGTGTTAGAAAGAATTCGCATGTAAAAGAAGACAAAAGCATGGTTAAAGCAGATAAAAGAGTAGCTGGGCGCTACCATGAAAATAATTCTTTTGATAAGATTTAATAAGCTTTGAGAAAGGAAAGTAAATCACATAAAGCTGGCTGCCACTTTAGAAGGAAATAAGAAAAGGTTTTAAAAGCAGCTGTACAGGACAAGAAAAGAAATAGATGAGAATAGAAAGATAAGACGAAAGAGGAAAAGCAGATTTGTAGATGAGAATAGAAAGATAAGACGAAAGAGGAAAAACAGATTTGTGGATGAGAATAGAAGGAAACAAGAAAAGAATGTTTGAGGATATAAGAGGATAAATCAAATCTGATTTATTTCATAAAAAGAAAGATTTATGTCATAAAAAGAAAGATTTAATGCAGATTTGATAAGGTTTCATAATCAGATTTGGGCGCTCAAGTTATTTTAGAAATCTTCTAATCTGAGAATTCAAACATCAAGATCATGAGCAGTTTTGTTTGTTATTGTTTAATTATGTTTCTAAAAAGAAAAATAAAAAGGTACAGCTGCATATAGTTTACTGCTTTTTTGGACTAGGTGAAAAATAAGTGATTTTTTTTTTTTTTTATCTAAGGAAAAGAAAGTTTGTTTTTTGATGAAGGCATGAAAGAGTATGAAGTCTTGGGGATGTTTTTTCAGTGATTGAAGATCAGAGATGTTACACCCTGATTGTATAGCTACTACTGCATAGGAAGTGCATTGTAATGTTTGAATCTTTTGGATGAATAAAACATATTGTTCTGCTTATCAATTGAGTGTGTCCTATTTCAAATGACTGTCTCATTTGTCTAATACTTCTATGTGATGTAATTCTTGAATGAATGTGGCATATAAGTTATGGAATAATGTTATTCTAACTTTCTATGATGTTTTATGTATACTGCCTTGTTTTGAGCATATGACTCCCGTTGTCGTGTCATGATGTGTAGGAAACAGGTTCATTCCTCCAGCTAGAGGAGAGATATCACTCGGGGAGGAGCTTTTTCGGGTAAACAGTAACGAGTACCAATTGAGCATACACACACATACTATAGACTGAGTAAGCCAAGTCAGTTTGTTGAGTTAAGGGTAAGTCATCCATAGGATTGTTTATTGACATTAGGAGTCTGAATTCACTTTATGCTTTGTGAGTAATGATTGTTTAATGTCAGACTTACTATACCGTGACCCCTTGTATGAATGATGTGAAAGATATGTGTTAAAGGTTGAGTGGGTACGTATATACATGTATACACTGTGTACACGTATCTATATGTACAGACATATCGATACATATGTATGTTAAGCAGACGGATATGCTCATACACATGTGTCGACATGTATATACACATACATACGTATACAC
This sequence comes from Sequoia sempervirens, assembly GCA_007258455.2. Classification (NCBI taxonomy): domain Eukaryota; kingdom Viridiplantae; phylum Streptophyta; class Pinopsida; order Cupressales; family Cupressaceae; genus Sequoia; species Sequoia sempervirens. The sequence goes on along the minus strand of VDFB02000015.1, from coordinate 165,524,803 downwards.
GAGTATATATGGTTATACGCATGTAAATACGCACACACTCCGCCTAATATCTGTGGTGAAAAAAATATTTTAATATTATGTCTAGGAAATTTACATATATATTTATGTATAAATGTATATATCAATGATGTGATTATATTTTATGATAAATACATAAATACATGTGTAAATATATATATATATTTATATATTTATTTATTTTATAAGGTATAAAATATATGTATTAATATTAAGGTAATATATGCATATATACATATTACCATGTTAATGTCAAATATATATATATATATATATATATTTATATATACGAAATATATTAATACTTAATTATAATACATATATTATAAAATATATAAATGTATGTTATTTTATGATAATGAAATGGAAATCAAATAAAGTTTAAATGACACTTTATTTGAATATTATAAAGTTTAAAGTGGAAATCGAAATTTGAAAAAGATAGATGTTATTTTATGAACTTTGGAAATCGATTTACTTCATATTATGCCTTTTAAATGAATCGATTGACCTTGGCAAAACCACGCCATCCTTAAAATATTTCTTTTGAACTATATGGAAACTATGAAAAGGAAAATAAAAAGGAAATGAAGATTTCCCGTGAAATTGAAGCGCACCTGTAGAAGCGCACAACCAGACCAGCAATGAGGAAATCCTTGAGAGGTGTCGATTGCGGCCTGGAAAAAGGTAAGTGTGGACACCATAAAGCAAGGGACTTTTTCTCTGCAATTATCATCATTTATCTTTACCTATTCAATTGCGCCATTTCCTGTAGGTGTCACATTTTGGGAATTTATCATGTGCAAGCTGAATCATTCATCATCTGCTGGCACAAATGTGAGGTCGAATCTTCTCTAAGGACGCCACATTTTTGGTTTGAATCATTCTAAAAACCTGCTGGCAGCTTAGACGCCTTTAAAAGAGGGGATTGGTTGAAGTTGGAAGCCTATATAAGAGCCGCCCAGCTCATTCTATGACACACAGTTTTAGAATTCGAGTTAGCTCTTTTTCTAAAGATTTCTTAGCATTTTCTAAGTATTCATCACTAGCTATGAGTGAGTTTTATTCTGCTGTGAGAGCATTCATCCAATTTTGAGAGTTCAAATTACATAGACAGAGATTTATTTCTGTCATTCACCATTTCGGAGAGTAATAGTAAGGGACTGAGATTATCTTCAGTTGTGTTAAGAGTCCAATATTAGAGGTGGTTAGAAGTCCTTTGGCTAGAGGCTAAAGGTGTAGCATTCTCACACTAGTTCGGAATCTATGGAAAGCATTTACCAGGCATTCTTGTCTCTTCATACTCTTGAACCTAATTCTAAAAACAATTCTGCTATTGTTCTTTTATACTTTAGAAGAGTTTCTATAAAGTATGTTTTCATATCATCTGAATGTACAAAGATAGGATAGGATGATAGTTCTATTCATTATACTTTGGAACGAATTTTTGAAAGAATGAATTTAATGATGCATAGTTTAAGAATTGTTGTTGGTTCTTTAAACAAGGAGTAAATTTTGATATGGGAAGGCTATTGTATGTTATTACTATTAGCTTTTGCTACATTAGTGTATGAATTACACTAGGATTCATAGATGCATTAAGGAGTAAATTGCTTTATTTGTATTGATTCCATATAAGGAGTGTATGTTTTTAAATAGCTATTAAATACTAGGGAAAGAATTGAAGGAGTTTAATAAGATACCGATCACAACAAGTTTGTAGATTAACTTAGTCAAGTTAATGATGCTCCTAGGATGAAGATGTCCAATATAAGGGAGTTAGTTGTGAGTACTTGTTAAAGTTGTCCTTCTCTCTAGTAATTCGCTTGTTGTAGGACGTCTAGGGTACGGACTACCCCGAATAGACCAACCTACGCGTAGAGTAAGGAAGCCTTAAGTCAAATTGACCCTGGCTAGTGCATGTGATAGATGACCTACATTCTTTATTGAATGTAAACACTTTGGCCAAAGTAGTGTTAGGAACAACTTACACTTAGTTGTGGTACTACATTGTCAGTTCACTCTGATCCTGAAATACATACTAGTTCAAGAGTTGTCGTATGCACAAAACCTAGATATGTAGGAACACAACACTATGCCCAATTGGTAATCGTTAAAGGATACCTCACCAATCTCTTCTTCGAAAGGAGGGTCGTTCATTGTAAAATGATCGTGTGGGGGACCGCATTATAAGTCCTTGGTTGGCGGAAAAACGCCCGAGTGATGTTTCTCCTCCTCAACAATCGGCCAATGATCCAAGATTTGACAGGACACACTCCTGGACCTTCTTACTTCTATTTGTGCCAAAAGCTTACGAGCTATGTATGTATCTTATTCTTCTTTACTTTGTAGTTTCTTTTGGAAAGAAATAGATAAAGTTGCAAAATGATATATCATGTTTATGAAATTGAAAAGAAAATTTTATTGGAAAAGCATTGTTTTTACTTATTGTGGTTAAATTCAAAAGTTTTAAATTTCACGTACAAGTTTGGTCGTCACAAGAGGTAGAGTGTGATGAGCAGAGAAAAAATTGTACATTTATGAAAAAAGATTGAGCAGAGTATAGAAAAGTTTTTTCAAGTAGAGTTTGTTGGAGGTTGGTGCCTCATACTGAGTTGGTGCTCAAAGGGAGTTGGTGCTTCCAGTGAGTTGAAGCTCATGTTTGTAAAATCGGGGTCTTATGTGGGTTGTTGCCTACAGTTTGTAAGAAGTTAATAACAACAATATTTTGCCATGATTTTTTCCCTTAGGGGTTTTCCATGTAGTTTTTGTGTTTTTGCATGTGTTATTTGTAATGTCCCCTTCTCAATCCCAATCTTTCCAGTGACCGTTCGCTTTTTTCTGGAAACCCGAAGGCTAGTCGGAAGGTAAAATTAGGGTTTCCTATTTTTAAGGATGTCTCTGCTCGGAGTTGGTGGATTCAATGGCGGATTCTTTCTGGGTTTTCAGAGAGCTTCGCAGTGGTATGTTCATTTCGACATTCTAAGCATTTTCAGGAATTTACTATTTTTAGTAAATTCTATTTCTGGCAGTTTTACAATTGAGTTCAGCGTGGTTGACTTCATACTCCAGTTTGGTCAGTTGACTTGCTCATTAATGGCTTCAGGGCGCATTTGGAGAGATAAGTGAGTTATTTAATTAAAAAGGTCACGTTTAATGTTATATTTTAACGTTGACCCCCTTGGCCTAGTCTATTGACTTTATGTTGTTTTGAAAAGGGGTCTTCTTGAGGGTGGCGCCTTCATTGAAGATTATTTTATATTTTATCCAAAGTCAAATCAAGATATAAGGTGGACGCATTTATTAAAGTATTGAATTTATTTTAAAAGTGAATATTGAACTTGAAGGAAAAGGACGCCATCTTTGAGGAGATTAGGGTTTTTGACTTTGAGAGGAGTTTAGGGTTTCGAGAAGTCAACCAGAAATTATAAAAGGAAGACTTGGATCATCATTTGGGCATCTTTTATCTACAGGAATGTTATGCTGCCGGATTGGCTTTGGGATTGCTTCGAGGAATGAAGGCCTCCTAGCTCGGGCATCGCTTCTTGCTTGCAATACAGCGACTAGTGGTGATTTAGTCTAGTTTGTGTGTTTGCTTTGAGATTAGTGCATTGTAATCAGCTTGTAGCTTCCTTGTTTCAGTTTTGCATATTAGAGTTTTTCATGAAATTGCATTATTTGCTACAGCAGATTCATGTTTTTATTCATAAGTCAAGAAAACAACAAAATATTGTTCTGGGTGTTACTCCATCTTCATTGCTAGGTCTAGGCGCCATCATCCTCTAATTTGCAGATTTTTTAGAGAAGCCATTAATTTATAAGAGCAGATCGCCCTTCCTTGAGGGCCGTACCATCTGCTGCTTGCATTGAAACCCGTGCATAAATAATTTAAGGTTGTTTGATCTGTTTTCAGTGTCTTAGTATAGGCGCCTTCATTCTTAGGGAATATTGCATTTAGTTTCAAGTCAATCCGTTGAGTTATGGAAGAGTTATGAACATCTGAGTGCTTTCTTAGACTGCTGGTTATTCATTTAAAATTGCAGATTTGTAAAGAAAACCAGAATTGTTATTTGATCATTGAAAGGTTCACTGTTTGGCACTCCTAACTAAGCTAAGGAGAGTTCTTTATGATCTATGTGAGAGTTATGAACAATTGAGGGATTTCATAGGCTGCTGATTATTCATATAAAGTGCAGATTTGTGACAAAAATCAGAATTAGGCTCTTGATCATTGAGAGTGTTATGGTCTTGGCACTTCTATCCAAGATAAGGCAAGTTCTTTATGATGTAATACTAATCTCTCAAACTCCTAAGCTATTGGCAGGCGGATGATTCTTATTTTTGTAAACTGACAGTAGTACTGGCAGTAAATTTCAGTCTTGTTCAAATCTGGTTGTAATGCTCAATTTCATTTGAAGTTATTGTAATAATTACATCTCTGCCCTATGGTAGCTACTTTCCCACTCTGGGTTAGCAAGCACATTCTGGGTGTTGAGTATTTTCAGCTTTCAGCATTTCTTTTCGAGTATTGTACTTTGTAACACTCTGCCATATGGTCGCCCCTCACTCCATTCTGGATTGGGTAGCACATACTTGGTGTCGAGTTCCCTTTCAGCAAGTAGAGTAGAAGATCCTCTGACCATACGCTCGCCATTCTTGGTTAGAGTTCCTGCATAAGCAATTTGATTTAGATCCTCTGACCAATGCTCACACCTTGCCCACATCGGGATCCTGGTGTACATTCTGGTTAGAGTTGCTTCAGTACGTTTTGGTTTATCTGCTAACCTTAACGGGTGCATTGATTTGTAAATGGTAAATTGAAAAAGTTAAAAATTTTGGCTCGGAATATTTCATTATTTGCTTAATGGATTTGAAGTTATATTTGCAGATTTGAAACTGCTAAAATTTGTCGTAATACTAATTCAACCCTTCCACCCCCCCCTCTCAGTATTAGTGTGTTCTCTTCAATTGGTATTAGAGCCCGGATCCTTCAAAAAAGAGCCTTACAAGCTTGAAGGTAGATCTTGAGAAGCACATGATGGCTAGTAGTGATGGACATGGTTTTTCCAGTAATCAGGCTCCTTTATTTGATGGAACAAATTATGCTTTTTGGAGCATAAGGATGGAGACGTATTTAAGTGCACTTGGATTTGGCATCTGACAATAAGTGATTGATGGTCACACAGCTCTAGCAACTGCTCCAACTAATGTTGCTGCTAAAAAGGCTAGTGAATGTAATGCTAAGACCAAGAATGCCATTCTTTGTGGGCTGTCTGAATCTGAATTCGTTAAAGTGATGGATTGTGCATCTGCAAAAGAGATGTGGGATAAATTGAAAAATATTTATCGAGGAGATGAAAAAGTTAAGAAGGAAAAGATTCAAACTTACAGAGCACAATTTGAGAACCTCAAAATGGAAGAAGAGGAAACTATTGCTCAATACCTACTTCATGTGGATGAGATATCAAATACTATTAAAGGCCTTGGTGAAGAGATTGAAGAATCCAAAATTATTGAAAAATTTCTAAGGTCACTCCCCTTGCAATTTGATGCAAAGTTTTTTGCAATAGAAGAGATGCAAGATCTAAGCAATCTAACTAAAAATGTGTTGCATGATATTTTAACTGCATATGAGATGAGAACCGTTGGTCAAACATCCAAAAGGGAGGCTGCATTCAATGTTTCATGAAAAGAAAAAATGAATAAACATGAATCGAGTGATAGTGATTTAGATGATGAAGAAGCTCACTTCATGAGAAGAATGAAGAAAGGTTCGGGAAAGTACAAAGGGAGGCTACACTTCAAGTGTTTCAGTTGTGGAAAGGTAGGACATTTTGCATCTAAATGTCCTTTGCAAAGAAAGAGGGCAGCGAGAATGAAGAAAAAACAAAGTACAATAAAAAGGGTTTTCAAGAGATGAAGATCAATTTTCGAAAAATCTAAAAAGATTCTTTATTTTAAAGAATACATCAGCTCATCAGAAGACAGTGATGGAGGTTATTCTAGTGAAAGAGATGAAATACTTCTCATGGGTATAGAAGAAAACAGTGATTAGAAGGAAGATTCTAGAAATAAGACTAGTGAAGAAGATGAAGTAGATCTCGAAGAAGAGCTTTTCTTTGCCTATGATGAGATTAAAAAGCTTAAGAAAAGAAATTCTAAACTGAAGGTGCAGCTTCAAGAAGACAAGGAATCATCAAATAAAACATCACAATCTTTTGATGAAGCTGAAAAGAAAATTATAGATCTGAATTCAGATTGGAGAAGCTAAGAAAATTGAAGTGAGAAATCACTTGAAAATAAAAGAAGAAAACTGTGAAAAATTAGAAGCTGAAATTGTTTCCTTCAGGAAGCAATTAGATAAAGCAGTGGTACAAGCAAATATAAATTTGAAGGGTGAAATGAGTTCTGAAATTTTGAGTGACATCATCAATGCACAAAAGCCTACTTTTTGATAAAAGTGATCTTGGATTTGTAGAAGATCAAAATTCTAAAGTACCTAGAATGTTCATGAAATCAAATGAAGAAAAATAAACAAGCTATGTTGAAAGTCTTAAAAATAGTGGAAATAAGGTAAAAGACAGCCAGAAGACAAGTACATATTCTAGAGTTAGAAATGATCGCTTCAAAAAACTTCTTTCATCTAGACAAGCACAAATAACCAGGTTTAATAACTCCTTTTATGGTTATTGTTTTTCATGCAGTCAGTTTGGTCATAGGGCCATGGATTGCAGAGTACATGCTAGAAATAATTTGTCATAGAGCTAGGAATTATGGAGCATATCCTAGAAACAATCATGCATGAAATATGAACCGAAGTCAAAGTTTGATGAGTAGAAATTCTTTTTCTCCTTTAATGAATTTCAATATCACGTGCTACAAGTGCAATAATTTTGGTCTTATTGCAAATGTTTGTAGAAGTAATTATGCAAAACCCCCTAGACAAAATGAGCAAGAAGAGAAAAAGGTTTGGAGAAAGAAGAAAGTAGAAGAAAAAAAAACTCTACGATTGTTCAAACAGCCTTGCACGCATGAAACGAAGGCGATACTTGGTATATTGACAGTGGCTGCTCGAGACATATAACAGGTGACAAGAGTAAGTTTCTTACTTTGAAGAAAACAAATGGTGGTACAGTAAGATTTGGTGATAATGCCTCAGCCAAAATTTCAGGTAAAGGCACTGTTGTTCGTGAAGATGGAAGAACTAAAATAGAAAATGTATTATTTGTTGAAGGTTTGAAACACAATCTTCTGAGTGTGAGCCAGATGTGTGACCAAGGACACACTCTTACTTTCAATTTTGAAGGATGTGAAATAAGCAAAGAAGGCAGATCTATTGTTGAGGCTAGTAGAGCAAGCAACAATCCTTATATTCTTAATAACACCAAAAGTGAAAAGTGTTGCATGTCACAAGAAGATGAAAGCTGGTTGTGGCATAAGAGATTGGGGCACCTAAATTTTGACAATCTTGTCAAAATCAGCCACAATGAAGCAGTGAGAGATTCCAAAACTCTCCAAACCTTCAAACATAATCCGTAAAGAATGTCAGTTGGGAAAGCAAACTAGAGGAAGCTTCAAATCTAAGGAGTATTCTACTACAAAGCCTCTAGAGCTGATTCATATAGATCTATGTGGGCCAACGAGAACAAGGAGCAAGCAAGGTGAAAGATATTTTATGCTTTAAATTAATGATTTTACAAGAATGACTTGGGTTGTTTTTTAAAGGAAAAATCAAAAACTCTTGACAAGTTTAAGGCATTCAAAGCCTTAGTGGAGAATGAGACTAGAAAGAAGATTAAATGTCTTTGATTAGACAGAGGAGGAGAATTCACTTCAAGTGAATTCCGTGATTTCTGCGACAAGCATGGAATAAAAAGACAATTTTCAGCTGCAAGAACACCACGCCAAAATGGTGTTGTGGAAAGGAAAAATAGGATGGTTCAAGGGATGGCTCAGAGCATGCTAAATGAGTCCAAAGTCCTTGATTCTTTCTGCAAAGAAACAGTTCATACTGCTGTTTATATTCAGAATCGTGGATTAATCTGAGTCAATAGCAACAAGACTCCTTATGTGTTATGGACAGGTAGGCCAACAACTGTGAAGTACTTCAGAGTGTTTAGCAGTCCATGTTATATTAGAAAACACGAAGACAATCTAGGTAAATTTGACTCGAGAGCAGATGAGAGAATTTTCTTGGATATTCTTCCAAGAGTAAAGCATACAGATGCTACAATAAACGCTTGCACAAAATTGTTGAGAGTGCAAACATTAAAGTTGATGAAGATAGAACTCTTCCAAAACAAATACAACAAGTACATGATCTAGATTCAAAAGAGTTCAAGGAAGATAATGAAAGTGTAGGAGGTGCAGTTGAAATAGTTGCACAAAAGACACCATCAAAGACACCTTCTGGGACATTATCAAAAGCTTCCACAAAGACACAACCTAAATATATACAAAGAAGTCATCCAGAAGATCTGATAATAAGAGGTGATAAGCCAAGAGCAACAAGAAGATTGATAGATTATTCAAAAAATGAAGATACGTCTTTGATGTCCAAAATTGAACCAAAGAGTGTTCAAGAAGCAAGTAAAGACAAAAATTGGATAGAAGCAATGGACAAAGAGCTCGATCAAATTGAGAAGAATAGAGCTTGGGAACTTGTTCCAAGACCCAAGATAAGAACGTCATTGGAACTAAATGGATCTTCAGGAATAAATTAAATGAAGTTGGCCAAATTGTTAGAAATAAGGCAAGACTTGTGTGCAAGGAATATGTTGATATGTTTTTCGTCACCGCACCAACACAGAATAAAGTTACCAACGGCGACTCTATCCTCTCTTGAACAAAGTATCCAACACACTAAGATTGCGAGATAGTTCATGAGTTCAACTCCAAGGTTCCTTCATACAGTGGATAGTCTCAGTTGGCTTGATGTGATTTGCTGGTATTTCAAGGGGACTTACGGAATTGTTCAACAACAGAGAAAGGGATTTTCACAGTTCGAAAGATTTATCAACGAAGCACGGGTTTCCTATACTAACCAGAAAGTACTGAATTTAAAATGGTGGCAAGGTTTAGAGAGTCTAAATTTTATTCTAAGTGCGGGATATGGAGCTTAACTTCAGCAAACTTCAACCGGACTTCGCTTTGCCTTGCGTCGGACAGCTTCCATGGAGTCGGTGCAATCTTCAAGGGAGGTGACTAAAGATATTCAAACCACCACTTGGCATGAAGATACCATCACAACGACGCATACCATCATAAACTGTGATTGAAGTTAGGCCCACAATGTTTCCAGTTGACCACACAAGGCAAACACACCGTCAGTGAGCCCGCTACTGGTATGGATAAGCGAAGCTTGCTTAGATCAAACACCACATTCCATTATTACTATCTACTTGCATGAAATGAAATTTACCCGACTTTAAGCTACTATTCGAATCAGAAGGACGAAGAAACCTTGCTAGCTACTCACAACAAAAGATGAAATTCACCATCGATGAAAATTCTTTTTATTGAGAGAGTGTTCACAACAATTTCTTACAAAGTTTTCAAAGGGAAAACTTTCCCTCTTCTTCAAACTATCCTATCAATCTATACTAAGCTACCTCTAAGCTATCACCTAGCTGTCTCTCTATTCTAATCTCTGATCTAATGTCTAATCTAATGAGGTACAAATGAGGGGGGGGATGCCCCTTTTATAGCTGGCCAAGTCCAATGGATGGCTCAAATTACAATCGGCTAGATGGCCCAGATTGTGTCACCTCAGCCCTCAACAAGATTCACCCTAAAAACCGCCACCAAGAGGAGTGGGGTAATAAATGAGCAATTAATGGCCACATCCTCCTAGAAGATTCTCGTCCAGAGACGCGTTCCCACTGTTCTTTCTTTGACAGCAAACTGGATGAGTTTGATCATCATGGCTTATGTTTCTTGGACTAGTATGGCAAGCACGTTCTCGATCTAACTTCAAGCCTGCAACCTCTTTCTCCTGCTTGACGATGATTTTCTCCTCAACTGACATTCTCTAACTCTGAACTGCATGAGGATGATTATTTCTCCACCCCTGATCCTAAAGGATTTTCTTATCTTGGACTCGCGCATTTCTTCCTTGCCATTCGCCTGACTGCTTTGGGTGCATATTGGGTCTTCGAGAAGAAATTCCAACACTAAGCCATTTCTTCCAACATCTCTCTTCATGATTTTATCACCTTGGACTATTTGCTTCATCACTTCAAGTCATCGTGCTTTGGCCCTGGTGTTCATCTTTAGCTTCACATTCTTCATGCCTTAGACAAATTTCTCCTTTCCGAGGGCGCATTTTGGAAGACTCCTGCTTCATCATTTGCCTTAGAAAATTTTCATATCTTCACTCTGGCTTGGAAGAATTTTTATTTTTTTTCCAACAATTTCATCAAAATCACCTAAGTATCCAACTCCAACTTTTAGCCAAGGCACCTTATTTCTCTTCTTGCCTCAGAAAATTTTTATTTTGTTCTGCCTTAGAAATTTTTATTTCCTCTAGAAAATTTCATCAAGCAGGTGCCTAAGTAAAATCTCTATCTTAAACTCTTCGGCAAGGTGTGGAAAACTTTCAAATCGCATCCTTGTTGAAAATATCCAATACCCAGAAGAAAATTCTCGTCAGAAAGTGCCAAATTCATGTGTCTACAGATGAAGGGGTAGATTTAATTTTTTGAATTTTATACCTTAGAAAAATATTTCTCACCAAAGTTTTATTCTTACTTCTCCTTTGGGCGCATTTCTTCTCTTGCTTTGACACTTAAGAAATTTTCCAACTCATTCCTCAAGCTGAGCGCATTTGAGCTTCTGTCCTGCCATTTGCAAACACTTAGAAAATATTTTCAAACATCATATTGCCTCCAGCCACCTTGGGCACATTTTGGAGGTGCTCTTGCCATTTGCAAACACTTCGAAAATATTTCTTGACTTCCTTCTCATCTTGGGCACACTTGAGGGTATCTACCTTCAATTCCAATGCCTTAGAAAAATTTTGAGTCACCTTCTTTCGTTTAGGCGCATTTGGATTCTTCAACCTTCATTTTTCACACTTAGAAAATTTCCTAGGCATCTCGTCTTCCATTCTCCCTCAAAGGCACATTTGGGGGTGGGAGCTTCCAATTTCCCACACTTAGAAAAAATTCCTTCACTCCTTCAATTAACCGAAACAAGGCTAATCTAAATGAACATGTGCAAGCATGCACGTCCTTATTGAAATGAAAACTAAGTGAAAACTCCAACTATATATTGATGATTCCAAAATAGACATAGCATGAAAGGTGGAACAACAAGTTAACTCGGAAAGAAGCATTGAGTTAACCAATGTGTCCGATGTCTATCCTGAAAAGGTGGGACGTCCATGATCTAAAGTTCACTGGCTGTGATCTCGAGCAACTAACCCCTCCATGAGGTCGTTGAGTGTATCACTATCTAGAGATCATCACATGTCCTAACTGTCAATTCACTGCTTGTCAGCAACTTAAGCAATGCTAGAAATCTTTGCACACTTAAACTGGCATTTCACTGACTGGTAACTTTGGCGGCTCTATAACTGAAGTGATGGCCACTGTTTCCTCTACGGCTTTATTTCTTTGATGCTTCTCACATTTTCCATGCTCTTCTCTATGGAAGAGTGTTGCATGACGAAATTGCAAAGTTTGACCGTGAACATTATGTTTGTGAGAAATGCAAACAAACTTGATGCACACGCAAAATTCCAACGATATCAACCCTTTAAACTGGCCTTGGAAGACAATCAGCTATACGAGGCATGAAACCATGTGAACCTGAGTGACTATGCCTATCAACTCTCTGGATGCACTTGATACAAATCAATGTCATCTTTTCTGATGAAATCATGAATTAAAACTGATTTGGTCTCGAATCTAGTTTGCGTGAACTGCATTCTGCAAAACTCGCTCATTGGCTGTAAACACGGCTATATTCTGACAACTTTCTCCGGAAAGCTAAAATGACTCCTACTGAGGCTAAAAGTAGTCTGTCAGAGGGCAATTTTCCCCAAAAATTTTGAGACGTGGGTTTTGTGCATAAAATTATTCTAAGACAACCCACAACATCAAAATTGCGAAAAAAACGCCATTTAGCTTGACATGCAAAAGCTTTTATGAAAAAGCAATTGGGGACAGCAGGGGCTGTGGGGGGCAATTTTTCCGAGAAAATTTGAAATATGGGTTTTCTCCAGAAGATGATTCTAAGATAACCCACAACGTCATATTCAAAAAATATTGACTTCTACTCCACCATGCAAAGGAATTTCAATTGACAAAATCAAAGCCTCAAGAATTGAAGCTCTGGAGCAGATTTTCTTGAAAAATTCTAACACATGGGTTTTGTAGAGGAAGTCATGCACAACCAACCCAGATGATCAGATTTGTCAAAAATCGTCAAATCTTGGACAAGCAAAGAAACCCTAAGACGAGAATAGAAGAATTTAAGACAGAAGATAGAAGTTTTAAATTTTTGCTTCTGCTAAAATCGCCATCTTGTCTTAAAGTCTGCTAATTAATATGGACTTGTATCTGCAAGGAAATCTGGAAAACAATATCTGTAGTGCCTTCGAATGTTGATAGCTGAAGAATTCGCTTGCTTAATGAAGAAATTCGCTTGCTCTTCAACCTATTGTGAGAGAGAAAGGACGCCATCTTGTAATAAATAAAGAATTTTGAGGTTTATGGCACCAACTGCAAGAAGAAACCTTGATTTCAAAAGAAATAAGCTGATTGGACCCCAATTTATTCAACTGATACTAACTCGGAGTCCCGGAATATTAAAATATTAAAATATTTAGTCCCCTTTCACATGCGAATTTGCAAATCAATATCAAGTTGGGTGCCAATATTAAAATATTGAGGAAAATCACCCATGAAAGCTGGCATGCAAAGACTAAAATTTACTATTATTTTAGTGAGTTAACTGAAATCTTTGCATCCAGGTGAGCTTAGAAAAATTTACCGATTCCAAAATGTCCAAATTTGACTTATCCAAGAGACCCCTAGCAACATTTGAGATTTTTTGCTAACTTCCTACTTTATAGATCACTGAAAAGTCCTGATTGCCTCTGTTGAGCTCTGATTTCTGAATGCCTGATTGATGCTTGAACTGAGCTGAGATATCCACTGCGAAGCCAACAAAATTGAGATGAAATGTCTACTCTGAGTTGCAACCATTAAAAACATTGTTTGACACCTCAAAATAAAAGTCGCCTTTTATTAAATTGATGCACAGGGCTCCAGACAGCCATTTCTCTTATTTTCCATCTCATGCTTTAAACTGCCGCTGTCGATGAACGATGACTCTCGTTGACTAGATGATGGATCTATCGCATGCCTAGAAGAATTTTGCAACCAACAACTGTATATAAGGCGTCTGAAAGCTGAGTTAAGGACCCCAAAAGCAAGGGCGCCCCTAGCCTGCAATAGCGCAATGACCATTTTAAGAATGATTTTACAATTTGTAACTTTCAGCACGAATACTGTACTTTGACCCTTGACAATGGGAGCTGGAGTGCTCCGACGCACACACCATTGATCTCATTGTGAAGCTGGAAGAACTTAGAAGAGATGTTCTTGGAAGTGACGAATCGAGAAAACTGCTTCTAAGACCTCTAGGAGAAGGGCGCCTTTTTCAAGGGAGTATGTAATTTCCATAGCTATTTTTCTGCTTGTTTACATTCTTCAACAATCTCTAATGACCCTTCACTCATAGGTGTTTGACAAATCCCAAGGGCTGACGGTTGGACTCGCTAAATAGTTAGGAGGATTCCGCAAAAAATCTCGTGAAGACGACGAAGGCTAAAAACCTCATCTAGCTAGCCAAAAGGCTGGGCGCCCCTAGCCTATAGAGGTACAAGTTGACATTTTCACACTTATCCACCCTCTATTTTACGTGCTCAATAGAACCACTGCCACGATCACTCAACATATCTGATGATCTCGCACACGGATGCATCGCGGAGCTGGGTTGAATCAGAAAAGACTCCCTAGAAACGAATTTTGCAAATTCATCAATCTGAGGGGTGTAATTCAAGGGCGCCCCTGGGCTATAGGGGTGTTGAAACTGAAATATGACAATCCTCTGTGATGTATAACCTCTTCGTACTTTCCGCTTCCACCTTCGATAGTCGGAGTTCTACAACTCGGATGATCTCTCTTGATAGCTTGAGAGAAAGCTAACAGAATTCTGAAGAGGTTGAATACATTTGCAACCGAAAAGCACTAAATCTGAACCTGTTGGGGTAACAACTAACACCTCTGGAGTGCAAGTTGGTACGTACAGCTATGCACACTACGTGATGAGTGCTCTTCAAATTAGGAGGGGAAGCTCCCTCATTGTATGGACAAAAGTGCTTGAAAAGTAAACTAAACTATTTCCTGTCTTTTTGTCTCAACTGTAAGAGGCACAAGGTTTGCAATAAACTTCGAACATTGCAGCCAAGGTTTTTCTAGTTTCGCAGGACTTAACTACAACTCAAAACTAAGTAACTTAACCATCCAATCTCCTCAAGAAAAATAGAGCATGAGGAAACGGAGCAGGATATGATTATACGATAACTTCAAAAAAAAGGATTTCCAAGGAGGTGAAGACACCTTTCCGAGGCGTAGGCTGAAAGAAAAGTTATTGGCAACAACACCAGTACGATGAACTCTACTTTTGAATTCCCAAGGAGGTGACGACACCTTTCCAAGGTGTAGACATGAAACAAAGTGCATTAACACAATAACACCAAACAATAAGTCTTGATTCTAAATTCCCAAGGAGGTGACGACACCTTTCCGAGGTGTAGATATGAAATAAACTTATAATCAGAAGAACACAAGACAATGATCATCCAACCAAAGTGAACAGATACAAAATAGCATTATTACAGGCAAAACTGGCTCTGCATATATTACTATCGCGTGCAAAAGTTATGTACAAATGAGCAAAAACTCTTATTTATAGACATCGAAAGGTGTAGGGAACCCTAAAATCACCTTGAGTCAACTATAGCATAGTTACGAAACTCGCCCGAACTCGCCAGGACTCGACGAGCCCCGAGCCGCGCACCCCTGGCCGAGTCCTAGGAGCGCCAGCGCGGATGGGGCCGCATCCAGGCCAGACTCGCCATACGCGCTAGACTCGCCTGACGCGCCGCGTCCAGGCAAGTCCCAATCCCTGGACGTGGCTGGCGGCAGCAAACCAAAAACACAATAAAAAAACAAAAAAAGAAATTTTAAGTTTGTTTTTTTTTTGGTCTTATATTATCTCCCCAACCCTAAAAGCAACCTCATTTCATTCATTTGGCAAATATAGGAGAAGAGAGAGTTGTGAAGAAAAATAGGAGGAGAAGAGAGGGCAACCAGCAAGCTGTTGAAGACAAATCCAGGGTCATATATCATTTGGGAAGCTTCATACCAGCAAGGAGGTGCATTGAGAGCTCATTACCAGTGATTGGGAGGAGTTTGCATTGCATTCCAAGCCAAATCTAAGAGGTAAGTTTGATTTTAATTGGTTTTTTTTGTGTTTTTTTAACAAATAATTCATTGTAATTTGTAAAATCATTGTTTTTTTGAGTTTGCATTTTTTTTTACAAACCCTACTTGCAACTGAAATAATTTTAGAAACCTTACTTGTTATTGCAGCCACATTCATTTGCAAATCAAACCATATTATTATTTTCACAATGTCTCAAACCCCAGTCAGAAAAGACCCTGCTTGGAAACATGCTGAAATCTTTCCCGAAATGAAAAGAGGAGAAGCAAAATGGAACTAGTGCAAAACAATATATCATAGAGGCATAATGAGATTAAAATACCATCTTGCACGCATACCCATCCATGATGCAGTGGGCTGCACTGTAGCACCTCCTGAGGTTGTTCGTGAAGTGCAGGTGCAATTAGAAACTTTTGAAATGCAAAAAGAAATGAAAAAGAAACAGAGGCAGGAGTTGGCGAGTGTTGGAGTTGGACAGGGACTTGGTGTTGTTGGAGATGCTTCTTCCATGCCTCCATACCGTCCTAGTGCTAGTGCTAGTGCTTGTGCTAGTGTTTGTGCTTCTGCACCAGCTATGCCTATGCGTACTCCTCGTGCTACTACTAGTGGTAGTGGCAATATTAGCATTGGCCCAAGAGTTCGTAAATCTAGGGTGGACTCATATTTTGTACCACGCACTACTCCTGGTTCCCAACCATCGCTTGAGAGCATGGGTTGGAACAAGGATGCACATGATGCAGCAAAAAAGACAATTGCAGACTTTTGGTACTACCACACCATTCCCTTCCATGTAGCCAGGTAATTCTTTTTCATTTAATTGTTTTAAAATTTATATTTAAATTTTAGAATCTAGATGTATCTCATTATCGAATTCAAATTTAAAGTTAAAAACTTAAAACTTTTCATTTTACAATACTTATGTAACTTATTAATTTATTTATGACATGTTTTAGGTCACCTTTTTGGCAAAACATGGTTGATGCCATAACCATATGTGGGGCGGGGTTCAAAGCCCCTAGTGAAGATGAATTAAAGGGCCCACTTTTGACTCAAAAGGTGGCAGATGTGAAAGCACAATTAGAGGAGCAAGTGCAGTGGAGGAGGATTGGTTGCACCATCATGACTGATGGTTGGACCAATAGGAGAAATAGGACGCTGCTTAATTTCCTAGTTTCCTCCGGAGGTAATTGTACTTCCCTCAATGCATTGAAATTTGAATTTGATTTAGTGATTAATAATTTAATATGGCTGATTTATGTTTTTTAATTTATTGAATAATTGGTTTTGCTTATTTTTTCAGGTGACACCATCTTCATGAAGTCCATTGATGTTTCTGCCCAATTCAAAAATGCCACATACCTGTGTGAGGCTATAGAGGAGGTGATAGCTGATGTGGGGGAAGAGAATGTAGTGCAAGTGGTGACAGATAATGCAACAAATTATGTTGCTGCTGGTAGATTATTGATGGAGAGGCACCCTACTATATTTTGGACTCCATGTGCCGCCCATTGCATTGACCTCATGTTGGAGGATCTTGGCAAGCTCCCATGGATCAAAACATGTGTGGATGCAACAAAAAACGTTTGCAAATTTGTATACAATCACACATGGATGCTTAACCTTATGAGGCAATACACGGGGTTGAGGGAGTTGTCTCATCCTAGCATCACTAGGTTTGCAATAAATTTTATCACGATGCAATCCTTGATTTGGTCAAAGGCAGCTTTAAGGCGCATGTTTACTAGTGAGGAGTGGTCTTCCTCATCCTTTTCTACAAGCACTGCAGGGATTGTTGTGGCTGATTTCATTTTTGATGAGCAAGAGTTTTGGACACCAGTGGACGAGATTGTGAAAGTAAAATTTAATTCTTTATTATGTTTTAATTTTTAATCATATCTTACTTTTATTTGTTTATTTTCGTTCACACTTATTTGTGAAACATGTTTGCACTTTGCAGTTTATTGAGCCCTTGCTAGTTCTCCTACGAGTTGCAGATGGGGAGAAACCCGCAATGGGCTACATATATGAGGGCATGGATAGGGCCAAAGAGGCCATTAGATCAGTCTATGGTGGAGTTGAGGAGAAGTATCATCCCATTTGGGATATCATTGATAGGAGCTGGCAAAACGAACTTCATAGGCCCATCCATGCA
This sequence comes from Sequoia sempervirens, assembly GCA_007258455.2. Classification (NCBI taxonomy): domain Eukaryota; kingdom Viridiplantae; phylum Streptophyta; class Pinopsida; order Cupressales; family Cupressaceae; genus Sequoia; species Sequoia sempervirens. The sequence goes on along the minus strand of VDFB02000015.1, from coordinate 165,507,117 downwards.
GCTGCATGTTTCCTAAATCCGGCCTTCCAATTCCACCATGATTTCCATGCAAATAGAGAGGTTCTTAGTGGGCTCTACTCGACGATAGAGCGGATGTTGCCCTATGTTACTACACAGATAGTGCAGGAGATAGATGCCTTCACTAAGGCACGAGTAGACTTCTTTGCACGTCAAATGTGCAAAGATAATAGGACAACATTACTGCCAAGTAAAAACATATTTAAGGGCATAATTTTCATCTTTTTATATTATAATTTATTATTAAATGTTGAACTTGAACTTGAAACTTGAAATGAGATTGATTTTGTTTCTTTTTCTCATCTCAAATAGATGGTGGGAGATGTTTGGTTCCAATACATCGAACCTGCAATCCATTGCCATTCGTATATTGAGTCAGCCATGCAGTTCATCTAGTTGTGAGCGCAATTGGAGTATGTTTGAGCACATACACTCCAAGAAGCGCAATAGATTGACAGTGGAGAGGATGAATGACTTGGTATATGTTCATTACAACCTTCGGCTCAGATACAGGAAGCTTTTTGACCACGACAACACCCCAATCAATCTAGAGGAAGTTGATCCACAGTCTGAGTGGATCACTGAGGCTACAGATGCAGTTTTTAGTGACGAGGACCTTGATTGGGTGGACCAGGCAGAGAGAGGCTGAGGTTGTAGCCATGGCTGAGGAGGAGGCTAGAGCACGAGGAGACATAGCTACTGTTGGTGAGAGTGGCATGGAGAATCAAACACAGGCAGAGACTATGGCTGCAACTGCAACATCATCCAGGACCCTTATACGCCCTCGTAGGAAGGATGTTGGCTCCACTATGCCATAGAGTCATAGACTTATAGCTATTGTTTTACTTGTGATATTTCATATTTGTATGGAACATTTGATGTCATGGATTTCATATTCCATGAGTTTTGCATACATATGACTAATTTTATATATCTAAGTATGTTATTTCCTTCAGCAACGCAACTAAAATTTGTGTACTTTATACTTATGTGATCATCGTATACTTGTGCATGTGATCAAATTTTCTTTTATTTGTGTTGTATTCAATAAAGGGTGCTTAAAACAAGTTTTAAATCCTTAAAAATCTCTAAATTTCTAGGGTTTTTTCAACTTTTTTTCATTTTGTCGAGTCTGCGCTGAGTCTCAGTCCCGAGTCGCCAAGTCACCGAGTCGAATCACCCGAGCCGAGTCCGAGTCTCGTAACTATGAACTATAGTCTTGCAATGCATGCAAGATTATTGCTAAAACCCCAATAAAGCAAACTATATAGTTAACTGGAAAGCTACCATCAGTTAACCGGTACAATTAATCTAAGTGGACAATGTGCAAGCATGCACGTCCTTATTGAAAGCAAAGTTAACTAGAACACTACCATCAGTTAACGTAAACCCTAAATACAACTCCAAGTGAACAAAGATAATCCCAAAATAGATATGCATGAGATGTGACAGCGAGTTAACTTGAAAAGGTAACACCAAGTTTAACTCTTGTGTTTAATGTCTATTCTGAGAGGTGGGAACTAAAGTTTACTGGTCGTGATCTTGAGCAACCAACCCCTCCACGAGGTTGTTGACTGCATCATTGTTTGGAGCTGTATTTAGGGTTTACGTTAACTAATGGTAGTGTTCCAGTTAACTTTGCTTTCAATAAGGACGTGCATGCTTGCACATTGTCCACTTAGATTAATTGTACCGGCTAACTGATGGTAGCTTTCCAGTTAACTGTACAGTTTGCTTTATTAGGGTTTTAGCAATAATCTTGCATGCATTGCAAGACTGTAGTTGACTCAAGGTGATTTTAGGGTTCCCTACACCTTTTGGTGTCTATAAATAAGAGTTGTTGCTCATTTGTACATAACTTTTGCACGCGATAGTAATATATGTTGAGCCAGTTTTGCCTGTAATATTGCTATTTTGTATCTGTTCACTTTGCTTGCATGATCATTGTCTTGTGTTCTTCTGATTATAAGCTTATTTCATATCTACACCTCGGAAAGGTGTTGTCACCTCCTTGGGAATTTAGAATTAAGACTTATTGTTTGGTGTTATTGTGTTAATGCGCTTTGTTTCATGTCTACACCTCGGAAAGGTGTCGTCACCTCCTTGGGAATTCAGAAGTAGAGTTCATCGTACTAGTTTTGTTGCCAATAACTTTTCTTTCAGCCTACGCCTCAGAAAGGTGTTGTTACCTCCTTGGAAATCCTGTCTTTGAAGTTATCGTATAATCATATCCTGCTTCGTTTCCTCATGCTCTGTTTTTATTGAGGAGATTGGATAGTTAAGTTACTTAGTTTTGAGTTGTAGTTAGCTCCTGTGAAACCAAAAAAACCTTGGCTAAAATGTTCGAAGTTTATTGCAAACCTTGTGCCTCTTACAGCTGACACAAAAAGACAGGAAATAGTTTAGTTTACTTTTCAAGCACTTTTTTCCATACAACGAGGGAGCTTCCCCTCCTAATTTGAAGAGCATTCATCATGTAGTGTGCATAGCTCTCTATACCAACTTGCACTCCAGAGGTGTTAGTTGTTACGCGAACAGAACCTCCAAAATGAAGGGCGCCCCTGGGCTACAAGGGTGCATATTTGCTTTCTGCTAGATATTTACTCCATTTCACGCTCTTGTGAACACCACTTTGGCCGCTGACATGACTATGTAGAAGCATTATTGCTACTAACATGTGTATGTGACTGTATTTCATCACTTTCACACGTATGGACACTATAAAGTTAATTTGCACATTGATTGCGCAAGCGTCTCCCATGTTACAAAGTGAAATGTTTCCAAACTTAGAATAGTTTTTGCACTTTTTGCCATTTGAAAATCCCCTCCGTTGTGGAGTATTTTTTTCAGCATCTTTCATCATAGAATGTTTTGCTTTGAGTTTCAAGCTTAGATTGACACTTGCTATTGGCCAACTGCCATTGACGATTCTCATAATGAAGAAAGTCATGTCCTTGCTGCACATGCTTCGAGAAGAAAAGGAAGATAAGGGAAAAGAGGCAATTTCAAGAGGAATAGAGATGGAAAATCAGATTCTGTTCCAAAAGGGAAGAAGGACCTCTCTCACATTCAATGTTACAGGTGTGACAAGTATGGTCACTATGCTCGAGATTGCATATCAAAGCGGAAAAAGCATGCTTCTACTGCAGCTATTGATGATGTGTCACCTCAAAAGGAATCTAGAGACGACTCTAAGGGATTTCTATTCATCTCCGCTCTTTCAAGCAATGTTCCAACTGACAGTGACACTTGGTTGACAGATAGTGGTGCTTCACGTCACATTACAGGATACAAAGAGCATCTCACAGACCTAGTAGCAAAAGAGACTAACTTGCAAGTGATAATTGGAGACGATGCTTGTTATTCCGTAAAGGGAGCTGGGGCCACTTCTTTCCAACTAGATTCAGGTATGCCTCTTCATTTGAGTGATGTCTTGTTTGTTCCAGGGATCAAAAGAAAATTTGTCTCCATTTTAGCCTTGGAGGACAAAGGGTACAAGGTTGCTTTTTCTGAAGGGAAATTTCTTGCTTGGCCTAAGAACTCTAGTATAAAATCAGCTCGTGTGATTGGCATTTGAGAGGAGAACCTATACAGATTATAAATTCGACCAGTTCAGGCATTATTGCACAACTCTATTAGTTTGAGTGAGCTATGGCACAGGAGACTTGCTCACTTACATTTCAGAGCCCTTCCATCTATGGAGAAGATGGTTACTAGTCTTCCAAAGCTTGGCTTAGAGCGTGATGGCATTTGCAGAGGATGTGCACTCGGTAAGAATATCAAGAGTTCCTTCCATAGTAGTGATAGTAGATCAAAGGGAATTTTAGTTCTTATTCATTCTGATTTATGTGGACCAATGTCTATGGCATCTTTGAGTGGATTTTGGTACTATGTGATTTTCATTGATGATTATTCTCGAAAGACTTGGATTTACTTCTTGAAATCTAAGGAGTCTAAGGAAGTCCTTGATAGATTCAAAGAATTCAAGGCTCAAGTTGAAAATATGTCCAAGAAAAGGATTAAGGTTCTGAGATCAGATAATGGTGGAGAATACACTTCTGAAGGTTTTCGTAATTTCTGCATTGAGGCAAAGCTCAAGAGGGAGTTTTGTGTTCTGTACAACCCTTAGCAAAATGGAGTTTCCGAAAGAAAGAACAAATCCATAGTAGAGGCAGCCAAGGCTATGATTCATGATTAGGATTTACAGACTTTCCTATGGGCAGAAGCTTCCAGAACCACCGTGTATGTTCAGAACAGAAGCCCTCATTGAATATTGGGAAACATGACTCCTGAGGAGGCCTTCACAAGTGTGAAACCTAAGGTTCGTCATTTAAGAATTTTTTGTTGTCCTGTTTACATTCATGTGCCCAAGGATAAAAGATCAAAGCTAGAACCTTCAGACAGGAAGGGCATATTCGTGGGATATAGTGAGTCTTCAAAGGCCTACAGAGTTTATATTCCAGGGTAGAAACAGATTGAGATCAACAGGGATGTCTCATTCGAAGAGGAAGTAGCCTTCAAAATATCTAAAGGGTCTTACATGGAAATAGACAGTGAAAAGCAGGATACTTCTCAGGATATGGACATATCTCCTGATCATACTCCTAACATTCAGAGGGAGTCCAACGAACCGGACGAGACTATTGATCCAATTGATCCTATAGAACCAACTGATAGACCTAGAGATATTGTCGTAGGTCGGAAGAGGCCTCTATGGGCTTGACAAACTATGCAAGAGGCAGAAAATTATGCAACTCCTTGAGGCACCTTTAGGGAAAGCAAGAGACCGCAGAAGTTTCCAGGTTATGTGGCATTGATGAGTCACATCATTGATTCTGAGCCTTCCAGTTTTGAGGAGGCATCCAACCAGCAGGTATGGAGAGATGCAATGACAGAAGAGTATTAGTTCATCATTAAAAATGATGTATGGGATGTTGTTTCGAGACCTAAAGGGAAATCAGTAGTGTCTTCCAAATGGCTCTACAAAATCAAACATGCAACTGATGGTAGCATTGAGAAACACAAGGCAAGATTTGTGGCAAGAGTTTTCTCTCAGAAGGAGGGAATAGATTATGAGGAGACATTTGCTCCTATTGCTCAATACACTTCTATTAGAACAATTATTGCTATTGCATCCGCTAAAGGCTAGAAGTTACATCAAATGGACGTAAAGATTGCATTTCTTAAAGGGGTGATTGAAGAAGTGTACATCGAGCAGCCAGATGGTTTTGTCATTCATGGGAAGGAGTCTCATGTATGCAGATTGAAGAAGGCCTTGTACAGACTTAAACAAGCACCTCGTGCATGGTATGAAAGGATTGATAGATATTTGATGAGCTTGGGATTCTCCAAGAATGATGCAGATTCCAACCTTTACTTCAAGATAGTTGATGGTGAGGCTTTGATATTGGTTATTTATGTTGATGATTTATTTCTCACTGGAGTGGAGAATCTCATTGTCAAATGTAAGAAAGAGTTAGCCTCCAAGTTTGAGATGAAGGATCTTGGTCTCATGCATTACTTCTTGGGACTAGAAGTGTCGCAAAGACCTAATGAGATCATTCTAAGTCAAGGTAAATACACTATAGATATATTGAGGAGATTTGGGATGATGGACTGTAAGTCCATGTCTACACCTATGGAGTCAAATTTGAATAAGTTGAGTGACTCAGCAGCTGATTCAGATTTGGTAGATCCCACCATGTATAGACAATTGATTGGATCATCGATGTATCTAGTCAATGCTAGACCAGACATTTGTTATGCAGTAAGTGTTCTTAGTCAATTCATATGTGAGCCAAGACAAATACATCTAGTTGCAGCAAAGCATATACTGAGATACTTGCGTGGTACTGTGGGATATGGTTTGACATATACTTCCTGTGAAGATCTAAAGTTACAAGGCTATTATGATTCTAATTGGGCCGGGAGTGTAACTGATAGGAAGAGCACCTTTGGATGTTGTTTCAACTTGGGGTCTGCTATGATTTCTTGGTGTAGCAGGAAGCAAACATCTGTGGCCATAAGCACCGCAGAGGTTGAATACTTTGCAGCATGTGTAGCAGCTCGAGAAGCAGTGTGGCTTCGAAAGCTCCTTGCAGGAATATTCGGTCAAACATTGGAGCCGACAGTGATTCATTGTGATAATCAAAGTTGTGTGAAGCTCTCAGTAAATCCTGTATTTCATGATAGGACAAAGCATGTGGAGATCAAGTATCATTACATCAAAGACATGGTACTGAGGAAAGCAATTCAACTCAAGTACATCTGTACTAATGATCAGACGGCTGATATCCTCACCAAGCCTCTCTCCAGAGTGAAGTTTGCACATTTTTTAGACAAGCTTGGGGTGGTAGAGAATGTTGCCCTTGCCGAGAGGGAGACTCAACATCAGTGAGCTTTGCTATAATGCATATTTCTCTGAGATGGAGAAATATGAGGTGAAAGCCCTCGTACATCTCTGAGACTAAAATGTGTTTCTTTCCACACATGGGAGTAGCCATTGTGGACGTCATATTGAGAGACTCCATGACAATGTGTTTCTTTCCACAAATGGGAGTAGCCTTTGTGGACATCACATTGAGAAACTCCGTGATGAATTCTTGGAAATCTCTAAGACTGAGATGTGTTTCTTTCCACACATGGGAGTAGCCATTGTGGACGTCACGTTGAGAGACTCCATGACGATGTGTTTCTTTCCACAAATGGGATAAGCCATTGTGGACATCACGTTGAGAGCCTCCATGATGAACTCTTGGACATCTCTGAGACTGATATGTTGTTTTCCACAAATGGGTGTAGCCATTGTGGGCATCATGTTGAGAGACTCCATGACAAGGATATCTAGAAAATACCTCCCTAGCTAAGAGGGAGTGTTAATGTTGTAGCAGCGGGAGATATTTTCTCCTAAATATGTTTTGTTCAAGGCAGGTCGGCCTTTATTTTTTAAATAATATTTATATTTTTCTAAAATCCGACCTGGAAAGGAGGTCGCTTGGTTTTGTATTTAAAGAGGATAAAGTCCTCTCATTTGAGCATCAATTCATTCGATCCAATTTGCATCTTCTTCAGTAGAAACAGCAGTTTGCCTCCTAGTAGCAGATTCAATTCTAAAGGAAGTGTCATCATTTGCGTTTCCCTTCAAGGAGAAGTGTCTCCATTCATTGTATTAGATTCGGCCTTGTCTAGGGCGTGATTTTATATGCAGTTACTACACTTATTCATCTGATATATAAGAGATCATTTTGCTAGGTTTTTTTCTCCCCCATGTAGGAGGGTTTTCCCAGGGCAAATGGTTGTGTTCATTGATTTGTGTGTTGTATTTCTGCTTATTTGCATTTCTGATCTAAAACTAACAATGATGATAGAGTTGGCCAAGCACTATCATCCCACTGACAGAACAATCAGGAGTGAAAACAGTGATGTGATCCTTGAAGTGGCAAGGGATAAGATTGTGGAGGTATTTGGGTTAAATCCCAATTATACTGTGAAAATTAAGCGTGCAAAGCTATATGGTGAATATGAGTATAACAGATTTGCATATAGAAATAGATTGCTTGTTTGGCATAGAAAGAGTAAGGAGAGATTTCTCCCTAAGGATGTTGAGCCTTTTCAATGCGAAGAATTTGTGAATTATTTCAAGAACACCTATTATTGCCTAAATCAAGTGTTGGCTCGACGTTTTGAGGTGAGAATAGCCCTTGACTTGTTGGTGATGGCAGCTGATATACAGGCTCATAATCGGAACATTGGTTTTGATTATGCCACCTATGTTGTTGAACAAATGCACAAGGATTTCATCAATTTGAAGAAAGAGGTCCTCCCTTAGCATTTCCCGCATTATTCTCTGTTAATGCATATGCTCCTATTTGAGGGTGATTATGGCTGGAAAAGGAAGTTGAAATTAAGATTAAGGGACAATGAGAATAATGTTTTGCCAGTAATATGTGGACACACATTTGGGATCAGGATTGTCCCAATTCCAATTATTTCATGTTTACTAACGTTATAAGGTTTGGTATCCTGGAGGTGTTGGGTGTAGCACCTATTCATAGGCTTTCTCCAGCAATCAGAAGTATCATGCGCCCAAAAGATGTACCAGGATCAAATGCAACACATAATTGGGCAGATTGGTTTCTCCATTTAGAATATATAATCAGAGCTTATGGGTCTAAGGTGGCGCCACACTATTCGCCACTATATGTCTCCAACAGATTGGCTTTTATGGAACTCATGTGGCAGATTGATTTTATGGATTATGAAATGTTCAGAAAGCCCAGGAAGGGTACTGTGGTAAATCCCCAATGCACTTTTGCTTACTTTAAAGTTGCTGCCCCTAAAGGGTATGAGAAGTTTGGGATCATAGTGAATAATCTTAGGTTGCCTATTAATGAGGTTAGAATTTTTGACCCAAAAAGGTTTGTCTATGGAAAGAGAAGGGATAAAAACTTATCAGTAATACATAATCAGTTCTTGTACACAAATGATGTATTGAGAAACTTGATAAGTGATAAGGTTGTCATATCTAGAAAGAAGGAATGGACATCCATAATGGACATTGAAGAGAATATCATGAAAAGGAATGCCTTTTATGTGAGTTCTTATGATGTAACTGCAGACCCATGGTGAAAGTGGCTACTGATAAGGCACAGGCTCTCCTTGAACAACAACCTCAGGCTATGGACATCCCAAAGCATCCTATAGATGTCCAAGAAGTTAGGGAGGAACAAATCGCAGAACATGTGCCAGGAGATGAGGAGGTGGAGAAGAAATTCCCTCCCCCTAATATTGAAAAAACCCTTCGTTCAAAAGTTCCCCCTAATAGAATTGTCAAATGGCAATATGATAAAGAAAATGATAATGATCTCAGGGTCAAGGACTGTGATGAATTCCTTGCGGATAATAAGTTTGTGCAATCTAAGGAATTTCAGGAATTTATGGTTTAGCATAGGAGTAAGGAGATAAAAGAAAGGCTTGAACTAGCAAGGGATAGTGTTGAACAACAACCTCAGGCTATGGATATCCCAGAGCAGCCTATAGATGTCCAAGAAGTTAGGGAGGAACAAATGGCAAAACATGTGCCAAGAGATGAGGAGGTGTTGAAGAAATTCCCTCCCCATAATATTGCAGAAACCCTTCATTCAAAAGTTCCCCTTGATAGAATTGTCAAATGGCAATATGATAAAGAAAATGATGATCCCAGGGTCAAGGAGTGTGATGAATTCCTTGCAGATGATAAGTTTGTGCAATCTAAGGAATTTTAGGAATTTATGGTTCAACAGAGGAGTAAAGAGATAAAAGAAAGGCTTGAACTAGCAAGAGCTAGTGTTGAACCTTCTCAACAGGAAGAAGCTGAGAGAGCAGAGGAAGAAAAGATCATGGTTGAGATTGCAACTATTACTCCCACTGAGGCTAGGAAAATTGTGACAGATAGTGGAATCATGTTGTTACCAAGATGCACTATCACCTCAGCTATAGTGTATGATGTAGTAAGAAGAGACCCCCAAGCTTCAATATCTGAGGAGCAGTTTGAGGAGAAGGTGTTTGGATCCGGATATAGTCCAAAGTGGCATACTCTTGCAATTTGGTCAATGGCACCTAATACTGGAAAGCATGAGGTTGCTAGACCTATTGAAGAGGTTATAGGTTCCTTGGTGGTGAAGAGGGCCACAGATATAACGCCTATCCAATCAGCTAAGTTAACTGCTCATGCTACAATGCTCAGTGTGGACACCGCACAGATTTCTCAGAAAAAGTATGATTCTTTATTTAAAGAATAAAATAAGGCCTTGGATGAAATAAACAAGATGAGAGCCACTGTTTAGGCTAGTCAGTCAGTAAGGACACTATCCATGCAATCTTCTTCTTCTTCAGACTTGTCTACACAGGACAGGGAAACCTCGGCCTTGAGAATCAAAGATTTGAATGATCCGCTAAGTACAGAAAAGGAAAATGTCAAGAAGGCTAAAATTGAAACTGTTAAGGTGGCGAATGAAATCTTTGAGGATGTATTGAAACATAGGGTGACCAAGTTGGTCAACAAAGCTAATGATGTATGGGTTACTTATAAGAACATTCATGAAGCAACTATGAAATATCTACAAGTCCAAGAAGCCCTCCAGAATGAATGGAGTAAATGGAGTACTAGGATGGGTGCTTTAAAAGAAATGATGCCTAGAATGAAGGAAGATCCCGAGGCACCTACTAACACTCTTGACATCTTGCAAACTATTGAGTCGGTTAATGAGATAACCACTTTTCATGGAAAGCTAGGTATGCAGCTCCAAAGTAAGTTGAAGTTATTCAAAGAGATGGAAGAATGTGGTATGCCTCTGTATTGAACCACAAAGGTGAGTTGCATCAATTCGACACCTGGATGAATAGTTTGGGAGGAATGCTCACAGCAGCTATGATGGCATTAACTGTGACTGACTATATCCTACTAAATTCAAATATTGACACAATGATGGAGATTGAGAGAAAAAAAGATATTTTTGTTAGAGAGGCCAGAGCCTTAATTGATGCCAGGTACACTCAGCATAATGCAAAGGTGCAGGGTTTATTGGATGTGAAGTGGCCAACTGAAGAGGAGTACATTACTTGGTTAGAAAAGTATACTGAGTGAATTTGTATGGGGATGTATAATTCACATGATGAATAACGGATAGGAGAGAAAAAAATATAGCCTAAAAATAGTACAGATTAGGCTTTTGATAAAGTATTGCAAACTATTGTTCTCTCCTTAACATAAAATGGGTGCACAAAATGTTGATGTGGATAACTCAGTATTTTTCTTTTTATACTTTTCATGCTTGTTGGCGTTTAAATTCGCACCTCTGGAATGCATATTTGAAACGGAAAGCTATGCACAGATAAAATGCTCTTCAAATTAGGAGGGGAAGCTACCTCTTGCTGATGGTGTTGAAAGAAAGTAAACTAAGAACTAAGTTGCCTATCTTTTTGATCAGCTTAAAGCACAAGGTTTATTAAACACAAACACCGCAGCTGAGATTTTTGATTTAAGAACTTCAACTACGACTAACTTAAACTAAAGACGTTTCTAACTTCTCAAGTAATACGCAGAGCAAGAGAAACTAGAAATTAACAAGGTTCATCTTCTGACAAAATACTTCAATAAACTCTATCTCAACAAACATCTACACACTTCAATGTAAGCTGAAATCAAAATCATAAAAGTAGAACACAAATAACGGAAATCTGAGATGTTATATCAAGGCAAAGGAGGCTCATGATTTTATTACTCAAACTTCTGGAACAAAACTTACTTCTAACATGCCTGGAACAAGAAGTTGCAGCTAAAGAGGCTTGCAATCTTGTTCCTACACAATACGAACAGCAATTACAACAACTCCTTGTTGGCTAAAAGAGACTCAACAATTCGCTATCATAAAACAATTGAACAACACTTAAATAACAAATATAAGGCACAATAGGCTCAACGTTTTGTTATCACTAGCATGGTTAAAGAAACTAATGAGCAAAGGCTCTTATTTATAGACAAGCAGAGGAGTAGGGAACCCTAAAATCTCCTTGCTTTCACAATATAGGGCTTGCTCAGCAAGCAAGCTTTATTACTAAATCAAGAAAGAAGATAGCATCTAACACCTAAGAAAGCAGAAAAAGCGGGAAACGCCAACTATTACATTTTATCTTCTTTCTCTTCTCAAAGAATGGATAAGAATTATTCCAAGAATAGAAAGAAAGAGGGAAGAAAGCTTCTCGAAGAAAGCTGCTTTAAAGCTCAATCACATCCACTAGAAAATCAGAAATTGTGTCCCAGTTCAGTGCATCTATGCCCTCAATAGCAAAACACCGCTTTTCTAGAATATCTTCAGCTTCTGCAACAGATCTCAAGAAATCTTCGACCTCATTGGCCGCTTTCTCAAACTTTGTTGACATCATCGAAATATGACTCATCCTTCCCCCAACTGGATTGCAACTGCGAACAACACTCTGAAATTGAACTTGCACTTCATCAAGCCCGACGTAGGAACCATCTTCAAGATTGTATTGAGAACTGTGACAAACTCACTGACGAAAAGAAGAGCTTTGATCACCCTTTGGCTGTAAGCGATGAATTCCTTGGATATCCTCTCATAGGTTTTAACCTTGAAAACATGACGCTCTCTCCAAGTAAGGATCTGCCTTTTGTGTTCTTTTGAAACTGCTGAACCATAGGCTGTATCTAAATCAGCAATAATGATCTCATGCCTTGGTCTTACTTCAGCCAGTGTTTGTTCAAACCCTTGGATACCTTGGCATAGCTCATGAGCATTTTCTCTCAACTGGAACATCCTTTCCAAGATCTCCTTTCCTCTAACAATGAAACTCTCGATCCACTCTTGAGTTTCTTTCCCAAAAATGACCAGCTGTCTTAACTATTTATGATCAGCTAGTGTCTCTAAAATCTGAGACAGCAACTGGGTTGCCTGTGAAGAACCATGGACAAGGTTAGAAATATAAAGCCTGAGCTGTTGATTTTCAGCCTTGAGGGCTGCCTTGTCTTCTCCATCCTTGAGCATTCTTTCCTAAAGGTTTTCGAACACAACTCTGAATAGACTCACATCCACATGTCTGGTATTTCTACCAAGATTAGCCCTGACCATCACGAAGTCATCCATATTCATCTCATCCATGTTCTTCTCTTATGGGGGCAATGTAGTCTCCATGACTATCTCGTTATCAGGATTCCTATCAAAGTGGACTTGCTTCTTTGCTATCTTCCTACGAGGTTTCTGATAGATGTTATCGAGATCATCAACACTCACCTGATATGAAGGCCTTCTTCTTACCCTTCCCAAGGAGTTTTCAAGCCAAGACATGGTAGTATCTTCACTAACATCCTTAGGAGGTACTATTGCAATTTCTTCATCTTCAATATCAAGGTCGATGTGAATCGGTAAAGGTTCTGTCAAAGGTACAGAGACATGTGTTAAAGGCGGCTCCTCTGCTTCTTTCTGAGGTACGGGCTCGTCAGGAGGAGTTTCTGTTACAACTGTAGGTTGCTCCTCTATGACTATGCCTAAGAAGTCTAACCTTCTTCTTACATTTTTACTTGATCTACTACCTTTGATGCCTTCTTGAGACTGAGTTTTTCCCTTCCCTTTTGACTTACTCTAGAAGAAGAGGGAATTGTCCTTGGCGGCTCTGCTACTGGAATGAAGTTTTTCCTCTTAAGGATTAAGAAAACCTTGCTATGTTCAAGGACCTGTCTTGTCCTATCTTCAACTAAGAGGGACTCCTTATTAGCCCAGTTGACTTAGGGAAGAAGCTAATCTTCAATTTGCTTCTGAGCATACATCAGGAGAAGCACATGCTCGTCATAATCTGATAACCCTTCTATATCTTAATTTAAGCAATCTTTCATCTGGTGAAGAGTGAGCCTGCTGTAACTACGCCTTTGCACCTCGAACTCCTCTCTACAATTAGCCCAAAAGTCTTCAAGAGTGGATATATGAGCATAGTTCTTCTCAAGATGGCCAGCGTAGACACCATGAGGATCAAATGATCGTATCTCGCTGTAAGACTTGAGGCCGAGTTTATCTAACTCATCTCCCATTGTTTTAGCATCTGCAGCAGTCCTACATGTATAGATTCCCAGCCCTAATGGAAAATGGAGGGAGGATTTCTTTCTATCCTCAAGATTGTGTGGACATCGTGTGCCTGCCTTAAGAACTCCATGAAGACGACCTCGTCTGACGGATACCTTGGCAACATAAGCGGGGCACCTGAATAGCCATAGACCCTAAGATAGGTGAAAGTAGGAAATTGTATGAACCAATCTGCCCACTCCGCCATCACTGCCCTAGCAACTAAAGAGATACGGACGTGCAATTCATTGTCCAGGTCTCGCACCATGTACATCAGACAAGCCTCGTTCACTCTCTTGTAGTGATGCAATGATTTCGTGAATTCCAACTAGGGGTAGTTGTATATATGTTGTACACTCAATGATCCCTCATTGTTCAACCCTCTGAATTGGCCTTGATAGGCCACCAGGTAGACTAGGTAAGAAACCATATGGAACTCAAGAAATTGGAAGTATTTTGTTATCTGTTGATGTAGGTTGTCACTGATCAAGGTAGGCCAATCATAGAACTCGGTTCTCTTCATGATGTCGGGTATGGCGTAAAAAATCCAAGGCTAAAACTTGGTAGCATCCTCTGAGCCAATTACCCTGTTGAGCAAGGTGATTATGATAGCAATTTCATCCTTAAACTCTCCTCGCCTGAAGTGCTTTGGCAAAGTATTATGCTTTTCTTTCATCCACCTCTGTGCAATCTTCTTACAATATTTGTCTTTATGCATGTCCCATATCCTTTCACATTCACCCTTCGAGATAGTAACACTTTCAAGCCATGGGGGAATGGAAAAACACTTCTCGATCATATCAGGCTTCAGACTGCAAATCAATCTACCATCAACTGATTGAATCTCCCTTGTAGCCGGGTTGGAATGCTCGATGCAAGCAATTACGAACCCAAGACTTTGAACTGATATAGGTATAGATGCTGCTGCGAGGATTCTAGAGTGTCCCAGGTTTCTGGTGGAAGTGTTGCCTGCGCTCTCCAAAGCGTGTAGATTAAACACCGGCTTAATGTGATACAAATTTGTCTCAGCTATTTTGATGTAATCATGATAAAGAGCTGATCCAGTCTTGAAAACATTGGGAGTGTACTCCATTTCGGAAAACTTGAAGAATGACTGTAAACTCGCCTAGGTTAAGACAAGTTTTGAACAACTTACTATTTTTAGAATGTTGATTTTCTTGCTCCAAAGGACAAATTTTTTGAAATTTTTTCTGAGAAATGGATTTTGCTTAGAATTTTGTTGCAAGACAACCTAGATCGTCCGTTTTCGAAAATTTTGATTTTATACTGAAAAAGCAGCAAACCCTAATTTCTTCAATTTTTCACGAAAAAAGCTGGCACCTGGGTTTTGTTCAGAATATGATTAGAAATGAACCCAGTTGATTAGATTTGTAAAACACTGATGGCTGATCGAAAAAGAAGCCAACCATAGGATTTGAAACTTTCTTGAAAAAAAAAGGTTGTGATATGGGTTTTCTTCGGAAGACTGATTTGAGAGGACCCAGATGGTTGAAAACTAAATGCACTGAGGATCTCACTGACATGCAAATAAAAAGCAGCTGCTGCAATTTGATGAAGTTCTTGAAAATTTTCTTCAGAAGAATGAGGTGATAAGACTCAGGTGGCTGACAATTTGAAAACCTTGGCCTTCTCCTTGAAAAATTTGATCTTCTGGATGAAAAAGCATTAAAAAGCAAGGGTTTATGTTGCTGATCTGAAAATTTTGATGAATAACCAGCAAACTGAGCTCTTGAATCTTGAAAAATTTCTTCAAACTTGCTGGTCCAACTTTCTCCTTTAAATGCTACCTGCAAAAATAATAAAAATTACATTGAAGAGAAGTGTTAAATAGACTTAGGGTTTTGAAATAAGTTTGCTTTCTTTTGCTTTTATTTTCGAAACCCTAAAAATCTCAGCTCATTGTACTTGGACGCCTTCTTCCTCTTTGCAATTTTGAAACTTTGAAAACTTTGCAAATTTCACTAAGGCATGAGAAGTTGGGCGCCCTTCTTGGCTAGGGGCGCCCACTTGAAGCAGTGTTAGCCATTTTTTGGTATTTTCAACTTTTCACTATTTTGACCCCCTACTTCGCCTTCAATTTCCGACTCGCAAATTAATTAGATGGATGAGCTGGATGATTCATTGTGGAGCCAGACCCGTTCTGAGAAGGTTGTTCTAGAGGCGCCTCTGACTAAAAACTTCATTTCGACCTTCAAATACATGCGAGCCTTTCTCTTCCAGGGGCGCCCATTTTGTCCAGAGTTAGTCATTTTTCATGATCTTCAATTTCTTCATTAACTCCTCGTCTACAGATGATTTTGTCGAATCTGGTGATTCGGGCATCGGATGCACTGATGATTATGCTCGTTGCGAAGCTGAGGAAATATTAAGAGGGGTCTTCTGGGAGAGACTTTATCAAACAGTGAGTTTCAAACCTTCAAAAGCTTGGGCGCCCTTCTTGGCTGGGGGTGCCCAAACTCACCAAAGTTAGATGATTTTTCACTTTCCCTTGTTTGCTTTTGAATTTTGAAATTTCACTCTTGTTTCACCCAATGTTCAGCTTCCCGTATCTGGCGACTACAAACTCCGATTGACGCGCTGAATATCTCGTTGGAGACTTGGATCAACTATGAAGAAATCATATTAGAGCTACTTCTCCAGATTCATCTGTTTTACCCCTTGAAATCTTGGGCGCCTCCTCTCTCCTGGGGCGCTCAAACCTTCTAGACTTAGTCATTTTCATCAAATTTTCATCTTCAAGTTTGAAACCTTCATTTTGTATATTCCACTTTTCTCTGAATCTACTAGCGATTGGGTAGTCGAATGCTCTGACAGAGACAGGCGTTGCGAAGATGGCTGAATACTAAAGAGATTGAGCATATTCTCAAACCCTAATTGCTGAGTTAGGTGCTTCAAAAAGTTGGGCGCCCTTCTTCACCAGGGGCGCCCAAAGTTCTCACACAGTCAAATTTTGATAATTTTCATGTTCTTCATTCTGACTTCTGTGTGAATCCTCTCTGTTTGGCCTCGAATCCCGGATGACTAGACAATCTGATGACTGCACCATTGGATTCATTGCAGAGCTGGCAGAGAACTGAGCAACTTTGATTGGAAGCGTAAACCCTAATTTCAACTTTTAGTGCCCTAAAAAGATGGGCGCCTTTTCTCTCCCGGGGCGCCCAACTCAACCAGTGTTAGAAAATTTTCACAATTTTCACCTTCTTCCCCATTCTTCATGCTTGCTCACCAACTCACCTTCTGTTGAATGCCTTGAGTGTTGAATCTGAGGCCTAGCAGCTGAATGACCTCCATTAATGACCTCGGAGCTCCTATTATGCTTCTGAAAAAGTAGAATAGACCCAGTAGGGCAAAACTGATTATTTTGAAATTCTGACTGCACCAGCCTGATACGGAAGTATTTTGAGCCAATCAAAATCAGTTTAAACCTTATCGGACCAACTTTCTATTTTTTGAAAGTTTTGCCAGTATCCATTTCCAAAGAAACCCAGAAAAAGTTACTATTTTTAGAAAATTTCTAAAAATAGCAATTTTCCTAAAATGTAGGGATGAAAAACTGAAATCTAGGTTTTGAAGATTAAGCTGCTCTGAGCAGACCCAGATCGTTAGATTTTGAAAATTTTGCGTTTTAACCCCTCATGCAAGACATGCACACCCAAATTTTGACCTTTTTGACTGATTTATCAATACTTTTACTCATTTCTTCAAAATGTCTAATTGTAACAAAAATTTTAATTTTGGGGTACAACAATGCTTTTTAAATTTTGCTAACTAGGTTGCTTGTAGATGACACTTTTGAGCGCATGGAGAATATTTTGAAGTTGTTGTAACAAACGAATGATACCTTTTTAAGGTGGGACCGGATCTTTACACCAAATGGAAGCCGTTTTTGCCTCATGCTTCTTCTCACCAGCTGAGAGTTCAAGTGTAACTGAAAATGGAATATTTGTTACAGCGGTCCAATAGTGTTGTGACATGTGTGCTTTTATAGCCTGAGGCTTGTTTTGCTCTTTCGTTTCTATAAGGAGGAATTCAGGGCCAGAAGAAAGGGGTTCGTTGAAAATGCAATTGACACAATGAATTGTATATGGAATACAAAGCATATTTTTGAGTTTAGTCTTAAGTTCTAAGTCTGCAGTCATGTATGTAATTTTGATAATAGGATAGCAATATAATACAGAATAATGCAAATTTAATGGCCATTGTCTCTCCTTTGTAATGGTTATATAAGTTATGAATGAATATAATCAAGTGTTGTGTTGATTCGTCTCCATTGCTTTAGACCGGATGTGGGATTTCATTCTTGCTTATTGATTCAATGAATTAGTGTAATTGCTTGAATGAAATTGTTGACTTGTATGAATTATGTGCTAAGGATATCTTCAAGAAGTAGTGGTCAAGGATATTATAGGGAAGTGCTGTAATGCAGTATTTCTTAAGCTACATGTTGCTATTGTTGAATCATTATCAAATTGCATAGTTTAAGATTGACTCCGTATTTAGGATTAGTCACTGGTTTTAGTAGATTACGCACAGTTCAGTTCCTGGGTCAATTTATCAGCCAATCACCTTTTATTTACAAATATTTCAGATGGCTTATCATTGTAGTCATGCTACAATGAGTTTTGTCTCTCTAATTCTCCATATATAGTGTGTTATCTAAAAGAACCGCCAACTCTTTGATATAGTATATTATTAAATGAATTATCTGTTATTTACAATGTATCTAAACATACATCACATCAATTCTTGAATATACATTGTGGGATCACCCTCCCGGGTTTCATAGAACCCAAAGTGTAGGAGTGGGAGTTTTGCAACTTTTACTCATTCGTTGGCCAATCCCTTTAGAGTTACTAATTATTGGAAAAGGAAAAATCGATAGGTAATTCTGGAGATCAGCTTGGTTCTAAAAAAATAACCAGCTTGAATTTTATTTTATGTCACCAGTCGAATGTAATTCTGAATATATCAATCTGCAACAGCAATTTTCATGTTTGCCAAATCATATCTGGTGCTTACTAATTCCAGCATTTTGGTAAAATTATTAAGATCTAGAAATTGAGGAAATTAATTATATGATATAAAATATCTGCCAAAGAAACATTGCATTATACACCAAATTCAGTTGCACTTGCATACAAACTGTTTGACAAAATGCCTGCATAAAAAAATTGTGAAAACTGCAAGATTTGGTATATCTTTTCTCGGAAGAACTATTGCAACCTACTTGTTACAGAATTTGTTATTCATTGAGTTATTCCCTTTCAAATTAATTATTTTGTGAATTGAGTAAATCTAATAACTAACACAAGTTTTATATCGCAGATATTGTTAGAGGAGGTGTCATGGCTTTGTATACAATTTTTCTAGTTTATAGTCCTTTGTGTTCATGTTTTTCAATCCCATCCCATTTTACCTACAATTTTCACTCTACATTTAATTAGAAATTGTAAGCATTCATTATTTGTGTTAAATCTTTTTATGCAATAGATAGATAGTCATGAAATACAAAATCTCATCTAGTGCAAAAGTGCTGAATTCCATTGTGCCCTAGCTTGAGAGAAAAAAGAAAGGTTTTAATATTATTTTGTATGTATTGCATACTTGAAATCCTTAGGCTATAGGTTGAAAAAGAACTTCCCCTCATAATTTGTAGAACAATTTTACTGTACATCTATATTATGTGTCACATTGAAAGCTGTGAATTAAAATGCTAACATGTGTTAAGATCCAGGATGGACAGTGTTACACCAGGCTTCTATGGCATCATTTTACACATGGTGATGGGTTGACTTTATTAGCACCACAATTTGGTTTATCGGTGATGCAGTGTCACACCTTTTCTGAAATGTGTACTTAAAAAGATTTTAAGACTCTCTTTTATGTTAACAGTTTTAGGTCCCATAAACAATTGTCCAATTCTCATGAAAATCAAAATGAGTTTCAACAATGAACAAAAAGAGTAAAGCAGCAAGTAGAATATTTTCAGACTTCATAGCCCTATACAGTAACTCTAAACAACCAGGGTGCAGAAGATATTAACTTGAGTCTGATTTCCAAGAATCTCTTGAATAGACACTTTTTGAGACATATAGAAACAATCAAAATGAGATAAGATGCTTTATCATCAACAAAGTCAAAAATAGTTGTATTTGGAAAATCTCCTGCTAGCATGAAGAAATGCCAATTTACCTTGGACATCGCATCTTGTATGTGTTTTTCCACCTGCAAAGAATAAGTGCAAAATATGAGATCTCTCCATGGACTTGGGAAACCAAGAATTACACAAGAATTAAGTGATCACCTAAATAATAGAGGAGTAATATAGATTTCTAGACTAGAGACAAATAAAAGGGTATGCATAAACAGTTATTACTGTTAATAAGTGAAAAGCAGTACCTTTTGCACTGCAGCTTGGGTAATCAATGGCCCCTGTTTGCAAGATGGAAAATCAAGCTTTGGAAAAATATAGAATTAAAAAAATAGAAGCAATCTTAAACTCTGGTTCTTCAATATAGTTCTATGAGGGGAAAATATTTCAATTTCCTTAAGTGGTGTAATTAGAGGTGGAGATACCTCATAATATCTTAAATTTTCGTCTGATGAAAAACTTTTGAGTATGAAAATAACAAAAATAATAAAACTGCATCACTAATTTCAACCAAGCGATCACTGATAGTGATTACAAATAAAATTATGCAAATTGACCATTCCAATGATTAGTCTCTAACACACATATGAAAATTCAAAATTCTACATCTATTAATTAAATTCAAATCGAGTTTTGTTTGTACATATCTACCAAGTAACAAAACAATCAATTATTTTACAACATTAAATAATTGTCTCTGAATACGCAAATGTTAAATAATGAAGATCCCATTCCAAATTAGACTATGTATATCTATGTAGTGGCGCTTGTTTGTGTTAGATAGTAGAATGCATTCTATGTAAAAGTCCAACTTGTAGATCACCTGCACAACACCTTCCTCCAAACCATTTCCAACTCTCATTTCCTGTACTGCTGTACTAAAAAGCTTTGCAAATTTTTCATAGATACCTGCACATGAGATTGAATTGAGCCAGGTAATATTAGATGTTTGAGCTGGTAAAACTTCAGAAAAATAACCTACAGCTGATTTCCATCGGTGCTAGAAATCACATGATATATAAAACCACTTCCATAAGGCAATGTAGAACTCTAGTCAATTTTTCAAATTTTCAACCTTGGATAGAAAAATCAGTTTAACCTTTGGATATAACGTAAACTTCAAGACAAGATATCTATTTCAAACATAATGAAGTAATCAAGAGAATTTAATTTCGGACAAAAAAAATTAATCTGTATTGAATCATCTGCGACAACAGTGAAGAACTTGTATAGTCCAGTTGATGTCCATAGAAATAAGGGAATTATTTAAAGATAACGAATCATAAATTCCTTTGTCGTAATGTTTTCTTTGACCTCCAAAACAGTGCTTTAAACAATAAAAAGGATAAATTAAGGTAATAAATAATTGTTGTGCCTGTATGTGGCCATGTGGGCCTTGAAGGGGACCCTGATTTTGATGGCTAATTGCATGAAACCTATGTGACAAATCCAGCTTGTAGTTTTTTGTGATCAACATTAATTTCCACTTTCAGTTTTGTTGTTACAATCTATGCTCCCTAGGGACGCATCCCCTACCCTAAATGCCCCCATCCCCTATAGGGGTTATTCTAGGGATGCTAGGAAGGGTAGGAAATCCCCTCCCTGTACCCCCCTTTTTTGCAATATCAAGAAACATATAAAAATATAAAGAGGATGGCTAGCTGTCCCCAAGACAGCTAGCAGACATCCAAACCATCCCAAGGATGGCTAGCTATGCCTTGATGTACCCAAGCACTTTTTTGGTGCTTTAAAAAAACACAATTTTGATTTAAAAAGGGGATGGGTTGACCACGAAGGTTTGTGTGGTTTCAAGGTCTTCATTTGGGCTTGGCACTACCCTTGTCTATTGTCCCCTTCCAAGGACTAATCAGGAGTGACCAATTAGCCCATCTTATTCCCATAGGCTAAAATAGAGGATCAGGGAATATCTTTGATTTAATTCTTTAATATTATCTGACCAAAAATATCTTAAGGGTAATATTATTTAATTAATTTAATAAAGTTTATAAAGTGACTTTAAGGGGGTTATTTAATGAAGTTTAAAAAAGCCACTGTATTTCCCAAGGTTTAATTAAAATATCAAAACAACGGGAATTTGAAAGGTCATTGGAGAGAGATACAAAAGTGCTTTTGCAAGCTCATTTTGATTATACTTGAATATTTTTATTTTGTGTGGATTTTGGAAGGCTTCTTGGAGCTCGAAACCTTAGGATGAAACCCTAAGGGTAACTGGATTCGGTGACGCAATAATTCTACCCTAGCCAATTTTTTGGAGAAATTGCTCAAATTTCTCATACTCATTCCCCAGGTAGAGATAAGAGATTTGTGAAGTCTCTTGCAGAGTTGAATTTCAGAATGAAAAGATTTTAAAATGGAGAATGCTGGAATGAGCAAAATATTATTTTATTGTTCATAAACCTAGCCATACTGTTCCAGTATTTGGGATGGTTTGTCTGTCTTAGTTATCATCTGTGTGAAAGTGTTTGATACTATTTGTGAAGGAGGATGGGTGTTTCATAAATTCCTATTGTAGCCTTAATTGTTCCAGCCACACCTATTGATGAGTCATCAGATTAAGGGAGGCCAATTTATTGGCATTTCTTGGGTGTAGCTGTTCTATGCAAGTCGCCATTATTTTCATTAGCCACCAAGGATATTACAAATCTGGCATGGGTCCCATTTAATATACCAACAAATGAAAAAAGCAGCCGCTACATTTAATAATACTGTCCATGATGTCTTTATTAACTATTCCTCTGTGTTAATAGAGAGAAAGAGAACATCATAATTCCTATTCAACTACCAATGCTCACAAAGGTTCTTTAATTTCTATGATGAATGATTGATCAATGTTATCATATGAATATTTGAATTTCCTTATATTTTAAATTTTTCCCGGTTTTTTAATAGTCGTCCCCTAAAAAATGGCCTTAAAAAAAATCCATCTCAAAAATGTTTCCCCCCATTCCCTGTTGTACCCATCCCAAAAACTTGGGGGTGCATAGGTTATAGCTCATTTTGTTTTAATAAAATCAGATATTTCCAAAAATTCTATAAGAGAACATTCCATGTTCCCTTGGCATGCTTAATAAGAATCTTGTTTTGGTAGCATAGGTTATAGCTCATTTTATTTCAAAAAAATCAGATATTTCCAAATATTCTAAAAGAGGACATTACATGTTCCCTCAGCATGCTTAATAAGAATCTTGTTTCGGTAGCATAGCTTACACATTCACAAGGGATAAAACTTTCTGCTCTGCGAAACAGTAGACCTTTGTAAAAGGCCGCCAGATTCGTTTTTCAAGACTTGAGAATCATAAAATATTCTTACACTTGCACTGTATGCATACTGCATAAATCAGATCAATGTTGAATTATTTGTGGACCTATCTACATAAAAGGATTCATCATTACCAGAAATGAGAAACCATAATCATAAGAGATAAGAAGATGTTATATAATATATTGTTTCCTATAATAGTATAAAATATAAACTATCAATCAAATAAAACATATATCGAATTTTTAACAAATCAAGAAAAAATTATGGAATATCATACCTTCTTGCACTAGTATTCTATTTACACAAACACAAGTTTGTCCAGCATTACGAAATTTGGCTGCCAGCTGTATAGCACAATTAAAGTTATTACAATGTTCAGAAAAAAAATATTAGAGTCAGTGGGCATTAAATTTAAATTAGAAAATATACTAAATTAACTTATTAAATGTACTATAATCCTCCCACTCCACCTATGACACTTCATGATTCAACATCTTCCTCACAGTTTTCAACAATTCTATATTTTATAAGATCAATGTTTCCTTGCTAAAAAGTGAAATATATTGATATAGGAAAATAAAAGTTACAAAACATCAAAACCCAGCAACATCAATAGAAGATTGAAATAGGTAAAGCCGGTCGCAGAATATCATATTATCCATGCTGCACAATAGTGATGCAAGTAGAGAAGCTAGAAGAAACCAAGCAGAAATAGCAAGATGATAAACTAAAAACTAACAGTGTGATGAACAGGTATTAGGATAGTGTTTGTAACTTTGTTCCCTTGGGAGTTTAATTGTTTTAAGATTCATCTGAGAAGAATGTAAAAAGGACTGCATATTTCAGAATCAACAGTAATAATAAACTAAAAACTAACAATACTAATGACCAGGTACTAGAATATTGTTTGTAACTTTGGTCGCTTTGGAGTTTAATATTTATGAGATTCATCTGAGAACAATGTAAAAAAGACTGCAGATTTCAGAACCAACAGTGATAATAATCTAAAAACTAACCATACTAATGAGCAGTATTAGGATAGTGTTTGTAACTTTGTTCCTTTTAAGGTTTAATAGGTTTGAGATTCATCTGAGAACAATGCAAAAAACACTGCAGATTTCAGAATCAACAGTGATAGACATGGGTATTGTGTCAAATGCACCTAAGGTGGTAATCACTTGTTGAGCATGATGGGGAGGAGGGTTTAAAAAATCTAAGAAGCATGGCACACAATTCAGCACATGTGTTGATCCTCTAGGTTTCAAGTCTAGGTGCATTTGGGTAATGAGGGCTTCCCATGAGAGGGAGAAGGCAGAGAGGGATTCATATTGTGTATTTTATGTCAAGGTCATACATAGGTTGGGTTGAGAGCAAAGTTACAGTAATCCTCAAGACTTGGTGAGTCTCAAGGCAAGCAAGCCTATCTAAGGCCCACGGACTTGTGATCCAAGTAATTGGTGAGTCTAGTCAAACTCACAGAGTCTACCTAAGTCCCGGTGGGTAGACTCACATTAGGGAATAAAAAAACAGGAAAAGTAAAATAAAAAATTAAAACCTATTCATGTAAAATGAACTCTACCACTCTAAAAGCACGCTCATTTCATTTGCAAGCACAAGTAGAAGAGAAAAAAAGGCAATATTAGAGCCAAAATAAGATGCCATAGAAAAAAATAATAGCACACAAGTTGAACAAAAAAAGTTTGATTGAATACTATTTGGACAAGTTTGTAGCAGCCCTTGGTTCATTTAAAGGAGCCTATAGAGCATTTGGAAAAACCCACCATTGATTTGGAATAGCCCACCATTGGTTTGAAGAAAGTTCTAAGAGATAATTTTGTATTTTGAATTTTTTTTTTTGTCTTTGTTTTTCTAGCTTTCATTTATAGTCTACATTTTTCTTTTTTACATTTTTGGTTCATGGAACAAAGAACAAACCCTAGCTTTTTTTAATCTCTTTTTATGAAAAAATCCTAGCTATTTTGTAAAAAAAAGTTTTAAAAATCTATTATATAACTGCAAATTCTAACTATTTTTATTTTTTCTAATTTTTTACCTTAATTTAACTAAAAATCATAAATGTTAATTTATTTTCCATTTATTTCTCATTGCAATGTATTTTACATTTATAAATTATTACAATGTTAGCCTAGATCTTTGAGCTGGCAGTGGTAGTGTTAGTGTTGGGACTAGAGTTTGTGGATCTAAATTACATTAATTGTAAGAGACCAGGTGTCTCTCAACCCCGACTAATATTCTGAAAGCAATAGTTTTCTTTGGGTTTGCTGGGTTTTGAAGGTTTTTGACTTTTTTTGTGACTTTTGCAATATGAGGTTTATGCGATTTTTCATAAAAGATGCCAGATCATATAGAAATGCAAAAATAATAATTATGGAAGCAAATGTCTTTCAGAATGAAGGCGAATAGCTTGATTTAATTTGCTATAAGGTTACAAAGCTATAACAAAGACATGCATACAAAAAAGCAATCGATATTTCTTTAATGAAGAACCTGTGATGCTTGCCGCCACCTATATGAGGTGATCGAAATGTACGGCCAGCTTGTGTGCAAGTTTCTCCCACCAACAAATGAATGAAAAACCCTCCAAATACCAAGGCGCCAACTTTGATGAAGGAGAGAAGCAAAAAGGCAACTCGTTTTGCCTCTAATGATAAAGACGCCCTTGCAGCTGTATGGTACTGCTCAACAACCAGCAATAAATGAATCCGTACAGCTTTGGAATGTGTTCCAGATGCAAGATAAATACGGCCAATGAAGAAGATTCTACTATGGAAGAAAATCAATCCAAACCCCAATTGAATCTCCACAAATATGCTCTGTTATGACTTTTGAATGAAGCCACTCTGATGGACAAGCTTCAACTGGTATTTCACAGCCTCAGTATGTCTGATTTTGAAGAGTTGACGTTCTCCAAAATCTGTTTGCAGAAACCCTTGTTTATCCAACTCCAAAAGTTCTCAAAGAGAAGACAAATTCAAATGATCATCAATAATGAGTTCGATTTGCCTTCAAGAGAAATATATAACTTTTCCTCAAAAGTTCGACCCTTTTCAAAAAATCAACTTAATTGCATTTAATAATATGATAATTCGCCCTTTTAGAGACTTAGGCAAATTATTAATAAATGGCGTCCTTTTTATAAGTGACTTTATAATATAAAGTCATAATAATAATTATTTAATTATTATTAAATGCTCCCTTATTCACCGTTTGCTCATCAAACTGTCAAACTGGGTCGAAATTGAGATGACCAACTGAACCAGGTGCTCTACCCGAAATAGTAACCCCTGTCTGCCTTACTATAAATAGTAAGTGTCTGAATATCACTTTGTAAGTCTCTGCAAAGGCCCAAACCTGAATCAACTGATGCAGTGATGTCTCGAGACTCTAGATAACTTCCAAGGACAACCCTCTAATCAAAACTGTCAGCCTACGAGGGTCAAATTGATAGGCTCACTCCTCAACAAACAACGTCAGCTAAAACGGGGACATTACATTAATGTATTGTGAATACACTACTCTAGGTTTCCAACCGTCATCTGACAGTATGGGTTGGAATTAAGACAAGCATGATGCAACAAGGACTGCAATCAGAGACTTTTGGTTTTATCTTACAATTCCATTTCACATAGTCAGGTAATTAATTATTATTTTTGTTTCAAAATATGTTGTTTAATTTCTTTCTCTTTAATTTTTAAATTTAGGGGTTTCTAAAATTTAAACTCTAAATTCTATAAAATTTATTTTTTTTTATTTTAATTGTTTTAGGTCTCTTTATTGGAGAAATATGGTAGATGTTGTAATGTTCCCTTCTCAGCAGTAGTCAGTTTTGATTTTCGTCACCCTATCCCGGAGGCTCGTAGGCTAGTCGGAAGTGGAAATTAGGGTTTCATGTGGTTTGGAAGTTTTTTTTGTGCTTTCAGGGGTTTGCATGCAATTGTTTTGCAGAGAGGTTTCTGGGTCTTTTTGGGTTTCAGAGAGCTTCAAGAAGGTGTAACATGTGTCTGCATCAGAGGTCTTTTCCAAACTTACTATTTTTAGTAAGTTGTGATGCCTGCCCGAATTGTGGCTAAAATGAGTTTGGAGTCACTAACTATTTTTAGCAGTATGCTATTTTTAGTAAGTGTTATTTCTGGCAATGTTATGTTTGGCAATAATTCAACAACTCAATGTAGTTTCTATTTCAAGCAAAGCAGAATCGGCAATTTGGTCTTCGGCACTTTTGGACTCTTTTTAGCAAATTCAATAATTTAAGTCATTCTTATATTTTAATATTTTTTTGGGCCCCATGGCCTAGGCAAATGACTTCATGTTGTTTTACAAGTGGGCCTTTGAAGTATTTAAAAGTGTTAATATTTGCCTAAGTGGTGGACGCCTAGGAAGAGGTGATCAAAGGAATTTTAAAATATTAATTTGTATTTTGAATTTGGGCATCTCTTTTTGGAGGGAAAAGGAGAATTTGAAGAGTCATCTCGAAAGTACTATAAATACAAGGCTTTGCTCCCTCATTTGGCATCCACTGCTTATCATAACGAAGTGTTGTTGAAATGATTTTAGACCCCTTGCTTCGAGGAACACATACGTCCCAGCTAAAACCGGTTTCGTGTTTGAGAGATAACACCTAGCTGATTGAGACTGCTTCTTCATCTAGAGGTTTCAAATTGAGCTTCACAATGAATTTTTTGAGTGATATTTTCTAATTTTTGGAGTTGCTGGTTGTGCTTAGCTGAAGCACATTTTTGGTTATTGCTCTCGGTGTGATTTTTGTTTGATTCTAGGTACTTGCTCTATGTGTATCCTTGCCCTAGGTGCCACATATCTCCAAGTTTCAGATTTTATTTTGAAGTGGCTGATTTTATAGAGAAGGTCGACCTCCTCTAGAGGCCACCCCTTGTCTATGCTTGCATTGGAATCCGTGTATGGGCATTTGGAGTTGCTTAAGGCCTTATTTCTTTGGGTTCTTGGATGCCTAGCTCTTGTAGTTCATTTGCTTTCAGTTTGTTGATGATCAGAGCTGCACTGGTGAAGATATGAGCATTTTGGTGATCTCTTAACTTGCTTGTTTGAATTTCAGTTTGCTATGTTTTCATATCAAACCTAATTATTCTAGTTATTTGCTATATTTCCTTGGTGTTTGCATTCATAATTGTAGTAAGAAATATTGCAAATCATTTGGTCTGATTAGAGAGTTAATTCTTCATAATATTGTTGTATGAGAGCTCAAATTGTAACGCTGATTCCAATAGTACTGATCAG
This sequence comes from Sequoia sempervirens, assembly GCA_007258455.2. Classification (NCBI taxonomy): domain Eukaryota; kingdom Viridiplantae; phylum Streptophyta; class Pinopsida; order Cupressales; family Cupressaceae; genus Sequoia; species Sequoia sempervirens. The sequence goes on along the minus strand of VDFB02000015.1, from coordinate 165,478,760 downwards.
CATTTATATTTCTGCACTTTACATTTTGTATATCACACTCCCGCTGAATAAGTGGTCGAGTTGTTTATCATTTCAGCTTGTTCTCTCACTCTCGCTGAACAAGTGGTTGAGTTGTTTACATTCTAGTTGTAATTCCGCTCCCGTTGAATAAGTGGTCGAGCTCTTATGGTCGGTTAACCGCCTACATTACTTTCTAGCATTACTTTCGGAATGGTCGGCTAGCCACCTGCAGCATTGTACTTTCATATCTAGTTTTTCATCTAACAATCCCCTTGCACCATATGCTCTCACCTCGCCCACATTAGGATATTGGTGATAAAAAAGTAAAGGGTTACCTTTCAGCTGGTTATGTTTATTGAGCTAACCTTAACAGATGCAATATTGTGTGTTGAAAATCAAGAAAAAAACTAAGGGGGATATTTCAGATGTCATTACTATTTGTGGGGTGGAAAGCCCCTAATGATGAGGAGATGAAGGGCTTTATTTTCACTCCAGAGGGGGTTGATATGAATGTCACAATTAATGAACAGCATGAGAGATCAAGGAGCAAGGGTTACACCATCATGGCCGATGGTTGAAAAGATAGAAGAAATAGAACATTACTGAATTTCCTTGTTTCTTCCTCAGGTGATTGTCCTCAAAATCTGCTGATTTAGTGATTAAGATTTTCAATTTCTACTTTACTAATTAACATTAGCATTTCAATTTTCATTGTTTCTTTCTCAAGTGGCATAATTTTTCATAAATCCATTAATGCTTTAAGAAACATAAAAAATTTGAATTCCTCTGATATTATAGGAGTCTTAGCTAAGGTTGGTGAGTGATGTAGAGGGAAAGGATTTTGCAAGAAAAGTTACCTTGTTCAATGACTTGTTTGACAAAATGTCTCTTCTAGTAGCCCTATTTTAGGGTAAATCTGAGGCAACAACAATTTATATAGAGGTGTTCAAGGATCTAATGACACTTTCAAATACCATTTAGGCAGTTTCAACTCCTAGAATTGCAACCTCCAAGCTGAAACAAAAACCCTTCAAAAAAAACGGTTACCAGTCCTAATTAGCCCTCTAAGTTGCTAAAACTGAGTTTTTTTAAATAATGCCCTCACACATGCCAAAATGGTACAAAAACTATTTGAACAATTGAAGTAGATTGCCACAAACCTACACACCAAATTTATCAATTGAGTAGGTATATTTCTTGCAAAACTCAAATTTCTTCCTTAAAACCCTAGGCAGGGATTTGATACGGGCAGCGAGTGAAAAAAATTGTTTAATGAGTTAATATTCACTTTCACAACCTCTAATCACATACATTAGGTCTATATAGACCCTTAACAACTCTAGCAACATGAAAATTAGACAACTAACTTCAAAATTTACTTATTTTGCAAAAATGGAAATCTAGAACACTAGTAACACCCTACCAACATACCTACAAACAAAAACTTGATTTCTTTTTTTTCAAACACGATACAAAACTAATTTTTTCCTTGTTTTGGAAATGCTTAAACATCCCTAACTACCTACCTCACATCCATGCAAACCAAAGTTTATTTACAACTTAAGCATTCAAACCCCTAATTAGGTACTTGGGATTGAGTAAAAACCAGTGTTACAAGACTCGCCTAGAATCGGCGAGTACTCGCGAGTCGCGAGGCAGGTGAGTGTTGGCGAGTTCGGCAGACTCGGGAGCCGAGTACTCGCCGAACTCACCGAGTCTAGCAAACTTGCCTAGAACCGGCGAGCCCCGCGCCTTAGACTCGGTCACAGTTGAGTGGAAATAAAGTGCAAAAAAAACATTTTCTAAGCTTCTTTTTTTCTCTTTTTGCTTTATAACTTGCCTCTATTCCTCCAAAAGGCACTTCATTTCATTTTCAAGCCAAGGAAGAGAGAAAAAGCATATCCCGGAGTAGTGCCAATGATGAATCATGATCATAAAACCTACAAAATACATATCCCTTGTTGCAAATCTTTGCATCCTCACAGTCAAAGCCACAATCAAGGATTATCTTGTTTCATACATTGGACAAACTTGTTTAGTATACAAGGTTGGCCATAGGCAAAGTTGGCATGCTACAATCATTGTACTGTTGAATACAAGTTAAGTCATAGTTAGCAAGAAATACCATTTTGATAATGCAAAAATGCATCAATCATGCCCTACACAGGCAACTCACAGAACAATCCCATTTATTGCTATGCTACCCAAGGTCAAACTAGAACATAACCATTTACCTTTTTACTTAACCGTTCCTATTTGTTAATGAGTTTGACAAAAAAAATGCAGTCTTGAAGGCTTCAAGAAAACTTTAATAATAAATTCCTCACTTGAATATACGCACCAATCATTGAGACAAGCAAATATCATGGCTACATCATCATCTAGGGCCTATCTTAGACACTAGTGCATGACTTGTCGCAATGTTGGGATGAGCAATGCAAGCTCCTCTGAGCCATAGACTTATATTTTCAGTTTTGCTATTTGTTTTGATGCCATGGACTTCATATTCCATGAGTTTTGTATACATTGGACAATATTTATATATCTAAATGTGTTGTTTCATTCAACTAAAATTTGTGTTTATACTTATGTGATTGATGTATGTTTGTGTACGGGGTCAAAGTAGTTTCTATTTGATTAGGTTATTGTGTCTTTAAGGTTTATTTATTAAAGGGTGCATGAAACAAGTTTTAAATCCTTAAAAATCTCTTAATTTCTTGGGTTTTCCAATTTGCCAATTCTTTGTCAAGTCCTCTTATGCAAACATCTATGTAATGTCCAAAACATCACCAAACAACTCTTGTAGCACTAGCACATCTTGCTGAATAAACTCAATCCCAAAACGGTGATGATAAATTTGATGCATCCATACTATTGGAAAGCCACCACCTATTGCTTCCCATTGTGCTACTCTGATACCTTACATCTCCAAAACGCAGCAAGTCTCCAAGTCCTGTATCAAATGGTAATCATCATGAGAGAACCAAGTAGAAGACCTGCCAAACTCAGAATCACCATCTGAGGTTGGATACCAGAACTAACTAGGACACTCCTTTGCAAGCCCTATTTGAAATCCCAATGCACTGAAAGGATCCCAAACGCAACAATCAATGCTCATGTCAAGAGTGCAGTCGATATCTAACTTGAAGAGAGGATCATCATTATGAATGCCATCTACTCCCGGAAGAGAAGCTGGATCGCCACTGTCATTCCATATGCAAGTCCTAGATGAATGAGTCTCCAAACTACGAACAATTTCAACCTCACATGAAGAATCATCATTATTGGAACAATGTGCATATTCATATCAAACCTCTCTTTGAATAAAAAGTATTCTAATGTCTTCCACCCTATTCTGTGTTGCTATGTTTATGTGATTGACCTTGTCTTTCACTTCTTGAAGGAGTCTCGCATTTGCAGCCACTAACCTAGCCTCCTTGGCCTTCCTCGACCACTCTTCATTCAACATTTCAGACCTTTTTACCTCTTCAACGCCAAAATACACAAAATAAATCCTCTTATGCTTGATATCTTCATGTCTATCAATGGGAGTAGGGCTGCCATCAAATGATGATATCACTTCATTGGCTTGTTCATGATCACAAGCTTCCTTTTAATGAGGATGATGATGTACCATGTTGCTGTTCTCAAACAAATCTGTGATGACTCATGCCATCGTAAAATGCCTCCTTCATCATGTGAAACACTAGTGGCTGCTCCACTAAATAGTGGATCAAATTCCACATCCTCCTTAATATCTTGGGCCTCCAAATCACAATTTGTTTCCTTATCATGATAGGATGAAGCAATGCAAGACTCAGTTAATGAAGCATCACAAAAACCCATATCCTCATTTACTTGCTCCAAATCAACCGGTTTGTCTTCAAACACCACTTGCTCTTCTTCAACCTTGAAATCCTCCTGAGGTGTCTTGTGCCCAATTTCTTCTTCTATGCTTTGATTTTTGTCCTCCCTAGGATTAGCTGTATGCTGGTCATCAACCGCTGCAAACTCATTGTAGAGGTTTCTAGATACCTCACTTGTAAAGACCTCTTGTTCCTCCTTCATTTCATTTTGTGATGTAGACTGCTTAGAGATGGAAGTCATATACCGAGATAAACTGCCTTTGGTTGCAGGGTCTGAAAGCAGTTTCCTTATTTCTACAAACTCTTTCAAAAGCTTATTCATACGTTTGTCCCACTGCTTCTGAGTACTTGAAGTAGCCATGATCAATGCCCAACAGGATGGTAGGAAACCGCTCTAATACCTTTGTAATGAGCCTAGCCCAAGCTGACTCAAAAACTCTTCTTTTGCTGCCTTTGGAATTTTGTCAAACAGTTGGTGTGCAAGCTGATATAGGCTGATAAGAACTTCTGATTGATTTGTTTTGACTTTCTTGTTACCAATGATGTTTCTTTGAATGTTTCCAATGGTATCAATGATTGCCAATGACAACTATGAATGTTTCTAAGATGAAATGCAATTGTTTTGATTTACTTTTCATGCATATAGATGACTGAAACTATTTGTAATATGCAGCTACAGCAACTAGAAATTATGACAAACACTTTGCATGCAACCTAAGGTGGCACTTAAGTACTTACAACCAAGTGGCATTAATACAAACACTTGGTATGCAATATTACAACATTATTTGTGCCAAAAGAGAACCCATTGTGAACTTTTCACACATCACCCCATTCAAAATGGGGACACCCTAATTTTTGCTCCATTTGGGTCTTTTGGTGTTGGTTTTGGGTCTGTCTCTCTTTGTCGGTTCTTTTGTCTGAAGATGTACTTGTCATTTGACCTAGATTTGAATTTTGGCCAAGTCTGGAGGGCTTTCTAGTGAATTAGGGTTTACAATCTTCAGACAATTTTGAGGTCAAATTGAGTTGGCTAATCGAATTCTAAGCTTAGCACTGCTATCAGGATGCTTCAAGCAGGCTCCCACTAAATTTTCACTAAATTTTGATAACTTGCTATTTTTAGTAACTACCAATTTGGGGCCTATTTTCTTGGGATTTTCAGATTCTGACAATTGCACTGCACATAGAACATTGTGAGCTACCTGCTTACAAAATTTGAGCTGAAACGGACAACTTACTATTTTTAGCAGTTCTGCCTTCAGAGGCCATTTTTAAGGTTTGCATGTTGGAATTTTCAGTGCATGTCAGCATAATCTTTATGGGTTTTCCGAGAGCTACGCAACGAGGTAACATGCAAGCAGAGATGATCACTTTTCAGAAACTTACTATTTTTAGTCAATGCTTGCATGTTGATCATCTTTCTGGGTTTTTCTAGGTTTTTTGAGATCTCTCGGGCAGTGCGACATGCAAACTCATCCGGCAGCTGATTGATCACTTTTCGGACACTTACTATTTTTAGCAGAATCACTCCGGCAACTGCCCAGCACTTCAGAATCACAAACATAGCGACATGTAACAGGAACGGGGTCAAATGGAGACCATTTGAGCAACATGCAAGTCAGATTAGGGTTTCCAACTTCGGGACCCAAAATGAGGGATCAAACGCCAGAATCTCCAAAAATCGGTGTATCCCATCACGATCAGTATCTTTGAAGGAGTCCACAGGTGAAATTTGAAGGTGATTTGAGCACTTACTATTTATAGTAAGGCACTTCTCAAATAGGGCTATAAATAGCAGGTCAACACAAGGCACCAGTGTGAGCAAGTCAAGCAAGTGATGAGGACCCCATGGAGCGAATTTCAGATCAAACGGAGTTGTAGAGGTTCAAAAATCAAGCACTTACTATTTTTAGCAGATCCATGCAAACGAATTAGGGTTTCCTAAAAAGTAGGGCGAAACATGAGGGTTACACAGAAGTAGCGTCCAGTCACAATCAACATCCTTCAGGCAATCTGCACACAAAGTTTGAGCTCATTCTAAACAGTTACTATTTCTAGTAAGTTGCTAAAAATAGCAGGTGCATGCAAGCATGAGGGGCCAACAGCTCAGTCACGTCCCGAGGATCGAGGCAAAGCGAAAATCAAGCCTTCCAGAGGTAGAAATCAGCTTGAAATGCAAAATTTGCAAAACTTTCTAAAAATAGCAGGTTAGGGCAAGTTGAAGTCAAACAAAAAGTTGGAAAATTCATCTAAGTCCTCAAAACTTGAAGCTCAAACATGAAAATCCGCCCTAGAAGCTTGAAGAGCCATGGAAATTTTACTAAGTGCTCGAAATTGGAAGTAGGGGTGGTGAAATGCACCTTAGGAAGCTAAGGGTTGATGGAAAATTCTTCTAAGTAATGCAAATTGGAAGCTCACACATGAAAATGCGCCCTTGGAAGGTTGGAAGGCTGAAAATTTTCTAAGTGTGATAAAATGAAAGCTCCTACCCTCATATGCGCCCAAGCAAGAATAATGGTGAGGAAAATTAACCAAGGTATTTGAGAATTCCTGTAGGCCTACCTAAATGCGCCCAAGCTTGTGAGGGGGGGCAAGGAGATTTCTTCTAAGGCACGAAAAGTGGCAAGAGACCTATCAATATACGCCCAAGTTGTCAAGATGAGTTGAGAAGTTTCTAAGTGATAGAAAATGGAAGTAGATCCCAGGAAATGCGCCCAAGGGTGAAAAGAAGATGAGAAATATGCTGAGGCAAGAAAAATTCCTATAGGACCCCCAAAATGCGCCCAAGAAGGAATAAAGGCAAGAGAATGTTTTAAGTGATGGCAAACTAGAAGCTCCCATACCTAAATGCGCCCAATGTGAAGGAGAGGTATAGATTTTTATCTAAGTGTTTAGAACTTCCTCCTCCACCCCCACAATGCGCCCAAGAAGGAATGGAGGCAAGAGAATGTTTAAGTGATGGCAAACTAGAAGCTCCCATACCTAAATGCGCCCAATGTGAAGGAGAGCTATGAATTTTTATCTAAGTGTTTAGAACTTCCTCCTCCACCCCCAAAATGCGCCCTAGGCATCAAGTTGAAGTAAAAAAAAAATTACTCAGGCATGCAAATTGGAACCTCAAGGATAGAAATGCGCCTTAACTAAAGGGAGAGGCTTGAAAATTAACTATGTGTTGAAAATTTGAAGCTCCTACCGTCATATGCGCCTTGACATGGAGGAGGAGTTAAAAAAAAATTCTAAGGCATCAAAAATGAAAGCTCTTACCATCATATGCGCCTTGACTACTTGGGGTTGATAAAAAATGGTTAAGTGATGGAATTGGAAGTCGGTCACCTTAAATGCGCCCAGCTGAAGGAGGATGAATTTGAAAATTTCGTAAGTGTCAAAAAGAGAAGAAATACGCCCAGAGATGAAGAATGAAGATAAATGTGATGGCAAAATATTTTTTCTAAGGTCTAAAATTCAAAATTAAAAGTACCCCTTCATTTGTAGACACATGAATTTGATGCTTTTTGAAGGGAATTTTCTTTTGGGTACTGGAGATTTCCAACAAGGAATTGATTTAAAAAATCTCCACACCTCGCCAAGGATTTTGAGATGGAGATTTTACTCGGGCGCTTGGTTGATGAAATTCTCTAGAGAAAATAAATTATTTCTAAGGCAGATAGGTTGGAAATTTGACTAAGGCAAAAAGGGGGTATCATGTGGGTTGGAAAACTTTCTGAACCAGAGAGAAATCAAATAACACCCTCTAAACGCACCGTCAAGTTGGATAAAGTTTCTAAGGCACAACTTCAAGGTACACAGGAAGCAGAGTACAAGATGGATGAAATTCTCTAAGACATTGAAATATGAAGCACAGGTGTTATACGCCCAGCCTACAGATGTTGAAGAATCATGAAGAAAGCAAAGTTGGCTGGACAGAAATGATGAACCCTATCAGATCTGGTGATCACTTAGGCCTTGGAGATCAAACATGGAGATCAGGTAAGTAAAGTGAATTTATACTATAAGTGTTTTGATGCTCTTCTTTTATTTGTTTTGCAGGATGAATATCGGGACCAAGGTAGGAGGACTTGAACTGATGGAGCGAATACTTTGGGACAGTATTGCAACTATAGGATGAAATAAGGTTACGTGTTTTAAGCCCCTCCATGATGTCTCACTTACGTCCAAATCATGAAGGGAGATGTTATCAAAAATGGCTAAGTGTTACACCCAACATAGTCAAGCGAGTGGCAAGGAGGAATGATTGAATCCAAGACAAGAAAATCTTTCAAGTTCAAGATGGAGGAAAAGATGAAGGCCCAGGTGTTGGAGACTAACATCATGACAGATTGAAGAACAAAGTAGAGAAATTCTCCTTAAGTGTAAAGTCCTTCGATGACCCAGAGGATGTTCTCCAGCATGCTTCACACAAATCAAGATGCAGTGACAGGAAGGAGAAAATCATCGTCAAGCAGGAGAAAGAGGTTGCAGGCTTGAAGTTAGATCAGGAACGTGCCTGCCATACCAGTCCAAGAAATTGAAGCAGTGGCGATCGGCCTCATCCAGTTTGGAGTCAAAAGAACAAGAACAATGTGAACACATTTCCAAATGGGAATCTTCTAGAAGGATGGTGGACATTAATGGCTCATTTATTACCCCACTCTTCTTGGTGGCAATTTTTAGGGTTAGGGCTTATGTGGCTCAATTTGAGCCCTCCATTTGATTGTAATCTGAGTCGTCCATTGGACTTGGCCAGCTATAAAAGGGGCATCCCCCCTCATTTGTACTTCATTAGATTAGAATAGCAGAGAAGGAATAGAGAGAGATTGATAGAATAGAAGGTAGCATAGTATAGATTGGTAGATTAGATTGAAAAGGAAGGAAAGTCTTCCATTTGAATACTTTGTAAGAAGTTGTTGTGAACTCTCTCTCAATAAAAAGAGTTTTCATTGATGATGATCTCTTCTTTTGTTGTGAGTAGCTAGCAAGGCTTCTTCGTCCTTCCAATTCACTTAGAATCTTGAAGTAGCTTAAAGTAAAGTAGATTTCATTTCATGGAAGTCGTTGGCAATTGTGGAATGTGGTGCTCAATTTGAACAAAACTTCACTTATCTATACTACTAGCGGGCTCGCTGACGATGTGTTTGCCTTGCGTGGTCAACTGGAACATTGTGAACTTAACTTCAATTATGGTTTATATGTTGGCATTCGTCGTTGTGATGGTGTCTTCATGTTGAATCATGATTTGAATACCTTTGATTACTCCTCTGAAGATTGCACCGGTCTTGTGGAAGTTGTCCGAAGCGAGGCAAAGAAAAGCTCGGTTGAAGCCTGCGAGAATTGATCGCCATGTCCCACACCTTAGAGAAAATTATAGCATCTCTTATCCCTGCACTCATTTAATTCAGTTCATTTCTAGTTAGAGTTAGGAAACTTGTACTTACCTGCCAAATCATTCGAACCTCGCGAAGCTCTTTAATCTACTGTTTGTTGTCCGCTGCTGAACGATTGCGTAATTCCCCTTGAAATACCAGCAAATCACATCGAGCCAACTGAGACTATCCACCGCCTAGAAGGAACCTTGGAGTTGATCACACGAACTTTCTCGCAATCTTAGCGTGTTGTATACTTTGATCAAGAGAGAATAGGGTCGCCGTTGGCAACTTTATTCTGTGTTGGTGCGGTCACGAAAAACACATCAACAGAACCTACAGCCAATTGGCATTTTGTCAAACAATTGGCATACATCCTCATACAATATTCAAATGTTCATTATAACTACCAACTAAAGATATCTTTATTGAAATACAATCCTTCTACAATGATGACAATGAAAAATGCCAAGACTCTTGGCTTACAATGAGATATGCCAATGATACTAAAAATCTGATTATGAATGGAGAGTTACAGCAGTGACTATTGATAAAGCTAAATGCATTAGTTTGAAATGAGAATTACAATGCTTTTATTGCAAATAGAGTGCCTAAGCTGAATGTAGATAATTAAGGACAAAAATCTGGAACTTGCTAGCTGCCTAGAATAAAATATTCGATTCTCTTTGCTTAGTGCAGATTTGTCTTCAAACTTGCAGCACCTAGCCTCCTCATCTTCTAACCATGCTTCAAGAATTTTATTTGATTTTAATTCCTCATCTAGCTGGAAATCGAACTAACTAGCTGGCCGCCCCTGTCCCTATACATCAGATGTGAGATTATTTTTATATATTGCCTCCAAGTCGTCCCCTTAGCTCCAAATACCTACACAAGATGTCAATCAAGAGAGCGCTCAACTTAAGAAAGGAAATCGATGCACTTGATAGTTTCAAAGAGTGAAATCGTTGACCCCAATGGACTGCTCATAATGTCTGATTTTTATATCGAAAGTGTACAAGATGCAAGTCGACCACCTTGAATGCCAATTGACGAAGACATGAACACAAAATTGTCTCCACAATTATCTTCAATTTACGTAAACCTGGAAGTGCAAATGTCCCAATCGAACTACCTCATGAATCGCCCAAATTTCTCCAATGAATTCGACCAAAAATGAATAGTCGTATGCCAGCAACTATCTCATCAAATCGAAAATATCTATGTCACCAAAACTTGACCAAAGGCCATGAAATTTTGCTTTGAAGTACAAGTAGAAAGTCTGAAGCAATTTTCTCAACTTTGCAACCCTTCAAGATATATTTCACTCCCTCAGTTATGCTATCAATAGGAAGTTTTCATTTCCTATGATAAAGAAGCAATCTACAGAAACCCTTGGCTCCACAAGATGAATTATCAAATATCAGTTATCTAGATGATAGGAAATGAGCTCCCCATGTCTATTTATTCTTTTCCTCAAGAGGTTGACCTCCTTCAAGAACTTTTCCAAGTCGGCTTCTAGAAGGAATATTATAATATTATTTTATTATTGCACTTTATAATAATATAAAATATTAACCAACTCCTAAAGTGCAATATAACATTGTAATATAAAAATAAAGTTTCTGAAAATACAAATATCAATGATGAGAATAGGAAAACCTTCATGAAATGGTGAAATGAGCCAACCAATCAACTAGGGTATTTGCCAAGCAACCCTCTTATCAAGCCCTATTAGCCTACAAGGATCAGGAATAGGCTAATTCCTCTAAACTCCAATGCTCATGAAAAAGGGGACATTACAACTTATTTGTCCAAACTTAAATAAACATCTCCTAACATGTGATTAAACACCTTACACTACATTTTAATGCAAATCTAGAACAAGATAAAGTGATGCTCCTACATTAGTGAGGAAAATGTTGTGCAAATATTTATAGATAATGCAGCAAATTATGTCATTCCAAGTAAACTTCTCATGAATAGGCACCCATCCTTATTTTCAACTTCTTGTCCTACTCACACCTTCACCTTGTATTGGAGGATCTTGACAAAATCCCGAGGATCAAAAGTATATGTGAAGCACAGTAAAAAAAGAATTGCAAATATATATACAACCATAGGAGACTTCCAGCGATTATCTGTGATGGTTCCTAACATATTAGAAAGGCGTTTAGTTGTACTCTTCGTGGAGGGACTATTGGAGCCAATGAGAGGATGGATCAAAGCATTTGACCCTCTCTCACTACAGGAAGCAATGAAGAAGGCATGCAGCATGGAACTTGCAGCTCCATCTAGCAAGTTCAATTCCAGAAATACTTCTTCATTCAAGGACAACAAGGGATTCAATAAAAATAAGGAAAAATCTGATTTTAAGAGTGATTGAAAGGGAAAATCAACAAAACCCTTGGATCGTGAGACTCTTAATGATTTGCGTAGGAAGAAGCTTTGCTTCTACTGCAAGGGTCCCTACGACGCTAACCATGATTGTCCTTTGCGGCCTAAGGGTAAGGCCAATAGAGTTATGTGGGCTTATTATGAGGATTCGGAATCTGAGAATTCCGAACCGCAAGAGAGTTCTGAGGAGTCAGAATCAGAGGCCTCAGAGCCTAAGGTGGGGGCAAAGTCAAAGCTCCAACTTCAAGAGGCACGATTGTCTAGCATTCAGCAGGAGGGATCTTTCAGACTTCGTGGAGTTTTGGCTGGTCAAAAGGTCATCACCCTTTTAGACACAAGTGCCACCCATAATTTTATAGATGCTAGATTTGTTGAGAAGCGTGGGCTCATAACCGAGGAGTTTGAGGGCATTCGGGTTAAGGTGGCTAATGGTTACACTCTCACGTGTGACCGTATGATTAAGGATCTTCCTTTGCGCCTGAATAATTATGAATTCAAAGCTGATTTCTATGTAGTGAATATGGGAGATATTGATTTAGTTTTGGGCAAGAAGTGGCTTCATTCCCTTGAGGAAGTTACACTTTGTCTCAAAGACATGGAGATCCGGTTCAAGGTGGATGGGAAGACTCATTCCCTGAAGGCCATTCGAGATAGTAACGTCAGGACTATTTCCTTCCGACGGATGGAGAGACTCATGCGTCATGACATGGTCGAGTGGGCTGCCGAGTGCACTTTGACACCTACACAGGAGGGACAGCATAAGACCGAATATCATCCTAACATTCAGCAATTGAGAGTTAAGCATGGGAAGGTTTTCAGTGACATTCCACCAGGGAGACCTCCAGACAGGGGTATTGAGCACATCATAGAGCTTGAGGAGGGCGCCAAGCCCGTCACTAAGCGGCTTAAGGATGAGATAGAGAAGACTATCAAGGAGTTGCTTGTTATGGGTCACATTCGACCGAGTAAATCACCATTTGCTTCTTCAATTGTTCTAGTGAAGAAGAAAGATGGTACACTTCGTATGTGCATAGATTACAGAATCCTGAATAAGAGGACTATTAAAAACAGATATCCCATACCCCGTATAGATGAGCTTATTGATGAGCTCCATGGTGCCTGTTACTTTTCGAAGATAGACTTGAGATCGGGATATCATCAGATTAGAGTTCGTGAGCAGCATGTTGAGAAGACCGCTTTTCGCTGTCATTGTGGACACTTCGAGTTTGTGGTTATGCCATTTGGGCTAACCAACACTCCAGCGACTTTCCAGTCCACCATGAACAGGGTTTTCCACTCACATTTGAGGAGATATGTACTTGTCTTCTTCGATGATATTTTGGTCTACAGCAGGACATGGCAGGAGCACTTGGCTCATTTGGATACAGTACTCAGCATTTTGGAGAGGGAGTCCTTGTATGCCAAGGAATCCAAGTGTGATTTAGGGATGACTGAGTTGTTATACTTAGGCCATATTATCAGTGCAGAGGGAGTGCAGATGGATCCTGAGAAGATCCGTGCTATCATAGATTGGCCTACTCCGGCAAACCTTACACAGTTGCGAGGATTCCTTGGGTTATGTGGTTTCTATTGCAGATTTTTCAGTGGATATTCACGCCATGCAGCACCTATGACAGATTTGTTGAAAAAAGGTGCATTCATTTGGACTCCTGAGGCACAGGAGTGTTTTGTGAGGTTCAAGGAGCTGATGACTACATGTCCAATGTTGGCACTGCCAGATTTTACGAAGCCTTTTGAGCTTCAGTGTGATGCTTCTGGTGAGGGCATTAGAGTGCTTATGCAGGACAAGCACCCGATTGTTTATGAGAGAAGAAAACTCAGAGGACCAGAGAGGGTTTACAGTATATATGATAAGGAAATGCTGGCCATAATGCATGCCTTGGCCAAATTCAGGCAATATTTAGTGGGCAGTAAGTTTTGTATTAAAACTGATCATAATAGCTTGAGGCATTTCCTAGGACAGCGGGATTTGAATGACCATCAGCAGAAGTGGAAGAGTAAGTTACAGGCATATGACTTTGATATCACCTATATCAAAGGTACATAGAATGTTGTTGCTGACGCTCTTTCACGCTGGCCATATCTGAGTTCTATGGTACAGATTGCAAAGGATTGGAGGCACTTGATTGTGGCAGAATATGCCAAGGATACATGGGCATCTGGTATTGTTGAGGGATCTACTGTGGACACCTGGTAGACACTTGTAAATGACTTGATCATTTACAAGAACAGGATTTTCTTGATCCCAAGGTCAAAGAGGAAGAACACCATTCTGCGAGCTTTCCATGATGTACCTACAGCAGGGCATCCCGGGTACTTTAAGACATACAGACAATTTCGGGAGAGATTTACATGGAAAGGTCTTAAGGCAAATGTTCTTCAGTATGTGCGTGAGTGCCATGTTTGTCAGCAGAACAAGCAGGAGAACACGTATTCGGCAGGGTTGTTGCAGTCACTTCCGATACCTGACAGGAAGTGGGAAAGCTTGTCGATGGATTTTATTACGGGCTTGTCTAAAGCCCAAGGACCATATATGTAGTTGTGGATCGGTGGACGAAGTATGCCCACTTCTTTCCGATCACCACTACTTACACAACTACACAGGTAGCAGAGGTATTTTTCCGTGAGGTTTTCAGATTGCATGGGTTGCCTCGGAGCATAGTTAGCGACAGGGACAGTCGGTTCCTCAGTCACTTCTGGCAAGAGGTGTTCAGACTTTGTGGAACCGAGCTTACACCGAGCACCAGTTACCACCCGCTGACCGATGGTCAAACAGAGATAGTGAACAAATGGGTGAAAGGCTACCTTAGGAATTACATTGCAGGGCAGCAAAAGGCGTGGGTCACTTGGATACACTTATGTGAGTATTGTTACAATACCACCTATCACATGACCATTCAGATGTCCCCCTTCATAGCGTTGTATCAGTATGAGGCGCCTAGTTTTCTTGATTTGCTACTGAGTGACAGTAGAGTGTTGAGTGTTGGAGACTTATTGCATGAGAGCCAGGACATTATGAGGGCTCTTAAGGAGAATATTGCTAAGGCACAGAATCAGCAGAAGCAGTATGCAGATCAGAAGAGGACAGAGAGATCTTTTAAGGTGGGAGACATGGTATATCTTATGCTGCAGCCCTACCGACAATCTACTCTCAGGAAGAGTGGGTCTGAGAAGCTCAAGCCACGGTATTATGGTCCTTTCAGGATAGTAAGGTCCACAATGTTTTTCATGTGTCACATCTCAAGAAGGCGTTAGGACATCGTGTGGAACCTTCAGCAGTATTGCCTCCCTTAGATGAGGAGGGAAAGTTGATTTTAGTACCTGAGTCAATCCTGGAATACAGGGAAAGACAGCTACGCAGGAGGACTATCAGGGAATATTTGGTGAAGTGGAGAGATTTACTAGTGGAGGATGCTACGTGGGAGAGTGAGGAGATTTTGCAGCATCCGGAGTTGAGATTGCTTGAGGACAAGCAATTTCAGGAGGGGCGGACTGTAATGTCCCCTTCCAGTTGACATCTCTCAGTTCTTGAGATTAGCCTATTATGTGACCCTCGTAGGCTGATAGGTTGGATAGAGGGTCTTGTTGAGGCATGGCTTGGCTTCAGTTATCAGAATCATTCAGTTTGGCTTTCGTTCGGGGTCGTTTGGACATCATTTGCTTGACTTACTATTTTTAGTAAGTGGAGACACTCAGCGGAGCACCCCTGCTATTTTTAGCAATATGGTCTGGTCATATGCAGATTCAGTCATTTATCATCCGGCTTCAAACGGTTCATCAATTGGACTTATATTGAGAGAGATATTAATATTTATTTGCCAAAATAAATATTAATTAAATTGAAGCTTATATTATAAAGTTATAATATAATTAAATATTATAACTTAAGTGACTTTATGGAAGGGGTCGACCATCATGGAAAGGGGGCCAAGTTCAATTATTAATTATAATTATTTTGGTCGCCCAAATTATGGAATTATTAAAAGTGAAATTCAATTTTTATTTAAATGGTGTTTTTTGAGAGAAGTCGACCCTCTTGAAAGAATATAAGGTTTTCACTTGTGAAAACTTCATTATGAATTGCTTATGATATTGATTTCCAGAATTCCTCTTCCAAAGAACGAAGCCTAGGGTTTACCGTTTTCTTCTGCATTGGAGAACGAGCCATCTTCAGTGTCTGCAGTTCAGAGGCTGTGAAATATCAGCTAATTTATTGCCTGTCAGTGAAATAGCTTCATCCAGAAGTTAGTACAGAGCATATTGAGAAGTTGTCATTCAAGGTTTGATCAATAATTATCCAGAGACAGTGTTTTTCTTTGAGCGGCTGGTTGATATACATCTAACATCAGTTCCAAGAGTGTACGGATTTTATTGCTGCTATTTGGAGGCCGTACCAATCAACTTGAGAGCTGTACTTTGCATTCTGGCCTGGACACCTTGTCGTCTGGTCTTTTGTCTTCACAAGATGGGACGCATTGACTTTTGGAATGATCTGCATCAATCACGAGGCTAGAGAAATCTTTTCTGATGGTTGTCGTACTCAAATCTTCATCATTAATGGCGGCTGCAATAACCAGGTTTTCTTAATAAGAGTTATTGCTTTTTACTATGCATGTTGTCTGATCACAGTTGTAAACAGTCTAGAGGAACAATTAATAGTTTGGCATCAATATATCAATTAGATTACATCATATTTAGCACTGTAATATTTTATTTAAATTTTGCAAGCATTATCTTTCAAAATCGCACTATTACCTTTATATGCAAAAACCACAAAAAAATCAAAACGACAAGAAAAACAAGCAAAAACAATCAATTCTAAAATCGTGAGAAAACGGGTTTCTACAGAAACTGCCATTGTATTAAGTCTTAAACAGCTGCAACAAAGAGATTACATGCAACCAACATACCTAGAAACCTCCCGATTAATTAAATAAGGTAGATTTGTACATGCCAGGCAAGAATTGTTGGATTTGATGAAAATCAACGTCCCACCTCCAGATCTGAGTTTCTCCTACGCAGAAACTGCATCAAAAGCCTTGAGAGATCAAGGCGTCCAAAATGGTAACAAATGCAAGCCCAAAAGAAAGGCATTTTAGCTTTTTGGAGAAACACTCCACCCAAGAGAAGTACGGCCAGCTCAAGGAGAATGTACGGCCTCAATAGGAATTCCAAGATCTTTATTTGAAGTAGGATAACTGATGAAGAATGGCGTCCAAGGTTATTACGCACTCTCCCCTTATTGGAAACTGGAAAATACTTAATAGAAAACTCTGATGAAGCTCATATAGACTTTTGAATTGAAGCCATCCCTGTAGCAAAGATTCAACTAGTCTTTCACAGCCTCAAGTCTGCAAAGCACTGAAGATTTCTCGTTCTCCAATGGAAGGAATTCACTATAACCCTTGTCTCAAACAAATGCATAGAGAAGTAAAATAGAAGAAATTTCAAATGATCATCAATAATGAGGTTGAATTGCCCCTTTTCTCCTTATATCCCCAAAAAGGCATGCATATCAAGAAAGTCACGACTATTTGGCATTTAAAATACATTTAAATGTATTAAAGTCACTTTCAATAGTCCATTTTGCACTTAACCAAGTGGGCGCACCTTTTAATTGACTTAAGTGATTTTAATTTTCACTTTATAACCTTAAGTCATCACTTTAATATATTTAAGTGGCTTTTTACTTTTACAAAGTCAATTTGACTTTATAATAAATCAATAAGCTAAATAAATAACTTAACCACAAAAATACTGATAACTTCCTCCAAACTCAATATTTTTCCGTGCTATCAGAAGCTGGTGAACACTGAACTACAAACGCCTGCACTGAGTCCAATACTAAAGTGAAGGAGTGGGAATGACAATACCCACCAAAAACGGCCACTGACCCCCTAACCAAATCCTGTCAGCCTACGAGGATCAAAATAATAGGCTAACCATTACAAAACAAGATCACGCTAAAAATGAGACATTACAAAGATCATAGACATAAGTTTATATTTCCATTATAATTTATTCATTTTTGTCAATATTTCCATTTTATTTGTTTTTTTATTTTCAAGCTCATTTATGTTAATGTTTAATAAAATTTCAGTTCACATACCCTTATTTAGTTGTTCTTCATGTTGATGTTCTAGCTATGGGCTACATACTTCCGCCATGTTGTGAACAATAAATTCATATAGCCTAACGGCTATTCATTTATTACATTAATCAAAGTGAAGAGGCGCTTCACTTGGCAACTATTTTATTTTAATTGGGCCGAGCTTCATTGTAATTCGCACCATTCATGTGGCCGACCTTCATTGTAATTTGCACCATTGTAATTAAATTTTCCATATGTGGCTGATCTTGTTCTTGAAGAGGTGTGACCTTTTGATCACATTGTATATATACAAGTCCATTTCTTTCATTCAAGGCATCAAGCAAGTTCGATTTATTCATTCCTTCAAGTGCGAATTTCATCAAGAGCAGGTCAAAAGTTCTTTAAGTGCAGATTTTCATATCAAGGAAGAGAAGACTATAATCTGTTATTGCATCTAGAGTTGATGCTGGATATTGGCCTTGTAATTGGCCTCATTGTAAAGAGAATTGTTGCCATTATTTATATATATAAGAGAGATCTTTGTTGTTGGGTTTTTCTCCCTCAAGTGGAGGGTTTTCCCAGGGTATATGTTCTGTTTATGTGTCTAAATTAGAATTAAATTTCTGCTTTTATATCTGATCTTAAATCTAACATGGTATCAGAGCGGTTCTAGGAAAAGATCCAATCAGAATTGGTTAACCAGAAACTCAATCACGAAAAAAAAAAATGTGTTAAGTATGGTTTTGAAGAATGGTAATGACTATATATTACTAGGACGTTAAAGAAGTCCAAATCAAAAGTCAACGTTGAGAAAGTCAAGCTCTTGTTATTCTAAAGCAATCCTTGATTCCAACAATAGGGTCAGTTTTGTAGAAGAGGAAATCTACAGATGATGGCTATTTTCAATATTTCCTAATTCTCATCAAATTTTGAGGGCTCGAATATTTTTGAGAATTAAAATTTAGGCGAATATGAATAAGAGTCGGGATTCAGCCTCAACAAAGGAAAGCCACATGAATAATTGGACGGAATTGATACTGGTGATTCCTTAACAGATTTGTTGATATTGAATCGTCTGGCAGAATAGAAGGCTACAAAGAGCGTTGCATATAGAATTAATCGTGAATAAAGCTAATGAAGGAGCCGTCAGCCCTGGAGGTAGCCATTGCCGCATATAGTCTGGAGAAAGCCAATTTTAATATTTTGATCGCCAAAAACTTTGGTTTTTGAATATGCTTTGGTCTGAGCCATCAAAGCAAATTAAGTAGCTTTAATATTCATATCAGGAGCTTTTTTTGAGTAGCCACCATTTGATAAATTAGAATCATTGATAACAGATGAAATCAAATTCTAAATTATATTGAGCTTCCGGGAAGATTTTGGGAGACAAAATACTCTTGATATAGCGGAGTAAGGAGATATCGGGATAGAGAATATAAGAGCAAACGCCATTGGGAATAAGTTTTATGAATGTGAGTTGTTTATATTTGAATACATGTAGCTCTTTATCGGAAGACTCTGGGAGTTGCTTGTGTTTGATGCTTATTAATAAATTGTATCTACCATGTATATTAAATGAAACTCAAGAGAGCTTTAAAGATTATCAATAAGACGGGATTTTCATCAAATTGCCGATACTCAATATCAATTTGTGAGTTGTTGGGAGGTGATAAGGCGCAGGAGTCTAGATACAAGACACAAGACAAAAGACATGAATCGTGGCCAGTAGTGTAGCATTCATTTTAATGGTATTGTTTATAGCAATCACAACCTTTGGACATGAAGGATGAGATGCACCAAATTTGCAGATACATGAGTCTCTGAGGATGATGTGGCATCAATTTTTGAAGACTCTTTGAAGTCCTTGTCTTTGTAGAAGCATCATAATTCTTCAGACCACATTCAAATATTAAGGAGATCGCTCCTTCTTGCTGTCAGGTCTACGTAAAGAAGAATAAGTCCAGCAAATCATAGCGTATGTTTCGGTGGAGGAAAGGCTATGACAAAACAAATACTGGAGGCCAGTTTAAGAGAGAACATCTATTCAATATTGATGAGATTTCACCATATAATTTGAGATCTGGGAAGCATTGGTGCCTTGGTTATTATATGTGTTTGGAGATGATCTGTGGGTCACTGCAAACTCCAAGATGTGGCTCCTATGATAGGTGTAAATTCAAGGATGGCAACACTGAAGATGGCAAAGATGAGTCACAGCCACAGATTCAGCTCTATCGTGTACCATCAATTAAACAGATAAGTATTCTTTTTACCTTTGAAATCACTTTCTTCTGGGCTAAAATTCAGTCTGCTGAGTTGTGCAAATCTGCAATAATTTTGTGATTAGTAAAAGGTCGTGGTTTCTTTTCAATAAGTGATCTCTAACACAAGATCCCTTGGAGATACCATTCGTTCATTACAAGTTGCTTCATGCCAATTGTGAAGATCTCTGAGTGTGACTCTGAGATGAAAGGAGAACTGCAATTTCGTTGTGATTGGATGGTCACATCGATACCATTCTCTATGTGCATGGATTGTGATGGTGCCTTGAGAGGCCTGGTTCTATGTTCAATATGCTGGCTGCATAATGTGTCTGAGAAATCAGAGTTGAGCAGATTGTCTTGTTGTGATGTTTTTCACACATCGCCCCATTGCAAATGGGGACCCCCTAATTTTGGCTTTGCTTTTGGTTTGGTGTTGGTTTGTTTTTGCTGTTGTCTCTCTCTCGTTCTGTCTGTCTTTTCGGGGACGTTCTCGTCTGTGAGCTTTAACATGAAATTTGGCCAGGTCTGGAATTAGGGTTTTGGTCTTTTGGTCAGTTCAGGGTTGAGTAAAGTGAATAAATTGAAAACCAAGCTTAACATTGTTGTCAGCATGTTTCCAGCAGGCTCTCAGCAAATTTTCATCCGATTCTAAGGTACTTTATTTTTAGTAAGTGTGAAATTAGCGATTTGTCAGCTATTTTGAGATTCCACATCCACACAGTATAGCCGGCTTGCATGCCAAATTTGAGCGAAAACAACAACTTACTGTTTTAGCAGTCAGGCCGGAACAAATTCCAGTGCAGTCGAGTTTTCTTTGCATATACATATTCATACTGGGTTTTTCAAGATCTTCGTGATGATGTAACATGCAAGAGATGACCACTTTCAGGATTCATCTTCCGAGGCTATTTTTAGGGTTTGCATGTCGAGGTTTTGCATGTCGGGTGATTCCTGATGGGTTTTTCGAGAGCTTCGCGATGGTGTGACATGCAAACGAGATTCTCACTCAGTAAGGAACTTGCTATTTTTAGCAGTTATGTCCCAACAGTGACTTCCAACCAATTGAGAATCATGAGCTGTCGCAACCACAGAAGCGCAGACAAACGAGTTCATTTGATGCATGCAGGGCAATTATGGTTTCCAACTTCGAGCCTAGAAATACGTAAAAGTCAAAATTTTCGAAAACCGGTGTAAACCATCGCGATCAGCATCCTTCAGGCTATCTGCTGGTGAAATTTCAAGTCGATTGGAGCACTTACTATTTATAGTAAGTTGATTTGGAAACTGGCTAAAAATAGTAAATTGACTGCATGCGTCAGTACCAACAGGCAGGCCACGTGGTGAGGAGCGCCTCATTAAAATTTCAACTCGATCGGAGCAGTGGAGCTAACAGAAACAAGAGGTTGCTATTTATAGTAAACCACCTCCGGAAATGGGCTAAAAATAGCAGGTCAGCTAAAAATGGCAGTGTCAACAGGACCACGAGGTCGTGGGGATGCAGTGTGCAAAATTTCAAGACATTCCGAGCTTCAGAGACGCAAAATCAGAAGACTTACTATAAATAGTAAGGCATGGAAGAACTGGCGAAAATGAAGAAAAATGGCTAAGGCATGAAAAGTTCATCCTGCTCTCATGCCAAAATGCGCCCAACTCAAGGTAGTGGCAGGCAAAAATTTTCTAAGTCTGAATTCATCCTCTTGCCTTGAAAATGCGCCCAAAGGAGAATGGAGAGAGTTTAAAAAAAAAATTCTAAGGCATGAGAGAAATCCGCCTCACCCTCCTAAATGCGCCCAAAACACAAGGAAGTCAATGAAGTTCATCCTGCAGGCCTAGGAAAATGCGCCCACCTTGAGGATTGATTTTGAAAAAAGTTTCTAAGGCAAGAACTCGTCCTCCACCACCCCCAAAATGCGCCCATCCTTCTCATGTAGCAAAATGCGCCCAACTTGCAGTTGAGTCAAAGCGAAGTCAACTTTTTTTTTATCCTCCTACATGGGCAAAATGCGCCCAAAAGCTGCCATGTGAAGACAAAATCTAGGAAGCTAAAGAGTCACTTGTTGAAGGCGTTGAATGTTTTCATCCTCCTCCACATAAGAAATGCGCCCAAAGCATGGCAAGTGAAGACAAAATAAGGAAGGCAAGGTGGCGTTGCATGTGTTTCATCCACCTCCCTATGCTAAATGCGCCCATGCAGCTAAGGAGTCAACAAGTCAACAAAACTCATCCTCCTCTCACCTCAAAATGCGCCCATCCTCTTCCCTATGCTAAATGCGCCCATGTTGAGGAGTTAAAAGGTAAGTGGATGGAGTAAAAGGTGGTAAATAAAGTGAAGGATGCTTCAAGGCGTGGTAAACTCAAGGTAAATGCTGGGCGTTATCCTCCATCATGTGCAAAATGCGCCCAAGGTGGTAAGTCTTAGAAGATTTTTCTTAGGCGTGGTGAAAGGTGATGAATTCTAGGCGTGGTTTTTGATTTTCCTCCATCAAGTGCTAGGCGCCAAAAGTGATGGGAGTTATAAGGTGTTAGAAATTTCCTAAGGCATGTGAAGTGTGAGAATAAAATGCTAAGTGTATTATGCGCCTAGAGTGTGGAGTGAAGTGTGAAGTTAAAACGAACTTCCTAGGCATTGAAAATGCAATATGTTGAAAATATTTCCCAAGGCGTGATTCTCTTTTCTCAGTGTGCTATGCGCCTTAAGTATGAAATAAAGTATAAGATACGTGATGAAATATTTCTAAGGCGTTGGGTTTTCAAATGAATATTTTTCAAATGCGAAGATGTTGGAGGATAAAATGTGCCAGGCGCCTCTAGAAAAAAATTTTCAAAGGTGATTGAGTTGGATATAAAAATTTTTAAGGCAAAATTTTCCAAAGAGATGATTTCAAAAATTTCTAAGGCATGAAGTATTCCCTTCCTCTAGAAAATATGCCTAAGTCTGGTGAGATGGTGAATTTTCCCGAGTTCAGAGTGAATTTGCCAGTGAAGAAGTCAGTGAATGCCAGCTCCACTGGATGGGTAAAAATTTCTCAAGTCAGAGCAACAAGAAATCTTCACAGATGTGAAGAAAGGATTTAAATTTCAATGGGAAATAATTTTCTAAGGTTCAAAATTCAAGAAAATTAAATGAACCCGTTCGTCATGCACCCATGAATTTGACGCGTTCTGGAGAAAATTTTCTTCTGGGTATCGAAGATTGTCGATGAGGAGTTGATTTTAAAGCCTTCCATGCTTCGCTGCGGCCTTCAGGATGGATATTTTTGATGGGCGCCAGGTTGATGAATTTCCTAAGGGAGATGTGAAAATTTTCTAAGGCAAATGTGAGGAAAATGTGTTTTCAAGGTGAAAATCCTTCGTGAAGATAGTTTCCTTGAGCCAGAGGTGGATAAAATCAAGGTTGTCAGAGCTCCAGCAGGTGAAATGAATTTCTTGAAGATGCAGTTGAAGTTGATACTGTCAAAGGGTGATACGCCTTTGAAGAGGGTGGATTGAAAATTTGGCTAAGGCATGAAGAATTTGAATGCGAAGTTGGCTGCTGGAGGCGATGAACGTGAAAATCAGGTAAGTAAGTTAAGCTTACATTATGAAGTGTTCTAATGCTTCTCTCCTTGCTTGTTTTGCAGGAGGAACGTCGAGATCAAGTGGTGATGACTTGAAGTGGAAGCACGATAAAGTTACAAGTTTCAATCTCAAAGGAGGAAAATTTGCAAGAAAATGGCTAAGTGTTAAGACTTAGTATAACTTCGAAGTGACGAAGATGAAAACCCTCAAGTGGAAGAAATCAAAGAACAACGCCAAGAAGAAGATCGAGAATGGTGTGAACGCGTCTACAAATGGAATCTTCTAGAAGGATGATGGTGGGCATTATGGCGCATTTATTACCCCACTCTCCTCTGTGGCGGTTTTTAGGGCAATATTATTTAGGGCTGAGGTGGCACGATTCTGGCCACTCTATTGATTGTAACCCTAGCCGTCTTTTGGGACTTGGCTAGCTATATAAAGGGGGAGTCCCCCTCATTTGTAATTCATTAGAATTAGATTAGACATTAGATAGTAGACAGTAGACATTGAGAGAGTATTAGCATTAGAATTAGATAGTGTAGCATTGTAGAGCATTTTTGCATAATTTGGAGAAGAGAGAAAGTTTTCCCTTTGAAAACTTTTGAAGAGATTGTTGTGTAACACATTTTATGATAATAGATCTTTTCATTGATGATGAAATTCGTCTTGTCATGAAATGCTAGCAAGGTTTCTTCTTCCTTTCGTATCCAAGTAGTTTAAATTCATGCAAGTAGCTTACTTTGATGTGTGGTGTTTCATTGAGATAGCTTCGCTTTACTCCATACCACTAGCGGCTTGTTGATGATAAGTTCGCCTTGTGTGGTCAACTGGACATTATTTTGTGTTTAACTTCGGTTGTGATTTATATGCTTATATGCGTCGTTGTGATGGTGTATGCATGTTAAGTCATAACTTGAACATCTTTTGCTATTTCCCTTGAAGATTGCACCGA
Source organism: Sequoia sempervirens (assembly GCA_007258455.2). NCBI lineage: Eukaryota > Viridiplantae > Streptophyta > Pinopsida > Cupressales > Cupressaceae > Sequoia > Sequoia sempervirens. The sequence continues at coordinate 165,454,251 of VDFB02000015.1, read as the reverse complement.
TTTTGCTGAGGCTGTCCGACGGAGGCTAGGTGAAATCCGGTTGAAGTCTATTGAAGTGAAGCTCCACATATCCTGCATTTAGAATAGAACATAAACTTCTTAGGCCCTACACCCTTTTCAATTCAGTACTTTCTGGTTAGAATAGGAAACTCGCACTTCATAGGTAAATCTTTCGAGCATTTGAATCCCTTTCTCCACTGCCGAACAATTCTGTAAGTCCCCTTGAAATACCAGCAAATCACATCGAGCCAAACTGAGCCTATTCGCATTAAAGGAACCTTCGAGTTGAACGCATGAACTTTCTTGCAATCTTAGCGTGCGGAATACTTTGATCAAGAGAGAATAGGGAAGCCGTTGGCAACTTTATTCTGCGTTGGTGCGGTCACGAAAAACACATCAACATGTCTCTTGTTGTGCTGAGATTAGCGCTTACGAGAGGAGTAAAAGATGGAAGAAAGATATATCAGAATCAATAAAGATAAGTCCTTTTATCCCTTTAATTTGATCTTTTGATATTCGCTATATACTTCACTTATAGTTTGATTCTTATATATAAACTATTATTAATCCTTTAAAATGCAGGTTGAATCGAGAAACAATTGAATGAGTTTACTCAATGACATTCAAAGGGAGTTAAAATCCGAGGATTCAAGGCTCGAGTTGAGAGCATGTCCAAGAAAAAGATTGAGATTCTGTCAATGGAGGGATTTCACTTCCAGAGGATTCTTTGCAATCTCTATGGCAGGGATCAAGAGGGGGTTTTGTGACTCACTAAGATGAAGTGAAGGTTGCAAGGCCGATGCTAAAGTCCTTAGAAGACCTCTTCAGCTGCTGAGATTAGAATTTCACAAGACAGTTATCTAGATTTGATATTGGTAGCTCCGCAAATCTATTCAGAATAGAGTAATCTGGGATGAGGTCAAGGAAGACAGACCTGAACTCTCTACAGCACCAGAGATGTGCACTGGAAATCATTTCTCTAAGGCAAGCGTTGCAAGCAATCTTGGACGAAGAGGTCAAAATGTTGATGCAAGTACTTGAAGATTCAGAGGGAGCCTACTGAGCCTAAAGAAGATGGCAATCCAGTTGATCTTGGTTCTTTATGTTGATGATTTATTTCTTACTAGAGAAGACCACCTCATTATCAAATGCAAGGAGTTAGCTTCTGAATTTGAAATGAAGGATCCTAGATACATGCATTACTTCCTTGGTTTAGAAGTATGGCAGAGGCCTAATGAGATCATTCTGAGTCAAGGGTAGACATCCTGAAGAGATTTGGTATGGTGAATTGCAAATCCATGTCTACGTTGATGGAGACCTAATTGTAGAAGTTAAAGGAGGCTGCAGCTAGTTCAAATCTAGTACATCCTATTATGTACAGGCAGTTAATTGGATCAGATATTTGCTATGCAGTGAATGCACTTAGTCAGTTCATGTGTGAACCAAGGCAAATACATCTAGTTGCAGTAAAACATAACCTGAAATACTTGCGTGGCATAGTTGGGTATGACTTGAGATATTCTTCTAGTGTGGACTTGAAGTTGCATAGATATTCTAACTCTGATTGGGCAGGGTGTGTTGCTGATCGAAAGTACACCTCTGGATGTTGCTTTAGTTTGGGCTCTACAATGATATCCTGGTGTAGCAGGAAGCAGTCTTTAGTGGCACTAAGAACCACAGAGGTCGAGTATATTGCAGCTTGTGTGGCAACTCAAGAAGCAGTGTGGCTTCGGAAGCTCCTTGCAGGATTGTTTGGACAATCATTGGAGCCAACTGTCATTCATTGTGATAATCAAAGTTGTGTGAAGCTTTTTGTCAACCCAGTGTTTCATAACAGAACTAAACATGTTGAGATCAAATACCACTATATCAAAGATATGGTATTGAGGGAAGCTATCCAGCTGAGATACATTAGCACTGATGAGCAAACGGCTGATATTCTCACCAAGCCTCTCTCCAAAATAAAGTTTGTGTACTTTCGAGACAAGCTTGGAGTTGTGGAGAATGAAGCCCTAGCTGAGAGGGAGGCTCAACTTCAGTGATCTTCTGTGATTTGCTTTAATGCATTTCTCTCTGTGAGAGAGATTTGAGGTGCAAGCCCTTGTTAATGCATCTTTCTCTCCAAGAGAAATTTGAGGTGAAAGCCCTTGTTCCACCCTCTGGGAGTAGCCATGGTGGATGTCATGTTGAGTGACTCTATGACAACATCACGTGAGAGAGTCTGTGATAATTTTCTTGTACTTGTGTTTTTCACCCTCTCGGAGTAGCCATGGTGAATGTCATAAAGAGATGACGACATCACGTTGAGTGATTCCATGATGGGCACTTGTGCACATATATCATACATGGGAGTAGCCATGGTGGTTGATATCACGTTGAGGTGATATGTTCCTCTCCACATATGGGTGTAGCTATTGTGGGTGTCATGTTGAGAGAGTCCATGAAATTGTGTATCGGAAGTATTCCTCCCTAGCTAAGAGGGAGTGTTGATGTTGTAGCTACGGGCTACATACTTCCGCCATGTTGTGAACAATAAATACATATAGCCTAACGGCTATCATTTATTACATTAATCAAAGTGAAGAGGCGCTTCACTTGGCAACTATATTAGTTTAATTGGGCCGACCTTCATTGTAATTTGCACCATTCATTTGTAATTACTTTTTCCATCTGTGGCCGACCTTGTTCTTGAAGAGGTGTGACCTCTTGATCACATTGTATGTATACAAGTCCATTTCTTTCATTCAAAGCATCAAGCAAGTCCTATTTATTCATTCCTTCAATTGCGAATTTCATCAAGAGCAGGTCGAAGGTTCTTTAAGTGCAAATTTTGATATTAAGGAAGAGCAGACTATAATAAGCTATTGCATCTAGAGTTGATGCTGGATATCGGCCTTGTAATTGGCCTCATTGTAAAGAGAATTGTTGCCATTATTTATATATACTTCCGCCATGTTGTGAACAATAAATACATATAGCCTAACGGCTATCATTTATTACATTAATCAAAGTGAAGAGGCACTTCACTTGGCAACTATATTATTTTAATTGGGCCAACCTTCATTGTAATTCGCACCATTCATTTGTAATTACTTTTTCCGTCTGTGGCCGACCTTGTTCTTGAAGAGGTGCGACCTCTTGATCACATTGTATGTATACAAGTCCATTTCTTTCATTCAAAGCATCAAGCAAGTTCTATTTATTCATTCCTTCAATTGTGAATTTCATCAAGAGCAGGTCGAAGGTTCTTTAAGTGCAGATTTTGATATTAAGGAAGAGCAGACTATAATATGCTATTGCATCTAGAGTTGATGCTGGATATTGGCCTTGTAATTGGCCTCATTGTAAAGAGAATTGTTGCCATTATTTATATATATAAGAGAGATCTTTGTTGCTGGGTTTTTCTCCCTCAAGTGGAGGGTTTTCCCAGGGAATATGTTGTGTTTATGTGTCTAAATTTGAAATAAATTTCTGTTTTATATCTGATCTTAAATCTAACACTTCACTTTGCTAATCGGAGAAGCTTGCAATGGGCTATACTTATGAAGGCATGGATAAGGCCAAAGAGGCCATTAGATCCATTTATGCTAGGGTTGAGGATAAATATCATCCTATATAAGACATCATTGATCAATGATGTCACCTTCAACATCAAAATCCCTTATATGCAACTGTCTATTTCTTAAATCCAGCATTTTAATTCCACCTAGATTCCAGAACCAATGAGGAGGTTTTGAGTGGGTTCTACACAATCTTAGAGTGGATGGTACCAGATCCTCAACTTTGAGCAAAGATAATTTCTCAAATTGAGATCTACAAACTTGCACAAGGGGACCTCTTTGTGCAAGACATATGCAAGGCAACTTAAATGACATTGCAACCAGCTAAGTATATTAAGGGTATAATTTAAGTTTAAAAATTAAATTAAAACTGTCCCTTTTTTTGTGTTGATGTTGAAACTCAAAGTTGGACAATAAGATTGAGTTTTTTCCTATTTCCAATGCATTCTAAGAAAGGTTTCGTTCTAAGGTGTCAAATATTCAAAAGTTTCTAGTTCATGTCTTGAGCCAACCATGAAACGCTCCAGGATGCGAATGCAATTGGAGTATGTTTGAGCAAATACACTCCAAAAAATTCAACAAGTTGTCAATGCAAAGATTGAATGATCTTGTTTATGTTCATTACAACTTGTGCCTCCATCACAAAAAAAATATTGGGCATAGACTTATCTCTCATCACTCTAGAGGAGGTTGATCCACAGTCAAACTAAATCAGTGAAGTTGAGAATCTCGTTTCGATGAGAAGAACCTTGCATGGGTTGATCAAGCAAATCTAGAGGTAGAGGCAGTAGCCATGGAAAAAGAGGAGAATAGAGCACAAGTAGACCCCTTGGATGTTGGTGTCACCAATACACAAGATTTGTCATAAACTATGGATGTTGGGATGAGTGATGCAAACTCCTTCGAGCCATACTCCTATACTTTTTAGTTTTGATATTTGATTTGATGCCATGAATTTCATAATCCATGAGTTTTGTATACACTTGACAATATATATATATATATAAAATTTCCTTTAGCTAAAATCACTTTTATACTCATGTGATCAATCTATACTTGGTATGTGATCAAAGTAGCTTCTATTTGATTAGTTTATTGTGTCTTTAAAGTTTATTTATTGAAGGGTGCTTGATACAAGTTTGAAATTCTTAAAAAAGTATATATTTGATGGTTTTTTCAATTTGTCGAGTCTTGGCCAAGTCTAAGTGTCGAGTCTAAGATCGGATCAAAAACCAGCTTGCTAGGTCTAAATTGAGTCCAATTTTTGCAACTATGGTTGAGTGTTTCCATCTACTCCTAGTGTTGTTGTAGGAAAGACCAATTATTTTTCTTTAAAAGGAAGAAAGTATTGAAATTCTTTAAATTGCAGCAAAATAAATCCTCAAAACAGCCAAGTCAGCATTAAAAGAACTTAAAATGAGTTGGCTAAATGTAATATATCATTGATAGCTATAACACATACAAGAACTATCAATCATCCATTATACACATGTACCCAAAATAAAAAAATTTGCTTCAATAAGGCATTTTGGTAAAAATGGTCTAAATCTTGAAAAATTCTTGTCAAAAGTCAATTTTAGGTCAAACAAAGCATGGGCTTTTTGTGGGTTTATTGTCAAGAGCATACTTGCAAATTTAGAAAATTTAGAAAATTAGGGTTTCAGGCCCCTATTTTTAGGAAAACCCTGAACAATAGGACCTTTCCAGAAATAACTCAAAATGATTTTGATAGGTCAATTTCACTACACGATCACACTGGTCAAGTCAAAATCACAAAAAAGTCAGTTTTACTCTGGTGGTTCTATTTCACTTTTTCAAGAGAAAAGATAGGACCTTTGAGGTCAACAATGGCAGATGGTCAGTACCAAGTATCAAGATCTAAGCTTTAAACACTGCACAAATGAGTCTATGGCAAAAGATGCTCGAAAAGTGTTATCACAGAATCTAGCAACGCTCATTCCATAGATAACCCCCCTACGAAACTCGTTTGTTTCATAGGTTCATGATGTTCAAGCACGCAAAATGAGGCGATTTTCAATCCACCTCAAAGTGCATTCCAAAGTCTCAAACAGTTTGTTCCTCTGCATTCATCTAGCGAAGACCTTCGAAACGAGTATCTTCGCGAACTCTCATTGTTTATACTTAGTGAAAATTGTCAAAAGTGTAAAAGCTCCAGAAAAAAGCACTCTAACATATTGAAAAAAAATTCTAAATGTCAAAAGTGCAAAGGCGGGGTTTTTCAACACCTATGCATTTTAGTGAAATGTCAGCTTGGTGCAAAAGCGCTGATTTTCAACGCCCTTGCACCAAGTCTCTATACTTAGTCATTTTAAGTCCTGGGCGGTGATTTTTGTCTCCAATGCACCTTTCCCAGTTTTATGCCATTTATCTCACCTTAATTAATTTGCAATTTATGTTTCATTTATTGCATTTGCAAATCACTTAAAAGTGATTTTAAGTTCACCTCACTTCATTTCGATCATCTTTTTTCATTCTTCATTGAGTCGAGGACTCTTTATCGACCTGCGAACTCGTGCTTTGGTATTTCTTATTGATTCGAAGCTAGAGTTTCTTTCACATTTTCTGAAGGTATGTCGTTTTTCATTACTTTCCCTTACATTCAAACTTTTCTTGTTTTCCGTTTTCGTAAGCTCTGTGGTTTCATTTCATCTTATCTTTTTGTTTCTTTGTGATTTAGGGTTTTTGAAACCCGTCTTTTCTTCTCCAAAACCCGAATCCAAATCCATCGTTCTTCATGTCGCACTGGTCTTTCATTATCCCCTAAAGCATTTTGGCTATTTTTCGTGCCCTCTTCCAAGTCGTGCTTTCTTCTTGCCTTTTGTTGGGGATTTGATTTGTCTTTTGTGCGCACCCTTGTTTCTCCTCTTCCATGTCTGTTGTTTTCTTCTCTGTCTCATGTCGTGTCTTTTGTTTCTCTCATTCCAAAGTTCTTATCAAAATGTTAAAACATCTGCGGGCTTGAATGAACTCATTTCAAAGATCATGCCATATCAACATTGAAAGACACATACAATTCCTTGGTCGAGCGGTGTTTTGAACACCATTGCACTTTGTTTGTGTTTTTCACTAACTCCTAGTGTAGGAGCGGTGAAAATTACTGCTCCTACACTGGAGTGATCTCTCTAGATGCCAAAGCGCTTAATTTTCCTGCCACTACACTTAACATCTTTTCTCCACAAGACAAAGTGTCAAGGCGCTGATTTTCAACACCTTGACACCTTTTTGCAAACTATCATTCTAAGTGCAAGGGCGCTGATTTTCAGCACCCTTACACCTGAAGTTATTTCCCTAAGTGCAAGGGCGCTGATTTTCAGCGCCCTTACACTTTTGATAGCTTTTGTCATCAACACTTCCAACTTGTTCTATCTTCACTTTGAACCCCGTTCTTTCACTCTCGCATCGTTTTCCGTGCCTTGTCATTCGTTTCATGCTTACTCAACATCATTGCTTGCTTCATGCATCCCAATGCTACTTTTTCGTCTAACATTTGTTGATTCACCATCTTTGCAATTTCTTTTGAGATCTCGTCAAGGGATCCTCAAAGTTGCATCTTTTTGATCCAGTTGCTCTCAAATGATAGCCAAGAAACCTCCATCGTCTTCTAAGCCTAAAGGTAAAATGAAATACAAGTACCAAGGTGTCTATCCACCTACAGTGGTAATTTCAAAGGTGGCTGAAATAAAGGACACTGAGGTTGGTCATCAAGACCTCGTTGATTTCGTGAAAAGGATTGAGCAAAAGCCTCTTGAAGACTCCCTAAGAGCCATTGTGCATAGTAATCTACATCTGGTGTCCACGTTCCCTACTTATGCACACAATACAGAGTTCGTCCTCCAAGTTGCATCCCATTACATCAGGGAAAGCAGAAGTGTGATAAATTCCTTTGGGTAAGAGATTGAGAATTGACCCTGATTTCTTTGATATTGTTTTTAGAGTCCCACAAATGGAGAAATACACTAAAATTTCAATACAACAAGCACAGGAAGACTGGACAAAATGGAGCAAGCTCGAAACATGTACAAACAGAAGGCAAAGCATTATGCCACTGTTTTAAGGAGACTTGCAGGATCTTCAAGTAATGCACAACTGTTGGCAATGGTAAGTGCTAAGGACCCAGTTGTGAAGAAGGCTAAGAAGTTTTTCGCCAAAGGTAGAGTGTTATATGATTTTATTAATAAAATTGTAGAACATGGTTCTCAGATTATAGTTGTTGCAGATGAAAAAGCAACTCAGATAAATTACAATCATGAACACAAAGTTTCATGAAGATGAATTACATTTTGACTTAGTCAAAGTTAGGTGAGATTTTCCTAAATTAGCTCACCTAACTTCCCTAATTTGATCAATAAAGAAGAGAATTGCCTACCAGACTTTGTGTTGGAATCGATAATCTTGTGGATTGATCTTGTTGGTAGTGGTTAGTAGATGAGATTTGAAGGGATTCAAGTAATTTATGTAAACTTTCTGTTACATTCCTTATTTGAATTTACGTTTATGTTTGGATACTTTTGTTGAAAGATCTACAAGACTTTGTGCTTGTAATCGTTCATGTTTTCGAGGAATTGTTGTATCTAAGAAGACTTTGTGCTTCTAATGCAACAAACGGTACATCTCTCATAGATCCATCGGTGAAAAAGCTATGGAACGACTTTGTGCCTTCGCGACCTTTCCTCTTTCTTTTATTTGTTTATTATTATCATACCTGCTATCTCTATGCTTTGCTTCGACAAGATAAAGGTATTGGCATTATTGCTTGTTTTTAGTTTAAAGTTATCTTGAATCAGAACTTCCAACTGTGAAGCATTGTAAAACATCTTCTCTGAAAAAAGAGAGAAGCATGAATGTAACACACCCCCCCCCATTTCGTAAGTGTAGTGTACATTGTGTAAATATTTAATTAGTTTTACCATAGCTTCTATTAGCAGTAAGAAGGGTGCCTCCCCTATCTGAGAGGAGAAATTATATCTCACATAGTTGTGGCTGAGGTCTAGGTTGTGTAATCTATTGAAAAGATGATTACATAATTTTCACCCAACAAAAAGATGCTTCACGACGGAGAACTTCAAAAGTTGAAATTTGCTAAAAATATTTTAAGTTTGGAAGATGCACGCCTTACTACAAAGGAGATGCCTTGGCAATCAACTCCTTGGTCAACATTTTCAATTGTTTGTGCACAAGAATGGTGAAAGCAATCACAATGGTGAACGCAATAGCATCGTCAACAACACGGTCAACCCAATCAAGCAAGACGGTGAACGCAAAGCGCGAGGAGGTCAAAATCATCAAGAAATGACTAACTTTGGAGCCCAAAGCGCCCCTGGTGGCCAGGGGTGCCCATGAATTCAAGAGGCCAACTGCAGTTGTTAAGAACTGCAAAACCAGTCTTCTTCAAAATTCTGCTAGATTTCCAACAGATTGTCAAGCAAATTCACCAGATTCATCAAACACCGGCAAACGCAAACAAAGGCGGAAGATGCTGAAAGTAAGAGTCATAAAAAATGGATATCAATCAGGGGAAAAGTGCCCCTATAGGCCAGGGGCACCTAGGGAAGAAAGCAATCAGATGTCAGTTTTTGGATTGGTTATCTCCAGATGATCTTTCAGGATTCAGCCCATCTTTGCAACAAATTTGTTCGCCAGTCCACGAGACCTATCAAACAACAATAGTTTTTTATCAAATGAGCACGTAAAACGAAAGATAGATTGAAGTTCATCAGAGCAACTGCACCCCCGCAGGCCAAGGCTGCCCAACATTTTGAGCACTCAGATGTGGTTTTTAGTAGTTATCTTCTTCAAGACATTTGCTCAAAATCCTTCCAGCTTCGCGATGAATCCAACTGCCAGCTCACGGGACCTATCAAACACTCACAAATGAAGCTTAAGCGCAAAAATGCTAAAAGTCAAGGCAAGTTGGAAACATGAAAAGCTGACTAAGTATAGGGGAAAATGCACCCTTCTAGCAAAAGGCGCCCAGCTTTTTGGAGCACCAAATGCAACTTTCGTGCTTCACAGCCTCCAAGAAATCCTTCTTCGTCTTGATCAATCTCCGCGATAAGACCATTAGCAAATTCAATGGAGCAATCAAACATCCGGCAACGAAGACCAAACTAGAGCATTTCATGAAGGGTTATAAAGTGGAAATTGTGTCTTAGAAGCAAAAAAGTGCCCCTGCAGGCTAGGGGTGCCCAAGAATTTAAGCCTCCTGAATCAGTTTTCAGAGCTTGCAAAATCAGTCATTCTTTCCAGGGTTCTTCCAGCTTCACGATGGATTCAACATCCAGTTCACAGGGATTGTCAATCACCAGCAACTGTATATCGAAGCAAGAGAGGTCAAATTGTAGAAATTGAAAACCATCCAAGAAATCGGCTCTCGCAAGAAAAAGCACCCTTCTAGGAAAATTCACCATCAATGAAAGGCTTTATTATGAATAGCTTTTGTGACAATCTCTTACAAAATTCTCAAAGGGAGAATTCCCCTTCTTCTTCAACAATGCAAATGAAAACTATTCTAACTCAAAATTTCTACTCTCTATTCTGCTTCACTAATTGCTCACTACTCTCTGATTCTGACTATGACTACTCCGTACAAATGAGGGGGACTCCCCCTTATATAGCTGGCCAGTCTCAACCGACGGTCCAGATCGAATTAGAATAGAGGGCTCAGATTGAGCCACCTCAGCCCTAGACGAGTTTTCCCTAAAAACCGCCAGAAGGTGGAGGAGTGGCGTCATAAATGCTCCCAAAATAGCAGATTCCTCCTTTGACCACTTATGAGCAATTAATGCCCACTACCCTTCTAGAAGATTCTCGTCCATGACCCGGATTCCTTTGCTCTTCTCTCGGACTGCGTACGCTATGAATCGTGCCAACACTGCGTCGACCTCTTCCTCAGAAATTGATGGAGTAAGATTCAGCTGATACTCCAAGATGGCCACCATTTGCTCATGCTTCTCACAAGACTTTCCCCAAGTCTCGATAGAATCCTGCGTGCTCTGAATGATTGTTGAAAACGTGGAGATGTTTTCAAAGTCCAACTGGGAAAACGTCCTCATCTCAGAAAAGAATGGCTGCAACCTTGCTTTTAGTCCTTCTGCATCTACCTCCTCATGAGTTAGCCTCCTCGCGAACACTGCCTCCGACGTGTTGAGGATACTCTCGTGAATATTCCTCATAGCCTTTCTGATCCTGGAGGATTCCATAGCTGCAGTGTCAAAGAAACTCTTCCCAGTGAACGCCGCCGAATGCCATCCACGAAAATCATACCTATCACCCGCCTGGATTACTCCTTCATTAATCAAAGTCTGCGTGGGCACACGCATCAAAACGGCAAGACGAGGGATAGTTTTATCCTGGAAAATGTGGGTGTCTCCCCAAGCTTGCTCAACATCGTCCAGGCGTGAAAGAATACCAGAGGCATTTTGAAATGCTGAGACCAGATCCGCCATAAACTTTTCAGCCTCAGCACGGACACCATTTATCCACTTATCTCCTTCTCGTACAGCCCTCTTCACTTCTTCAAGGCCGCTGATCGGCTCCCGTGGCAACTCTAGTGGAAGCTCTGCTGCTGGATTTTCTTGAGCAACAGGATGTGCGAGATGTTGCACATACTCAACCAACGCCTTGTGCTCTTTCTTTAATCTCTTGTACTTTCCTTCCTTCTTCACTAGCCTATCCTTCAATGCCTGAAATGAACTTTCGGCTTCTTCCACTACTTGCGCTCCGGAAGGACGTCCCAACCCAACTGTGGTGATCGTGTAGTTCTCCGGCACTGCATTACTCAAATCATGGTCTTCCCTTGGGACAGCGATATGAAGGCTGCGGGACCCTGCCTCATTAGTTTCCATCCTTGTATATTTTCTTGCCCTCTTCCGCTTAGGCGACTTGCTTGTTCTGTTTAGGAGTTCTTCCATTTCAACTGCCAGGTCCGCATCATCATCTTGGTCTCTTCTGATCGCCTGTGAGAGCCAATTACGCTGAATATCATAAATGATGAGGGGTTGCTCTTCAGTTGCTTCTACTTCCCGGACTTCTTCTCGAGCAGTATTTGGCTGAGGCTCGATTATTTCAACATTTTGATCACCTCCCTCATGAGTCCCAACATCTTCCTCTCCGAAGGAAAAATCGAAGTGGGTTTCGATATCCGATTCTTCCCCTTCATCCCGCTTACTGGCACCTTGAGGATCATTGACACTCTGAGTATCTATTTCTCTCGGCATTGGTTGGTTGACTTCTCCAACCTCCGGCCCTTCATTTCTTCGAGCTCTCTGGTCTGCGAATAATGAGACTTCACGCACACTAGAAGAGTGAGTCACCAACTGAGTGGATGTTGTGTCCTCTGACCCTTGAGGCTCTGGCTGAACGGGCTCCCTTCTGGATTTTGGACCTCGTGTGAGCTGCTTCTTCCTCTTCGCTAACACCGGCGGCCTTTTATCACCCATGAGGTCATATGTGAGGGTGACTGACCTCCTCCTTAATCTGTTAGCACGCTCATCCACCCAAGCCCTTGTAAAGGTCATGACGGGAATAGACAGAGTGTCTAAATCCCCAATCTCTGGTTCGGCCCAATCTATTGGTGGCATCGGTGTGTTCTTCACTGCTTCATAATCCGGATGGGTGACCCTAGTATCTTCCTCAAGTTGATCTGGCACCTGAATCACTTCACATTCCCTGATTAACTTTAAAGGCAGCCTTGAAAACATTCTCCTTCTAATTTCATCTTCACTCCCAACATTCGCCCAAAAGTCTTCCAGGTGAGCCTTGTGTCTGTACTCCACTCCTTGCACCGTTCCAATCATTCCCTTAGGGTCAAAATCTTGTCGGCTCGTATGAAGAGTCAGCTTGTAGAATTTCAGCTCGTCCTCGGCCTCTTTAGCTGCTTGCAAGGTAGGGCATTCCTCAAGCGAGTTTCCCAAAACAATGGGAAAGTGCAAGCCTCCCTTCTTCTTTCGCCTTATGATCTTGTCATAGGCCATCAATTGCCTGGACAACTCAAGTAATATCATTCTGTTAGTTGGATACCTTGGCAACTTGTAAACATATGAATCGTAACCTGGAAGCCTCAGATAGGTAAACTTCGGGAATTGGACGAACCAACACCCATATTCTTCGATCAGCATCTGAGCCTCCTCGGATATCCTCTGTTGTAGCCTCTGCTGAAGGGTTCTTGTGATGTACATGGTAAAAGCATCATTCACTCTCTGAAAGTCACCAGTGTGAGTAAGATGTAACTGTCTGCAGGACTGGTGAATCTTGAACTGATTATATCCGCAGCCAATTGGCTCCTGGTACGCCAACCCTCTATACTTGGTCATTCGAGCGAGCATGTAAATAACATACGAGCTCATGTAAAATGTTTGTGTTCTCCTGAGATTCCTGAACTGCTCATCGATATTATCACTTATCATTTTCGCCCAGTTTACTTGCTCTTTTCCTTCGAGCACTGCACTGATGTAGAAGAACATCCATGGCTCGAACGCAAACGACTGCGGGCTGCCGTTAACTCTGCTGAGCAGCATAATTATGTCACAATACTCTTGCTTCAGCTCCTCTGAGATTATCTGCTTAGGTAGCCTAGCAGCAGGAGGCTTTGGCTTGCGCATCCACGTGGTGTTTATCCTTTTCATGTACTTCTCAAAGGTTGTGGCGTACATCTTGTCAGCCTTAGCCTTGGATTTATACAACATATTATCCGTAGCAAGTATCCCAAACGCCTCGCCAATTGCATCAGGAGCGAAATTGGCCATGATCATACCATCCGGAAAGGTGATAGTCCGATCCTCGGAGTTGTAGAAGTTGGCGCATTCTAGGATCAACTCGGGACAACGGACTACTGGTTGGAACCCTGCTGCTGCGTACAATCCGCTTTTGACGATGTTGCGTGATGCATCTGTTGGAAGATTTCCACCCTGTCCATACATTCTGCGTGTGAAGGCCTCGAGGTTGAAAGACCCGAGGTTAGTGTCCGTCAAGTTGCCAAACTTTGACACAATCTTCGACTCTGGAATGAAGGACTTCTTCAGACCCTTGATAATTGCCTCCCTGGAGGCGTTTTCTTTGCCAGCTTCGTTGTTTGTAGCCTTATCTCCAGCCTTGCTAGTTCCAGCAACACCAGCCATCTGCAAAACAGAAAGCAAACATTACACTTTGAACTTTTAAAATAAAATCACGTGAGGTGGCTGGCGGCTGGAGTTGGCTGCAAGAATAAATACAAGTTAATAGCTTCAGCAGCCAACTTTGACTTCTCGATAATTTAGACTTCGTCCTTCAACAACTTGCAGTCGAAAGAAATATTCAACTCCCCGTAAGAAATTAACTCCAACAATTTGAGCTTCGGAAAACGTGTTAAGTTTCAGCAACGTTTAAATCAGCAACTTCGAATATTTAAAATCAGCAAACTTGCAAGTTATAAATTACCATGTTTTAAAATCAGCTCTTTGACAGTTATACATCAGCAACTTCGAAGAGTTTAAATAAGTCTGAAAGTTTTAAACAAGCAAGTTCAAATCAACAAGCCTCAACAATTTAAAAGCAACTTTTCGCGAGTTATAAATCAGCAACTTCGAAAAGCAATCTCAAATTAGCACTTCGAGAGTTATAAAACAGCAACTTCGAAGAGTTCAACAAATTAAAATCTCATTTGATTCAAACATTCAGCAACTTCCGAAAATTTAAAGCTCAAGCAATTTCGAATTCAAAACAACTTTTGACCTCCAGAACAAACAATTGATTTCAGCCTTTTCAATTTTAAACTTCGAAAACATTTCACTTTCAGCAAAATATTGAATCTCAGCAACTTCGAGTACTTACCTCAGCAACGTGAAGAAATAAAAAAATTCTTAACCCTTCAAATCGCAGCACCTCGCAACTCTGAATCTCAGCAACTCCAAGAAATTCAACTTTCAGCAACTTCAATCTCTTGCAAAAAAAAAATCGAACTTAACACCCCACACTTTCAGTAACTTTCAAATTGAAAACCTCACAACTCAACTTGCCAGCATAAATTTTAACTTCGAATCTTGTGAGACGAGAATGAAAATCCTCAGAGTTTTATAGCAAAAGACTGGTGCTAATTTTAGCAGATGCCTTTTATTCCCTTCATTATGACTGACGCATTTGCTAAAATTAAAAGGGAATATTCCAGTCGTCTGGCAGTTGTTATGACAATTTGCTATTCGGGGAGATTCTTTCCTCGATTCAAATTTAAAATTCCCTCCCGACTGCCAGTTACCTCCAGTAATTTTGAGAAAATCATTTTTACACTGATTTGAAATTATCTCAACTGCTTTTTAAAATGGCACTTTTAATTTATTAAAATTTAATTTAAAAGCCATTTTAATTTATTTCTTCAATGCACTTAAATATTCGATATCAACCGTCAAAACTGGCTAGGCACAATTTTATTTTCCATCCGTAATTGACTCCAAAATAAATTCCCCGTGTTAAAATCATCCGGATTTTAGAATTTCATGGGTCAAAATTAAAAGGGGGAATTTTAATTTAAACTTAGGAAAATAATTAAATTAATTAATTTCTCCGTCTTAGGCAAATTAAAATTAATTGCCTGGAGAAATTTTAATATCTTCCAACGCCTTTTAATTTTTTTTATCTTGATTTTCCACTCCAAACGCCCCATTAAAATTCAGCTTTTCCTCTCGAAGGTGGGCGCATATTATATCATAAGCTTTTTAATTTTGACGCCTCTTGGTTTATTTTCAAATAATTTCTCTCTTTAGGCATACTTCACACTTGTGCCTTCATATGTTAATTTTAAATCATCTTGATCTTAGGCGTAAATCACACATGTCAAACTTCAATGTTGAGGGCGCATTTAACACCTGGGGCTTTCAACTTGGATTGGGGTGCATATGGCTATGTGAGTGTTGAGGCGCATTTACCACATGATATTTTCAATTTCAGAGAGGACTTAGTCAAATTTCGGGTCTCTAAGCTTAAGGGCGCATTTGATATACCAAGCCTTCAATTTTTTTGTGATTGGCGCATGTAGACTAGTCTTCTTTCATTTCCTGCGCCTTAGCCAAATTTCGAGCCATTATCTTTTACATTGCCAGGCGCATTCTCCATATCCAGCTTCCAATTTGTTCCTTGGGCGCGTTTACTACCTGGAGCTTTCATTCTCTACGCCTTTTAATTTTCCCACCTTGATAGACAAGGGCGCATTCATCATGTTAATCTTTTAATTCCAACGCCTTGATGTATTCTCCAGTTTCCTTCAGGCGCAAATGGTGTGCTGAGGTTCCAGCTTTAGCACTTAGATGAGATCTGAGATCGTTTGAGAGAGGGGCGCATATGAGGGTGGTTACTTTTAGTTTCATAACTTAAAATATTTCCATATTGACCTTCAGGCGCAAATGACAGGTCAAGCTTTCATTTTGACTTAGGCGCATTTGGCACATAGTGCTTTCAGTTTCATACTTAGAGAAATTTTCAAATCTCCAATATCCTCCTGGGCGCATTTTGCACATCAAACTTTCAATTTCACCACTGGGCGCATTTAATAAGTGCAACTTTCATTTCCGACACTTAGAATATTTTTAAGACTCACTTCCCAGGCAAAGGCGCATTCAGAAGGGTCTCTGTCCAATTTCTATCACTGAGAGAATCTTCAACTCCTTTCTTGCCAAGGGCGCATATCACCCTACCAACGTCCAGTTTTAACACTTGGAAAAGCTCAAGGGCGCATATAGCTTGTGGTGTTTTCAATTTGACCATTGGGCGCATTTGATAGGGTCTACATCCAGTTTCATGAGGGGGCGCATTTACCACCTGACACTTTCAATTTATGCTTTAGATACTGTGTCAAGCCTCCTACTTGCTAAGGCGCATTTGAGCTAGGCCACTTCAAGTTTGTAACTTAGGCAAATTTTGACCCCTCCAGCTTAGGAGCAATTTGGAGTGTGAACTTTGAGTTTAGTGCCTTAGTCAATTTTTTTATTCGTCTAACACAAGCTCAGGCGCATTTGAGGGGGTTTGAGCATCAAGTATTGGCTTAGGCGCCAATCACCATGCCAACTTTCAATTTTGAAGTGAGGCGCATTTTGCACTAGGTACTTTCATTTTAACGCCTTAGATAAAATTTTACATCCAACACCAAGGGCGCACTTTAACCTTGCAACTTCAAGTTTTCCAGACTTAGTCATTTTTCTGCTTCTGTTCAGCCTTGAAAGCGAGTTTCACTGTCGAACTTGAAATTTTATTCATTTTAGCAAATTTTACGCCCTTTTGCCGGATTTGGGTTGATTTTTCTCTGTTGACCCTAATTTTGCCCTGGCTTTCTATTTTTAGAAAGTTCCTTAAATTTTGTGCTGTTGACTGAATTCCGACCTTGGAAAGCCTGATTTTTGCCCTGCTCTGAATTTCAACTGATTCGTTCCGTCGGTGCCCGATGCCTGCCGGTACCTGCTATTTTTAGTAACCTGCTAAAGATAGAAACTGTTTAGAAAGTCCTTAAATTTCATATGTTGAATGCCCGAAGCGTGGTGATCGTGACCGGATGCTGCTTCTTCTTGACTGTCGTGTTCCGCCCTTGATTTTAGGAAACCCTAATTGACCTGCTAAAAATAGCAATTATCTGATTCTTCATTCTCTGTAACTCCGTTTATCTCGAATTCGCGCCACGGATTACTTACCACATGTTTGTCCTGTACCCGTTGAGATCTGGTGTCAACCTGCCATTTATAGCTGCTTCTGAAGTGACTTACTATTTATAGTAAGTGTTTGTTTCTGAGGCTTCCCTATCTCCGTTTGACTTGAAATTTGGACAGTGCGCTCCTTGTTGGTGAATTTGGCCGTCTATGCTGACGCCGAGATCAACTTTCTATTTACAGCCCGCGCCGAAAATACCTTACTAAAAATAGTAAGTTCTCCGATTGCCTTCAAATTTTGCCAGCAGACTATCCGAAGGATACTGACCATGATGGATACATCAGTTTTGAACATTTTGACCTCTGACTCCTCATTTTTAGCCCTGAAGCTTGAAACCCTAATTTTGTGCATGTTGCTTAGACGAGCTCCGTTTGACCTCGTTTCAGTTGCATGATGATCAGCTTGCATTTCTGAGGTGTTGAGTAGCTGCCCAAGTGATACCTGCTAAAAATAGAAAGTGGCCGAAAAAGTGACCGACCGGCTGCCGGATGATCTTGCATGTCATACTGCCCGAAAAATCTTGAAAAACCCAGAAAAAATCTCCAACATGCAAGCACTGGCTAAAAATAGTAAGATTCTGAAAAGTGGTCGGTTACACTTGCATGTTATACCATCGCGAAGCCCTTGGAAAACCCAGAAAGAAAATGCCGACATGCGCTGAAAAAATTCTGCATGCAAACCCTAATATCGGCTTCCGAAGGCTGAGTGCTGAAAGTCATCGTCATGCTTTGCATGTCATATCACCGCGAAGGTCTCAAAAAACCCAGAAGGAATCTCCGGACATGCATCAGAGAATGTAACATGAAGACCCTAGAATTTGCTCTGGAAGCTGGACTGCTAAAAATAG
The DNA here is from genome assembly GCA_007258455.2 of Sequoia sempervirens. NCBI lineage: Eukaryota > Viridiplantae > Streptophyta > Pinopsida > Cupressales > Cupressaceae > Sequoia > Sequoia sempervirens. The sequence continues at coordinate 165,436,161 of VDFB02000015.1, read as the reverse complement.
CAAGTCGTCCGTTTTTGCTCAAATTTTGCCAAAAGTGAACTTGAAGTGCTCAGAATGTAGTGAAGTTGTCTGAATGTGAAAATCTTAAGAAAATCAACCCCGAACTGACACTTACTAAAAATAGAAAGTTGGCATAACTTAGTGAAAATTGAGGGGTTGCTTGCTGAAAGCATGGTATTAGCACTACTAGGCTCAAAAGCTGACTAACCAACTCAATTTGACTTCAAAGTGACCTAAAGATGTGAAACCCTAATTTCAGTACCTGGTCGAATCTTTGCGTTCAAGCTTGCTGACGGGAGCGCCCTCGGAAAGCAGACAGCAGAAAAGAAGCAGAACGAGAGGGAAAGACACAAAACCAAAGCCAAAAGACCAGAACGGAGCAAAAATTTAGGGGTCCCCATTTTGAATGGGGCGATGTGTGAAAAAGGTCACAACAAGTTCCAGACCAAATCAGTCTTGCTTCATGATTTTCTAAAAACAGCTAACACCGATTTACACCGAGCACACCACGAAGTTGATTTGGACAAGCTAGATGGCGTAGATCACACCACAATGCAAAACATTGAGCAATCCGGGTTGCTTGAGGCAGCTTCATTTCCCATCTCAACACAAAGCATTGAGTTTGTAATCGCTTGTGTAAAGAATTACAACCCTGTTGCACAAGATATTCAATCAATAGATGGGTGAGTAATATGCAATCTCAAGCCAAAGGATATCGAGAGATACTTCGCTATTCCACCTTGTGTGAACAACTTGGTCATATCAATGGAGGAGTGTGAAAGGGCATTCAACACGTCAAAGGAAAAGTGTCTGAAAAGAATGGCAAAAAGGTGGCTTAAAGAGAAAAGAAACAACTTGCTAAAGAACATGGAACGTGTAGAATTCAAAGACAAGTACGCAATCATGATCACATTACTCAACCGTGTCACCGGTCAAGCATAGGCAAGCAAGTTCCAGCCATGGATGTATTACATCATGTCTCAACTTGTCAACAACAAAGAAAACTATGACTGGCCTGCCTTGATCAGTGACATTCTCCACAACCAGATCACCGATTTCTTCAAGGCCCACGAATTCCATCTATGTTCATACCTCGTATATCTGATAGCCTTTCAAGGCCAGTTTAGAGGGTTGAATACTGTTGGAACACTAGGTGTGTAGAAGGTTCACGAACATTTCTCACAGCTTGAATTTTCACAATCAAAACGACACTTGAAGCGAGTGAATGACCAATTGTTGATGCACACGGTGAGGGACCTTCATCACGAGGCACATGTATGCTTTTAACCAAAAGCCAAATTGGCAATGGTAGATTGGGCCGATTGGTTCATCCAGTTCCCCACTTTCACCTACATTCGCGTATATGGATACTCAAGTCATCCAGCCATGTTACCTCGTTATCCATCAGATAGGGTGGTATTCATGGAATTTCTACGGCAGTTGCATGAAGTCCTATTTATGCAATAAACGCAAGACATCTGCCAACTTTCCTTTTTAGATGGGTATTTATAGGTGTAGATCAACAGCTAACGCCAAGGCTATGAGCAATGGGATGACGAAACTCAATCTTAAGTTTCTCATTGAAAGACGCTCATATGACCCTTGGGGTCACTTTTCAGCTCACCTTGGTCACCATTCTTCACACAAACCTTCCATGGAGGATTTTTGGTTTAGTTGTGAAGACAAGTTTAAAGTGCGCAAGTGCAACTACAACAAGTTCACTCTTCCAGAAATTGCTGATTTCTTGTCAATGGATGTGGAAGGATTATCAGATGATGATGGGGAAGTCATACTTCCCACATTCTTCAGGGATCAAATTGACTCGCAGCCACTTCAATCCGTTGATTGTTATGCCAAGGAAAGCATATTCGTTGAGGAAAGGACAAGAAGAGTTGTAAGGAACAGCAGGCTTTTCTTGGACAGCAAGAGGATGCGGAATGTACTCATTCCAATCACAAAGTTGCCACCGGTTTCTACCACACTACCTTCCACCTCAAAGTGGAAACCCAAACAGAAAGTAAGGAGTAGCCCTCCTAAAGGAAGCAGAATGTCAGGGCATTCGAAAGGAAAGATGCAAGTTGCTGATATAAATCAGCAAGAATAACATGTGGAGATAGCCACAGACACAGCTGAAACAATGCCAAAGGTAGAAGCAGAGCCTCCTATTTTGTCACCACCGCAGCAGTCTCCAATTCACATTGACTTGGAGCCAAATTCGCCACCACGTGAAATCTCAACACAATCTCACTCATCAGGAGTTCATGGGACTAGCAACAATCCTTCCAACAATTTTAGTCGTGACTCTTCTTGGCTTGAGAATCTCCTGGGTAGGAAGAGGAGAAAGCCATCCTACCAATTGAACATTGGAGAATTCAACAATGTCTAACAGGACATGTCAGAGAAGAAGCTCAAAAAGCAAGTTCACGTGGAAAAGAACGTCGACAACGAGATTGTCATTGAGACCGCCACTCCACCTAAGGACGAAAATGCGAATGAAGTAGAGATTGACGACTTCACTTTGGTGAAATTCAACCAACCTTGGAAAAACTACACACCAGGCTAATGTAGATCTTTTTGAGGTCGCAGTAGTAAGTATAAAGAAACGAGTGGTTAAAGATGGTGAATACAAAGCAGCCCTCAAGGCTGAAAACCAGCAATTACAGCAATACATCTCCAACCTCCTTCACGGTACCTCAAACGTCACCGCCTTGCTTCCGCAAATGTTGGAGCTACCTGCAAAGCAAAATCAACTAAGTCAATTGGTCGTTTATGGTAAACACCTGAGAGACTGGGTAGAAGAGTTCATCACCAGGGGCAGGTTCATCCTTGCAGAGTTGTACCAATTGAGGTACAATGCCCACGACCTTCGCACTGAGATCCAGGAATCAGAGCAAAGGATGGCAGTGAGGAAGCCTCAAGATGAGTGTAATGTCCCCATTTTTAGCACTACACTGTTCAATGATTGATGGCCTATCCCTGGAGTGTTGTCGGCTAGTCAGTGGCAGAATTAGGGTTTTCGACTGCTTGGTGGATTCTTTTGAAGATTCGGGGGTTTGCGTGTTAGAGTTTGGTTGTTTGGATTTTGGATTCCTTCTGGGTTTTCAGAAAGCTTCGCAGAGGTATGACATGCAACTGCATCGGGCAATCTTTTCGGACTTACTATTTTTAGTAAGTTATGACGGCTACATCTCGGAGTTTGGGATTTTGGACTATGGATTCTTTCAGGGTTTTCAGAAAGCTTCGCAATGGTATCGCATGCACTTTGATCCAAGCAACTTTCAGAATTTACTATTTTTAGTAAATTCTATTTTTGGCAGTGGACAGGCTGGTTCCAGTTCAGTTGATTCTCCCCTTCTAGCGGTTCAGTTGGTATTGATGTTTCTGGCATTTTGGTGCATTTCTGGAGAGATAAGTATTTTAATTAAAAAATGTTATAATTTAATATTGGGACCCCTTGGCCTAATCAAACAACTTTATGTTGTTTTTAAAAAGGGGATTTTTGAGGGTGTTTATTTCATTAAGAAATATTTGATGTTCTTAGGTCAAAGAATGCTCAAAAAGAAAAGTACGCCACCCTTGGAGAGCTTGATATTTTATTTCAAAATGATTTATATCTCACTTGAAAAGGGACGCCACTTCATGATTGGTCAATGGTCAAAACCTAAAAGCATCTTGAAGTTTGGGTGCACCTTCTAGAAGCTTCTGGAGGGTCTTCTCAAAATTATAAAAGGGAGCCTTGGGTCTTCATTTCAGCATCTTATGTCTTGAATATTGTTATGCTGCCGAAATGGTGTTGGGACTGTTTCAAGGAATGAATGCCTTCTAGCCTTGGCTCGACTTCGTGCTTGAGAGATAGCACCCAGTGGAGAGGTTTGCTTGTCTTGAGTGAATTTTTGTAGTGAGATTTGCATTGTAGTGTTGTTTTGTCATTAGAAGTTCAGTATATTGCATTTCTTATCATTTTTCTGGAGTTGCTGAAGTCAAGCTGAATCTGTAGTTTCACTCATATCTTTGAAAATAAATTTATTATCATTCTGGGTATTATCTCATTTTGTTTCCTTGGCAAGGGCGCCCCTTTGTGACAAGTTTCAGATTTTTTGATTGAGGATTGGATTTTATAAAGGAAAATCGCCCCTCTTGTTGAGCCATACCATTTGGGGTTACTTGAAGTTTGTGCAAAAAATAATATACCAGATTTTGGGTTAGTCTTTGGGTTCTTATTTGGGCGCCATCACTCTAGGAAGCTAGTGCATTTTATTTGGAGTCATTCGGGTGAGTCTAGTGTGAGTTGCAAGCATTTTAGTAGGGTTCTGTGTTGCTGGTTTAGCATTTCAAGTTGCTGGTCTGTTATATCAGTCTTGAGTAATTTGCTTTTCGGTGAAGAGTTTGTGTCTGGAAGGTCATAATTAACCTTGGAATGATCATATCTATTACTACAGCAGTGGAGAGCTTCTAATCTTGTTCATTGCAGGCATCTTCTGATATTTTGTAAGCTGAACAGTAGTACTGTCAGCAATCTTACTTCTTCTCTTTATTGCATTGTAATACTTAGCATCTCCGTCATATGGTAGCTCCAATTCCATCTCGGGTTGGAAAGCACATTCTAGACGTCGAATTACTTTCAGCATATTAGTTGGTAGGGATCCTCTGACCACATGCTCGTCGTTCTCTGACGCATTCTTGGTTAGAGTTCTTTGTATCAGCATTTCAATTAAGACCCTCTGACCATATGCTCGTCGTCATCCGGCGCATTCTTGGTTAGAGTTCCTATTCAGCATTGCATTGAGATCCTCTGACCATATGTTCACACCTTGCCCAACTCGGGATCCTGGTGTACATTCTTGGTTAGAGTTGAATTTTGCATCGTTTGGTTTAAGTGCTAACCCTAACGATTGTGTATTGCTCTGCTTATTGTAATTGAAAAATTGAAAAAATTGGTTCAGGATATTCCAGACTAAGGCCCAACCACTACACCAAAAGACGACTAGGGAGGAATCTTCCACCACCGAAGCCACCACCGGAGAATCTGGGGTCTTACGCAAGCCCGCTGGACACGTGGCCGCCAGGACGCAACTAGCCGCACATGGGGACATTACAACCCACCACGCTCTGTGGGTCTCGACCTCGAGACCTCGGCTCTGATACCACTAAGGCCCAACCACTACACCAAAAGACCAGCCTGGTAGTGAGGGCAGCTACCCAGGGTGTTAAGGGTGACGACTAGGGAGGAATCTTCCACCACCGAAGCCACCACCGAAGAATTTGGGGTCTTACGCAAGCCCGCTAGACACGTGGCCGCCGGGACGCACCTAGCCGCACACGGGAACATTACAATGAGATCACCATTGCTGACTTGAAAATGGCGTTTGATACGATCACTATAGCAAAAACCAAAGAGAAGCACTTGGAGAGAACAACTCCTCTTCAAGGTAAACGCCTGCGAAGCAATGTCTGCAGAAATGGTTGAGTATAGAGGAAAGGTTGCAAGTTCCATCAAGTTCGTAAGAACTTTCATGTCATAGATTCCCTGCCAATATCAACATGAGGATGGTGAGTACGTTGATCTCAATGACATGCAATTAGAGTTTCAGAATCTCATCCATAGTATTTTTACGAGTGACCCTATTGACTGCAAGTTGACTCAAGTTACAGCCATCTCAGCAAAGTTCGATGACTCAGCTGAAAAGGGAAGAGAGTTTCAAACTCAGATCATGGATGGCGAGGTGATGTTGAAGAGGCAGCGCATCATGTTGAAGAGCATCACTATCAGTTATCCAGATGCAGAGACAGTTAACAGCTAATTAGAGGAGTTGGTTACTCAAATTGTTGAGGTGTGAACTCACTGTTAGGACATCCCACCTTTTCCAAAGATGGCATTTAAGACAGCAGTTAACTTGATGCCTTTTCCAAGTTAACTCACTGTCCCACCTTTTATGCATGTCTATTTTTGGAGACACCTTTGTACAGTGGAGTTCTATTTAGTTTTAGAATCAGTTAACTGAAGTAGTCTTTCCAATTAACTATTAGTTACATTTGTTTAGACATAGGAATAAATATTGTTGATTGGCAAGAACTGAATGTTAACTCAAGGAGATTTTAGGGATCCCTACTCCTTGGAGTGTCTATAAATAAGAGCAACCTTTGCTCATTGTTTTTTAACCATACTTCATTGTAGCAAAACGCTGAGCTCAAAAGTGTTCGAATTTGTTACTTAGTATATATTCTTGAACCACACTTGTGATAACAAAAAGGCTAAGTTATTTTTGCTTGCTTTCTTCTTGTTCATATACTTGTGTCCAATCTTTGTCAAGTGTTATTTGGTTGATCATATCTTGTATGATTGTCCTCTTTCATACCATTTGTTGTCCCAAACATGTAATCTTTGATTGAGTTTGAGGAAATAAATCAAAAGAGCAATGAGCCTTTGATCCAAAGTTTCAAGATCTTTCAATACTTGTTGTTTATAATCTTTGTTTCGATCTACACCTCGAAAGAGCAATGAGCCTTCGAGGGAATTTGGAGATTTAGTTTATCATTTGTTGTTTTGTCCTTATAATCTTGATTTCAGCCTACATCTCGAAAAGAGCAATGAGCCTTCGAGGGAATCCTGAGATCTAGATTACCGTTTGATGTTTTACTTTCATGAACTCTATTTCAATATACATCTAAAAGAGCAATGAGCCTTCGGATGCGTGCTGAGAAGCAGTTTGTCTAAGTTGCCCAAATCATTCCTTGTTACTCCTAAATCCTCTTGCTTTGAATTTACATGAGGATATAGGATCGTTTTAAATTTAGGCTTAGTTGTAGTTGAGATTACGAAACCAAAGAAAACCTCAGCTGCAATGCTAAAGAGTTTTATAAACCTTGTGCTCTCAGCTGAGTTTAAAAGATAGGAATTTAGTTTACATTTCTTTTTATGCAAAATCAGCAAAAGAGGGAGCTTCCCCTCCTAATTTGAAGAGCAGTTTATCTGTGCATAGTTGTTTGTTTCCAATATCCACTCCACAGGTGCGAATTGAAATGCCAACACATAAAAAGAAAAAGAAAAATAATATATCCTAATCCAATAACTATAACTTCACCTAAGCTTTATATCAAATTTTAAATCACGGAAAATAAGTCAAAATCCTTAGAAAGAAATGATAACTCCCAACATCCCTTTGCTAAATTTAATAACAATGTTATACATTAGCAAGAATCAATAATTCATAAGTTATCATGAGTTAAAACGGAGGAAAATCTTCCTCTTCTCTCCATTAAGCCTTTCCCTTCTCTACATGAATGAAATCTCCTGGAAATGGACTCTATCTCAACACAATCATTATAAATTTATGTCAAATTTGTTTTATTTTGGATCATCGTCGTAGTTTTTTCAAAGCAATGACAATCTTGCTTAGTCTACTGAATTCTTGCATAGAATGTAGTGTTGTGACCTTTTCACACATCGCCCCATTCAGATGGGGACCCCCTTATTTTTGCTCCGTTCCGGTCTTTTGGCTTGGGTTTTTCCTCGCTCTCTCGCTCTGTCTCTTTTCTGGTGTCCGTCTTTCGGGGGGGTTGTGTCGTCATTGAGCTTAAACGTGAAAATATTGGCCAATTCTAAAATTAGGGTTTCATCATTTTTGGTCAAGTCAAGGTCAAGTAGGGCCAGTAAATTGAAAATTGAACTTAGCAATGTTGTCGGTAGACATCCAGCAGGCTTCCAGCCAGTTTTCATTGAATTCTGAGATACTTACTATTTTTAGTAAGTC
>VDFB02000015.1:165093830-165428310 GCA_007258455.2 Sequoia sempervirens | reverse complement strand
GAGACATCATTACGGGAGGAACTTGGTCGGGTAAACAGTAACGATTACCAAATTGGGCATACACACACATACTATAGATTGAGTAAGCCAAGTTTGTTTGTCGAGATAACGGTAAGTCATCCGTAGGCTTGTTTCTTGACCATAAGGATTCTAAATTCACTTCTTTATGCTTTAGGAGATGTGAATGTTTAAACGTCAGACTTGCTATACCATGACCCAAGTATGAGTGATGTGAAAATTATGTGTTAATGATTGATTGGGAAAACACATACATCTATACATTGTGAACACGTATTTATATGTACAAACATATCAATACATGTGGATGTTAAGCAGACGGATATGCTCATATGCATGTGCTCATTATGTATGCACGCGATAATATTGCCATTATACATGTATATATATATGTACACAATCTACCGATATCTGTAGAGAAAATACATAAATATTTATGTATTAATGTATATATTAGCAATGTGATTTTATTTATGGATATATACATACATAAATACATAAATACATAAATACTTATGTAAATGTATTATATATTTATATATTTAAATATATGTATTAATATTAAGGTAATATTTACTTATATATAAATATATATATATATATATATCACGATATAATGTCGGAAAATATATATATTTATATATTTAGAAATATTACACTTAATTAAAATACATATATGATTAAATATATAAATGTGTGATATTGAAATGTAAATTATATAAATTTAAATAACACATAAAATATTCAATAGAATAAGAAATATTAAGGATTTAAATGGTGAAATATTTCGATTTTGGCTATAGAGAAAAATAAAGCTCAACATAGAAATTGAGTTCATTTATTTGAAATTTTTAAATCAAGAGAAGTCGAAATTATTTTTAATGAACATTTGTAAATGAGGAAAAAACGTTTTATTTTGTAAAACTCATGAAAACTGCCTGAAGGAAATCGCGCGCATAATGAAAACGCGTTTGAAATGCACGAGCAGAGAATTGGTATTGAGGATGACACGAATAATGTTCTTTAGGCAAGTAAAATGGCGACGTGGTGTGTTGCAGTATTGACGTCTCATCTGGAACGGATCTTTTGCCTCAATAAAACCCTTAAAAAAACTGAAAACGCCTTGAGCTGTCAAAATCCGCCATGTGAATTGATTTATTCTCCTCTTGCTGGCTCTAAGGAGGTCGAATCACCTTCAATTTGATGACTAAGGGTTTAAGAATCCGCCATCTATCATTTTGACTAATTCTGAGCACATAGATGTCAATCCACATGCCTCCATTAGTGGAATCCGTTGCACTTCGGGCCCTATATATTGACGCCCAGCCATTCTTTGAGATATTGGTTTTAGGAAGTTTATGATTAGCAAGCCATTGAGTTTAGAATTCCGTTTTTTTTTTAGCTGAGACATTTACCATATTACTACATTTTCTAAATACTGAGTGAGCAAGATACAGAGAACTTGGACAGTATTTGACAAGCAATTGCAGCAATACAGCTTTGATACTTTGTGAGAATTAAGAGTCATTGCTGGGAAAATCTTCTATAGTGGAGTGCCATTGTGCCATTGTGAAAAAGTGATCTTGGAGTTCACCGTACTCTTTGAATATCAGGCATGACTTTCTATTTCCTTGTAATTTTTGTTGAAAGATTGCATTTTCTTTACTGTGTGTTTGAGATTTCAAATAGCTCAAAGTTATTTAAGAACTGATTGGGCAAACTTTCTTTGTGCATTCCATTTAAAGGCAAATGAATAAGAACTTTAAATTAAGGGGATAGTGAAAAGAGAATCAAATGATTTAAGAGCTAAAGGGTAGCTTTATTTAATCTGCATTATATAGAAAAGGGTTTTTATACGTATTTGATTATTTTTGCATACTTTGTATGATCTCCATATATGGAGAATACGTAGCTGTATTTATTATCTACTAGGAACGAAATGATGACAGAACCAAGTATGGTCTTAAGCTTATGTTGTTAGGTTAACTGTGACAAGCTATATACTCCTTGGATAAAGATTTCCTAAATTAGGAGTTAGGATATAAGACATTTGTTGACTGTTTCGTTTCTAATAGGATAGTATGATGGTAGGATGTCTGGGATGACGGATTCATCCATTGGAGGACATAACTGTTGACGTGGTTTTTGAGACCGCACCAACACAGAACAAAGTTTCCCAATGGACACTCTATTCTCTCTTGAACAAAGTATTCAACGTGCTAAGATTGCAAGTGAGATCACGCTTTCAACTCCAAGGTTCTTGTAATGCGAATAGACCCAGTTTGGTTGATGTGTATATGCTGTGTTCTTACAAGGGGACTTACGTAATTGTTCTGAATACGTGCAATAACAACCAATATATGCTTTTTGGAAGGGACTTTTATGCGAATGATTTGGCTTTAGAGTGCAAATTTCCTAAAACTAATCAAGATTATGCGGAATTTGAATGGCTGCAGAGATTTCTAAAATCCAAACTTTAATCTAAATGCAAATGGTGTTATGCTCAACTTCAATGAACTTCAAACAAACCTTGCCTAGCCTCCTATGGGACAGCTTCAACAAAGTGCAATCTTCAGGGGATGGAAATGATGTTCAAATCATGATTCAATAGTGCAACTACCGTCACAACGATGCATAACTACACATGAACCTTGATTGAAGTACAAAAAGTCCAGTTGACCACGCAAGACGAGCTTACCATCAGCAAGATTGTTAGTGGTATGGATAAAGAAGCTCACTTACGTTAAACATAAACATCCATATCTAATTACTAGCATGAAATTAAATCCTAATTGAAGTCAAAGGAAGAAGAAACCTCACTAACTACTCACAACAAAGTTTGAATTCACCATCAATGAAATGCTTTATTATGATTAGCTTTTGTGACAATCTCTTACAAAATTCTCAATGGGAGAATTCCCCTTCTTCTTCAACAATGCAATGAAAAACTCAAAAGTATCTACTCTCTATTCTGCTTCAAAAATTGCTAACTACTCTCTGATTCTGACTATTACTACTAGAGTACAAATGAGGGGGACTCCCCCTTATATAGCTGGCCAGTCTCAACCGACGGTCCAGATCGAATTACAATGGAGGGCTCAGATTGAGCCACCTCAGCCCTAGACGAGTTTGCCCTAAAAACTGACAGAAGGTGGAGGAGTGGCGTCATAAATGCTCCCAAAATAGCAGATTCCTCCCTTGACGGCTTATGAGCAATCAATGCCCACTACCCTTCTAGAAGATTCTCGTCCATGATCCGGATTCCTTTGCTCTTCTCTCTGACCGCGTACGCTATGAATTGTGCCAGTACTGTGTCGACTTCCTCCTTAGAAATTGATGGAGTAAGATTCAGCTGATACTCCAAGATGGCCACCATTTGCTCATGCTTCTCACAAGACTTTCCCCAAGTCTCGATAGAATCTTGCGTGCTCTGAATGATTGTTGAAAACGTCGCCATGTTCTCAAAATCTAGCTGAGAGAACCTCTTCATCTCAGAAAAGAAAGGTTGCAATCTTGCCTTTAACCCTTCAACATCAACCTCCTCAGCAGTCATTCGATTGGCAAAGACTGCGTCTAACGTGTTGAGGATACCATCGTGGATATTCCTCATAGCCTTCCTGATCCTAGAGGACTCCATAGCTGCAGTATCGAAGAAACTCTTCCCTGTGAATGCCGCCGAATGCCACCCACGAAAATCATACCTATCACCTGCCTGGATTACCCCTTCATTCACCAAAGTCTGTGTGGGCACACGCATTAAAACAGCAAGACGAGGGATAGTTTTGTCTTGAAAGATGTGGGTGTCTCCCCAAGCTTGCTCAACATCATCCAGGCGTGAAAGAATACCAGAGGCAGTTTGAAATGCTGAGACAAGATCCGCCATGAACTTTTCTGCCTCAGTGCGGACACCATTTATCCACTTGTCTCCTTCCTGTACAGCTCTCCTTATCTCCTCCAATCCACTGATTGGCTCACGTGGTAGCTCAGGCGGAAGCTCTACCACCGGATTATCTTGAGTGACAGGATGTGCGAGATGTTGCACATACTCAACCAACGCCTTGTGCTCTTTCTTTAATCTCTTGTACTTTCCTTCCTTCTTCACCAGCCTATCTTTCAATGCTTGAAATGAACTTTCAGCTTCTTCCACTACTTGCGCTCCGGAAGGACGTCCCAACTCAATTGTGGTGATCATGTAGTTCTCCAGCATTGCATCACTCAGATCATGGTCTTCCCTCGGGACAGCAATATGAAGGCTACAGGACCCTGCCTCATTAGTTTCCATCCTCGTATACTTTCTTGCCCTCTTCCGCTTAGGCGACTTGCTTGCTCTGTTTAGGAGTTCTTCCATTTCAATTGCCAGGTCTGCATCATCATCTTGGTCCCTTCTGATCGCCTGCGAGAGCCAATTGCGCTGAATATCATAAATGATGAGGGGCTGCTCTTCAGTTGCTTCTACTTCCCGAACTTCTTCTCGAGCAGTATTTGGCTGAGGCTCAATTATTTCAACATTTTGATCACTTCCTTCATGAGTCCCAACATCTTCCTCTCCGAAGGAAAAATCGAAGTGGGTTTCCATATCCGTTTCTTCCCCTTCATCTGGCTTACTAGCACCTTCAGGATCATTGACACTCTGAACATCCAATTCCCTCGGTATCCATTGGTTAACCTCTCCAACCTCCAGCTCTTCATTCCCACAAGCCCTCTGATTAGCAAATAGTGAAACCTCACGTACACTAGAGGAATGCGACACCAACTGAGTAGATGAAGTGTCCTCCGACCCTTGTGGTTCCGGCTAAACGGGCTCCCTTCTGGATTCTGGTCCTCGTGTGATCTGCTTCTTCCTTCTTGCTAACACCGGCGGCCTTTTATCACCCATGAGGTCATATGTGAGGGCAACTGACCTTCTCCTTAATTTGTTAACACGCTCATCTACCCAAGCCCTTGTAAATGTCAAGACGGGAATAGACAGAGTGTCTAGATCCGCAATATCTGGTTCGGCCCAATCTACCGGTGGCATCGGTGTGTTCTTCACTACTTCATAATCCGGATGGGTGACCCTAGTATCCTCTTCAAGTTGATCTGGCACCTGAATCACCTCACATTCCCTAATTAACTTTAGAGGCAGCCTTGAAAACATTCTTTTTCTAATTTCATCCTCACTTCCAGCATTTGCCCAAAAGTCTTCCAGGTGAGCTCTGTGTCTAAATTCCACTCCTTGCACCGTTCCAATCATTCCCTTAGGGTCAAAATCTTGTCAACTCGTATGAAGATTCAGCTTGTAGAATTTCAGCTCATCTTCGGCCTCTTTAGCTGCTTGCAAGGTAGGGCATTCTTCGAGTGAATTTCCCAACACAATGGGAAAATGCAAGCCTCCCTTCTTCCTTCTAATGATCTTGTCATAGGCTACCAATTGCCTGGACAACTCAAGTAATATCATTCTGTTAGTTGGATACCTTGGCAATTTGTAAACATATGAATCGTAACCCGGAAGCCTCAGATAGGTAAACTTCGGGAATTGGACAAACCAACACCCATATTCTTCGATCAGCATCTGAGCTTCCTCGGATATCCTCTGTTGTAGCCTTTGCTGAAGGGTCCTTGTGATGTACATGGTAAAAGCGTCATTCACTCTCTGAAAGTCACCAATGTGAGTAAGATGTAACTGTCTGCAGGACTGGTGAATCTTGAACTGATTATATCCGCAGCCAATTGGCTCCTGGTACGCCAATCCTCTATACTTGGTCATACGAGCAAGCATGTAAATAACATACGAGCTCATGTAAAATGTTTGTCTTCTCCTAAGATTCCTGAACTGCTCATCGATATTATCACTTATCATCTTTGCCCAGTTTACTTGCTCTTTTCATTCGAGCACTACACTGATGTAGAAGAACATCCATGGCTCGAAAGCAAATGACTGCGGGCTGCCATTAACTCTGCTGAGCAGCATAATTATGTCGCAGTACTCTTGCTTTAGCTCCTCTGAGATTATCTGTTTCGGCAGCCTGGCAGCAGGAGGCTTTGGCTTTCGCATCCACATGGTGTTTATCCTTTTCATGCACTTCTCAAAGGTCGTGGCGTACATCTTGTCCGCCTTTGCCTTGGACTTATACAACATGTTATCCGTAGCAAGTATCCCAAACGCCTCGCCAATTGCATCGGGAGCGAAATTAGCCATGATCATACCGTCCGGTGAGCTAATAGTCCGATCCTCGGAGTTGTAGAAGTTGGCGCACTCTAGGATCAACTCAGGACAACGGATTGCTGGTTGGAAACCTGCTGCTGAGTACAATCCACTCTTCACAATATTGCGCGATGCCTCCGTTGGAAGATTTCCACCCTGCCCATACATTCTGCGCGTGAAGGCTTCGAGGTTGAATGGCCTGAGATTAGTGTCCGTCAAGTTGCCAAACTTTGACACAATCTTCGACTCTAGAATGAAGGAATTCTTCAGACCCTTGATAATTGCCTGCCTAGAGGCGTTTTCTTTGCCAGCTTCGTTGTTTGTAGCCTTAGCTCCAGCCTTGCTAGTTCCAGCAACACCAGCCATCTGCAAAACATAAAGCAAACATTACACTTTGAACTTTTAAAATAAAATCACGTGAGGTGGCTAGTGGCTGGAGTTGACTGCAAGAATAAATACAAGTTAATAGCCTCAACAGCCAACTTTGCCTTCTCGATAATTTAAATTTCAACCTTCAACGATTTGCGGCCAAAAGAAATATTCAACTCCCCGTAAGAAATCAATTCCAACAATTTCAACTTCGGAAAACGAGTTATGTTTCAACAACGTTTAAATCAGCAACTTCGAATATTTATAAATTGCCAAGTTTCAAATCAGCTCTTCGACAGTTATACATCAGCAACTTCGAAGATTTTAAATAAGTCCGAAAGTTTTAAACGAGCAAGTTCAAATCAGCAAACCTCAACAAATTAAAATCAACTTTTCGAAAGTTATAAATCAGCAACTTCGAAAAGCAATCTCAAATCAGCACTTCGAACATTATAAAACAGCAACTTCGAAGGCTTCAACAGTTTAAATCTGATTTGACTCTAACATTCAGCAACTTCCAAAAATTTAAAACTCAATCAATTTCGAATTCAAACAATTTCAATCTTCCAGCCTAAATAAATGATTTCAGCATTTTAACTCTCAGCTTCAAAAACATTTCAACTTCCAGCAAAATACAAACTCTCAACGACTTCGAGTACTTACCTCAGCAACGTGAAAAAATAAAAATGCTTAACCCTTCAAGCTTTAAATCGCAGCACTTCGCAACTCCGAATCTCAGCAACTTCAAGGAATCAACTTTCAGCAACTTCAATCTCTTGCAAAAATCGAACTTAGCACCCCACTCTTTCAGCAACTCTCAAATTGAAAACCTCACAACTCAACTTGCCAGCATAAATTTTAACTTCGAATCTTGTGAGACGAGAATGAAAATCCTCAGAGTTTTATAGCAAAATACTGGTGCTAATTTTAGCAGATGCCTTTTATTCCCTTCATCATGACTGACGCGTTTGCTCAATTTAAAAGGGAATATTCCAGTCGTCTGGCAGTTGTTATGACAATTTGCTATTCGGGGAGATTCTTTCCTCGATTTAAATTTAAAATTTCCCTCCCGACTGCCAGTAATCTTGAAAAATCATTTTTGCTCCGATTTGAAATAATCCTAACTGCATATTTAAAATGGCATTTTTAATTTATTAAAATTCAATTTAAAAGCCATTTTAATTTATTTCTTCAACGCACTTAAATATTCGATATCAACCGTCAAAACTGGCTAGGCACAATTTTATTTTCCATCCGTAATTGACTCCAGAATAAATTCCCCGTGTTAAAATCATCCGAATTTTAAAATTTCATGGGTCAAAATCGAAAGGGGGCATTTAAAATTTAAACTTAGGAAAATAATTAATTAATTAAATTAATTAATTTCTCTGTCTTAAGCAAAAATTAAAATTAATTGCTAGGAGAAATTATATAACTTCCAAACGCCTTATTGATTTTTATTAATAATGCATTTCGATTTCACTTCTTGGGCGCAATTTGGAGGGGAACATTTAACTTCAACGCTTGATTTTTTTTTTTTTTAAACCAAGGCACAAACATTTAAATCCAACGCTTTTTAATTTTATTCTCATATTTAACGCCTTGGTCAAACTTCAAATTTTATTTTCTCCAAGATGCGTATTATAGCTTGAAATTTCACTTTAAATGTCTCAGACGTCTTTACACCATTTCCATTTTAAGGCGCATATTCAAAGGTTGGCTTTCACTTGGGGCGCATCTGATATACTGAATTTTCATTTTTAACGCTCTTCCCCCATTCTTCTTACTTGGGCGCATATTCATGGTGGAGGTTCCAATCTTAACACTCAAAGGCGCATTTCATATATCATGCTTCAATCAATGCCTTAGGCGCGTCTGGATGGGTTAACTTTTAGTTTATTCCTTAGGCGCAAATGGTATCTGGAGCTTCCACTTTTAACGCTTAGGCGCATTTAGAGGTTGAAGCTTCAATTCTCTCTGGTGAGTGCATTTCACATGGCGGACTTAGCATTTTCCAAGCCATCCTCAGGCGCAAATGACCCTATGAACTTTGAGGCGCAAATCCCTTGGGCAACTTTCAATTTTGAATTTCTATTATTCTTATTGGGCGCAAATCACACCCTCAGCTCCAAGGCGGAAAACATAGGTGGAGGTTTCAATTTAGTGATTTGGAAATTTTCCCAACTTACTTTCTCCTCAAGGGCGCATTTGCCTGTTGCTACTTCCAATTTTGACTTGGGGCGCATTTTACACTTGCAACTTTCACTTTCACGCCTTAGCCAATTTTTTACTCTTAATCCCCTCAGGCGCACCTCACAGGTCAATCTTTCAATTTATCACAGGCGCAAATCACTTTTGGTGATCTCAGTTTCATCATGGGCGCATATCGGAGGTGGGACTTTCATGCTTAACACAGGCGAGTTTTTAAACTCTTAAGGCGCAAATTATGGGTCTCACTTTTAGTTTGATCACCTTGGGCGCAAATTATATAGGGAGCATCCAATCTGGGGCGCATAGGGCATCCACAGCTTTCAGCTTATGTCTTTGGTGTGCTTTTAAAGTGGGGCGCATCCGGGACCCCCAACTTCCAGTTTCGACACTTAGAATATTTTTAAGACTCATTTCCCAGGCAAAGGCGCATTTCATATAAGCAACCTCCAATTTACATCTTAGGCGCATTTATCATGTGGTACTTTCAATTTTCGCACTTAGTGAAATTCTACATCCTTCAACTCCAAGGGCGCATATGACCATGCTTACTTCCAGTTTGTCACTCAGCAAATTTTCTTAGTCTTCAATGCTCAGGGGCGCTTTTGGCATGTTGAACTTTCAGTTTTCGCACTTAGTGAAATTTTTACCTTCCTCACGTTGCTTCCAAGGGCGCATTTAACACTAGCAACTTCCATTCTGAAGAGGGGCGCATTTTGACCCATGGGCGTCTATTTTTTGACTTAGGCACATATGAGGGGTCAAGCATCAAGTTTCGTGCCTTAGTAAATTTTCAACCTCCTTCCTTGAGTTAAGGCGCATTTTACATGGGCAACATCCATTTTCATCACTTAGGCGCATATGAGAGGGGCTCCGTCCAATTTGCATGACTTAGAGAGTTTTCCAACTTCCTTCTTGCCAAGGGCGCATTTTGCTAGTGCAACATTCATTTTTGTCATGGGCGCATTTTGACTAGGCTATTTCCAACTAAATGTCTTTGAAGAACTTTTAACCTTCTAGGTGCATTTAGCTAGCAGAGCTTCCAACTTTCCAGACTTAGCCAATTTTCTGCCTCTGTTCAGCCTTCAAAGCGAGTTTCCATGCCGGACTTGAAATTTTATCCATTTTAGCAAATTTTATGCCTTCTGCCAGTTTTAAGTTGATTTTTCTCTGTTAACCCTAATTTTCCCTGGCTTTCTATTTTTAGAATGTTCCTTAAATTTTGCGCCGTTGACTGAATCCTGACCTTGGAAAGCCTGATTTTTGCCCTGCTCTGAATTTCGACTAACTTGTGCTGTCGATGCCCGATGCCTGTTTGTACCTGCTATTTTTAGCAACTTGCTAAAAATAGAAATTGCTCAGAAAGTCTCCGAATTTTGTGTGTTGAATGCCTGAAGCACGGTGATCGTCACTGGATGCTATTTTCGCTTGACTGTCCTGCTCTGTCCTTGATTTTAGGAAACCCTAATTTCCAGTCTTGACCTGCTAAAAATAGCAATTATCTGATTCTTCATCCTCTGTAACTCCGTTTATCTCGAAATTCGCGCTAAAGGTCCCTCATCACATGTTTGACTTGTACCTGCTGAGATTCGATGCTGACCTGCCAATTATAGCTGTTTCTGAAGTGACTTACTATTTATAGTAAGTGCCTGTTTCTGAGACTTCCTTTGCTCCGTTTGAGTTGAAATTTGGACAGCGCGCTCCTTGCTGGTGAATTTGCCCATCTATGCTGACACTGAGATCAACTTTCTATTTATAGCCTGCGTCTGGAACACTTTACTAAAAAATAGCAGGTTCTCTGATTGCCTTCAAATTCTGCCAGCGGATTCTTTGAAGGATGCTGACCATGATGGATACCTCAGTTTTGAACATTTTGACCTCTGACTCCTCATTTTTAGCGCTGAAGCTCGAAACCCTAACTTTGTGCATGTTGCTCAGATGAGCTCCGTTTGACCTCGTTTCAGTTGCATGATGATCAGCTTACAATCCTGAAGTGTTGAGTAGCTGCCCAAGTGATACCTGCTAAAAATAGAAAGCAGTCGAAAAAGTGACTGACCGGCTGCCGGATGATCTTGCATGTCATACTGCCTGAGAAATCATGAAAAACCCAGAAAAACCTAGAAAAATCTCCAACATGCAAGCACTGGCTAAAAATAGAAATTTTCTGAAAAGTGATCGGTTTCACTTGCATGTTACACCATCACGAAGCCCTTGGAAAACCCAGAAAGAAAATGCTGACATGCGCTGAAAAATTCTGCATACAAACCCTAATATCGGCCTCCGAAGGCTGAGTGCTGAAAGTCATCATTATGCTTTGCATGTCATATCACTGCGAAGGTTTCGAAAAACCCAGAAGGAATCTCCGGACATGCATCAAAAAACGTAACATCTAGACCCCGAAATTTGCTCTGAAAGTTGGACTGCTAAAAATAGCAAGTCGTCCGTTCTTGCTCAAATTTTGCCAAAAGTGAACTTGAAGTGCTCAGAATGTAGTGAAGTTGTCTGAATGTGAAAATCTCGAAAGAATCAACCCTAAACTGACACTTACTAAAAATAGAAAGTTGGCAGAACTTAATGAAAATTCAGGGGTTACTTGCTGAAAACGTTGTGATAGCACTGGTAGGCTCAAAAGCTGAATAACCAACTCAATTTGGTCCTGAAGTGACTTAAAGATGTGAAACCCTAATTTCAATACTTGGTCGAATCTTTGCGTTCAAGCTTGCTGACGGGAGCGTCCCCTAAAAAGCAGAAAGCAAAAAAGAAGCAGAACGAGAGAGAAAGACAAAAACCAAAGCCAAAAGACCATAATGGAGCAAAAAATTTGTGGGTCCCCATTTTGAATGGGGCGATGTGTGAAAAGGTCACAACAGGTAAGAGCCTGGATGAAGTTGAAGTTGGTGATTTCACCTTCATCAAAGCTAATCTTGGAAGAGCACTTGGCAAACAGACATGAGCCTCTTCAAGGTTGTCGCAAGTAATCTTGAAGAGCATGTCATGAAGGGCGGAGAAGATAAGGCAGCCCTCAAGGCTGAAATCAAGCAACTTCAGCAGTATATTTCTGATCTCGTTCATGGAAACTCAAGCAAAGCACCTGGTCTTCCACACCTTCAATGGACACCTGCAAAACAATAGAAGTTAGATCGATTAGTCAATCGTGGCAAAATTTTGGACAACTAGGTTGAAGATTTCATTATTGCAAGCCAATACCTTCTCACAGAGTTATATCAGTTGAGGCGCCAGGCATATGATCTTCGTGAGGGAATTCATCAACTTGAATTATCCATAGCAGAGGGCAAGCCAAAAGACTTGATCCTGATTTCTCAGTTAGCAGTTGCATACGACGCCATTGTAGCAGATGAGGATAAAAGGAAGGTTTTCGTTTGGAGAGAACAACATCTCTTCAAAGTGGAAACATATGAGAATCTCTACAAGGATGGACGCACTCAAAGAGGATGTTGTTGGAGATCCCAAACTTATCAGTGGGTTTGTCACTCAGATCTCGTGCCATTATCTTCTTGAGGATGGTACATATGCTGAACTTGATGCAATGCAGGCCAAGTTTGAGAAGCTTGTTCATGATAATCTAGATGGAGATCCTGTGGCACCCAAGTTGGATCACTTCTCAATAATGACAACTAGTTTTAACAAGGCAACTGAAGAGGTCAGAGAATGTCATAGGGTGATCAAAAATGGTGAGAAGGAGTTGAACAGGCAAGTTATCATCGTGGATAGCATCAAAGTGTCAGAAGATGAAACAGTTGACAGCTTCCTAGATGAGATGATAGCCTGTGATGGCTTGGAGTAGACAGTCAGTTGGATCCTGCAATTATTCCTGAGTATAGAGTCAAAAGCAGCAATTAAACTCAACATCAATCTTGAGTTCTAATTGCTGATTTTATGCATGTTTATCTCATCCTCAGAGATATCTTTGGAGGAGGTCGGGCTTTCAGTTAGGATCAGTTAACTAATGTTAGTTATCAATTAACTTTTATTTCAATAAGGACTTGCATATTGCACATGTCCAGTTTAGTTTAGTCTTGTTTCAGTTAACTGATGGTAGTTTTCCAGATAACTGTATAGTTTCATTTATTTAGGCTTAGCAATAAACTCTTGCATGCTTGCAAGACTGATTGTTGACTCAAGGTGATTTTAGGGTTACCTACACTTTTGATGTCTATAAATAAAAGCATTCATGCTCATTTGTAATTAACTTTTGCACGTAATAGCATACATGCTGAGCAACCTTACCTATAGTATTGCTATTTTGTATCTGTTCACTTAGTTAAATATAATTGCTAGTTTGATTGTTTATTGTGTGCATGTCTCAATATACAATTTGTTGTTCTGGTTATTATTTCATGTTGTGATTAATAAGCTTTGTTTCATATCTATGCCTCAGATAGAGTCTTTTACCTCCTTGGAAATTTAGAGATGGAGTTTATCGTTCGATGTTGTTCCTAGTAATCTTGTTTCTAGCCTACACCTCGAATAGAGTATTTTGCCTCCTTGGGAATCCTGTAGTCAAGCTTACCATTTAATGTTTGTTTTCAGTAACCTACTTTCAGCCTACACCTAAAATAGAGTATTTTACCACCTTGGGAATCCTGGAAACTAGTTTACCGTTTGTTGTTGTTCTCAATAACCTTTATTACAGCCTACACCTCAGATAGAGTATTTTAACTCCTTGGGAATCCTGTGATAAAGTTTATCATATACCAATTCCCTGCTCCTAATTCCTCTTGTTTTGTTTATCTAGAGGGAATAGGATAGTTCAGCGTTTGCCTAGTTGTAGTTAAAGATCTACAAAACTAGAGAAAATCCTTAGCTGCAATGTGTTTGGTTTTTGAACCTTGTGCCTCTTCCAGCTGAGTCAAAAAATAGGATTTAGATCATTTACTTTTTCATGCATATCAGCACAAGAGGGAGCTTCCCTCCTAATTTGAAGAGCAGTCATTATGCACTATGCATAGCTGTCCATTGCCAATACGCACTCCAAAGGTGCAAATTGTAATGCCAACAACTCCAAATGCATTCTGAGCATAAACCGGGCAGCCATTGCAACTTACTAAAAATAGTAAGTCCAGAAACGGTTATCAGATGCATATGCACGTCATACCATTGCGAAGCTCTCTGAAAACCCAAAAAGAATCTAGAAACCAATCCTGCATGCAAACTCCTGATTGAAATGCATGTCACTTAAATTAAATGTATGTCATATCTCTCTAAAGCTTCTAAAAACCTGTTGTGACCTTTTCACACATCGCCCCACTCAGATGGAGACCCCCTTATTTTTGCTCCGTTCCGGTCTTTTGGCTTGGGTTTTTCCTCGCTCTCTCGCTCTGTCTCTTTTCTGGTGTCCGTCTTTCGGGGGGGGGTTGTGTCGTCATTGAGCTTAAACGTGAAAATATTGGCCAATTCTAAAATTAGGGTTTCATCATTTTTGGTCAAGTCAAGGTCAAGTAGGGCCAGTAAATTGAAAATTGAACTTAGCAATGTTGTCAGTAGACATCCAGCAGGCTTCCAGCCAAATTTCATCAGATTCCGAGATACTTACTATTTTTAGTAAGTCTGCAATCCTGGGCAATCTGTCAGCATTTTCGAGATTCGATCATCACCGCAGTTAGGTACATCGGTGCTTGCATTACCATTGAGCAAAGTGGACGAAAACACTATTTTTTAGCGGTCAGAAAACTTCAGGAGACCCGATTTTGAAGTCGAATCGAGAGTTTTCTTTCCATGCGGATATTTCATACGGGTTTCGAGACCAGCCGGTGATATAACGTATTACGAAGTGGATGATGTACCGAGGATTGACTAGAGGGCTATTTTAGGGTTTGCGTATGCAGTTTCCTTTTGCATGTCGGTGATTCACGATGGGTTTTCGGAAGCCGATGGTGTGACATGCAAACAAAAATTCTCCTTTCGATGGGAACTTTGCTATTTTAGCGGTGTGTCCGTGACCGCTTCGGCGTTCAGTTCGCGGTAGATCGGTGTTCGCGAGAAGCGAGAACAACGAGGAGATCTTTTGATAAATGGGTACAAGTTAGGGTTTCGGCCAGACTAAAATAGGCATCAAAGTCAAATCTTGAAAACCGATGATGTAAACCCCTTCGCGTCCGGTGATCGTATTGCGGTGAAATTCCGAGTCAAAGCGGATCACTTACTATTTTTAGTAGTCAAACTGGCTAAAAGCTAATGCATCGATTGCATCATCGATGTCGGCGACAAGATCCGTGGTGAGGATCGCCTCATCCGAATTTCAACTCGATTGGAGCTTGGGAGCTATCAGAATCAAGAGCTTACTATTTTTAGTAAGCCACCCTCAGAAACAGGCTAAATAGCAGGGTGACTAAAAGTTGCAGTGTCGACAGGTTGAAAAGGTTATGAAGAAGCTGTGTTTAAAATTTCAGGCCATTCCGAGCTTCAGAGGCGCGAATACAGAGAACTTACTATAAATAGCAGGGCACGTAGGCTGGCGAGGATGATGAAAATTTTGTCTAAGTCTGGAGTCTCGTCCAGCAGGCATGCCAAAATGCGCCCAGATTGATGAAGAGGCATAAAAAATTTCAAGATGCAAGTTCATCCACCACACAGGGCAAAATGCGCCCAAGGCAGGGAAGTCAAACAAAAGTCAAAGAATTTCATCCTGCTCAGGGGTCCAAATGCGCCCAAAATGAAAGAAGGAAAGTTGAAAAAATTTCTAAGTATGAGAAATCCGCCACCCTCAAGGAAATGCGCCCAAGGTTGATTTTCATCCTTCACACAAGAGGAAATGCGCCCATCCTTCTCTCTCATCAAAATGCGCCCAAATCATGCATGTAAGGACAAAGTTTGGAAGGTGAAAGGTCACCTAGAGACGTTGGAGAAACTTCATCCATCAGCCACATCAAAATGCGCCCAAAGTAGGAGAGGGTCAACAAGGTCAAACATTCTTATCCTCCTCACCCTCCAAAATGCGCCCAAGTTCATGCAAGTCAAGACAAAAGTTGGAAGTTGGAGGGTCACAAGGCGTGGAAGCTAGTTTCATCCTTCTCTCTCATTGAAATGCGCCCATCCTTCTCTCTCATTGAAATGCGCCCATCCTTCTCTCTCAAGGAAATGCGCCCAAGTTTGAAGTGTAAGTGGTAAATGCGAATGGTAAACAAGGTGAAAATGTTACCTAGGCGTGGTAAACTCAAGGTAAAAGGTGGACGTTATCCTCCTCCACACTTAGAATGCGCCCAAGGTGGTGGGCCTTAGTGAAATCTTGCTAGGCGTTGGAAAATATTTGGAAGTATGGAGAATAAAACGCTATGTTAGGCGTGCGCCTAGAGTAAGGGAGTCATAAGGTGTTAGGAATATTTCCTAAGGCATTAAGAATAAAATTGTTAAGTGTGATGTGCGCCTAGAGTAAGGGTGATATGCTAGGCGTGGAAAATATTTCAAGGTGTTGAGAGTTTAAATGAAATATACGCCTAGGGTGATGGAGAGATGTGTGATGGAAAATAGTTATAAGGTGTTAAAAAAAAAAAAAATCTTGAAGGCGTTGAGATATTTTGAGGTGTGCTAGGCGCCTCAGTGAAATATTTTCTAAGTGTTAAAAATTTCTAAGGCGTGAGATTTTAAATTTGCCTAGGCGTTGGGCTTTTAATGAATATTTTCCAAGTGTGTGGTGCGGAGTGAAGATGAAATGTGCAAGGCAGGCCGGAACAAATAAAAATTTTCTAAGTGAAAGTTCCTCTCCACTGGCGATCAACAAGTTTTTTTTTAAGGCAAGATTTCAAAAAATGCAAAGAAGATTTTAAAATATTTTCTAAGGAAAATTATTCTTTCTTTGAAAATATGCCTAGAACTCAGTTGATGAATTTTCCGGAGCACGAGCAACTCTTCTCAGTAATGGAGTCAGAAACAATGATATTTCAAGTTCTTCAATTTTTTTTCAAGAAGTCAGAGCAACACAAAGTAATCACAGGCGAAGAACAATTTAAAATGATGGAAATAATATTTTTCTAAGGTTCAAAATTCGAAAAATTAAATGAACCCGTTCGTTGGGTACCCATGAATTCGAGACATTCTGACGAAAATTTGCTTCTGGGTACTGAACATTTGTGATGATGAATGGATTTCCAGATCTTTCAAGCTTCGCCGACACTTTTTCAGTAGAGAATTTAATCAGTGCTTGAATGGTGAATTTTCCTAAGGGAGGATTTTAAATTTTCTAAGGCAAAAGTGAATAAATGAGTTTTCAGAGTGAATTTTCTTCGAACGATGAGTCTGAAGGGAGTTGCCTAGATGATTGTGATTAAATTCTTCAAAGGTGAATTTTCCAGAGCAGATGATGAAGTTAAAAATTCGAATTCAAGTGACAGAACTCCGGCTGGTGAGTAAAAACGATGAATTTAAATTAAATTTTTCGAAGAGGAATTCAAAACGCCAGTCAAAGTCAAGTTTCTAGAAGAATAATATTCCCGACGACCGGAGACAAGTGTCAGAAACATCAGAGAGGGAAAATTCGAATTCTTGAAGTGGAGTAGTGGAGTTTAATGGCACTGGCTAAAATTAACGTCTTCTAGAATTCGAATTCTAGCTATAAAATGGAGAAGTTTTTCACTCATTTTCACAACTGGAAAAGACGAATTTGCTAAGGCAAAGTGAGCTTAGAGAAGTTTGAATTTTGCTGGGGTGGAGTTTGCTGAGAAGAAGACGCCTTAAGTGCTGAAGAGAAGGTATGCCATTGTCAAGTGGAGAAGTGTTTGCCTGAAATTTGATTTGCTTGAATTATAGTAAGAGGTGCGCCATTGCTGAGAGCTTGAAAAGTACGTCCTTGCTAGTGTTGAAGTTGAAGTCTGATGTGATTAAGTTTGGTCGAAATTGCCATTTGAAAAGGACGCCTTGTATTGAATTGAAACATTGATAACTTTAAAAGTACGGACTTGCAAGATTGCTGATTACCGATACAAAGACATAGAAATTAAAATTGTTGATTGCTGGTTTGAAGTGCAAAGTCAAGAAGTTCAATTTTCTGATTGCTGGTTGTAGAGTGAGGTCATCAAGGTTCACTTAGAAATCTGTTCTAAGTGTTGGAATTCGAGTTTATTCAAGAGAAGAAGCTGAGGTTTGCAAATACGAAAGATATTGCAGCTTCTAGAATTCAACTGCAGCCCCTATATCCTGCCTTATTTTATTAAATCTGGTTGCTGATGAAATGTTTGTTATGTTGCAGATGGCTGAAGCGAGGACAACCGGAAAGGACAATGGTGCCTCCCGACAGGCTACGATCAAGAAGCTGAGCAAAACGTTCATGCCGGAGTCAAAGTTCATTTCAAAGTTGGGCAAGTTGACGGACACGAACCTGGGCTCTGTCAACCTGGAAACATTCAAGAATAGGCTGTTTGGGATTGGAAGTCATCGGGCTTCGGTCACTTCGCACAACATCGTCCGAAGTGGGTTATATGCAGCTGCTGGTTTTCCGCCAGCTATTCAGTGTTCAGGAGTTGATTATGGAGTGCGCCAACTGTTACGAGAAAGAACACCGGTCGATCACGTCACCAGATGGCCAAGTACTTGCCAATCTCACTCCGGCAGCCATTGGTGAAGCTTTTGGGATCCCGGTGCATAGAAACATGATCTACAAGTCCAGGGAGCGAGCGGAGCGTATGTATGCTTCTGCTTTTGAACGATGCATGGACACAATTAACACTCACTGGATGAGCACTCCGAGGCCGTCTCGTACGAAGCTGCCGAAAGCAGATCATAGCAGAGGACTTGAAGCAGGAATATTGTGATCTCATCATGTTGCTGAGCAGGGTTGGTGGTTGCCCTCAGTCTTATATTTTTGAGCCGTGGATGTTTTATTACATCAACCTAGTGTTAGAAGGCAAGGATTATGTCAATTGGGCTGAGATGATCAGCGACAATATACATGAGCAGCTCCTGAGCTTGCGGAGGACTAAAACGTTTTACATGAGTTCCTATCTAATTTATATGTTGGCACGGATGACGAGGTACAGAGGAATTTCTTACAAGGAACCCATCGGTTGTGGCTCTCACCAATTCAAAATTCATGAGGCGTGTACGCAGTTGCACCTGTTCGAGCACAACCCATTACAAGCGTGTCAACGATTCATTCACCATGTACATCACGAGGCTGCTTCAGGAGAGGTTACAGTGCAGAATCTCTAGAAATGCCCAGGAGCTAATTGAGAGGTATGGGTGCTGGTTTATACAGTTTCCAAGATTTTCATACATCAGGCTGCAAGGATTTTCTTCATACCCTTATAGGCTGCCCTAAGTACCCAACAGATAAGATAATAATGCTAGAGATAGCTAGACAGTTGCTAGCCTTTGACAAAATCCGAAGAAAAGAAGAAAGGAGGGATAGAGTTTCCAGTTGTGATGGGCAACTCGGACGAGGTTTGTCCTTCGATACAGGCATGTAGAGAAGCTGAAAGTGAGCTTCAATTCTATCATTTCTCATATCACACTAGTAGACAACACTATGACCCGCACCATAACATCAACTGGGTGTTGTCAGAGGAATTCAAACATAAGGCCACTATAGAAGATTACTGGGCTGATGCAGTTGATGAGATTGAAGTGAGGAAGAGAATGTTCTCTCGGTTGCCGATTACTCTGATCAGGGAGTGTGAGGTAGTTCCGGTTCCGGACCAGGTCAATGAGGACATGGATGTTGTTCATCCAGACTATGCAGCTGTTCGGGACACTCCACTTCCGCCTATTGATTGGTCAGAGCCCGAGGTTGCCGACCTTGATACTCTCTCTATCCCGGTTATGACATTCACCAGGGCATGGGTCGATAGGCGAGTGAGCAGATTGAAAGGTAGGTCAATTGCTTTGACTTACAACTTGATGGGAGATCCACGGGAAGGAAGAAACAGATACAAGGGACCAGAGTCCGAAGGAAAGAATTAGTTCAGCCAGAACCTCCGAGTTCTGATGGCGGCACCCTTGGAACCACGTTCTCCAAGCATACAAGAAGATTGTCTTTATTTGCTGATGAGAGGGTTGCGATTGAATCGGTACCCGGTAATCTGAAGGATGATATTGAAGCCTCCGGAGTCAATTGGCGAGTACCAATGTACACATTAGGAGTTGATCCCGAGGATCAGCGGGATGATGAGGGACTAATACTTGACCCTCAATTTCAGCGAGGAGATAGAAATGACCATGAATGATGGCGGCGATGATGATATAGTGTCGAGGTGACACTTTCTGACCCACTTGAGGGCGATAAAGGCCACTTTGATCCAGAACACGCAGGACTCATTGGCTGCTTGGAGAAAATCTTGTACGAGGCACGAGCACTCAGTTACAGTGTTAGAGTTTCAGTTAGATTGTGTTCCATCTATTTCAGTTGAGGAGGTTGAGGCCGTACTTAGCAAATTTGTTGAGTTGGCAGTCAGAGAGAAGGCTAATGGGAACACACTACTGGACGAGGATCTTCTAGAAGACTGAGCATTTATTGCATTTGCTATTTTGGGAGTGAGTGGGAATCTTTGATTCATTTAATGTACCACTCCCTATTCTGGCAGTTTTTAGGGTTAGGGCTGAGGTGGCACGATTCTGGCCACTCTATTAATTGTAACCCTAGCCGTCCTTTGGGACTTGGCTAGCTATAAAAAGGGGAGTCCCCCTCATTTGTAAGGGATTAGAATTAGAGATTAGAAATCAGAATATTAGAAGATAGATCAGAGCTAGAGATTGTTGAGTAGAGCTAGATAGTGTAGAGCATTTTGCATAATTTGGAGAAGAAAGAAAG
Source organism: Sequoia sempervirens (assembly GCA_007258455.2). Lineage (NCBI taxonomy): Eukaryota > Viridiplantae > Streptophyta > Pinopsida > Cupressales > Cupressaceae > Sequoia > Sequoia sempervirens. Next base: position 165,407,773 of record VDFB02000015.1, on the reverse strand, counting down.
TTTTCCCTTTGAAAACTTTTGAAGAGACTGTTGTGTAACACATTTTGTGATAATAGATCTTTTCATTGATGATGGAATTTGTCTTGTCATGAAATGCTAGCAAGGTTTCTTCTTCCTTTCGTATCCAAGTAGATTAAATTCATGCAAGTAGCTTACTTTGGTGTGTGGTGTTTCATTGAGATAGCTTCATTTTATTCCATACCACTAGCGGCTTGTTGATGATAAGTCTGCCTTGCGTGGTCAACTGGACATTATCTTGTGCTTGACTTCGGTTATGGCTTACATACTTATATGCGTTGTTCTGATGGTGTACGTATGTTAAACTATAACTTGAATACCTTTCGCTATCCCCTTTGAAGATTGCACCGATTTTGCTGAGGCTGTCCGACGGAGGCTAGGTGAAATCTGGTTGAAGTCTATTGAGACGAAGCCCCACATACCTTGCATTTAGAATAGAGTACCAATTTCTTAGGTCCTTTCCCTTTTACTTTCAGCATACTTCTTGTTAGTTTTAGAAAAGAATACACATTGCCAAATCATACACGTAAGAATCCCCTTCAAATTACATATCAACTGCTGACTGTGAGAAGTCTGAACAACTACGTAAGTCCCCTTGACATACCAGCAATATCACATCAAGCCAAACTGAGCCTATTCGCACTAAAGGAACCTTGGAGTTGAACGCACGAACTTTCTGGCAATCTTAGCGTGCGGAATACTTTGATCAAGAGAGAATAGAGCGTCCGTTGGGCGACTTTGTTCTGTGTTGGTGCGGTCTCAAAAACCACGTCAACATGTAGGAATGTTTTTCTAAAACCAAATACAATTATTAATGTTTAATATACAAAATTATAATTATTTTGAAATTTGTCACCAGTGGTTTAACTAGTTTAGTTTAGAATAAGGTATGTTATTTCTATGTTTTTTGAATAGTGTTATCATGAATACATCTCACATGGTATTATGTTGGTATTATGCATAGTTCGCAAACTCAGCGAGTCACCAAGTACTCGTGAGATTTTTCACTCCGTGAGTATTCACAAAGTTTACTCGCCGAGTTTTTGGCCAATATTCACTAAGACTTGCCAAAAACTCAGCAAGTTTTAACACTTGACTCTCTACAACAACAACACATCAAAATAGTGGAAAAAAAACGAGTTAAAAACTACAAAAGCTCTACTTTTTTGGCTTTATAAGCATTCTTTTTCCTTTTAAGAAATTATGAAAATGGTGTGTACCAAAAGTTTGTGTAATTTTGAAGATCTTCATTTGGGCTTGGTGGTGAGGGCTACACCTTGACCCTATTGGGGGCACTAACCCTCGACCCTACTGAGAGTGTTGCCCCCAAACACCCAGCAAACTCATTTGATACATTTTGTAGTTATATTTTGCATAAAATAAACATTTAAGTGTTTTTCAAGTTGTCAAGTACTCTTTGAGTTGCTAATTTTTGGCTTACCAAGTACTCTCTGAGTCCAAGTTTGTGAACTATGGTATTATGCATGTGGTTTTACTTTTAAAGAAGACATTGATTAATCTAGTAATATTTTAGGTGTTAAAGTCTACCAAAGAGTAAGCATAGTTTTTTGTAATGTTTATTGAAATTTTGATACAAAAGCATTAGTTATATTTAGAGTTTCTGGTTTTTGTATGGTTCTAATTGATGTATTTTACTATATTATTGATGTATTTAGAGTTTCTGGTTTTTGTATGGTTCTAATTGATGTTATGTTATATATTATGCATGTGGTTTCACTTTTAACTATGCTTATATATGCATGTAGGTTACAAAAATGTAACTCTCCCTAGCAACATAGAATTAGGTGCCACAAAGTTGGACCAAGGGCTGTTGTAGAAACAATTGAGAGGAGGTAATTGTTCAAAAGATCAATGTTGTTCATTTACACAAAAAGCAAAAGCTTCAATAAATAGAATTACAAAGACGATGTTTCTAAAAGAAAAATCATTAACAAAATACACAGTTAGAAACTACTAGATGACTATTAACAACACAAATAGAAAGATATTATACTAATACCCTCCCTTAATGGTCATCATTCTAACTACCCAGAAAAATAATAGAGAAGGGTGCCCCCTTCTTCTCAGAATGCTTCTACAACAACAGACAAGAGCCTGCCACTGACTCTGCCACTTGAGATTGTTGAAGATCGTAGCAGCTTCAGGCGAATACCTTCCAGCACAGTACGCATGAAGATAATAATTAAAATGTAGCCTTTGACTATTTAATTATTATATGCGTCTTAATGAAGAGTCATTCCCTTTGATAAAAGATGCATTTAATAAAGAGATACGAATTTAATAATGAGGAGGCGCGAATTTTTTAAGAGGCCGACTTCTTGTTTATGAAAAGATTTATTTGATGAGAAAGGCCGACATGTTATTCTCTAGAAGAGACGCACCCTTTGTGGTTGGCCGACTTGTATTATTGAATGGACATGTCTCCCTTCATTATAGTATATATAAGACATCTCTCTCACATTGATGATCATTCAATATCGATTTGAAGGAAGTTCGAATTCTCTTTGAAGTGCGAATTATTCAAGGCAGTGCGGATTCTTATTTAGATCAATGCGAGTTCATTAAAGACAGTATTGTTTACTGTCAAGTTCTGTGTGTTATCCAGTTCTTTATATTGTGAAGGGCAATCAGAATTGGCCTTGATATTGGCCTCATTGTAAAGAGAATTATTACCATTTCTTATATATAAAAGAGAGATCTTTGTTGCTGGGTTTTTCTCCCTCAAGAGGAGGGTTTTCCCAGGGTATATGCTGTGTTACTGTGTCTGATTTTTGAATTAATTTTCTGTGCACTTATCTGATCACTAAATTTAACATGGTATCAGAGCGGGTGTAAAGAAGATCGTGGTTAGATTTGTGCTTTCACAGCTTATTCTATTCTTTGTTGAAGGTTCTTATCTATCTTCACAACTTTCAATATGGTGAACAGATTGAAGATCGAGGATAGACTCGATGGAGCCTCTAACTACACCTCATGGAGATTCCGAATCATGCTTACATTAGAGGGGAATGATTTGATTGAATTTGCGGAGTCCAAGGTTCCCGAACCTGAAGAGGAAGAAGAGAAGCTGCAATGGAGGAAGAAAGATATCAAAGCAAAGAAGTTGCTAGTTGACTCCGTCAAAGACCACATCGTCCCTATTGTTTCCAAGTTGAAGACCGCTAGGGAGATGTTCAAAACTTTGGAAGAAATGTATGAAATCAACAACACCAGCCGGGCTCTTGCACTGAAGCAACAACTTCATCATGTGAAGATGTCGAAAGGAGAGACCGTGATAGCCTACTTCATGAGGATTGCAGAATTGAGAGATCAGCTCTCCACAATTGGTCATATGGTTGAAGATAAAGACTTGACAATGCTTGCACTCAACGGTTTGCCATTATCTTGGGAGTCCTATATTCAAGGAATTAGTGCAAGGTCTAAACTTCCGAAGTTTGATCGTTTGAGGGCTGACTGCATCCAAGAGGAATCAAGGTTGATGGCTAGAGGTGTTGGTCCAAGTTCCTCTAATCAAGAAATCCATGTTCTTGCAGCCCAAGCTTCGAAGAAGAAAGGAAAAGGTGGAAAGAAGGGACACTTCAAGAGGAATCGTGATAAAGGAAATGATGATGCTTCCCCTCCCAAGAAGAAGCGAGATTCGTCTAAAATTCAATGCTTTAGGTGTGACAAGTTTGGTCATTTTGCTAAACATTGCCCTGACAGACCTAAGCATCAAGCCTCCGTTGCAGATGTAGAGAATGTTTCTCCTCAGAAGGATGAATATCTGTTTTGTTCAGCCTTGTCAAGCAATGTTGCCACCGACACCAACACATGGTTGATTGACAGTGGTGCTTCTCGTCACATCACCGGGTTCAAGGAGCACTTATCAAGCTTGGTGAAGAAAGACTCTTTGGAACAAGTTATCATTGGAGATGATGCTAGCTACACCGTGAAAGGGATTGGGACCTCTACTCTCCATTTGGATTCAGGTATTACACTTCAGTTGAGCAATGTTCTTTATGTTCCGGGGATCAAGCGCAATCTCATCTCTATTTCAGCCCTAGAAGATAAAGGATATCAAATTGCCTTCTCAAAAGGCAAAGTTCTTGTATGGATGGAGAACTCTAGTTTCAAAGATGCTCAAGTTATTGGAGTGAGACATGAAAGTCTTTACAAGGTTTGCACTCGTCCTCTACAAGCCTTGGTTCATGATACTTCTTCTCTATGTGATCTTTGGCATCGAAGATTAGCACATCTACACGTTCGTACCTTGCCTATTATGGAAAAGATGGTGACAGGTCTACCTAAGTTCGACAAGGAGCATGAAGGCACTTGCAAGGGATGCGCTCTAGGTAAGAATGTAAAAGCCACTTTTCATAGTAGTGAAAATAGATCTAAGAGTATTTTAGATCTCATCCATTCAGATTTATGTGGTCCTATGTCTGTTCCGTCTTCAAGCGGATTCTTGTATTATGTACTGTTTATTGATGATCACTCTAGGAAAACTTGGATTTATTTCTTGAGGTCTAAAGAGTCTGAGGAAGTATTAGCTAGATTTAAGGAGTTCAAAGCCTTGGTAGAAAACCTTTCTGGTAAAAGAATTAAGGTCCTTAGATCTGACAATGGTGGTGAATACACCTCTGGTAGTTTTCTAGACTTTTGTTCGGATGCAGGGATTAAGAGGGAGTTCTGTGTTCCCTATAATCCTCAGCAGAATGGTGTCGCAGAAAGAAAGAATAGGACAATCATGGAAGCAGGAAAGGCCATGATTCATGATCAGGATTTGCAGACCTTCTTATGGGCAGAAGCCTTCAGGACAGCTGTATATGTGCAGAACAGAAGTCCTCACAAGGTCTTGGAGAATATAACTCTGGAAGAAGCCTTCACAGGGAAGATGCCTGAAGTTAGTCACTTAAGAATCTTTGGATGTCCTGTTTATATCCATGTTCCGAAGGAGAAGAGAACTAAGTTGGAGCCTTTTGGCAAGAAGGGCATCTTTGTGGGCTACAGCGAGACATCTAAAGCCTACAGAATTTACATTCCAGGACAAAAGTTGATTGAGATCAGCAGGGATGTTACCTTTGAGGAAGACATTGCATTTAGGAGATCCAAGGGCACTCACATGGAGATCAGTAACAAAGAGTCTCCTCAGGATATGGAAGTTGACCATACTCCTGAGATTCAGAGGGAGACTGTTGAACCAAAAGATGATGCTGATCCTGTTGAACCCTTGGAGCCTACTGATGGACCTACTAAGATTGTCATTGGAAGAAAGAGACCTCTATGGGCTAGGCGCACTATGCAAGAGGCAGAAAGCTTTGCAGCTCCTAGAGGCACATTCAGAGAAAGTAAAAGACCTCATAAGTTCTTCAATTATGTTGCCTTGATGAGTCAGATTATTGATTCAGAACCTTCATGTGTTGAAGAAGCATTCAGTCATCAGGTTTGGAGAGATGCAATGGCAGAGGAGTATCAATCAATTCTGAAGAATGATGTTTGGGACATTGTTCCTAGACCTAAGAGCAAATCAGTGGTATCTTCGAAATGGCTCTTCAAAATCAAGCATGCTGCAGATGGGAGCATTGAGAAGTATAAAGCAAGATTTGTAGCTCGAGGGTTTTCTCAGAAAAAGGGAGTTGATTACGAAGAAACATTTGCTCCTGTTGCCCGTTACACTTCTGTCAGAACTATCATTGCCATTGCTGCATCAAAAGGATGGAAGATTCATCAGATGGACGTGAAGACTGCTTTTCTCAATGACGTAATTGAGGAAGAAGTTTATATTGAGCAACCTGATGGTTTTGAAGTTCATGAGAAGGAGTCACATGTGTGTAAGCTGAAGAAGGCCTTGTATGGTCTTAAGCAGGCTCCTCGTGCTTGGTACGAAAGGATTGGTCAATACCTATCTAGTTTGGGCTTCTTGAAGAATGATGTTGATTCAAATCTCTATTTCAAGGTAATCAATGGTGATGCACTAATATTGGTTTTATATGTTGATGATTTGATCCTTACTGGAGAAGATCACCTGATTCTCGAGTGCAAGAAGGAGTTGACTTCAGAATTTGAGATGAAGGACCTTGGGCTCATGCATTACTTCCTTGGTCTAGAAGTCTGGCAGAAACCAGATGAGATGATTCTAAGTCAAGGAAAGTACACCATTGATATACTTAAGAGATTTGGCATGATGGATTGCAAATCCATGTCCACACCCATGGAAACCAACCTACATAAATTGAAGGAGGCTGCAGCCAATTCAGACTTGGTGGATCCTACATTGTATAGACAGTTGATTGGGTCTCTGATGTATCTGGTTAACACTAGACCTGATATTTGCTATGCAGTGAGTGCACTTAGCCAGTTTATGTGTGATCCGAGGCAGATACATCTTGTGGCAGCTAAACATATTCTGAGATACTTGCGTGCACATTTGGTTATGGGTTGAGGTATGCCCGGATCAGACTTGGGTACATGGTTTTACAATTCTGGTAGGGGGGTGTGTCACGGTCGGAAGAGCACCTAGGTTGTTGCTTCGGTTTGGGTTCTGCTATGATTTCTGGTGTAGCAGGCAGTCATCTGCAGCATTGAGTACAGCCAAGGCCCGAGTACATTGCAGCTTGTATGGCAACTCGAGGAAGCAGTGTGGCTTCATAAGCTCCTTTCGGGGATTGTTTGGACAATCAATGGAGCCTACCATCATCCATTGTGATAATTAGAGTTGCGTAAAGCTTTCTGTCAATCCTGTGTTTCATGACAGAACGAAGCATGTTGAGATCAAGTACCACTACATCAGAGATATGGTACTGCGAAAGGCATTGTACAGTTGAGTACATCAGCACTGATGAGCAGACGGCAAATATTCTCACCAAGCCTCTCTCCAGGATAAAGTTTGTATACTTTTGAGATAAGCTTGGTATGGTGGAGAATCCAGCCTTGACTGAGAAAGAATCTCAGTATCAGTGAGCCGTTCTATCTTTTACCATAGTATGGTTGTAGCCATTATGGTAGATATCGTGTTGAGGCGATATCCGACATCACGTTGAGGTGATATTTATCTTTTACCATAGTATGGTTGTAGCCATTATGGTAGATATCGTGTTGAGGTGATATCCGATATCACGTTGAGATGACATTTATCTTTTACCATAGTATGGTTGTAGCCATTATGGTAGATATCGTGTTGAGGCGATATCTAATATCACGTTGAGGTGATATTCCTTTGTTCACCATAGTATGGTTGTAGCCATTATGGTAGATATCGTGTTGAGGCGATATCTAATATCACGTTGAGGTGATATTCCTTTGTTCACCATAGCATGGTTGTAGCCATTATGGTTGATATCGTATTGAGGCGATATCAGACATCACGATGAGGTGATATGTCTTGTGCAGCTGGAAGTATCCTCCCTAGCTGAGAGGGAGTGTTGAAGATCGTAGCAGCTTCAGGCGAATACCTTCCAGCACAGTACGCATGAAGATAATAATTAAAATGTAGCCTTTGACTATTTAATTATTATATGCGTCTTAATGAAGAGTCATTCCCTTTGATAAAAGATGCATTTAATAAAGAGATACGAATTTAATAATGAGGAGGCGCGAATTTTTTAAGAGGCCGACTTCTTGTTTATGAAAAGATTTATTTGATGAGAAAGGCCAACATGTTATTCTCTAGAAGAGACGCACCCTTTGTGGTTGGCCGACTTGTATTATTGAATGGACATGTCTCCCTTCATTATAGTATATATAAGGCATCTCTCTCACATTGATGATCATTCAATATCGATTTGAAGGAAGTTTGAATTCTCTTTGAAGTGCGAATTTTTCAAGGCAGTGCGGATTCTTATTTAGATCAATGCGAGTTCATTAAAGACAGTATTGTTTACTGTCAAGTTCTGTGTGTTATCCAGTTCTTTATATTGTGAAGGGTAATCAGAATTGGCCTTGATATTGGCCTCATTGTAAAGAGAATTATTACCATTTCTTATATATAAAAGAGAGATCTTTGTTGCTGGGTTTTTCTCCCTCAAGAGGAGGGTTTTCCCAGGGTATATGCTGTGTTACTATGTCTGATTTTTGAATTAATTTTCTATGCACTTATCTGATCACTAAATTTAACAGAGATGAGTCTGCCACCAACCCTCCCAAAAATTGCAGAACTTCTGGAAATAACAACACCAATCGTCCAACCTAATGTTGGAAAACAAAACTGTCCCTCCCTGTAACCAAAGACACACCGAGAATAGCTGCCACAATTTTGAGGAAAAAATCGGCAAACCCTCCAAACTATTGCAAATGAGCAAGATGTCTGAAAACAAACTGCAAAAGAAACCACTTGTGCAGATGTTTGCACAACAACTCCAGGTGCGACTAAAAACAGACTGCAGCAAAGTACAATTTTTGAGGAACAAAATTGCCAAACTCAAAAATCCGAAGATTACAAATCATCGTTTTTAAGGAAAAACGGTAAAACCTTTCCAGACACCAGAGAGCCCTCCCGAATTGCGAAAACCCCGATTAGGGCATACAGGAGAAAACCCTTAATTTTTAGGGAAAAATTATAAACCCTCCCATGATTTTTTTAGGAAAAAATTATAAAACCCGTCAAAAAAAAAAAAAAAAAAAAAATTCTCAAGGACAAAAATAATAAAAAACCCACCATAGACTTTTAAAAGGAAAAAAATATTAAAACCCATCAACTGTGTTACATAGGGACACGTCCTCCCCCCAAAACCCTACGTCCCCCCCATCCCCTATGGTGTTTCGAGGATGGGGGGACGACAGGGGACGTCCCACAAGTGTCCCCCATGATCTTTGAAAATTGGGAAACAATAGAAAACGCGTCCCCAAAAAAGGGGACGGCTGGAAAATAAAAGGGGACACCTAGGCGTCCCCAAAACGGCAAGGGGACGGCTAGGAGTCCCCCAAACGTATTGGACCCTTGTGGGCTAGCCGGATTGGTTAGAGGGTCAGTGGTACTTTCTAGAGAGATTGATCATTCTTGTTTTCAGAGCACAGTGACTGGTTCATAGCAGGCGTTAGCAGTGCAGGAGTTGACAGCTTCTGACAGCACAGGATTATATGATGTTTTGAGTGAGTTATTGGTTTTTAAGTGATTTAAATATTAATTGATTAATATTTAATTATAAAGTCAAATTGACTTTATATTTTATTAAATCACTTAAATATTCTCTAAAAGTGATTTAATATTTTCATCACTTCAATTGATAAAGTGCGCCCAAGTATTTAAGACAAATATTATTAAAATGACTTAAATATAATTTAAAAGGTTAAAATATGAGAAAAGGCATATCTTTCTTGGAATTCGTGCCTTTTGCATAAAAGGGCATTTTTGGCAATGAGAAACTCACCTTTTGATATTTCGACTTTTCCTTGTGCTATTTCCTGTGCATTCTCCTGTGATCAGGGTTTGAACAATCTTCCATTGAAGAACGATACCTCTTCAATGTTGAGCACTCTTGAGATTGTGAAAGATCAATCGAATCAGTGCAGTTGAGAGCTTCATTCAGAGGTTCTACATGATTCAGACAGAGAACATATATTGAGATTTTATGTTGTTTGCAATAAGAAAGGGTTTCTTCCTTGTGGCGCATCATTCTTCAGATTCAGAGGTTTCCAGCAGGGATACTACCTATTATTTCCTTGGTCGTACGGCTTACCTTGGGATTTGTGCATTCTGGAAAGGCGTGTGAAAGAAGTATGTGAAACGCCTTCATCTTGGCTCCTTTTTGTGTTTCTATCTTGGCGTCTACCTCTACCAGGGCATTGTATCTCGTTTTGGTGTGGAAGAAGTCAGATTTGGAGCTTGGGCGTGCTTATTTGCTTGTTTTCATCATTTTTGGCTGGCAATCTGGGTTATTTCTTTAATTAAATAATCTGGAGATATTCTGGTATGTTTATCATTTGCAATCTATTTGACACAGATAAATAATGCATTCTACACTTTCATTCTGAAGAAAATAGTGCAAATTTACATTTTATGAGCATTTATGCTGTGCGCCCCTTCTCTTCTGTCTATCAAACTTTCTCTAAAAAAAACTAAATAACACTAAAAGACTTAAGAAAAATTGGGGGTTTGAGTTGAGAGCCAGCAGGGCTCACCACAGTGGTATCAGAGCACTGATCCTACCAGCCTGCAGGGTTAGCAGTCTTTATGCGGCCTCACCAGAATAGGTTTGACAGGTACTACTCACGCAGGGGTCCTGGTTTGCAGAGAAGTACTTTTGAACCTTTTTCAGCATTTCCATTTGACGAACAGGAAACGGAATTGGAATTTGATAACAAGGCTGACAGGGAAGCTGAAGGTTCTCATAGAAATCATTTAGATGAAGAGGACAGAGAAGCTAGAGACGTGCTCAGAGGCATGGTTGCAGGCCAAAAACAGGTGGCGACTATTCTTCAGCAGCTCAGCACAAATGTCCAAACTTTGACAATGAATAGAGCTCAGAATCTGGATCGAGATCTTGAAGGCAGTATTCACAAAGAGCCTCAGAGAGTCATAGCTCCAGCACGCACTTTTGAGAGAGCTACATGTCCTACTTTTACCAGAAATGATGCTGAGGAAGAGGACGAAGTTGAACAGGGTGGTGAGATAAATTTTGCAGATAACATCATGGTTATGCATGATGAATGGGATGCATTGCCACCAAGAGTTAAGGAGCACCTTAACTTCAATAGGTTCATGAGCCAGAAGAGGGAACACACCAGAGGCAGGAATGACAGGAGGCCTAGACACAAGCAGAATGATCTCAGACAGGCTACCAACAAGCTTACCTTGGCGAACTATGATGGCAGTGGTAGAGTTACAGCACGTGCTTGGGTCAGTAAGCATGACACATTCTTGACACTATGTCCCATGCCTGAGGAGGATGCCATTCGATTTGCAGCACTTCACCTGGATGGCGTGGCACATGACTGGTGGATTCATAGTATGGCTACTCTTCACCATGACAGGATTACCTCGTACCAGGAGTTTACTGATAGACTGGTAGAGAGATTTGACAGACGGGATCCTGAACTATTCTTCAAAGATTTGGCACAACTGAAACAGTTAGGTAGCTTGGAATCGTACATTGGAGAGTTCCAAAGACTATTTGTGATGGTGACAGGAATTTTAGAGAGAAGGTTGATCATATTGTTCATTGAGGGTCTTTTCGAGCCCATGAAAGGTTGGATAAAAGCATTTGATCCACCTACTTTACAGGAGGCCATGAGGAAAGCTCGCAGCATGGAGCTATCTACACCTCGTAAGCCATTTGGCTCGAAGCCTACTACCTCCTACACAGAGAACAAATCAGATCCGAAAAAGGTTGATAATGCAGATCCAAAAAAGAAATTTGCAGCCCTTTTAGATCGAGAAACAATGAACGATTTACGAAGAAGAAAACTTTGTTTTTACTGCAAGGGTCCGTATGACTTTAATCACGACTGCCCCCTCAAACCTAAAGGGCAAAACAGGCACATGGAGTGGTTTTATGAGGGAGAAGCATTGACTGATTTTTCTGATCAGCAAGCTCCAATCTATGATACAGATGGAGAAGAGTCAGAAAATGAGGCAGAAATTGTAGTAGAAACAGAATTACAGGAGGCTCATATGTCCAGCATGCAGAGAGAGGGATCTTTCAGACTCCGTGGGATCCTAGCTAGTCAAAGGGTCATATCCCTTCTAGATACAGGTGCAACCCACAACTTCATCGATTCATGGTTAGTGGAGAAACGGGGAATTCAAACCCAGCAGTTTAAAGGCATACGTGTGAAGGTTGCAGATGGATACACTCTCAACTGCGAGAGGATGATACCTGACTTGCCTTTGAAACTCAACAATTTCGAGTTTAAGGCAGATTTTTATGTTGTGAACATGGGAGGAACGGATATAGTTCTTGGCATGAAGTGGCTTCATGCAATAGGAGAGTTCACGCTTAATTTGCGTGACATGGAGATGAAATTCAGCATAGATGGCACAAATCATATTCTAAAAGCCATCAAAGACAGCAACCTTAGAGAGATTTCACTTCGAAGAATGGAACGTTTGATTCGTCACGATATGGTAGAGTGGGCTGCTGAGTGCAAGCTAATGCATTCACAGTTGGAGCAGCAAGCTTCTTCTTACCATCCAGATGTGCAGGAACTTCGAATCAAACATGCAAAAGTTTTCAGTGCAATTCCACCAGGCAGACCTCCTAATAGAGGTATTGAGCATATTATAGAGCTGGATGAGGGCACGAAACCGATCATGATTACTCCTTACCGGCACCCCAAGCATTTGAAAGATGAGATTGAGAAAACTATTAAGGAGCTTTTAGCTATGGGGCACATTAGGCCGAGTAAGTCACCCTTTGCTTCATCAGTTGTTTTGGTGAAGAAAAAGGATGGTACACTTAGGATGTGTATTGACTACAGGATGCTCAACAGGAAGACAATTAAGAATAGGTATCCTATTCCACGGATAGATGAGTTGATAGACGAGCTTCATGGAGCTTGCTACTTCTCAAAGATTGATTTGAGAACAGGTTATCATCATATCAGAGTCCGAGAGGAGGACATAGAGAAAACTATTAAGGATACTACCTATTCTTTCCTTGGCCGTACGGCTTACCTTGGGATTTGTGCATTTTGGAAAGGCGTGTGAAAGAAGTATGTGAAACGCCTTCCTCTTGGCTCCTTTTTGTGTTTCTATCTTGGCGTCTACCTCTACCAGGGCATTGTATCTCATTTTGGTGTGGGAGAAGTCAGATCTGGAGCTTGGGCGTGCTTATTTGCTTGTTTTCATCATTTTCGGCTGGCAATCTGGCTTATTTCTTTAATTAAATAATATGGAGATATTCTGGTATGTTTATCATTTGCAATCTATTTGTCACAGTTAAATAATGAATTCTACACTTTCATTCTGAAGAAAATAGTGCAAATTTACATTTTATGAGCATTTATGCTGTGCGCCCCTTCTCTTCTGTCTATCAAACTTTCTCTAGAAAACTAAATAACACTAAAAGACTTAAGAAAAATTGGGGGTTTGAGTTGAGAGCCAACAGGGCTCACCACACCCCGCCATCCCCAAAAATCTGTCCTCAAACTACCATCCCCAAAACTCATCCCCTGTCGTTCCCCCATCCCCATCCCCGAAATGTCGTGGAACATAGCCCATCAATGATTTTTTTTAGGGAAAAAATAGTAAAAAACCCGTCAGATTTTTTTCAGGGGAAAAAAATAGTAAAAAAAACCCGTCTAAACATCGATGTTGCCTCTGGACGGTAAACTTCCTCCAAATCTTGAGAGGCAATGCACAGAGAAGGGCAAGAAAAACTCGTCAGAAACCCTTACACGGCCAGAAAGAGGAGAACAAATTCCGTGCGCCAAAGAAACCAAAGAAGAAACGTGCATCAACAAAACCTACAAAGCAAAAATGTAGAAGGTCGCGTGGAAATCTCAAGCACCCAGAAAACTGAGAAAACTAGGTTGTGGAAAGGCACAGATCACGTTTCAAAAACCAGTGCCCAGAAACGCATCAAACGACCCAAAAATCCGTTGTTTTTTCCTTCTTCAAATCCGTAGGACAGAAAATCACAAAATGAGAAATCACGCACCAAAAACGTCTAAGAAAAGAGTCGAAAAACCCTTCATGAATCTCACCAGAGACCGCCAACAAGAGACGCGATTTGCAGATCAAAATGCCACACAAAAATTGCAAATAAACTCCAAAATTTGAACAAAAAAGAGACGTTTTTTTTTTAGACGAACAAGCACGTGATTTTCCTCCATGAATCCACGCAATTTCGTGCACACAAAGAGCCACAAAAATCAGCAGAAAAAAATCCACGAACTCTGCAAAGAAACTAACCAAAAAAAACCAAGTAAAATCCACATGAGTTTTGACCAGAAAAACCCTTTACTTAAAAAAATATCTTTTCATAAAACAAAAAAATTTCTTTCGAAATTTTAGAAAAGTATTTTTAAGTTTTCCTTGAAAACCTTGAGCCCTCCCGTGAGGGAGTCAAACCCAGACCGACTCCCACTCTTATAACATGTTCAAAGAATCGATGTTCTTCATTTACACGAGCAGCGAAAGCTTCAATAAATAGAATTACAAAGACGATGTTTCTAAAAGAAACAATCGTTAACAAAACACAAAGTTAGAAACTACTGGATGACCATTAACAACACAAACAAAAAGATATTATACTAATAGAAATCAATTCCCTTGATTGACTATAAGAATAGTCCTTATATTTTTTAGCTCATTTTGAAATTAACAATAATTTATGGCCATGAGAAGTAATAATTAAGTTCAAGTACTTCACTTGTCTAGGTGCTGCTATCATCAGGCTTATTTATTACCATAGCTTTCATGGATCATCCCTTTTTCAATACCTGCACCCAACAACAAAATACTAGAGCTTGCAAAAACTTATTAAAAAAATTTCAGTAAAGTCCCTTGGCATCCTTCAGCATTATGACCATCAGCATACCATACGTATGTAGCAAAGTCACTTGGCACTCTTCACCATTATGACTCCCCAATTTAGGACTCCAACCAACTTGTCTCTCAATAAATAAAATTATGGGTACTCGAAAGCTTTAGCAACCTTAAGTTTATGGCCAGAATATTAGTTACAATCTGTTTTGCATCCTTTAGCTAAACCATGGCTTTGTCTCAAGCAAGTGCTTTAGTCATTAAATTCTCATTTGAGGGATTTTGTTCTAAGACAAAGGCAAGAATAAAGGCAATGGTTACCTAAGAAGGCAATTTGTTCCAAGTAAACAATATTTTCAGGCCTTGACCATAACAAACAAGGAGCTTCATCTAAAGTTGAAACTTAGTTGAGAAAATTTACATACAGTAGTAACAAGGATTTGCCGAAAGAAAGAAACTCTATTGACAGCCACAAATGACCAAGGTAAATCAATGAGACTCAAAGGTACAGCAATTACAATAGCTAAATGTGTAGAAAAATCCCTAGCACCTGAAAAATAACTTCACTGTGATGATTATTTAGGCATAGAAGCATGACTACTAGGGGTAGCATAAAACAGTTCAAACAATAGATGTTGGGCTGCCTAGTAGTGCATCAAGGATTAGCTTTCAAAGCATGGTTGAGCAATGTGTGTATTGCAGACACTTTATGCACTGTGCAAAAGAAAGAGGAGACAATAAACCATGTTTTCCAGTAAGTTCTCAACCACTATAGGGATCGAGGGATGCTTACAAGATGAACCCAATTTCCTATTTGTTGTCCCTTTCTCTCCGGAAGGAGCTATTCCAAGGGATTGTTGAATGATCCAGGACAGTTGTAAGAGTCCATGGCATATAATTCAGCTGATAATGATCATTTTCCTTAGGAGGACAAGGTGGAAAGCTATTTTTCAAGAAGATACATCCCCACTTGATATGGGAATGTTCAGAAATTTTCAACAAGATTTGGTTTTGATATGGGGAAGTCAAGAATTTTTCAGCAATTAATAACATACTCCTTTGGATGCATATAAATCAACTTTATATACTTTGCAAGTTCAGTGAAAATTGAATTCATAATTTCATACACATCATGAGATATTATTGAAACTCAACATCAGTGTGATCAATATAAATTGTTTATATGAAGATTTACTTACAGTGCCCTTTACTGCAACTTCAAGGTTTGCGTCATCAAAGATTATACAAGGTGCATTACCACCAAGCTCCAATGACACCTGCAGACGTACACAAAAATGCTCATGTTTGATAGGGGATTATAATCAGACAGAAAATTATCCTCTAAGACTATACCATGTTAATTAATAACACTAGTCCAGGAAAAGTTTATTATCCAAGATAAGTTCAAGGAAGAATCCAAAGTTATACACTAGGAAAATTAAGGATTTCAATGCAAATGACTACCAAGAGTTCAGTATCTCATTGAAGATGTGAACTGTTCCTGATTTTCACAGATGAGTGAAAATATTAAAAAAATCAACATCGTGTGTGAAAATCAAGGAGCCAACTTGTACAAAAGCCTTTAGATATAATCAGAGGATTAATGTTATTATTTACATAACAAAAAAAAACATCAAGTCCATTTGTTTAAACTCTAGGCAACCAGTTGAACAGAGCTCCATAAATCAATTCTAGAAGAACATAATTTGATGAAAGTTTGGAAATAGATTATCTTCCATGTAAGACACATTCCACAATTTATAAAAACATACATGGGAGTTTCAAAACAAGAAACTAGAATAGATCTTGATATACAACCACACACTCGCAGAGAAAAAGAATAAAGACTGAATATTAACACAAAAAAAGATCACAATCTCTTCATTAGGGTGTTCATAAATTTAAAAGAGAAAGATGACTTTTGGAAGGACAGGACAAAGCAAGAGTACTTGAAAACTACACATGCAAGATTCACCTCCCTTATTCACCTATGGATGCAGTTAGAAAGGCTAAATGAACAAACTTGTACAAACAGATACAAAAAAGTTGAATGGTTGTTATAAAAAATGATTCTCCTCAACAGTTGTTGGATTGTAAGCAATTGTTTGCTTCTTTCTAGTGGTGCAAGTCCACAAACTCAAGCAAAATATTGTTTGTTAATGGTGATTGAAATTCAAAAATTGTAACCTGGAGATGAGTGATGGGAACCTCCTCCAAGTGAGATAGCTCATGTAGACTGAGATTGCCAAGCTAAAAGCTATTTTACTGGGTTCCTTGCATCTGGGTGCCATTGTAGAACCGAACGGGAGTGATTCCAAAGTGGGATCAGGAGCACAGATAGGACAGCTTGGGCATGGCCATGCCACCACAAGAACCCTATGGGTACGTCCCAGACATATCCACAGGATAATTGAGGATATAGGACCATGCCCTAGCCCTTTCTTGTGTTTTTTGTGACTCTTGTGTGCCCTAAAAACAGTTCCAACTCCCACTCGTGACTATCGATTCGTGTTTTTGCCCTTCATGACATTGGAAAAATGTGTCCATGATAGTAAATGACATCAGGGAGTTATTTGCAACTAGAAAATGCAGATCGAAGGAGATTATTCCTGACTACATTCATACAAGCCTTGAAAAACACAACGAATTTTGTATGCTTCACATAGCCTTCAATGGACAGAAAACATGACTTCTTTTTCACGTGACCTCTTAACACTACTTTGGACACTTTATTATTTTATTGTATTTATTAGCACTTGCACTGGAAGGAAATGCAATGGTTACACCGATTGCAATTTATATTGAATAATATGTAGAAAACTAAACTTCCCTCAAAATATAAAGGATCTAAGATATCATATCTATGTAGTCCAATTGTTTCCATCAAAAAAAATTCAACATACTATTAAGAAATAATTATGATATCCTATAAAATTTGAAATACTATTAGAAATAATTGTGATATCCTATGGAAAAAGAAAAATTTTAATTTTGAATGTGTATATTATAAAAACAAAAAGCTATCTTGATTTAGGAGTAATAGGTTACAATGAATAAATAAAAGTGCTGGTGTAAATCAAATGAACTGTGTATATGCTCTCCAAGCTTCCTAGGAAAATCAGCCGAAAAGTATATTCACCTGATTTCAAATGATATACATTATTACCACCCGAAGATACAACCTGCAACAATTGTTGAGAACAAAACAAAGAGATGACAAAAGAGCACTTACAACTCTCAAAATGCATACAAACAACTAAATAATAACTGATAAACTTTAATGATTTGCTCTCACCCCTCCCCTCAACAGAACAAAGAAAATTTTATTCATTTATACTCAATCGAAGAGAGAATAGTAAATGGCCATACGAATACTTTGTAGAAGAGAGAATTGTGCTATAATTTATTGATCTAAATATTATCATAAATTCTTAATCTTTGATTAAGCTATTATCATTTTTGAGTAAATATTATTGATTTAAGGCAAAAAATCAAGAACATCCCAAAAAGGGACATTACAGCTAAATTGTCATGTTCCCTTTTCGAAATTATGGAAATAATTAAATAATTAATTTAAGTTATAAAAAAAAGTAACATTATATTAAAAGACAACTTCATTAATTATTAAAAAAGTTTGATATAAGTGAATGATTGAAATGTCACTAGACCCAAGGTGCAAAAAGATGAATTAAAAGTACACTTTATTATATGTTTATGACTTTCAGGGAATAATTGTCAAAAAGAAAATAATATTATTTTATTTCCTTCAAAAAAATTATAAAAAGAAGTAATGTTTTGGAAAAGAGTCTTCTTGCTTTTTGAACAATTTCATTTTTCTAAGGATGAACGCAAGTTCTTTCCTTTTCAAAGACAAAAACCCTCCTAGTCTTTATGTGCATTTCCACATAGAGATTGTAGTTGTCCTTCATCTAATAAAGATTTCCAATATCTACTTATTGTTTCCAGTTTGATAATTTTCAGATTTTGGTGAAAAGTTGCAGTGGTTCACTGTTGTTTGTTTTAATGTGAAGATATTTGAGATTATAGTTTACTGAATTTGATACCAGTTATTGTTTCAGTTTAAGTTTTATGAAGATTTAATAATACTGAAATTGTTTCCCAACATTTTAGTGAGTTTACCTTGTGTAGGCCGTACAAAGGGATTTAGTATTGCTGCTACAAAAATATTACTCATACTGGACATACTCCTTGTAATTTGCAACTCTCTATATTATATCGTACAAAGGGATTTAGTATTGCTGCTACAAAAATATTACTCATACTGGACATACTCCTTGTAATTTGCAACTCTCTATATTATATCTTAACATTGAAAGTACCTTTTCCAAAGTTTAAAAGGGCGGCAAATTAATTTATAATGCAATATTGTAGTCACATTACATCTTGTGAATTATTAGTAGAGCCTTTCATATATTAAATAGTCCACTGGATAGTGACCAAACTTCATCTGCCATGCAGTATGAAATTGTTGTGATATTATTTTGGGTTATCCATCGCAATCATTGAAAAATATTGAGCATTGAACTTTTCAGGGAGTTGATCGGTGGTTGTGCACATCCACAAATCCTTAGTTTTGTTCTACAAGAGGTCTGCATCAAGGGCATCTATCAGACCTCTACTTGTGCAAATTATTGATGAAGATCTGAGAACGAAAGAAGTAGGAAGATAGTGACAAAGAAAGCAACAAAGGGCCTGACAAGAGTGTTGTTTGTGGGTCCAACGAGGGCAGGCTCCAAGACAGTGCTTGGGCAAACCGAGGTGAATTCTTGTTGCCTCTATCATTCAAACTTCTGCCTAGGGTTTTTTCCTATGTGTGGTTCCTATTTAAGTCCCATTTGAAACGCACACCCTCATCAAACTCTAGCAACCCTAAGTCTGGGCCCAGGTTTTTTATTTTCATTGGCAACAGCAAACAAAAACTGGGTTCAAACAATATGGTGGGTAACTCTTCATTGAAGGAAGTGGGTCCAAAAACAGTCCATCCAAAACACACAGAGAACATAGACATTGATTCATTGGAGGATTTTAGAGGGAAAATAGTGGTAGGGAACATGAAGGAAAATTAAATGGTACCCCAGAAAGGCATGTTAGAACCATATGTTCCACCTTACTCGACAAGGAATCAAGATCCTCACACTTACATAGCAGCAGAGGTTTTAGAGGCACTCTTGCACTCTCAAGAACAAAGATGCGCTCAAGTCAAAGATTCAAGCACAGGAGAAAGACTAACATTTGCAAATGCCAAGCAATACAGGAGGACTTTACATAGAAGGCAAGCCACAATAACAAGAAAGTTAAAATGGTTGGGGAGCAATTACGTTTGTCACAATCCTACCAGAGATAATGAGTATTATCTGAGCACCAACCAGCCCTGAGACAACACAAGAGAAAGTAAAAACACTTATAGGAGGACAAGAAAACCATGAAAATTGGTCTAAAAGGGAAAGCTTAGGAAATCATTCTTTCAAGTGCATTCAGCGAGTGAAGCAGCAGGAAGTGGAGGTAAAGTTAGAGGCCGAGGATGAAGGAAAACATGACCAATACAGCCCTAGTTCAACTGTTCATTTGATCCTCAGATCTGTTACTGAAATAATGGGTCTAAAGAGGAGACTCAAAGGTTTAAAGAGATCAGAACAGATGAAAGACAACAAATGGCAAGAGATCATGGCTGCCAATTGAAAATTTATTTAGGAATACAAGTTACTTAAAAATGAAATAGCCAAACTACAAGCCAATATGAAAACAGGTCAGCAAGAAATTTTGTCCATAAAGCAGGAACTAAAGCAAATCAACGACGGAAATATCCCTAAGGCAAGGAGAAGAGAGACAATTCACATTTATAAGAAACTCAATCAGCAATTGCAAGCATGGAGATCAAGCTAAATCAACAATTAGAAGAGGCAAAAATGTGGACACAACTGACAAAAAGGCCAATAGAGAATCAAAGAGAACTCATAGAGAAGCAAGTTAAACAACAAATGTGGGAAAAAAGAAATCAACATGATAGGGCAGCAAATATAATAATAAAAGGGTGAAAATATCATAGGGAAAATGAGCACACTGACAAGTTGATAAAAGACTTTCTAACAGACAAGTTAGAGTGGATTGGGCATATCCATCAAGCAAGAAGAATTGGTAGAATGATGCAAGATGGCAGAAATAGGAATGTAAGATTAACATTGTGTAATGTCCCTTCCTTAGGCAGCTCAGACTAGCGGAGGTTGGCCTACTATTAGGGCTCTCGTAGGTCAGCAGAATGGCTAGGGGACCCAACTAAGGGTTGTGGAGTTTAGCTAGGAAACTTATGAGCCTTTCAGTTTGGAGTTTAGTTGATGAATCCAAGGTTAAAGTGAAAATTTTAAGGTTTGCTTTAATGGAATAGTAAAAGTTGAATAGTAACTGAAAATCATAAGGTGAATAGTGAAAAGTGCCCCCATCCTAGCAACTCAAGTTGTTTTTAAAAAGTAGCCCTTTTATTTGCATGAAGAAAGACCCTCAAGAAAATTATTTTATTGAATTTTATTAAAAAAGTCCATGAGAGGTTATAAACCAATGTGTTAGGCTCCTTTTCGAGGATTCTACTCTCATTTTTACCAAACACTTTGCAAGTTTGAACTCTGGAGAAGGGTTTCAGCATTACTTCAGCTTTCTGGGAATAAAAACTCTCAAAAGGCTATTGTGGATTGGACGAGAACACAGTTCACCTTTGGGAAGGGCCTACCTTGGGTCTTCATTTGGGCTTTATTGGATGAGTTTCAGGTATATATTTTGCAGATCTGAGTTTGCAGCAACATTATATCAGCATATTTCTTCAAATCAAGTGCAGCCATTGATAGATCGAGTCTCAACTAGGCCAATACTATCACATATTTGCATTCTACTTGTTGGTTGTACTATTTTGGCAACTAATTTCATATCAACACTTCCATAACAACGATCAGACCTGTAGTTGCATATTTCACATTCTATTTCAGTCTTCTACCATTGTTATCATGCTCATATCAGCCTTCATACATTGTATTTTCATGCTGTCATAAAACAGGTATGTTATTAGCATATTGGGTATTCAAATCTTTCATTGTATTGGGTGTAATAGAGTTGTTATAGTCTGATAATTTTCATATCAGACATATTTGTCATTTTAATCAGACATTATATCTTTAATTTAATGGCATAAATGGAAGTGGGTTTATCAATTTATGTTGTGTAATCATTTATATATCAGTTCTATGCATTTCCTTTATGTTATTGGCATTAAAAACACTCAACCAAACGTCGAAAGCAATCAAACAAAACTTAGAAAATCAAAAGAGTAGTCAGAAAAACAGAATTCATGAGTTTGCACAACTGTTTGACGAAATGTCAACACTTTGAAAAATGATTTTTCGGGTTAGATTTAGTAAGGATGCCTCAGTAGTATCAAAGCCATATTCCTGCCAGCCTGTTGGGTAATGATTGCATTCAATTGGTGTGAAATCAGTTGTGCACAAGTCAGTTTGGATTTGGTTTTCAATGGTCTTCAGTTGGGACAGCGAAAAAGGTCATCATGGCAAAGTTGTTTGGCAATAAACAAGCATGGAAAGAAATTGAGCAAACACAATACAAGACCATACAAAAATTGCAGCATTTAAATGATTCACTTTCAAGGTTGGGACTCTCTAAAGGATCAACCTCACTTTTTACTAGCAAAAGCCCAACACCACAAAACAAAGAACCGGTGGTGATTAGTATATTTGAGGAGTATAGCATTCCTCCTCAACGTGTTAAGGAGAATTTTCCTTTCAAGAACTACATGGGCATTCACCTGAATCTTTGTCACAAGACTAAGCATGCAAGGAATGAATATCACACTATAGCTTATAAATTGTTTAGAGAATCTTCACACATGGTTGATACAACTCTTCGTGAGAATGATTGGGTGTCTTCAAGTTCCAATGAGGTATGCAAAAATTTATATGATGAATTGGATAGACATGCTGATTTGAATCAAGAAGGCATAAGGACAGCCTTGGGTAATGATTTGTCTACATCATCCTTGCAAGAGGTTTCACAAGAGGCTCCTACATTAGAGGCTAGCATAGTTCATGTCAGTGCTTTGGATAGCAATGGCATGGACTCTTTGGGTGATCATAAAGAATCTCCTAGTGTGATAGTTGATTCCAATAATGTCACATCACCTACACATGAAGAAAAATCAAAAGATAGCAAAGAAACGTCAATAGGGGAAGCAAGGAGCAACAATATAGAGATTGGGTCTATTTCAGTTGATCTTCATCCAGTTGATCCTACAGAAGGTAGAGAGGGAGAAACAGGGGAGCCTACAGGACAAGGTTGCACGAGTATCCTAGTAGGCAACATGGAGGTTATGCTTGGGGGCTCTTTTGATAGTCCTAAGAGCGGTCTTACCTCTCTACATGAGGATAGTGAATCATCATCCATCGAGACCACTTTTTGGAGTGATGATGAGAAGTTTATGATGGCAACTAATGTTGCCGTAGTTCTGGACCAGCAAGAAGACACTTCGGAAGAATTTTTTGCTGAGAGTCAAGCTCTCCATTGGCAGTTCACTACTTCAACTAATGAATTTACCTTTGTCCCTAAGCATGATTTGGAGAACCAACTTAAGGTTGGTGAAGATAAGATTGCTGCAGCGCTGTCCCATTTTGATCATTCCCATAAGTTGGTGGGAAATTAGCTATGGAAGGTCCAACTTGAGGGGAGACATAGTGGCGTTGAAGAGGCTTCATCTATTTCTGATTTGCAAGCGTTTAAGACAGCCATGAAGTCTATGAAAAATAATTATTTAGCCCTTCTTTCCGATAAAGATCACCTACTTGATTTGGGTGTCATATATTCAGATGCATTGAGGAGGAAAGAGGAAAACGTTGATCAACTCACTACAGAGCTAGTGAAGACTAGAAAATTTTTAGAAGACTCTCAAGTGGCTCCCCTTATGGTGGAAAATCAGATTGAGGACTTGAGCATGGAGTTGAGTTTGGCTCATGCTTCACCAAAGAAATCAGAAAAATCAGTCTTCTATTGCAGCCTCTTTGGATGGGCAAGAATCTTGCGTTGTGCATGAGATTGAGGGACAAGGAAATGAGGAAAAAGAAGAGCTACATGATGAAGTTCAAGAAGGAAATGATGCATGCTCACATTGTGATGTTGATGGCAGCCATGTGCATGATTTGAAATCAGTTTTAGTAAATGAACATGATGATTTGGAATCAGATTTAGATGAGGAAGAGTTACTCCTCATTAAGGGCCTCAAACTTCATGTTGTAGAGGCAAAAAATCCACACAGTGATGCCACTTGCAGCCGTGTAGTCCGAGTTTTGGTAGAGAACATGCATGAATTGCAGCAGGCTACACCTTTTGACTTATTCCTTGAGGATAAGTATTCAGCACTGGAGGAGGTGGCACGAGTCTTAGGCCGATATGATAAGGTAGATAGATGGATCAAATACCTCATTGGGATAACTCAGTCTGATGGGGCACTAGATGGGTATAAGTATGGAATTTCAACATCCAGCTTACACTTGGTTAGACGTGCACTTGACAAGATGAGATTTCATGCCATGCAGTTGCTTACAAATAGAGGTTATGCTTTCATGCTTGCTAGGCAGTTGTATGGTGCACTCGTCAGGGAAGAGGCACAGATATCCACTTTCGTTGATGCTGAGAGGAATGAGGTATCTAGTAGTAGTAGTGGATCTACTACAATGGAGGATACCTATGACATGGCTACAGGAGTAGAGCAGGGTGAGTCATTTTCAGTTAGTCATGGAGAACAGTCAGCTTGTGTTGAAGCAGTTTTTACACCCTATGCTTTGAGTTCTAAGGCTCTTGTTTTGGATAGTGTTGATTCTAGACTTCCCTCAAAACCCCTTGATGCATTTCATAGAGAGATTCGCACATTCTTTTGTATTTAACCCACTTCCAAATGAGTTGATGCTCCGTGTGACACATAAGAGGGGCAAATATGTGGTTTAAGGTGCTCCCTTCTGCAAGGGATGGAGCGATATCTGACAAAACCCCTTTACCGCTTCTATAAGATGTATGTATTATTGGCACACGAGATAGAGAGGCAGGGTTTGATCAAATGGGATTCAGTGATGAGAGGGATCAGCCCTCCACAATTGCATTGATTAGTGCAATTGGCTTTACGAGTTGGTGTCAGGAGCACTCTTCTTCTAGCCTTGGCAGTTGGAGTAATGTAGGGACACCAACATTTGCAGATGACTTAGGAGATACTCATCTTTTCTGGCAGTTGTTTGGGTCCATAACCCACAGGCCTAGTGATCAGATGCATCAATGGTGGCAGTTGCGACATAGAGTGACAGGGTCTGTCAAGGAAGGAAGATACCGTTGTTTCCAGTTAGTGCAGAGAATTGATCTTAGTGCATTCCACCAGAACATTTGGGATCCTGGCAGCTCGTCAGATTGTGACTTGGTTATTGTCTCTAATGGAGGCAGTAGTATTACTCCATCACGGGGTAGTGATTCAGGTAGATGGAGTTGTAGTCTATCAGGGTTCATTTGCGTCATTGACATCGATTTGAATGCACTACTCCATCAGGACCACAGTGTGTTGCTTCACTTTTTATAACATGATATTGATTGTATTAGAGTGGGGCAATTAGAGATTTGTTGCAGGTGGCCTATCATGCATCATAGAGTGATGGAGAGTGGTGTAACTAGTATGCCTGGTTACAATTCTTGTATTGATAACCCATTGTTTGAGATGGGTGACGATAGGACTTATGACTCACTTTTTGGGTTGGGTAGGGATTTCCAGTTTGATGTTGGTGATACTACACTCATTGGACACTCAGAGACTCCTTGGTGTATGAGTGTTGCTGGACATGCAGGCTACAGGCCACAAAGATTTGGGAATCAATTGACATCTTCTTTTGAGAGGGATACTCCCATTGCCAGGCATGATGCTATTTCTTTGGCAAAGTGTGTGGGGGACATTGTTGGTCCATCAGCAAGCAATATTATGCCTTTTGGGGCAGCAGGTAGCTGGGTAAGGATCGCTTCTCAACGTGATCCGCTATGGGTGCATGGTGTTTGCATGGATTCCATGAGGTTGCTTCACAGGTTATGGTACACAGATGTTACTATCAGAGTGGAGCAGTAGTGTGATCAGTGTTGGCTTGAGGGTTACCTACATAACTACGCTTCAGGACAGCAGAAGGCTTGGGTGCGATGATTGTATTTGGGCGAGTATTGTTGTAATACTACACATCACATGTCGATTGGTATAACTCCCTTCCGAGCATTCTACGGTTATGATACCTTATCTTTTGCGGACTTGGCATTAGGTCATAGCAAAGTTATCATGGAGTATTTGGTATGATGGAAGGACTTGTCGTTGGAGGATGCCACATGGGAAGGAGAGATGATACTTCAACATTTGGCTTTGCAATTGCTTGGGGGCAAGCAATCCCGAGAAGGGAGGACTGTAATGTCCCTTCCTTAGGCAGCTCAGACTAGCGAAGGTTGGCCTACTATTAGGGTTCCCCAAGGTCAGCAAAATGTTTAGGGGACCCAATTGAGGGTTGTGGAGTTTAGCTGTGAACCTTATGAGCCTTTCAATTTGGAGTTCAGTTGATGAATCCAGGGTTAAAGTGAAAATTTTAAGGTTTGCTTTAATGGAATAGTAACAAGTGAATAGTGAAAAGTGCCCCCATCCTAGCAACTCAAGTTGTTTTTAAAAAGTGGCCCTTTTATTTGGATGAGGAAAGACCCTCAAGAAAATTATTTTATTGACTTTTCTTAAAAAAATCTATGAGAGGATATAAAGCAATGTGTTGGGCTCTGTTGTGACCTTTTTCACACATCGCCCCATTGCAAATGGGGACCCCCTAATTTTTGCTTTGTTTCGAACTTTTGGCTTGATTTTAGTTTGTTTTGTCGTTGTCTCTCTCTCGTTTTGTCCCTTTTTTGCTGTCCGCTTTCCGAGGATGTGCCCGTCTGTGAACTTGAACGTGAAATTTGGCCAAGTCTTAATATTAGGGTTTGTACTTGCCTG
This sequence comes from Sequoia sempervirens, assembly GCA_007258455.2. NCBI lineage: Eukaryota > Viridiplantae > Streptophyta > Pinopsida > Cupressales > Cupressaceae > Sequoia > Sequoia sempervirens. The sequence goes on along the minus strand of VDFB02000015.1, from coordinate 165,381,275 downwards.
GTCAATCTAGGGTCAAACGAAGTGAATAAATTCAAAACTAAGACTGACGTTGATGTCAGTGTGCTCCCAACAGGCCCTCAGCTAAATTTCATTAGATTCTAGCAACTTACTATTTTTAGTAAGTGTGTAATTCCAGGTGTTCCTTCAGCATTCTTGAAGTTTTAACAGTCACTGCATTCAGAGCACATCAGGCTACTCGCGTGCAAAATTTGAGCTAAAACAGACAACTTACTATTTTTAGCAGTTCAGCTTCTGAAGCAGATTTCAGGGCTTAGATACAGAGTTTTTCAACGCATGTCTGGAGATTCCTTCTGGGTTTTCGGAGACCTTCGCGATGATGTAACATGCACAGCGAGGTGACGACTTTCAGAGTTCAGCCTTCAAAGGCTATTTTTAGGGTTTGCATGTCAGGGTTTCCTTTGCATGTCTGCATATTCTTTATGGGTTTTTCGAGAGCTTCGCAGTGATGTGACATGCAAACGGAGATGGTCACTCATTTAGGAACTTACTATTTTTAGCAGATGCATTCCGGCAGCCGCTTTCCAGCACTTCAGAATCACGAACTAATTGCAATACAACAGAAACAAAGACAAACAAAGGTCATTTGATATGCATGCAAGATGAATTAGGGTTTCCAGCTTCGAAACCCAAAAAGAGGGGTAAAAAGTCAGAATTTTCGAAAACCGGTGTAAACCACCGCAATCAGCATCTTCCAAGCTATCCGCTGGTAAAATTTGAAGACAAATGGAGCACTTACTATTTATAGTAAGTCATTTCAGAAACTGGCTAAAAATAGTAAGTCAGCAGCAGGCGCCGATGTCAACAGGTAGGTCACGTGGTGAGGAGCGCGTCATTTGAATTTCAAGTCAAACGGAGTTGTGGAGGTATCAGAAGCAGGCAGTTACTATAAATAGTAAATCACTTTCGGAAACATGCTATTTTTAGTAGGCAGGCTCAGGATGGCAATGTGAACAGGCTGACGGAGTCATGAAGATCCAGCGTTCAAAATTTCAAAGCAATCTGAGCTTCTGAGATATGAAAATTAAAGGACTTACTATTTATAGTAAGGCATGAAGAAGCTTGCGAAGACGAGGAAAATGGCTAAGTCTGAGTTTCATCCTGCAGACCCCTCCATATGCGGCCAGCTTGCCTTCAGGATGATTGAAAAATATTCCAAATTTTGAAATCCACCTCATGCCTCCATTTGCGCCCTCACATGCAAGGTGACTTGAAGAGAATTAAAAAAAAATTCCTAAGTGTTGATTTCATCCTCCTGCCTTGTCCAAATGCGCCCAAGTTGATAAAGAAGTTAGAAAAATTCCTAAGGCAAAAGTTTCATCCACCTCCTATGGCAAAATGCGCCCTCATGCAAGGTCTCATGTTGGAAAATTTTCTAAGTATAAGTTTTATCCTCCTGCAGGCATCAAATGCGCCCTTCTTAAGAGAAAGTCAAAGATCCAAAGAAGAAGTAAGAAAGTTTTCCATCCTTCACACTAAGCCAAATGCGCCCTCACATGCAAGCAAAATGCTAAAAGTTTCTAAGTTAAAAACTCATTCCTCCCCACCCTCCATATGCGCCCATGTTTGAGAAGCTCAAGAGTCACAAGTCAAAGGCGTTTGAATGAACTCTCATACACCTCACATGGCTATATTGGCCCATCTTAAGAAGAGGTCAAAGAAGTCAAGGCTGAGCATGGAAAGTGTTTTATTCTCCTCCACATACCATATGTGCCTATCTTAAGAAGAGGTCAAAGAAGTCAAGGCTAAGCATGGAAAGTGTTTTATTCTCCTCCACATACCATATGCGCCCATCTTCCAACAAGGTAAAATGTGCCCAAGGTTAAAAAGTTGAAAGGTCAACAAACTTTCATCCTTCATCAAGTGCCAAATGCGCCCAAGCAAAGGCATGTGAAGACAAAAGGAAGGAAGTCAAAGGGTCACAAGAAGGCGTGGTAAAAGGTTATTTCTCCTGCACATGTGATATGCGCCATGTAAAAGGTGAGTGTAGAGTGAAACGTGGTAAAGTTAATGAGTAGAAGTGACTATGGCATTGAAGTGTGAAGTATTCTCTTCTAAGCATGAGATGCGCCTAGACTTGAGAGATGATATTGCTAAGTGATGAATAATAATGGTAGGCGTTGAGAATTAAATGTTCTCCATGAAATGTAAAATGCACCCAAGGCATTGAGAAAAAAATTTCTGAGTTAAAAAAAAAAAAAAATTCTTCCTCACCACTGGCAGAGTGATTGAAGTTGAAGAAAATTTTCTAAGGCAAAGATAAATTTAAAATGCTAAGTGATATAAAAAATTTCTAAGGCACAAAGAATTTCTTCCTTAGGAAAATCACACCTGGACTTGGAAGTGTGAAATTTTTCAGAAGCACGAATGAAGTTGCCAGTGGAAAAGTTAGTGAGTGCCTACTTCGCGAGGTGGATAAAATATTTTCGAGTCAGAGCAACTAGAAATACTCATAGGGCTGAAAATGGAAATGAATTTGGTAAAAAATTATTTTTTTCTAAGGTTCCAAATTCGAAAATTAAATGAACCCGTTCGTTGTATACCCATGAATTCTACACGTTCTAAAGAAAATTCTCTTCTGGGTATTGAAGACCTTCGACAAGGAGTGGATTTCAAGGTCCCCTGCACTTCGCCAAGGCGTTTAAGATGGAGAATTTGATCGGCACTTGAACAATGAATTTTCCTAAGGGAAAATTTTAAAATTCTCTAAGACAAGGAAAGAAATGTTTGTGAAGATAAAATGCCTTGGCGGATGAATTTGAAAATGATCGCCTAGATGATTTTTGATCGGGTTCCTGATGAAAGCAATTTTCTCGAGCCAGAGTGAACGCCTCGGCCTGTCGAATGAAAATGGAGGCTCAAGTCTCCAGATGCGCCCTAAAGAGGATGAATGATAATATGAAAATTTGGCTAAGGCATGAAGAATCGTGAAGAAGGCAAAAGTTGGCTAGAGAAAGCGATGAACCCTTGGAAGTTAAAGCGTGAAAATCAGGTAAGTAAGTTGAGTTTTTTTTTATGAATTGTTCTAATACTCTTCTCCTTGCTTGTTTTGCAGGAGGAACGTCGAGACCAATCGGTGATGACTTAAAGTGATGAAGCAAGTAATCCAAGATGGCATTTCAACCTTGAAGGAAGAAAAGTTGCAAGAAAATGGCTGTGTGTTGAGACTTAGCGACAAAGAAGAAGTTGAAGAATAATGTCAAGAAGAAGATCAAGAACAATGTGAACGCATTTCAAAGTTGGAATCTTCTAGAAGGATGATGGACATTAATGGCTCATTTATTACCCCACTCCTCTTGGTGGCGGTTTTTAGGGTGTGTTGTACCCCAAAATTAAAATTTTTGTTACACTAAGACATTTTGAAGAAATGAGTAAAAGTCTTGTTAAATCAATCAAAAAGGTCAAAATTTGGGTGTGCACGTCTTGCATGAGGGGTTAAAACGCTAAATTTTCAAAATCTGACAATCTAGGTCTGCTAAGAGCAGCTTAATCTACAAAACCCAGATCTCAATTTTTCATCCCTAAATTTTAGGAAGACTGCTATTTTTAGAAATTTTATAAAATTAGTAACGTTTTCTGGGTTTTTCTAGGTTTTCTTGAAAATGGATACTAGCAAAACTTTCTAAAAATAGAAAGTTGGTCCGACAGGGTCTAAACTGATTTTGATTGGTCCAAATCATGCCCATATCAGGTTGGTGCAGTCAGAATCTCAAAATAGTCAGTTTTTCCCTACTGGGTCTATTATGCTTTTTCAAAAGCATATCTGGAGATCCGAGGTCATCAATGGAGGTAATTCGGCTGCCAAGCGTCAGAGTCAACATCAGAGCATTCAACAGAAGATGGATTCATGAAGCTGTCACGAAGAATGAGAAAGAAGATGAAAAATGATGAAAATTTTCTAACACTGCCAAAAATGGGCGCCCCCAGTCAAAAAGGGCGCCCATCTTTTTAGGGCATCAGATGACAAAATTAGGGTTTGTGCCTCCAGTCAAACTTGTTCCTTTCTCTGCCATCTCCGCAACAAATTCAACGGCGCAGTTATCAGCTTACTCAGTCATCCGGAATTCAGCGCTGAACGGAGGTATCCAAACTGATGTCAGAACACAGAAAAATGAGAAATATCAAATTTGACTAAGTCTGCATAAAGTGGGTGCCCTTGGTGAAGAAGGGCCCCCAGCTTTTTGAAGAGGCAAATCCAGCAATTAGGGTTTGTCAAAGTGCTCAGTCTCTTCAGTGTTCAATCAGTTTCGGCACGCCTGCCTTCGTCAGATCATCCGACTGCCCAATCTCCAGCAGATTCAGATCAAAGACGAAGGTACAAAATGAAGATTTCAAACTCGAAGATGAAAATTAGTAAAAATGGCTAAGTCTGGAGAAAGTGGGCGCCCCTAGTGAAGAAGGGCGCCCAAGTTTTCAGGGGGTCTATCAAACGAATTTGCAAATGAATGTCTAATATGATTTCTTCACGGTTGATCCAGCTTTCAAACGAGATACTCAGCACGCCTATTGGAGGTTGCAGTCGCCAGATACAAAGCACCGAACAGGGAGTCTGACAAGAGCTTAGAACAAAGATCCAGAAGCAAAACACAAAAAATGAAAAATAAACTAAGTGTTGCTAAAGTGGGCGCCCCCAGTCAAGATTGGGGGCGCCCAAACTTTTGAAGGGTTAAAATTCACTTTTTGGCAAAATCTCTTCCAGAAGACCCCTCCTTATTCTTCGTCAGCTTCGCAATGAGCTCAACCGGCAGTCGATCTGACGCCTGGAACACCAGATTCGATGAGATCATCTGTAGCAGAAGTGTCAATGAAGAAACTAAAGATCAAAAAAATGGCTAACACTGTGAAAGGTCAGAGCCCCTGGAAGGAAAAGGCTACCATGAATTCGGAGGTCAAGATCAAGTTTTTCGCCAGAGGTGCCTCCAGAACATCCTTCTTAGAATCAGTTAGGCTCCGCCGTGAAACTTTCAGCTTGCCTGTCGGATCATTCTGTAAACAGGAAATCAGAGGCGAAGTTGGAGGTTAAAATAATCAAAAGTTGAAAATGCCAAAATTTTGGCTAACACTGGGTAAAGTGGGCGCCCCTGGTGAAGAAGGGCGCCCAACTTCACATGCCTTAGAAAATTTTCATAGATTTTCAAAATTTTCAAGATTGCATGAGAAGAAAAAGGCGTCCAAGTTCAATGAAGCTGAGATTTAGGGTTTTGGAAATAAAAGCAAAAGAAAGCAAAACAAAAACAAAACCCTAAGTCTATTTGACATCTTTCTTTTATGTTATTTGTTGGCGTAACAACTAACACCTCTGGAGTAAAAGTTGTTATGAACAGCCTGTGTACACTACGCAATGAGTGCTCTTCAAATTAGGAGGGGAAGCTCCCTCGTTGTGCTTTGACAAAAATACTTGCAAAGGAAAATAAGCTAAACTATGTCCTGTCTTTTTGTTTCAGCTGTAGAGGCACAAGGCTTTCTTGAAAGAACCTATACGTTGCAGCTGAGTTTTCTCTAGTTTTGCAGATCTACTAACTACAACTTAAATTTAATCTATCCAATCTCCTCAGGAAAACAGAGCAAGAGGAAAAGGAGCAAGGTTTGACTATCTGACGATAAACGAGTTTAGATTCTCTACTTGAGGGCAAGGTGGCGCAACTATCATCTCAATCTAAACAAGCTTATTGGGCACAAAACAGATTTAAGAATTTACCATGACAATCTTATGAAACCCTATGTGGCATAACACTTGATCAAAATAGTAAAAACTTCACAAACAACTTTTATCATCACAATCTTACGAAACCCTATGTGGCATAGCACTTGATCGTAATGATAAAAGTCTCACAAAACAGATTTATCTAAACTATGGGAGGAATTTACCACGCCAATCTTATGAAACCCTATGTGGCATAACACTTGATCAAAGTAGTAAAGACTTCACAAAACGATTTTATCATCACAATCTCACGAAACCCTATGTGGCATAACGCTTGATTGAAATGATAAAAGATTCACAAAACAGATTTATCTAAACTATGGAAAGAATCCACCATTACAATCTCTTGAAACCCTATGTGGCATAACAATTAATCGTAATAGCGAAGACACATGAACAAATACCAAAAGAGCAATATTGAGGGCAAGGTAGGCGCAGCATATATTTCTCTCTCAAGCAAAAGTTATTTACAAATGAGCAAAAGCTCTTATTTATATACATCAAGGTGTAGGGAACCCTAAAATCACCTTGAGTCATCTACAGTTCTTGCAATGCATGCAAGATTTGCTGCCAAACCCTAATGAAGTAAACTATACAGTTAACTAGAAAACTACCATCAGTTAACTGAAACATCTAATCTAAAAATGGACAAATGTGCAAGCATGCACGTCCTTATTGAAAGCAAGTTAACTGGAAGACTACCATCAGTTAACGAAAAACCCTAAAAGAAACTCCAAGTAAATAAGGCAAATCTCAAAATAGGTATGCATGTGATGACAACATCGAGTTAACTTGAAAGGGTAACACCAAGTTCAACTCATGTGTGTAATGTCTATCCTGAGAGGCGGGAACTGAAGTTTACTGGTCGTGATCTCGAGCAATCAATCCCTCAACGAGATTGTTAACTGTATCACTATCTGGAGCTATGAGACTCTGTCGAAGAATGCTATGTTGATGCAGCATATCCTCACCAGCTGTGATCTGAGACTGAAGTTCGCCCCTACTCCTCGTTGCCTCGTCAAACAATGCTGACATGACTATAAGCTGAGTAATCTTACAGCCAACGGTCTCCCCACTGAAAATGGTATGAATGAGTGCCTGGAATTCTGACTGAACATCGGTAAGCTCCACGTAGGAACCACCCTCGATTTGATAACGACACGGTAAGCGGGACACTAAAGTCCTCACAAACCGGAGTGCACTAGTGACGTGCTCTCTACTCTCAGCCAACTCTGATGCTAAACTGTCCTCTATCTTTACCCTGAAAACCAATTGTGTCTTCCAAGATTAGATAGCCTCTCTGTCCTCTGCATCTGTGACTGCATCATAAGCCACACTCAGGTGAGCAATCATAATCTCGTCCCAGGGTTTATTAATTGCCATATCCCGTTCTTCATCTTGAAGACGAAGACGGAGTTCTCGTGCATTGTACCGCAACTGATATAACTCTGTAAGCATAGTACGGCCTCTAGCAACGAACTCCTCCCATTCCTCCAAACGCTTGCCATATGCAACTAAGTGATTGAGTTGACTTTGCTCTGCTGGAGGCTCAAGCATCGGTGGGAGTGTGTTAATGGCATCGGGTCTATGCACAAGGCTAGAAATATACTGACGAAGCTGTCTGATTTCAGCCTTGAGGGCTGCCTTATCTTCTCCGTCCTTTAGTATTCTATCCGTGGCACTGTCCGTAGCAACTTGTAGAAGATCAACCTGAGTATGGCGTGTGCTGCGACCAAGGTTAACTGTGATAACTTAAAAATCCTGATATTCTAATTCAGCCAAGTTCTTCCCCTGTGGAGGTACGGCAGTCTCAACGACAATCTCCATGTCAGTGTTTCTCTCTACATGAACCATGTTCTTAACTCTCTTGTCCGGCGCATCCTGGTAAATGTCATCAAAATCAGAATGATTAAGGACATAGATTGCCTTAGCCAGCCATCCAAGATTGATCTCGCCAATGCTACTAGAAGGGTCTGCACTACGCATGAGGTACCGAGCGAGAGTGAACGCGTAGAGGCCTCACTAATGCAGGTGGAGAGTCTAAATCCAATTCAATGTGAATTGGGACCGGGTGACTGCCTAGAACTGCATAGGAACTTGAGGTCAACCTCGTGTATTACGGCTCGAATCTCCGAATCACTCGCGGATAGGATGTCTGTCAGGCTCCGTGTGTGTAACAGTGGCAAGCGCCTTGCCCTTTGAATTGTTTGGCGCTTGTACTTTTTTGGGAGGATTACTCCTCTTCTTTTTGTTAGGTTTCGACGAGGAAGGTAGCGAAGGATTCACCACTACTGGCGGCTCTGCTCTGGGAACACTTACCCTCCTTGTCTTCTTGTTGTCGAGATAAAGTATACTGTTCTGAATAACTCTACTTGACCTCTCCTTGACCGTTGCGTATTCCTTGGCGTACCAATCAACTGCTGGCAACGGTTGTGTATCGACCTGCTCTCTGAAAAACAGAGGAAGATCCTCTCCCTCATCATCTGATAAACCTCCCACATCTTTTGACAAGAAAACAGAAATCTATGAGAGAGAGAAGCGGCCATAACTGCGTCTGCGAACCTCAAAGTCATCTGCACAATTTGCCCAGTAATCCTCCATAGAAGGCTCGTGATATGTACCTCCAGCAAGGCGAGCTGTATAATGACCTGAAAGATCATAGGCACGTGCTTCAACAAGATACTTAAGATGATATTTCTCAAGCCCTTGCCCTGCAATTTTACTATCAATTGCCGACTTGCACCAATACATTTCAAATTGAAAAGGAAAGTTGAGAGATGGTCTGTGCCTGCGGCATAGAAGACGATGAACATCATGCATCTGTCTTAGGAACTCCTGAAAAACTGTCTTATCCGAAGGATAACGTGGAAGCATAGCTAGATTTCCTGTAAAGCCGTACACTCAGATGTAGGTGTATGTTGGGAACTGAATAAACCAATCCGCCCATCCATCCATCGCTGCCCTAGCAACTGCCGAGATACAAACGTGCAATTCCCGGTCCAAATTCCTCACTGTATAAGTCAGAAAAGCCTCGTGAACACGCTTGAAATGGCGTTCAGCTCTGGTGAACTCAAGCTGATAATAATACTGATAAACTTTTTGAACACTGAGGATGCCCACGGTGTTTAATCCTCGGAACTGACCCTGATAAGCGATCAAGTACACGAGATATGAACACATGTGAAACTCATGGGCAACTAGGAAACCGGTGATTTGCCTGTGGAGAATATCGCTGATGAAGGATGCCCAGTCATAATGCTCCTGCCCAGAAATGATGCGACCAATAATATAATACATCCAAGGCTGGAAAACATTTGTGTGTGCTTGACCTGAGACACGATTCAAGAGTGTGATTAGAATCGCGTACTCATCCTTGTATTCACCACGACCCACATTGTTTGGCAATCTGTTCTTTGCTTGCTTTAACCATCTTTCTGCCATCTTCTTCTGACACTTGTCCATATCAGCATCAAATGCCTGCTCACACTGCTCCAGAGAAATAACCAAACTGTTCTGGTGTTGAGGAATGCCAAAACTCCTTTCGATGTCCAAAGGTTTGAGACTGCAAATGACCCGTCCGTCAATTGACACTATCTCACGAGTAGTAGAATTGTAATGCTTAATGCAAGCCATCACGAATTCAATACAGTGAACGGAGATAGGTATGGAAGCGGCCTTTAGTAAACCAGACTGCTCAATATTCTGAATGATTGAACTTCTGATCTTGACTGGGTCTAGCACTGCTTCTGGTAATACTTTGTGAAGATCTGTCTCAACCAACCTGCGGAAATCATGAGTAAGGACGGTTTTGGTCCTGTATTCGAGCTGAGTGAACTACATTCTGAAAAATTCGCCTGTTGACTGTGAACTTGACTATATTCTGACAATTTCTGGAAAGCTAAAAATAGCCTGCGAGAGTTAAAAATAGCCTTTCGAAGAATTATTTCAGCGAAAAATCCGAGATATGGGTTTTGTCCAGAAAAGGATTCTAAGACAACCCAAAACGTCAGAGTTGCGAAAATTCAACTTCTACTTGATCGTACAAAGACTTTTCACTTGAGAAAATTAGTAACTCAAGAACGAACGTTCTAAAGTTAAAAATTCATGAAAAATCAAACGCACAATTTCAACTCGAGGAAATTATATAAGAATGATCCAGATACTAAGACTTGTAGAATTCGCCAATTTCAGGAACATGCAATTTGTATTCTGAGAGAAATCTGAGATTGAAGGATGAAAAAGACGTCTTTATTATGCTTCTTCTCTGTGAAAATCGCCCAAGATTTCTTCAAATTGCTGACAATTATGAACTTTGATCTGCAAAAAGATAAGTAAAATCGCCTCTGGAAATTGATGTGAATTTTGCCTTTGAACTGGAAGAATTCGCCTTGTAGTAAAAACCACGAATTTACTCTCTTGAAATTTGCGCCTTTATGAAGAAATTCGAATTTTCTTTTGAAGAAATTACAAATTTATATTGAATTTGAGGATTCGCCTTTGAATATGAAATTCGCCTTCGAATATTGAGGAATTGCGAATTGCTATTGAATGAATACGCCTTTGAGAATTAAGGAATTTGCGAATTGCTTTGAAGATATGCGCCTTTATTCCCTTTTAAAGAAATACAAATTTGCTTGAAGCTTGCTTTGAAAACTAATAAAATTCGATTTCCCTTTTGAAAATATGAACTTGCTTTGAAAAATACGAATTCCACTTAAGATTAAATTTTCTCTTAATGAAACACGAATTTCCTTTGAAAGCTCTGTGAGTAATAATGAAGATGGCGCCATGTTTATATAAGAAGAAATTCGCACCATTTGGCAACTGCAAGAATTCAAAACCCTAACCAGAATAGAAGTCCTCTGATTGGTTGCCTTTCAGTTGCACTGCCACTAACTGGAAGTTCAAATTTGAAAATAATAATAAAATATTTATTATCATGCAATTAGCAAAGGCGCCTAAAATAGAAAATCGCCATCTTATGCTAAACTTGCAAATTTTTTGAACTTCAGTTGACAATTTTGTTGAAGCTCTGAGATTCATCGTCAGACTTCAATGATTCCGAAAAGTCATCTCTTGAGCATATAGGCGTCCATTTGCTCAAGATACCTCATTTTTTACTAAATCCCTATTTTATAGCTGACAGCATTGTCACAACTGGCCAACTTCGGATAATCACTCTGGATGACCGTGTGATTTAGGATCGATTCAAGAATTCATTTGAAAAGCCTATTGAATGCTGAAGAAATGTCCGCTGAGACACTAATGCGAAAAATCCATCAGCGAACCCCTTGAAAAATTAGGGCCGACAAATTCGCTTTATCGGTTCCACTCTAGCCATTTCAACCGCCATCTCGACGCTTCAAACGGGTCACGCCGACAGTGAACGGTGAACCCTCACTGACAAGAAACGAAGCTCACTGCATGACTAGAGACATTCTGCATCCAACGACTATATACACGACACCTGAAAGCTGTGTTAAGGGCCTCAAAAGTAAAAGCGCCCCTGGCTCTTGGTTGCACTGGTGTCATTTTGACGAAAATTGAACTTTCATCCAAGTACCCTACTTTGACGTCTGATATCTGGAGCTGGGATGACCGATTCAAGCACAATTTGTTTTAACGGACAGCCAGAAGGGCCCACAAGAGAAGTCTCTGGAGGTGACGAAGCAAGAAAACTGCTTCTAAGACCTCAAAAACTCCAGTGCGTATTTTATTTAAAATTACCGCTCAAGACTTGGCCATTTTCCGGATATCTTCACTTTGCAGTATTACACTAAAGACCTCGCACGTACGAGCGACTACCAAATCCCGAAGGCTGACGGCTAGGCTCGTTGGATAGATAAAATGATTACGCTCAACAGCCGTGAAGACTTCGAACGCGAACGGGCTCATCTGAAAGGCCTAAAGGCTAGGCCCCTCTGGACTGTGAAAATACACTGCAAATCGTTTGTTGTTTCGCCCGTGAAATTACGTGCTTGGCAAAATCTCCGCCACGATCACCTGGAACGTCGGATTGACAAGCAAAATGGTGCATCGCGGAGCTAGGCTAGAGTATTACTAATGTTAGGAAGACTTTGTCTACAAATTTCGCCATCTGGAGGGTCCTTTAAACCAGCGCCCCTGGGCTGTACTTGCACTGGGAACAAACGGAGAAGCTCAGAAACGTGAAAACTCCATTTTAAGCTGATCTTTGGATGACTGCCACCGGAGTTCTGAAACTCAGATGACTACGTTTGACATCTCGTCGGATGAGCAGACTAGTCGAGAACAAATTGATTGTATCCGTCTTTGAAAATGCCAAAATTTACCCCCTCTTTAAGATGGGCGCCCTCAGGCTAGAGGCGCGCTTTTGCCTAAAAAAAACAAGTTTCTCATATCTGGCAATTTAGGAATTTCAACTTCTGTCGTTATTTTCCGGAGCTGTGAGTCTCGGAAATCTTCGCTGGATAGCTCGACGGATAGCCAGACTGATTCTGAAGAGATTGACTGGATGCTTGAACATTTCAAACAAGATCTTGACCTTCAACACGCTGGGCGCCCTTGGGCTATACATGCACTTTCTGACTTTTCCTTTGAAAAATCTTCATAAATTGATCACTGAAAACTCTGTCTCGATCACTGAAATGACCATGTGCAACGTGAAATGCTGTCGTGAGATGCTCCTCCATCGTGAAAAGCTCTATTCTGAGTCTTTGCTTCAGACTCTGTTCAATAAAAATGACTTTGACTGACAAACTATTGACAAAAACTCCATGCTTGATATTTCTCAAAACCGTGTCTTACATCATTTTAGCAAAATTTAGACTAACTTATGCAAAATGCCTTGATGAAGCAAAAATTTGGTTTGGGTACAACATTATTTTCATTATTTTTGCAGGTAGCCTTCAAGGGAGAAAGTTGGAGCAGCAAGTTTGAAGAAATTTTTCAAGATTGAAGAATATAGCTTGCTGGTTTTTCATCATATTTTTCAGACCAGCAACATAAACCCTTGCTTTTTCAAGCTTTTTCATCCAGAAGATCAAACTTTTCAAGAAGAAGACCAAGGCATTCTATTTTTCAATCATCTGGGTTTTTTCTCTTCAATCTTTTGAAGGAAATTTTCAAGAACTTCATCAAATTGCAGCAGCTGCTTTTATTTTGCATGTCAGTGAAATTATCAGTGCATTCAGTTTTCAATCATTTGGGTCCTCTCAAATCAGTCTTCTGAAGAAAACCCATATCACAACTTTTTTCAAGAAAAATTTTAAAACCTAGGGTTGGCTGCTTTTTCGATCAGTCGTCAAGATTTTGCAAATCTAATCAACTGGGTCCATTTCTAATTGTATTATGAACAAAATCCAGGTGCCAGCTTTTTCGGTGAAAAATTGAAGAAATTGGGGTTTGTTGCTTTTTCAGTCAAAATTCAAGATTTTCAAAAACAGACGATCTGGGTTATCTTGCAACGAAATTCTGAGCAAAACCCATATCTCAGAAAATTCCCAAAAATTTGTCCGTTTGAGGCCAAAAAACCAGCATTCTAAAATTAGAAAGTTGCTCAAAACTTGTCTGAACATAGGCGAGTTTATAGTCATTCTTCAAGGTTTTCAATATGGAGTACACTCCCCTCGAGTTTAAAACCAAATCAGCACTATGTCAAATCTTCATCATCTCAGCTGAAGAAGGAGAGAAGGTGTGATATGAAAAAAATGAAAGGTATTAGAAAAGAGTTGTGCAATACTCTTCTGTTGGAAATCAAGAGAAGTATTAGAAGCATAAAGTTGCAAAGCTGCCAAGTCATCAATTAATGAGTCATCTTTTGGGGCAGCGATGTTTTTCAAGAACATAACTCATAAAGCAGTTGAAGAAGTGAGATTCTCTAAGTTCGATCACAGAAGGCAAGGAGATCTTGGAGAATCAGACTATTGCCTTAGATAGTATCAATGCACCTGACCAGGACCCAGTTTCCTGCTTTTTAGCGGATATGATTGAGATTTAAAGCAGCTTTCATCTAGAAGCTTTCTTTCCGCTTTCTTTCTATTCTTGGAACGATTCTTATCCATTATTTGAAGAAGAGAAAGAAGATAAATGTAATAGTTGGCGTTTCCCACTTTTCCTGCTTTCTTAGGTGTTAGATGTTATCTTCTTTCTAGATTTAGAAATAAAGTTTGCTTGCTGAGCAAGCCCTAGATTGTGAAAGCAAGGAGATTTTAGGGTTCCCTATTCCTCTGCTTGCCTATAAATAAGAGCCTTCGCTCATTAGTTTCTTTAAACTGTGCTAGTGAGAACAAAACACTGAGCCTATTGTGCCTTCTATTTGTTACTCAAGTATTGTTCAATTGTGTTGTGATAGCAAATTGTTGAGCCTCTTTAGCCAACAAGGAGTTAATGTGATTGTTGTTTCTATTGTGAGAAGAGCAAGATTGCAAGCCTCTTTAGCTGCAATTTCTTGTTCCAGGCATGTTAGAAGTGAGCTTGTTCTAGAGATTTGAGTAATAATCATGAGCCTCCTTTGCCTTGATATAAAATCTCAAGTTTCTGTTATTTATGTTTTACTTTTATGATCTTGATTTCAACTTGCATTGAAGTGTGTAGGTGTTTGTTGAGAGATAGTTCATTGAAGTATTTTGTCAGAAAATCTACCTTGTCCATTTCTAGTTTCTCTCGCTCTGCTATTACTTGAGAAACCAGAAACGTCTTTAGTTTAAGTCAGTCGTAGTTTAAGTTCTTTAAATCAGAAAATCTCAGCTACGGTTTGTGTTTAATAAACCTTGTGCTCTAAGCTGATCAAAAAGATAGGCAACTTAGTTCTAGTTTACTTTCTTTCAAACACCATCAGCAAGAGGGAGCTTCCCCTCCTAATTTGAAGAGCATTTTATCTGTGCATAGCTGTCCGTTTCAAATACGCATACCAGAGGTGCGAATTTAAATGCCAATAGGGTGAATCTTGTTTAGGGCTGAGGTGGCACAATCTGGGCCATCCAGCCGATTGTAATTTAAGCCGTCCGTTGGACTTGGCCAACTATAAAAGGGGGAGTCCCCCTCATTTGTATCTCATTAGAAATTAGGAGTAGAAGTTAGACAGTAAGCATAGAGTAGAGGGACAACTTAGAAGTAGCTTAGTATAGATTGATAGTGTAGTTGAAGAAGAAGGAAAGTTTTGCAAGAGATTGTTGTGTAAAACTTTCATAATAAAAGATCTTTTCATTGATGGTGAAATTCGTCTTTGTTATGGATAGCTAGCGAGGTTTCTTCATCCCTTCTGCTTCAAGTAGCGTAGAGTAGCGTAATTTCATTTCATGCAAGTAGATGTTAGTAATTGTGGAATGTGGTCTTCAATTTGAGCAAACTTCATCTATCCATACCACTAGTGTGTTCACTGATGGTGAATGCGCCTTGTGTGGTCAACTGGAATATCGTGTACTTAACTTCGATCATGATTTGTATGTTTATATGCGTCATTGTGATGGTATTTTCATACTAAGTTGTGATTTGAACACCTCGAGCTACTCCTCTGAAGATTGCACCAGTTATGTGGAGGCCGTCCGAAGAGAGGCAAAGCAGAACCTGGTTGGAGCTTGTTAGAATTGATCGTCATGTCCCACGCCTTAGAGTAGATTAGAGCATTTTTAACCCTACACCATTTACATTCGGTACCTTCTGAAACAAGAACTTTATAAACAAATCTTTCGAGCATTCGAATTCCTTTCTCCGCTGCTGAACAATTTCGTAAGTCCCCTTGAAATACCAACAAATCACATTGAGCCAACTGAGTCTATTCGCATTAAAGGAACCTTGGAGTTGAACGCACGAACTCTCTCGCAATCTTAGCGTGCTGGATACTTTGATCAAGAGAGAATAGGGTAGCCATTGGCGACTTTATTCTGCGTTGGTGAGGTCACGAAAAACACATCAACAGGCTCCTTTTTGAGGATTCTACTCTCATGTTTACAAAACACTTTGCAAGTTTGAGCTCTGGAGAAGGGTTTCAGCATTGCTTCAGCTTTCTGAGAACGAAAACTCTCAAAGGCTATTGTGGATTGGACAAGAACCCAGTTCACCTTTGGGGAGGGCCTACCTTGGGTCTTCATTTGGGCTTTATTGGATGAGTTACAGGTATATATTTTGCAGATCTGAGTTTGCAAAAGCATTATATTAGCATATTTCTTCAAATCAGGTGCAGCCATTGATAGATCGAGTCTCAACCAGGCCAATACTATCACATATTTGAATTCTACTTGTTGGTTGTACTATTTTGGCAACCAATTTCATATCAGCACTTCCATAACAACGATCAGACCTATAGCTACATATTTCACACTCTATTTCAATCTTCTACCATTGTTATCATGCTCATATCAGCCTTCATACATTGTATTTTAATGTTGGCATAAAACGGGTATGTTATTGGCATATTGGGTATTCAAGTCTTTCATTGTATTGGGTTTAATAGAGCTGTTACAGTCAGATAATTTTCACATCAAACATAACTGTCATTTTAATCAAACATTATATCTTTAATTTAATGGCATAAATAGAAGTGGGTTTATCAATTTATGTTGTGTAATCATTTATATATCAATTCTATGCATTTCCTTTATGTTATTGACATTGAAAACACTCAACCAAACGTCGAAAGCAATCAAATAAAACTCAGAAAATCAGAATTCATAAGTTTGCACAGCAACTGTTTGACGAAATGTCAACACTCTGAAAAATGAGTTTTTGGGTTAGATTTAGTAGGGATACCTCACATTGAAAAACATAGAGGACAAGAATTGAATTATGAGCAACAAAAGATTTCTTAAAGGTACACAATTCTACATTGATGAAGATTTAACCCCATTACAATTAGAAGAAAGAAAGAATGGGAGAAAGTTGTAGCGGCAAGAAATGCAGGGAACGAAGCATGGATATATAGAGGGAAAGCCCAGATCAGCAATGAAACAACACATGGTAAATAGGAAGACGGGGCCTCTCAAGAGCACCTCTCAATGGGAAGTTGGTATTGCAGAGGTTACCCTTCGAGTAGCGGTCCAATTTTAGGGCCCATAGTAGAGGGGGAGGACATAATTGTCTTCATTCAAACACATGAGCATGAGCGTTATAAGGTTCCAAGTTTTGAGGGTTAAATGAAGATATCAGTTTGGAATGAGTTAATCGAAAGTGGCAAGTGTCATGGTGGTGTGACAGTTCTAGTAAGCGAGTCTTGGGAAAAAATCATTCAATTAGAAAAGGAAGATCCAAATAACTAGTACATATGGATGAAAACAAAGATTAGAGAGTTCACAATTTATCTTCCAGCATGTTACTTTGCTCCCCATGGCTCAAAATCTTACAAATAGAAGAAACTAGACAAAGAGGACCCATATGCAGATCTGAAAAAGGACATATCAGCATATAATGTCATAGGAGAAATTATTTTAATAGGATACTTTAATGAAAGAACAGAAAATAGTCAAGCTCTGTGTCTTAGAAATGGAGAGGGAATAAGAGACAACCCTCTATGGTTAGAAGAGGATGAGAATCAAAAGTGGGAAAGAGATTCTCAAGATAAAAAAAGGAGGTATCAAGCAGTATGGAGCAGTATTGTTGGGTATATCAGCTTGTACGATCTAATTATGTGCAACGTGTTGTGACCTTTTCACACATCGCCCCATCGCCAATGGGGACCCCCAATTGCCTGCTAGTTTTTAGGGTTTTGTCTCCTTGCAACGGTTACGTGAGATCACTTTGATAAAAGTTTCAAGTCAGTTTGCCGAGAGTTACCCGAGCCAAGTCAGTAATTCATGCTTGAATCAGTGTGTAGGCATCATGGAAACACTCAGAAGGCCCAAGAAACGAAGATCGCCTGTGAATTCGGTCAATTCTGACACTTCCTATTTTTTAGGGAAATTTGCTTTTTTCGATTTTTCATTTTCGGCATTTTTGGACCAAACAAGGTTCCCTATTTTTTAGGGTTTGCTTTTTCTATTTTTAGAAAGTTTCTATTTTTAGAAAATTTCTATTTTTAGAAAGTTTCTATATTTAGAAGGTCTCGAATTCCAAAAATGCACTCAGAAGTCCAAAAAAATCGAAAAATCACTCAGAAAATAAATAGAAAATTTGAAAAATCATTGAAAAATCTGAAAAAACAAGTCAAAAAGCATGAAAAATCAGACCAGATTCTGGAAAAAGCAGTCAAAACCAGTCAGATCTGAGGAGTAAAAGTCACAGAAAATCAACTCAAAAAAATGAAATTCATGAGAAATTTGTTAAGTCTGGAAAATTTGCCATTTTCAAGAAGGAAAATGTCAAGAGGAAGAAGGTATGAAGGTCTGGAAGCTGGTGAAGTCCGCCCAGCACTAAGGAAAAATGGCAAAGAACATAGAAAGTCCGCCTTGCACTTGTCCTAAGACCCTCTAAAGTCCGCCATGCATGTCCAAGGAGTCTTTGAAGTCCGCCTTAGCATCAAGAAGGAAGTACCAAAAGGTTTGAAAGTCCGCCCAGCATCAAAAGTGTTGGTGCCAAAGGGTTATGAAGTCCGCCTTAGCATCAAGAAGGAAGTGCCAAGAGCTCTCAAAGTCCGCCCTCAACATCCTAGACTCCTCTAAAGTCCGCCATGCCACTAGGGGGAAGTGCAAAGATCATCTAAAGTCCGCCCATGCATGTCCAAGCATCCTAGAAAGTCCGCCATCCACTTTAAAGAGAGATGCCAAAGGGTTCTAAAGTCCGCCTTCACTTGGAAGATGCCTTGGAAAGTCCGCCTAGGTATGTGAGAAAAAAAATCAAAATTTTTACTAAGTGTTGGTGCCCACCAAGGAAAATTTCGAAAATTTTGCTAAGAGCCTAAAAAGGGTGGGAATCAAGATTTTGGCTAAGTGTTGTGATATTTCCAAGAGGAAAAATGTTGAGACAAATGCTAAGATCTTTTGAAGTCCGCCCTAGAAAAGAAGGACGTCCAAGATGCTTGTGGGAATCAAAATTTTTACTAAGTGTTGGTGCCCACCAAGGAAAATTTCAAAAATTTTGCTAAGTATAAGAGCCTAAAAAGGGTGGGAATCAAGATTTTGGCTAAGTGTTGTGATATTTCCAAGAGGCAAAATGTTGAGACAAATGCTAAGATCCTTTGAAGTCCGCCCTAGAAAAGAGGGACGTCCAAGATGCTTGTCCAAGATGCTAATGAAGTCCGCCATACACTTGGAAGAGGTTAGCAAGATGTCAAAGAAGTCCGCCATACTTGTCCAAGGTGCTAAGGAAGTCCGCCTAAGCACATGAAGAGGAAGATAATGATTTTTTGCTAAGTCTTGATGCCTACCAAGAAAAAAATTCGAATATTTGCCTAAGTATAGAGGCTAAAAGATGAAAAATGGAGATTTTGGCTAGGAATCGTGACATTTTCGAGAAGCTAAGTGCTAAGATTGAAAGGACAAGTGCTAAAGAAGATTGGGATATGGCAAGAAATAAAATGAAGTGTGCCCAGCACAAAGGTGGAAGAGAAATTAAAATTGCCTAAGTATGGGTGTCTAGAGGAAATGTTAAGAAATTGACAACTTTGGCCAGAGAAAAATGCACAAGGCAAGGAGAAAGGAAGGATCGCCCTTGGCCATAAGGAAGAGGAATTTGTCAAGTGTCAAAGAAATTCGCCCGATGAAGACATCCAGGCAAGGATTTTGCCTAGAAAAATTCGACTGAGCAAGAGAAAATTTGACTTTGGCAGAACAAAATAGGCTCAGTGCAAGGGAAAAGTTGGCTATGGCAAAGAAAAATAGGGATCTGGCATAAAGTTTGTCGACGGAATGGCTTAAGTTTTGACTTGGCTAGACGAAATTGAGAATAAAATTGGAAAATACACTTTTAGCCGAGAAAAATAAAAGGAAAATCGAAATAGCCATGGGTCCAAAACGAACGGGTTGGAATAAATTAAAATATTTTAATATTTTAATAATTTATTTCCAACTACTTGGAAATTTAAAATGCCTTGGACAAAATCGAATTTGCCAGACAAGAGTTGGAAGGAAATAAATTACGCCGGCCAGAGATAAAATCCAACAGGCAAAATTAAATTCGCCATGAATTTAATTAAATATTTAATGTTTTCTTTTAAAATTCGAAAAATCAAAGATAAACATTAAGCAAAAATCGAAATTTTGAAGATCAGTAAGATTTATCCGGATAAGCTCGAGACTGATTCTTTTCGAAAAATAAAAGGAAACTTGCCTGTTTAAACAAAAGAAAACAAATCGAGATCGAGAGAGAAAATGGAAGTTGCTAAAACAAATCAAGCTCTTCAGCATTATAATGAGTTTCAGCAACTCATTTTTTCACACACAGCTGAAAAGAAATTTAATATCTCTCGGAATTCTCAGGCAGTTGATTGCTCAGTAGGCAAGATCGAATTTTCCAGAGGGTGAAGTAATGTTATGCTGAGGAAGAATTTTTGCGGGAAAGGAAAAGATTTATTTTTGAATTCTTCTGTGCAAGAGGGGCGCACTTCATTAATTGATTTTTGGAATAAAAATCAGAATTTAAATCTGATTTGCAGCCAGCAGTTCTTCATTGAGGTTTGATGTTCAATCAAATAAATTCGCCATTCTTCTTCTGTCTTTTCATATTGGCAAAAGTTCTGGCCAAAATCTTAACTTCATCCAATTTACTTTCAGCTTGCTTTTTTGCAGCAATTTAATTATTTAACTAGCTGAAAGTAAATTTTCGAATCCAAAGCATGGGAATAAATTATTTGAAAAAGTCTTTGTATTAATGTTAATTTTATGACTCCAGGTTGAAGACCACGGTAGGCGAAGTCAAAGAAGCTGAAAATGAAGTTTGCCAGCAAAGGTGCTCAGCGGGAGACCAAAGTCATTTCAAAATGGAAGAATGTCGTAGACACCGATCTCGGACATGTCGACTTTGATGAATTTAAGAAAAGAATGTATGGGCAGAATGGACTTCCCACGCCAATAGCCAAACGGATAGTCAGAAACGGGATTTCTCAGGCAGCTGGATTCCCACCGGCAATGGATTGTGCAGAATTGATGGTGGAATGTGCTATCCACTATGATGCTCCAAAGAGGCAGATAATCGCACCTAATGGAAGAATCTTGGCACACTTGGGCGAAGTGTCAATCTAGGAAACCTTCAGTATCCCAGAACATTCACGGACGGTCTATAAGACCAAGGAAGAAGCCAAGAGGTTATATGACAGCAAGCCCGATTTGTGCGCCACAACAGTTAACAAAGTATGGATGGACAAGCCTAAGCCATCAATAAAGAAGATGCCCAAAAGACCTCGCCGGACAGATTTCAAGGAAGATTTCAGAGACATCATCCTGATGCTAAACAGAGTAGCCGGCAACCCGCAAGGCGCCTTTTTCGAGAGCTGGATGTACTATTTCATAGACGAGATTACTTTTGGCGTCAAAATGTTCAACTGGTCACGGATGATAAGTGACAACCTCCACGAGCAATTGATCAACCTCGAACAGACTAAGTCTTTTCATATGAGTTTGTATGTTGTCTACTTGTTGGCTAGATCATACAAGTATCCAGGGCTAATTTGCAAGGGCAAAGTTGGCAACGGGGAGAACGAGCTCAGGCCTTACGACTGCTACCCACAACTCCAACTGAAGGAGAAGACTCACTTCAGGAGGGTGCATGATGCCTTCCTAATGCATATTACCAGAAAGCTTCAAGGAGGAGTGCATCAGAGGTTGAGCCATGAGGCGAAAAGTCTTATTAGTAAATACGGATCTTGGTTCATCCAGTTCCCGAAATTCACATATATCAGGATCCGGGGATTTACTGGAAACCCCTATAAATTGCCCATCTATCCGACAAATCGGATGATTTTGCTCGAGGTCCTGAGACAGTTAGAGGAATATCAAAGCATCCAGAGGCCAACCAAGAATGCATCTGTCATATTCCCATTTTTCATTGGGAACATGTTGGAGTATTGTCCATCAGCACAGGCAGCTGAGAGTGCAAGGTTGGAGATCCAGTGGTATCCATTCACAGCCTACAAGTCCAGGGTCAACTTTGACCCGCATCATAATATTCGGACAGTAGAGGGGAGAAAGTACAAGCACAGAATGGAACTAGAAGATTTATGGGCAAATGCTGCCGATGAATACGAAGTCAGGAGGAGGCTATGGTCCAGAATGCCACTAGACTTCATGAGGGCAATTGAGTTTTGCCGGGTGCCTGACCAGTTGCAGGACGATGGGAACCACATCCAGCCACGCTTCGAGGAAAGCTGACCTCTTCCTCCAGTGAAATGGTCAGAACCTGAGCACGTAGACTTGGCAACCTTAATGAGACCAGTGACTAAATATTCTCAGTGGTGGGTTGACTATCATGCCCAAGAATTGAGACAGAGAGGAATCACGCTCACATATGATCTACTGAGCAAGTCAGAATCATATTCTTCTAATGCCGGTGCATCCCATCAGGACTTGGTCGGGATCGGAGAGAAAAGGAAGGAAATAGTCCCAAGTATAGAGCCTGCTTCCAAGAGGCATAAGGGAGAACCATCTCGTTCAGCAGCATCCAGGAACATTGACGAGCTGGTGGCTACTATAGACGAGTCCTTGGTAGAGATGCTTGAACCTCCTGCAGTTCAGGAAGAGAATGATGAACCTATTCAGCTGGATGACGAGGAGCCCTTGTCACCTACGGGCACGGAAATCTTAGGTTCAGACAATGAGATAGAAGTCCGGAATAACGACTTCAAGGAGGGAATGATTTCAGCTCTCAGAGGGGTTGTGGATGTTCCGAATGAGGAAGAGGTTCAGGCAGAGGATGGAATTGAGCAGCCGACCATTCCAGAGTGGCTGATGGAAAGGATGAAAATTTAGGTACCTGCAGAAGCTCAAGAAGAGGAGGATGATACTGCCGATTTCTTGGCAAGGTTGGAGCAAGTCGCAATCAAGAAGCCCGCCAGGAAATTCTCCACCATTCAGAGGAACGAGACAGGCAACCGTTCCGTACACATTGCAGTGCCCACGGTGGACAAGCCACGAGACAAGATCACCCCTCAGGAGTATGCCATAACCACGGTTGACCTTGGCCCAACCTCGAAAGGTCAAGAGGTGGAGGAATTAGATAATTCTATCTCGACCATCAAAGCGAGACTGGAAAAGGAAGTGGCTAAGAAAAAAGAGTATAAGAAGGAGGTTGAACGTCTTAAGGGATATATACAGCATTTGACCCAGCCACTTGATCAAGGTAATGCGATTGTTCCTCCTCTCCTCAATTCGTCACAGGAGGTGACCAAGGATGTCGAGTACGGAATGGTGACGGCCAAGGAAGCTCAGGACTGGATGGCAAGCGAAGGAACAGAAGCGGCATTGTTCATGGAGAAACTGGCACTTGCTTATGGGCAAACCTCATGCTTCCTTTCCAGACTTATGGATATGGCGGAAACATGGGAAGGTATTCCGGATATGTAGGAGAGGCTTATTCCATTCCTCAGGCTATTGAAGGGCACTCCAAGAGAGGAGTTGGTCGACAGAAAGGTGATTGCTGCAGGAGCAGCATATGATTTCAATCACTGGTTTTGGGCAGTAACTATACGTAGGGAAGTTTTGGAGAAGGAAAAAGTGGATGGACTTAGAATCAAGGAGCAGGTAAAGGATATTCGGGAGAAAATTCACATGACAACTGCAAAAATGTTTGATCAAGAGATTGTCCGAGAAAAGGATATGCAGCTGGAGGAGCTGAAACGAAAGGTTCACGGGATTTTCTTCTCGACTACTGGACCACTTCTAAGAAAGGATTTTGCGAAAGTAGCAAGTCTTTTAGCCATCCGGAATGATTTCAGGACGCAGGAAGCGGAATGGGCAAATACCTTTGCCAAATGTGCAGAGAACTTGGATGATCTCGAATTCCGGATCTGTAGAAACCCTAGTTTCCCCCTGATACTGATTCTTACTGAGTTTTAGGTTTTTCTGACGTTTTTGGTTTTTTTTGCTTGTTTCTAAGTTTTTGATGCAATAAATGAAAGGTACGATTTTGCTTGAAAATAATAATAAATTCAATAAAAATTAAATAACTCTGGAATTGATAGAATATGGATGCTAGTATCTTTATTTGATCTTCTCTACAGATTACAAGAATACCCAGATACATGCAATGAATAAAACAATGAATTTTCAATATTTAAAGAACCTGATATTTGCTGCAACTGAAGTACAAATCTGGTACGGCTGAAGTAATAAATGCCTTTTCCCTTCTGATTGATGATTGCAGATGGCTCCAGTAATGAAGGCGCTTCCACTGGTGAGGGTTTGAAGCTGATATAATAGGCGTTTCTCTCAAGATGAAGAAACACGCCTCTAAGTGAAGGTACGGCCTGACAGAGCAGTACGGCCTGTCAGAAAACAGCATCAAGAAAGTACGGCTTTCTCAAATATCAATATCCAAGTCTCGGTGTATGGGCGCCTTGATGAATAAATACTGTCTGAATGCAAACAACTGAATAAAACTCTGAAGATGATAGATTCTCTGAAGCTCTGTGATTTACTCTAAATGAGAAAACCTCTGCTGGCAATAGATCAAGTGATATTTCACACTCTCTGAATTGCTTTCCACTGGAGATGGCTCGTTCCCCAAGGAATTCGAGTTCAAACCCTAAGGTTCTGTGCTCAGATCAATTTGATCAGTTTCTCCAAATTCATTAATCACATAATGCTCTCAAACCCAGGCAAATCCACTCTTATGCTGAAAAGTGCGATTTCCTTAAGAATAGGGTTTTGATAAAATATTCACATTTTGATCTTTTAATAATTCAATAGTCTCTGTTGAATATTTTAATATAAATCAAATGTCAATTTTGGCCCCCTTCAATGATGGCGCACCCCTCAATGAGAAATCACTTAAGTTATAAATTAATATTATAACTTTATATTATAATCATTAAATAATTAATATTTAATTAATGCAATTAAATATTAATATCTTCCTCGATACTCATCCGATGACTGATCCGTCTGATGCTGACGAACTCTGAAGTGATTCCGAATACTGCCACAGCCATACTGCTAAAAATAGCAGGGGTCCCACACTGCCTGCCAGGAACTGCTAAAAATAGCAATTTGCAAAAGTCTCCGATTGAGCCAAACGAAAGACTCATGATCAATCTAGCCGAAGCTCGGTGACCCTCTATCCAAATTTCATCACCCTAGGGTCGTGGTGATAGGCCAATCACTGAGATGTCAGAGGGGATATGACAGGATCAGCATGCTGCCACCACAATGGAGGAAGTCGTTGCAGTAGTGTCCAAATTCGTCGAACGCAATGCTGCTCAGAAGGATAAGGACGCCTCTCCTAGAATATAGCTTTAACTGCCTCTCTGCTGATAGTTTACTGATAGATAACTCTTGTTATTTTGGGAAACCCTAATTAGGGTTTGGTTGTAATAATCTTGGCCGTTGATCTTGTTTTAATCTCGGCCCTTCATTTCATTTTTTGAAACTCTATATAAACTGATGCTCTCTCACTTTCATTTGTGTGGAGACAGAGTATGAGATTGTTGTATTGAGACTATTTTGAATAATAGAAGCTCTTGAGCATGATTTGCCTTGAATAACTTTTATTGTCAAATAGTAAGCGAGGTTGCATATCTTCTTCCGCCATAGATTAAGGTTAGAATTAGATTAAGTAGAATTTGCTTTGAAAGTTGGTTAATTGAATGAGAGATTGATCGTATTGATTCAATGGTGAAGTGTAGCTCATACTTTCTTCGAATGGATGATTTGCATTCGATGCGTAAAGTTAGCCTGAGCTCTTAATTGTGGAAGCTTAACTTCAACCTCATTCGAGGTTTGAAAATTATTATCACAACCCTTGAAGATTGCACCCATTTTGCATATGTTGTCCTGCAGGAGGCGAAACAAAGTGTGGTTTATCCCCTTCACCAAATCCTTACTATCTCTTGAGTTCTTAGGCATAAACTAGATTCTCCTGAACCCTTATTCTTTTTGCCATTTTTTTTGAGATCCACATTGAAAGTCCTAAAGTGAAGAAAGCCTTCAATGATAAATTCCCTAAGTCCTAAACTTGTGAAGATTTTCTTACGTAAGTCCCCTTGTTTATTACTAGCATATCACAACGGCCATTGAGCTTATCCACACGTTGAGACCCGACAAAAGAAACCTTGGAATCGCCATATGATCTTCTCGCAATCTTAGCATATGCGGTGGTTTTTCAAGAGAGGATAGAGTGTCTTTGAACATTTTATTCTGTGTTCGGTGGATGATAAAACGTACACCAACACAACGGAATAAAAGATTGGCCGAGCTCAAAGATTATTACTTGTCACACCTACAATGGGCAAAGTGTAGTGGATTATGTCACCTCCTCAGAAAATCTTATGACAAGCCTAATAGGAGTAGAGGTGAGGGACTACCCCATAGAAATGAAATCAGATCACAACCCAATATATGTAAAGATCAATATGCAAAAAGGCACTCAACACCAAGATAGGATACAAAAAAATCAAAAGAATGAGGCTACTCAAGGCACAATCCTCTTAACACAAGAAAATCAAGAAATTTTTTGAATGATGCTTGAAAAACAATTGCAATAAATAGGAGATATTGGGATGACCAATATAAACAAGAAAGCAATAGGCAGCATCAAGTTGATTTTAATAATCCACAAGGCTCTTAGTTTGTGCAAAGAGTCTAGACCTAAGAGAGGCAACAAAAATAGCTTTCCGATGAATCCATGGTATAATGAAGACTGCAAGGTAGCAAAGAGAATGTTATATGTGTGAAATTTGGGGTGGCAACACATCAGCAATGAAGTGGAGACATATAGAGAGATTACAAAAATATCTAATCACAAGTAGCCTCAAAATAAAATCGTTTATTCCGTATCAGATTGCCTTAGCTGAGGCTGGGGCCTTTCCTGCGGAGGCGTCGGCTATGACCCGGTTGCTAAGTTATCTAAAGAGGCTAGAGAATATGATGCTGACTCCTTGGCCCAAAATGGCAGCAAAAGAGAAATTAGAAAGAAGGAAGAGCACATGGATGAAACAAAACGACAAGTGGATGAATAAATGGGGTATTAGCATAAAAGAGTGTCCAAAAAACAATGGGGAAACCAAGTAGTACGTGCAAGAAAAAGTCAAAAGAAAGCATGTGGACAAGGCAACTTGGGAGGAAAAGAGAACACTATTGTGTAGGAGCGAATTTGCACCCCTTGAGCAAATTCCCCTTTCACATACCCTCACCTTAGAAAATCAAATCCGAACGCGAAATTCCACATCACCCACCTATTTTCCATCCACTTGGTGTTTGTCCTGTGTGTCGGTGAGAAAATATTTGTCGGGGATGAACGCACTACGCACAGACGTCCGCGCAACACGCAGAAGTCCACGCTACGCATTGTCATCCCTAATGGATTCCTGTGTCTAAAGTTGGCAGAGGCATTACACACCCAATTAGGGCCATTGTAATGTCCCTCTTCGACCAACTGACCCAAAAACGCCTTATTCCTTCCCATCCCACCTTCAAAAAATTAATTCTCACTTCATTTCACTCTCTAGCAATTCTCCAGCAATTCTCTTAGCAATTAATTCACTTCTTCACATTCTCAAGCAGCATTCTAGCACTCCATTGTTGAACATTGCAGCAACTTTGAAGCTCCATCAACTCCACATTGCAACTGTGAGGCAAGCCATAGAAGTGTGGGCTTAGAATCTTGCGAGACCTCCCTTCATCACCGTTGTGACTGTGGTGACTTTACCAAGTCCATACCTTGCATTCTCCTCTATTGGCTAGTGAGCTTTTGGGTGGAGGTGGTAACGCTTCACTCCTCTCCTTTGCGATTTGATAGAGTAGCATAGTATTGTTTTGTAGTGTTTATTGCAATCTTTCCTTCTACTTTCTTTATCACATATTCTACATCGTTGCTTTTTGGCTGTCCGTGGAGGTGGAAACACCAAAGCGGGGGTCTAACTGAGGCAGGCCCCTATACAACCCCAACAACTTTCCCTCTTTCTTGTGTGTAGGTGAATGTGTGTGTGGAGCTAGCTGGCGAACAGGCGCTTTTGTGAGATCATCTTCATCACCCTAGCTTTTATCTATTTGCTTTATCATCTTCGTCTCTATTTCACATACTTCATTATTCTGTTTACCTCATCAAAATCAACTAGCTAGGCTATCGTAAGTTTTTAGGTAGTTTTTACTGTACTTCATGTTTTTTGGCCGTACGGATGCCAGCGCGCCAAAGAGACGCCAACACACCGCATTGTCATCCCAAAACCGCATAGACATCCTCAGACAAAGAGCTTTTTGAGGTGCAGTACCGACTCCAAAAGCCAGCTCGCCTAGCGTAAACTTGAACTTCAGATCTATAGAGTGACAGAAGTACTACATAGTGCTCTTCATTCTCGGTCCTCACCCCAAAACATCCCTTTAGAGTGAAGTAACTTAGGGAAGCCCTCTGCTCTCAGCTCTCCTAAAAGATCCCCAACCCAAATCTGATCTGATCCTCTGAGTTTTGTCTTTTCAAAGTCTTTGACCAGCGAATAGGAAGGGTTTTTTTTTTGTTTTGATTTTGTTTTTTTCTTTTTCTTTTTTGTGTTTTTGTTGAATGTTGAAATATGCAACAATATTGCAAACTAGAAGGAAGTAAATTGCTGTTAAAACTTAAATAAACCATACAATTTAAATAGAGAGCAACAATGATGAATTTATTGGCTAAAATGTCATTGTACATACCACAAATCTGCATATAACAATCTGATACAAACTTGAACAGCAAAGTCAACCCCTTTTCAGCGTCTTCCCAGCTTCACAAATCTGCCCCAGGGTCTGATAAGAATTTCCAGCTAATTGAATACGCAAATCAGATCCAATAATTGGTATGAAACCCGTCGTAGCACCTAGGGTTTGAAGCCTGTGATCTTGAAATGATGCAGCTGCTGAGGTAAGGTGTAAAATGAGTGGCTAAGGCCCTGAGAAGGCCTATACTGCTTATGGCTACCCCTAATCTTTGCAATATGTTGATACGATACTACTACAAACTCAAATCTGAAAAATATATATCTAAAACTCATCCAATAAAGCCCAAATGAAGACCCAAGGTAAGCCCTCCCCAAAGGTGAACTGGGTTCTCATCCAATCCACGATAACATTTGAGAGTTTTTGTTTCCAGAAGGCTAAAGCAATGCTGAAACCCTTCTCTAGAGCTCAAACCTGCAAAGTGTTTTGTAAAAATGAGAGTAGAATGCTCAAAAGCCCAACACATTGCTTTATAACCTCTCATGGACTTTTTTAATAAAAGTCAATAAAATATTTTTTTTCAGGGTCTTTCCTCATCCAAAGAAAAGGGCCACTTTTTAAAAACAACTTGAGTTGCTAAGATGGGGGCACTTTTCACTATGTTGTACCCCAAAATTAAAATTTTTGTTACACTTAGACATTTTGAAGAAATGAGTAAAAGTCTTGTCAAATCTGTCAAAAAGGTCAAAATTTGGGTGTGCATGTCTTGCATGAGAGGTCAAAACACAAAATTTTCAATTTCTGACGATCTGGGTCTGCTCAGAGCAGCTTAACCTACCAAACCCAGATCTCAGTTTTTTCATCCCTAAATTTTAGAAAAACAACTATTTCTAGAAATTTTCTAAAATTAGTAACGTTTTCTGGGTTTTTCTGGGTTTTCTTGGAAATGGATATTGGCAAAACTTTCTAAAAATAGAAAGTTGGTCCGCCAGGGTCCAAACTGATTTTGATTGGCTCATAATACGTCCATATTAGGCTGGTGCAGTCAGAATCTCAAAATAGTCAGTTTTGCCCTTGTGGGTCTATTCTGCTTTTTCAGAAACGTATCTGGAGCTCCGAGGTCATCAATGGAGGTCATTCGGCTGCCAGGCGTCAAAATCAACACTCAGGCGTTCAACAGAAGATGAAATGATGAACATGCACGAAGAATGAAGAAGATAAAAAATGATGAAAATTTCCTAACACTAGCAAGTTTGGGCGCCCCAGGAGAAAAAGGGCACCCATCTTTTTAGGGCACCAAATGTCAAAATTAGGGTTTGCGCCTCCAGTCAATGTTGTTCAGTTCTCTGTCAGCTTCGCAACGAATTCAGCGGTGTAGTTATCAGATTACTCAGTCATCCGGAATTCAGCGACGAACAGGGGAGATCCGCACTGAAGTCAGAACGAGGAAAAGTTAAAAATATCAAAATTTGACTAAGTGTTCAGATTTTGGGCGCCCCTGGTGAAGAAGGGCGCCCAGCTTTTTGAAGGGCCTAATTCAGCCGTTAGGGTTCAAGAATATGTTTGATCTTTTCAGTATCCTGCTAGCTTCGCGATGCCTGTCTTTGTCAGCACGTCCAACTGTTTAACATCCTGCATATTCAGATCGAAGACGAAGGTACAGAATGAAGGTTTCAGACTCGAAGATGAAAATCAATAAAAATGGCTAAGTCTGGAGGAAGTGGGCGCCCCTGGTGAAGAAGGGCGCCCAAGTTTTCAGCGGTCCCAACAGATGAATTTGCAGACGAGTGTCTAACAAGATCTCTTCACAATTGATCCAGCTTTCCAACGAGATATTCAGCACGTCAATCGGATGTCGTAGTCGCTAGATCTGAAGAACCAAACAGAGGGTCCGACGAAGGCTAAAAACCAAGGTTTAGAAGCAGACATAGAAAAAGTGTAAAAATGACTAAGTCTAGTGAACATGGGCGCCCCCAGCCAAGATGGGCGCCCAAACTTTTGAAGGGTCAAATTTCACTTTCCAACAAAATCTCTTCCAGAAGACCCCTTCTCATTCTTCGTCAGCTTCGCGATGAGCACAACCGTCAGTTGATCCGACGCCTGAAACACCAGATTCGACGAAATCATCTGTAGAAGAGGAGTTAATGAAGAAATTGAAGATCAGAAAAATGGCTAACACTGTGAAAGTTCAGAGCCCCTCGAAGGAAAAGGCTCCCATAAATTCAGAGGTCAAGATCAAGTTTTTAGCCAAAGGCTCCTCCAGAACATCCTTCTCAGAATCAGTCTGGCTCCGCGATGAATCTTTCAGCTCGCCTGTCGGATCAATCTAGAAGTCGGGGATCGAGGTCAAACCAAGGGTCAAAATGGAAGAAATGTTGAAAATGCCAATATTTTGGCTAACACTGGGTAAAGTGGGCGCCCCTGGTGAAGAAGGGCGCCCAACTTCACATGCCTTAGAAAATTTTCATAGATTTTCAAAATTTTCAAGATTGCAAGAGAAGAAAGAGGCGTCCAAGTTCAATGAAGCTGAGATTTAGGGTTTTGGAGATAAAAGCAAAATAAAGCAAAGCAAAAACAAAACCCTAAGTCTATTTAACATCTTTCTTTTATGTTATTTTCATTATTTTTGCAGGTAGCCTTCAAGGAAGAAAGTTGGAGCAGCAAGTTTGAAGAAGTTTTTCAAGATTCAAGAACGTAGCTTGCTGGTTTTTCATCATATTTTTCAGACCAACAACATAAACCCTTGCTTTTTCAAGCTTTTTCATCCAAAAGATCAAACTTTTCAAGAAGAAGACCAAGGCATTCCATTTTTCAATCATCTGGGTCTTTTCTCTTCAATCTTCTGAAGGAAGTTTTCAAGAACTTCATCAAGTTGCAGCAGCTGCTTTTATTTTGCATGTCAGTGAAATTATCAGTGCATTCAGTTTTCAATCAACTGGGTCCATTTCTAATTGTATTCTGAACAAAACCCAGGTGCCAGCTTTTTCGGTGAAAAATTGAAAAAATTAGGGTTTGCTGCTTTTTCAATCTAAATTCAAGATTTTCAAAAACGGACGATCTGGGTTTTATTGCAACGAAATTCTAAGTAAACCCCATATCTCAGAAAAATTTCCAAAAATTTGTCCGTTTGAAGACGAAAAACCAGCATTCTAAAAATAGAAAGTTGCTCAAAACTTGTCTGAACATAGGCGAGTTTACAGTCATTCTTCAAGGTTTTCAATATGGAGTACACTCCCCTCGAGTTTGAGACCAAATCAGCATTATGTCAAAACTTCATCATCTCAGCTGAAGAACGAGAGGTGTGATATGAGAAAAGGGAAAGGTATCAGAAAAGAGTTGTGCAATATTCTTCTGTTGGAAATCAAGAAAAGTATCAGAAGCATAAAGTTGCAGAGCCGCCAAGTCATCAATTTGTGAGTCATCTTTGGGGCAGCGATGTTTTTCAAGAACAAAACTCATAAAGCAGTTGAAGAAGTGAAGGATTCTCTAAGTTTGATCACAGAAGACGAGGAGATCTTGGAGAATCAAAATATTGCCTTAAGACAGTATAGATGCACCGAACTGGGACACAGTTTCTAATTTCCTAGCGGATGTGATCGAGCTTTAGAAGCAGCTTTCTTCTAGAAGCTTTCTTTCCCGCTTTCTTTCTATTCTTGGAATGATCCTTATCCATTCTTTGAGAAGAGAAAGAAGATAAGATGTAATAGTTGGCGTTTCCGCTTTTTCTGCTTTCTAGGGTTTTAGATGTTATCTTCTTTCTAGATTTAGTAATAAAGCTTGCTTGTTGAGCAAGCCCTAGATTGTGAAAGCAAGGAGATTTTAGGGTTCCCTACTCCTCTGCTTCTCTATAAATAAGAGCCTTTGCTCATTAGTTTCTTTAACCATGCTGGTGATAACAAAACGCTGAGCCTATTTTGCCTTCTATTTCTTATTCAAGTGTCGTTCAATTGTGTTGTGATAGCAAATTGTTGAACCTCTTTAGCCAACAAGGAGTTAATGTGATTGTTGTTTCTATTGTGTAAGAGCAAGATTGCAAGCCTCTTTAGCTGCAATTTCTTGTTCCAGGCATGTTAGAAGTGAGCTTTGTTCTAGAAGTTTGAGTAATAAAATCATGAGCCCCCTTTGCCTTGGTCCAAAATCTCAGATTTCCGTTATTTGTGTTATGCTTTTATGATCTCGATTTCAACTTACATTGAAGTGTGTAGATGTTTGTTGGAAAAGAGTTTATTGAAGCACTCTATCAGAGAATCATCCTTGTTAATTTCTAGCTTCTCTCGCTCTGCATATTACTTGGGAGGTTAGGAACGTCTTTAGCTTAAGTTAGTCGTAGTTGAAGTTTTTTAAATCGGAAAATCTCAGCTGCAGCGTTTGTGTTTTATAAACCTTGTGCTCTAGCTGATCAAAAAGATAGGCAACTTAGTTCTTAGTTTACTTTCTTTCAACACCATCAGCAAGAGGGAGCTTCCCCTCCTAATTTGAAGAGCAGTTTATATGTGCATAGCTGTCCATTTCAAATACACATACCAAAGGTGCGAATTTAAACGCCAACACACTATTCACCTTATGATTTTCATTTACTATTCACCTTTTACTATTCCATTAAAGCAAACCTTAATATTTTCACTTTAACCCTGGATTCATCAACTGAACTCCAAACTGAAAGGCTCATAAGGCTCCCAGCGAAACTCCACAGCCCCCAGTAGGGTCCCCTAACCATTCTACTGACCTACGGGAACCCTAATAGTAGGCCAACCTCCGCTATAGTCTGAGCTGCCCAAGGAAGGGACATTACATCTCTGTGACCAGGAGCCTTGACGTTGATCCCCCTCTCTTACATTTTTGGTGAATCTGACGTGAACCATTTTGGTTCCATTTAGCAATGTTGAAGGGTCCTTTCCTCGCGTTCTAGGAGCATTGTAGGTGTGAGTGTTGTGAGGCGTTTCGCCTTATAGCCCAACTTGCGACCCCTAGTAGGCATAGTTGGAAGGATCCATAAGTATTGTGGAACGAAGCCTTAACTGGGTTATTGTCCTATGTCAAACTTTTGGGGGGCTCTCTGAGAGTATCGTTTAGTATACGTGATGGCCTCT
This sequence comes from Sequoia sempervirens, assembly GCA_007258455.2. NCBI lineage: Eukaryota > Viridiplantae > Streptophyta > Pinopsida > Cupressales > Cupressaceae > Sequoia > Sequoia sempervirens. The sequence continues at coordinate 165,347,778 of VDFB02000015.1, read as the reverse complement.
TTCCTCCATCTGCCTATCCCCTCTGCCCAGCTTGCGAGCGATACTTCAGGTATAACCTTCACCTCGAAGGACTTGTCAATGAGTTTTAATAGAGAACCATCTCCTCTTTATATCCCTACGCAAATCAACGGAAACACCGTAGCAGGTGTTCTTGTTGACCCAACATCTCAGGTAAATATCATAACTGAGGAGATTATGTTAATTAACTTCCAACATAAAGATGGGTACGACGCACCTATGAGCACCATTCGTATGCATAACATACTTTTCGTACCTCCCCTTGGTAGTATCATTTTCTCGGTCCTTGTCGGACCTAAGTTTGTGAACCTGCTGTTTGACATAATCCTAAGGTCCAAACTCTTCAGAGTGACGCTAGGTATCCCCTGGCTGGTAGCTATGAATGCAATTCCCTCAGTTGTGCATAATTATCTGAAATTTATTCATGAGGGTTCTATGCATGTGATCCATGACACCAATTATAGACCATCGGTTGTATGTGACAACTATTCTTTAGATCACATTTGGCCTACACCCGTTGGTCCTCTCCCGCCTAGGAAGGACCTCTTGTACTGGACTTATCAGAAGTACAAGAAAGGCGCTTAACGCCTAGAGTGAAGTACCCTCCATCACCTTATGCCGTTTCGCATAGGGCATGCTTAAAAGCTGACAGTGATGCCCCCAAGGCCCGTAGAGGAGAAGAAGAGAAGCGCTCTCAAGATTCCTCTTCCTCCTCTTCCGCTATCCAGCCTAATGCTTCCTCTCGCCCTGTTGCGGTGCCATCGGATTCTGCTCTGCATATGTGAGAGAACCCTATGGTGCCTGCTTGGCAAAAGCCCAAGCGTCCTGCATTTGAACTTCCTGTTCTGCCCATGGAGCCTAGGCTTGTTCAATACAGTAAAAGGAAGGGTCCCTGCGGGCAATCCTCTATGTCTCGACATCCACGGCCTCCGACCGCTTCTACTCCTAAAGCAATGAATGGGAAGAGACTCGCCGCCGAGGTGCTAGAGCCGACTTACCCCATTGTTTCTCAACCTCTTCCTCCTGCTCTCGTTCAAGAGTCTATCCCTCCGCCAAAGACGGTTGTGATGGACACCCCTATGGCTAAGCAGGAGCCCGCTATCCCTTCGCAGCTCCTAGCCTCTAGCACAAAGAGTCGTAGAAACCACCTTGCACGTGAGCGCAAGCACCGACGAAAGGCTCTAGCGGCTGAGCAGGTCACTTTGCAAAAAATGGAAGAGGAGATGACCGCCCCTACTTCAGTGCCTCCTAATGCATCCTCCTCTCTCCTTCCCTCTACTTTCATTCGATCGAGTTCAATCTCGTTTTCGGCTCCTACTGTGAGTATGAGTGCGCTTGACCCTAAAAAGGTGCAGGTATATATTGCTCCCTCGAACTGAGTAGACCCTATTGATGTCCCTTCCGAACATCCCACCATTCCCTAAACCAGTGGACATACTTCGGTGGTGTCTGCTACAGTTTTCTCCTCCTGTTCCGTGCCTCTCGCATCGTCAAGGGAGTTCACACCCTCCGACGAAACAGAAAGCAGAGGTTGGCCCTTCTAGCAATGGGGGGCATAAGAGGAGCCCACCTTCTCCAAAGGGTGGTACTGCACTAGCTTGTTTCGTACTAGTGATGGAGCAAGTTTTGGCTTCCCCTGAGTTTGTCACCGCTCCCGAGTCACTCGGTGAGCCAAGCGGTGAATCTTGGGCGTCGTCCTCCCCGTCCGTTGAGGTATGACATGGCACTCCCGAAAAAGTGCATGTTTAACTCTTTGGACGAAGTTCCAGCCTTGTTGCCACTCCACAAGAGCCGAATGGAGAAGACCTTACAGGGCCTTCTTCTTTAGCCCTTGTAGCGCGAGGGTTAGAAGCTCCCTCCCTTAATATCCCACCACTGCAGGCTTGTCCGCCTTCCCTTTATAATGATCTAGATTGGGAAGTGGATGACCTCTTGGTCGATGAATATTAGGGGGAGGCCTCTTCTTTACCTTTGGGTTAGGAGTGTGTGTGTGTGTTGTGATGTGTTCCCCCATGCTTGTGTTATGTGTTCCCGGATGACCCTTGTCACCCTTGTTGGTGCTTGCATATAGGAGTGATTATGTGTCGTAAAAATTCCTCTATTTGTCCCATCATTCTTCCTCTGTTATGTGCTTTGATTTTCGGTAAATTGGCAACGATGCAAAGCGTTTGGGGCATTTAGGCTTCCCTTCCATGTTGACGCAATTTTTTATTTTTACTTTGTCTTCCTATGCATTCTTCACAACGTCTAATATAGTAGGGGGTTGATGACAGCTCATTTATATACTATTACTATACTTATATATATATATATATTCATGAGCAGCTTTGACCCCGAAATATCATATCACCCTTGTGTCTCTTCTTCGTGCTATTTCTTTTTCGCTCTTTTATCTTTCTTTCTTCTTTGCTTGAGTTGTCCCTCGTATGTGTGACAACGTTCCTTTCACAATGCTTTGATTTTCAAAAAACGCATTTGTTGCCAACGAATCTTTTCTTGAAAATCCTTGCAAGCTTTTCCAAAGATTGCATTCTCAACTTGGACCCCTAACGGAACGTGTTTCCTTCATCATGGGTTCACAAAGAAAGAACTCGAGAACTTTCCTCCAAGGTGGGAGCAGCCTTTTCCTATAGGAGAAGCCTCGACCTTCCCCTACCAAGGGGGCATCTTCTTCTTTTCAAATTCCTTGATGAAGTGAACATCTTTCAAAAGGATTCTTTGATGAACTAATTTGAGAAAAAACATCTTTTTTACACTTTCAAACTGCGCGTCCCTTGAGTGGACCCCTCTTCTTTTGAAGGGTTCCCGAGGGACCCCTTTAAAAGCCTTTCAACTTGTTGAATGTCTACGTGACCGTCTACTCGTTTGCCTATGTGGCTGCTTTATGTTTCCTAACATGTTTTATCTACAGATTAACACGTTGCTTTGCAGGTACTCCTGTGAAGCCGCTCTGCAGTCCGACTCTATGGCGTCCCCTTTCGTTGGGCTTCCTTCATGAGAGAGAACTTGGGGGTTGCCTTCTTGCAGGTTTGCGGGCCTGCAAGATGCCTTCATCTTGCGGGATTTGTCCATCGTTGGTCCGACAGCCTTCAATGTGCTTTGTGCAACTTCATAGTTCTGCGGAGCTATGGAGTCCTTTTGTTCGAAACTCCCCAAGGAGAGTACTTATGGAGTCCTTTGCCTGCCTTGCGATTTCAAGTTTGCCAGATCGCGGTCTACTTCCTCAATGGTTCAGGTATACATTTCTAACCCTACTAACTCTTCGATCTACTTTACCGAACACTCATTGATATTCGTGCTTGCTAAAGTGGGGAGAAAATGTATAGGAGCAAATTTGCACCCCTTGAGCAAATTCCCCTTTCACATACCCTCACCTTAAAAAATAAAATCCGAAGGCAAAATTCCACATCACCCACCTGCCTTCCATCCACTTGGCGTTTGTCCTATATGTCGGTGAGATAATATTTATCAAGGACAAACGCGCTACATGCAAACGTCCGCACAATGCACTGTCGTCCCTAACGGATTCCTGCATCTGAAGTTGGCAGAGGCGTTACACACCCGATTGGGGCCGAATTGTAACATCCCTTTTCGACCAACTAACCCGAAAACACCTTATTCCTTCTCATCCCACCTTCAAAAACATTCATTCTCACTTCATTTCACTCTAGCAATTCTCCAGCAATTCTCTTAGCAATTCATTCACTTCTTCACATTCTCAAGCAGCATTCTAGCACTCCATTGTTGAGCATTGCAGCAGCTTTGAAGCTCCATCAACTCCACATTGCAAGTGTGAGGCAAGCCATAGAAGTGTGAGCTTGGAGTCTTGCGAGACCTCCCTTCATCACAGTTGCAGCTGTGGTGACTTTGCCAAGTCCATACCTTGCATTCTCCTCCATTGGCTAGTGAGCTTTTGGGTGGAGGTGGTAACACTTTACTCCTCTCCTTTGTGATTTCATAGAGTAGCATTGTATTGTTTTGTAGTGTTCATTGCAATCTTTCCTTCTACTTTTTTTATCACATATTCTACTTTGTTGCCTTCTGGCTATTTGTAGAGGTGGAAATACCAAAGTGGGGGTCTGACTGAAGCAGGCCCCTATATAGCCCCAACAATTTTCCCTCTTTCTTGTGTGTAGGGGAACGTGTGCGTGGAGCTAGCTGGCGAATAGGCGCTTTTGTGAGATCATCTTCATCACCCTAGCTTTTATCTACTTGCTTTATCATCTTCATCTCTATTTCTCATACTTCATTATTCTGTTTACCTCGTCAAAATCAACTAGCTAGGTTGTCAGTAAATTTTTACGTAGTTTTTATTGTACTTCGTGTTTTTTGGCCATACGGACGCCAACGCGCCAGAGAGGCGCAAGCGCACTGCGCTATCATCTTAGAACCGCACTGCCATCCTTGGACAGAGAGTTGTCTAAGGTGCAGTACCGACTCCAAAAACCAACTCGCCTAGCCTAAACTTGAACTTTGGATCTGTCGAGTAACAGAAGTACTACATAGTGCTCTTCATTCTCAGTCCTCACCCCAAAACATCCCTTTAGAGCAAGATAAGTTAGGGTAGCCCTTCGCTCTCGGCTCTCTGTGACCTGGAGTCTTGACGTGGTTGGTCCCCCTCTCTTACAACTATATCAAGCATTTCAATCCTTCTTATGGCCATGCACAAAAGAACTATATAGGAGCGGAAATAAAATGGAAAGCAAAAAAGCTAATGGCCTAGCCAAGAACTAGTTCGCACCAGCTTAGGTGTTAAACCGGAAGGAGGTCGAAACCTAAGGAAGAGTGGCAAGATAGAAGATGTTATTGTACTCTAGAACTAGTGGAGATAGAATGACATTACATCATGGAATGTCTAGATTATAGAGATATTCGGTCCAATTACATTGAGATTTTCAATGTGGGCTCCTTGAGTAACTTGTTTGAAGAAGAAAGGATAACAAAAATTGTAGATTACTTGATCAAGATACACAGCAAAAGATCCAGGTTACAAAAGGAAAGGGAGATCAAGTAGGCACAGTGTTGGCAATTTGTTTGTTTTGGGCTATTGTGCTTATCCATGTTGGCTATCTATGGATCCCATAGGTTGTTTGGCTTCGTGGATGTTATTAACAACATTCATTCATTCATTCAATATTGTTTTCCCGTTTGGTGGCATCGTACAAACACAAGTGAAGGAAATTAATAACTTCAAATTTTAAATATATTAAATTAAAATTACTAAAATTTTAATATAAATTATAATTATTAAAATATGCCAATAGTGGCATGGTGTGATGGTTAAGTTGTTGTGATGTTGTTCTTGACATCAAAGTTCAATGTAATATCCCCTTTTCCTAGGTTGTGGTCAGTTGTAGTGGTTAGTCTACCAACTAGTCCCCATAGGCTAATAGGGTGTTCAGGAGACCCTTTTGAGGGTAATCTTTGGCTCTTCAATAGACCCTTTGGTGCTTATCTCAATATTCTCTAGCCCAGTGCCCCAATTTATTTGTAGTGCGCCTTCCAGAGGCCATTCAAGACCATTTGACGCGCACTTACTATTTATAGTAAGTCACTAGTATGGTCAACTGGCAAAGTTTCTATATCTAGCAAGGTGGCATAATTATATCCTGGAGTTATATTGGTTAATATTGGTCCTATGCATTTAATATTAATAACGTCAAGTAATAAAGTTAAATTAAATAATTTAACTTTATGTGTTATTAAAATATATTAAAAATGGGACTTTATACTTAAAGTATATAAGTGATTTTAATGTGCACTTTATAATATAAACTTAAGTGCCAATTTAAAGGGAGACATAAGGATTTTATTAAAAAGGGATTTAAATGATTTTAAAGAATACTTTTTATTATAAAGTTGTGCACCAAAAAGGCGGGAAAAGTAAATTAAATGAAATGAAGATAAATGCAAATTGAGTATTATAAAAGAGCATTTGAAGCTCATTTTAGGGATTGATGATTATTATTCTTGTTTTGGAGAAATTTGGAGAAGAGCTTCAGCAAGGGTTTGCTGGTAGTGAAAATCTCAAGCTTTTTGAGGACGAAATCCCTCAAGAAGAGCAGCTCGGTACAGGAGTGAGAGATTTCTCAAGCCTGCTTGTAGACAATTCAATTTTAGGGATTGTGCTTGTGCTTCATTGTTTACAAGAAAGGATTCAAAATAAGGGTATGAAGATTTAACCATCATTTCTGAGTTTAATGTGCACATTAATGTTCATATTCTGAGATCATTGCTCTTGCCTTCTACTGGTATATTGTTATGGTGGACGTGGGATTAATGGAACCCTAGGCGTCCATCTGTTTGAGCAAAGATTACAGCTACAGGATATTAATGCCAGGTTGTGAGACTTCCTGTGAGGGCGTGATCATCCTATGAGCTGGTGTGCCTCATTTCAGACTCAGACATGGCATTCTCCTGGAGGTTTAGACACATTCAGGCCCTCACGTGGTAGCTGTAACTATATGCGGGGCTTTTGAGGGACGTGGGAGTATGCTGGAGCCATACGTGGCTCTTCTTGTGAGTCTGTGCGCCTACAGCTGCTGATAACAGTTCAATCCTGCTGCCTTTACCAGGTTCTTATCTATGTTGACTTAATGTAATTTGCTGCTGTTATTCTAAGTATTGCAATCCATGGGGATTCATCATTGATACCATTCTGAGTTCTGTAAGAGTCTTTCCAGATACATATAAGGTCCAATATATACTGTTGTATCTTCACTGAGCTGTAAGAAGTCCTAATCTGTATGTAGTTGACCTTCTGAGACAATGTCAAAGTCTGAAATTACTGTCATGCTGATCTGCAACTAGCTGTCATGAGTTTCTGGGTGTGAACAGTGACATATTTGCTCTGTATTAAGGCACAGTTTCTATTTGTGAAGGTCTGATAACATAAACTCAGTCATTATAAATGAATATCTGCTGTTCATGAAAATAATAAAATATTAGTGCTCTTAGTTTCTATACACCTCTGAACAAAGTCAACCTGTAACTGGATTATAGGGCTGTTGTTAATTTCTGAGTATCAAGATTTCACTGTCATACTTTGTAAGTCAGGAAAGCTCATAAGATCAGTCCATGATGTGTTTTCTGAGTTGGTATACTACTGTTATGTAAATCTGGGCAATCCTTTCTTTGTAATCAGTCAATATATGCACTCAGAAAATCAGTGGTAACAGCTGTTCATGATTATAGAAATGTCATATGTTGTAATTGCTTATTTGTTGAAATGCAAATGATCAAGATATAACTTCAGTTCAGAAAACAATCACTTTGCAACTCAGTTTATTCTTAATTTACAAATGCAATATGACAAATTAAGTGCTTGGAAAACAATCACAATAGAGATTGTTCCATTTGGGGTGCAACACTTCATTCAAACCCCATTGGGGTGTAATTGTTGAGTATTTATGTTGGGGATGAGGTCCTCCAGTTGTGACCTCGCAGGTTCATAGCTCCGGATCAAAAGCATTTACCCCTCTAAAAAAATAAAACTATTAAAATATAAATAAGTTCAAGAACTTAATATAAATATTGTATTTTTTAAATATAATAATACTAAAAATTTAAATTAAATATTTTAAAATATTAAATTTTAATGTGTTGAAAGTTAACATGAAAAAAAAAATAACCATCACATTTTAAAATCTAATGTACTAAAATTTATAAAAAATAAAAGCAAAATAATAAAAAAGCAAAACCTTATTAAAAAAAAGACAAATTGCATTGTAAACACATAAAATAAAGAAAAACAAAACATTAACAAAAACTAAACAAATACAACCTAAGTCTAACTCTCCCTCAAACAGTTGTCTCGCAAGCGTCATGGTCTCCTCAAGTTCTCAACACAAAGTTCATGCCTCACACAAAAACAAATCCAAAGTTTGGCGACCTTCCAAGTTTTGCTCAAGACATTGCCACCACATTTGAATAGCAATTTGTGCTACCAATTCCACACTAGTGCTATCGCATTTAAGCACCTTACTATGCTTCTAGTCCACACCAACACCACTATCACCAATACCACTTCAACAATGAGCAACCATCGAACAATACTTTGTTTTTAATAGTAGGCATTGACTATTGAAGACTCACTAGATAAAAATTGGCAATGTCAAAACAAGCATTCACAAGCTCATGATGTGTTTTGACTTAGAATAAATCCAAAAAAAAACTAACGAAAAAATCTTTTTCTAAAATATATTTTATTAAAAAACACAAAGCCCTTCTCTCTATACAATTTTCAGGGTGAACTATAACATTTTTTTAGATTTTCTTAAAATTTGCCAAATTTCAAATTTCAAGGATTAAAAACAGCAAACCCTGCAACACAGCTTGTGCCCATATCCAAGAACAAACATATAGACAATTTATTTAGTTTATTTGCAATATGTGCTCAAAACCCAAAAAGATTTAACTAGTACATATTGTAGAAAGCGAGAGGTTGTCTCCTTAAGTTTTAGGGTTTAGTTTAGCTTTTAGTTCTAAGTTACCGGTTCGGGTTCGGGGATCGGTTCGGGTTCAAGAACTCGGTACGTGGGTATGGGCAAAATTTTTTTAGGGGTTTGGGTACGTATGGGTACGTGTATACGTGTGTGTGTATATATATATTTATACTTTGCAAACTCGGACTCGCTGCGGACTCGGCAACCCAAAAATATGACTCGGACTCGGGACTCGGCACGTTCTCGGGAAAAGACTCGGCAAAACAAAAAACCGTAGTTTTACATAAAAACAAGAACAAATTAATGCATTTAGAGAACATAAGAGCCTAATTTGATTATCAAACACTCAATTCAAAGATTACACATGTCATATGATCATCAAACACACAATAATTGAAATTTCATCATTCATAGTCATCAAAAATTCATAGTTTCAATGTATAACAGCATCATAAGTTTATAAATGTTTACATATAATCATGTCAAAATGACGAAAACATTAACAACCACATGTAATCTACATCTTCCTCTTTCCTCTCCCAAAGGTACTCAATTTTGGAGGCCTAGAACTAGAAGGTGCCTGTGCTATAGTATCCGAACGAGGACTAGGAGATCGAGCAAGGGAAACATGATATTCAAATGTGTCTTCGTCGTCCTCCATGGCATCCAATCTTGTTGCTTCTTCTTTTGCTGCTGCTCTCTCTAATTCAAAAAGATCCTCATCAGTAAGGAAGACATCAGCCTCATCATTTTGTTCATCAATAGTCCATTCACCATATGGATCAATGTCATCCAAGTCGATGGACTCATGTGAAACACCCTCCACCTTTCTAGTTTGAAGGCGAAGGTTGTACCGAACAAAAACTAAATCATTTAGGCGCTGCTGAGTCAACCTGTTTCTCTTCTTTATGTGAATGTTCTCAAATAAACTCCAATTGCGTTCACACCCAAAAGCACTACATGGCTGCGACAAGACACGTATGGCTAGCTTTTGAAGATTTGGTGTGCTAGCACCATAGTTCTCCCACCATAGATCTACAAAAACATGTTTAAAAATATAAGTATTAAGAAATAAGAATAAAGTAAAAAATCTATATGTAAGAATAAAGTTTCTAATTTCATTTTTTACCTGGTTGTTGTTTTCCTCTCCTTTCAATTGCTTGTTGGGAGGAAAAGAGTCTCCCCTCTGCACCCTTGTAGACCTTGAATAGATAAAAGAAAAAGTAAATCAAATATAGAAAATTCATAGATAGTCAAGGCTCAACATTGCAAATTCATAAATAAGATGTAACAAATCTCACCTCCAACTCATCAAGCACCTTATCTCTTAGCTCATCATTAGGCACCATCCTATCAATGCATGTGACAAGACCTTCTCTAACCTCCTCATCCGCCTTAAATGTGTCTAAGAAGTAGAACTTCGGATTCAAGAAGTAGGACAAGGCATGAATCAGCTGGTGGAGTTGGTGTGTCCATCTTCGATCAATGATGCGCCATATGATTTCATATTTCCTTTTATTGCCGCCATAGTAACGTGATATGGCCTCATAGATGAAACCCATTGGCATGCCATCTCCATCCACCATACGAAGAACCCTCACCAAAGGTTCTGTCACCTAAAAAAATGAAAACAAATGTTAAATTATAACAAAATTAACCCCTCAAAAAATAAAAACAGCAAATAGATTATCATGTATAATTTTTTTTTGTGTGATTGCTACTTACCCTCATTAACTCCTCTCCATTTTTGATGAATGTCTCATCAAAAACTATGGCAACAATCCTCTCCCCTTCAGGTCTATTGGAAAATGAGGACTCCTTTCCAAGCATCGGACACGAACATTTGCTTGAGATGACCGATGGCAGCAAGAATGCTTTGCAATGTGAGGAAGTGGCTAGCAAATCGTGTCACTTCAGGTCGCACAAGGTCCTTGCCATTTGTGAATTTCCTCATCAAAGAAAGCACCCAAGTATGGTTGTAGATAAATTTTGTAACACTTTTTGCATCTTCAACCACTCTTTTGACCCATGAAATCTTCCCATTGTCCTCTAGCAACAAGTCCAAGCAATGTGCAGCACACGGAGACCATGCAATTGTGGGATACCTCTCCATAAGTAGTCTACCTACAGCTACATATGCAGCTGCGTTGTCTCTGATGATTTGGACAACATTATCAACTCCAACCTCCTGGACCACCCCATCTAATAGATTGCATAAAGTCTTAGCATTTTATACTTCATGGGAGGCATCCATTGATTTTAGGAACACCAATCCACCATTAGAGGCCACTAAAAAGTTGAGAGTTTTATTTCGTCCATCTGTCCACCCATCAGATAAAATGCTGCAACCTTTTATTCGCCAAAATTTCTTTTGCTCATCAACCACAAGCCGTGTATTCTTTATGGCTTCCTCTAGCAATGGCCCACTTAAATCTCTAAATGATGGGGTCTTAAACCCCTTTCCTGCATCTGTAAGCGCGTTCACCAAACCTTCCCAATATGGGCTGTTTGCAACATTGAAAGGTAGATTATAGTAGTACCAAAAGTTTGCAGCAGCCATCCTAGCTTCATGATGCTTTTCCTTATTCCAACCAGTACCTTCAAGTGAAGGTTGTGCTCTTGGAACATTATGTGGAATAAAATAATTTGGTCCTGATGAAGGACCCTGGCTAGCACTAGTAGTAGAAAAGGAACCATCAGGTCTCTCACCAAAAGATGAATGTGGAGCATGGAAGCTTGGACTTGCAGCACCGTGGGGCATAGATGGTGTAGAATGGGATTGGGATCCACTCATCACTACTGCTAGGGCATCCTTTGTTTTTTGTCTTTCATCTTTTTTTAGCTCATATTCATCAAGAAGGGCCTTCATCTCTCTAATAATCTCAGGAGTAGTATACTTGCATCCCTCCACAATTTGCCTAGGTATTCTAGCAAGGTGGCATTTTAATCTATTTATTCCTCCTGTCATCCATTTCTGGCATTTATTACATGTCACTTCACCTTTTTTATTTCCTAGAATTCCATACTTCCATGCAGGGTCTTTTCTCATTCCCTTTGGATTTGAAGACGACATTGTTGTAAGTTCAACATGGAAAAAAAAAAAATCAGCTACTGTTTGCTAAAAAATCAGCAAATAAATGTGATTCAAAGTTTCAAACAATTGCAAAAAAAAAGAATGCAAAACCAAGCTAGAAATAGTAGGAATTAGGCTATTAAGGAAAATAGAAAAAAAATTGGCAACATTTCCCCTTATTTTTCTTTATTTTTTTTATTTTGAATGCAAGAAAACAAAAAAAAAAGAATTGTTAGATCACTTACCTGGCTCTATTTTGATCATTTTAGCTCATTCTCCTAGCTTCAATCAACTCCAAATCAATTTGCAGACCTGTATTTGGCAACCTTGAGTATTAAAATGAAACAAAAATTTATAAAAAACATGGGTTTTTATTGTTCTTTCACTCCCAGCCGCGCAGGAGAGTCCTGGGTCAGGACTCCCAAGTCAGACCTCAGGACTCGTCCGAGTCCTAAGGTCGAACTCTAGAGTCCCGACCCAAGACTCTCCTGGACTCGACTCTTGAGTCCGTGGCGAGTCGACTCGGCTGGCCAACGGACTCCCGAGTCCGCAGCGAGTCCGCCGAGTCCAACCGAGTCTGCAAACTATGATATATATATATGTATTATATATACAAAAAAATAAGAGAAATATACAGAATTGTGATACTAAATCATTTCATAGTATGATTACTTGATCATTGATCAATGCCAAATGCCAAAGATAAATATTAAATGCCAATTGATAGTTGAAAAATATTCAAATAAAGGCTAAAGCATATCGATGATATCATATACGTCTATGTTCACAAATCCAATGGAAATCATCACAATTACTAAATTTCAAAATGTAGTTCATGAAACATGATTCAATGTTCATTGTTCAAGTGTTCATCAATCATCAAAAGGATTCTCAAAAGAATCATCGTGACTTGGATTATCAGCAGCTTCAACTTCAAAATCATCATTTGAACCCAAAGCGGATTCAACACCATGTGGTATGTCATCAATATCATCCACATCACCCATAGTGGCTCTAGCAAGATCCGGAATGGTTGCATCCAAGTCAGCACACTCGGGTGCTATATCCCAAAGCCTCACTGCCCCCTGCTTGTATTGAGGTTCTGTTGTGACCTTTTCACACATTGCCCCATTCAAATGGGGACCCCCTAATTTTTGCTTCATTCTGGTCTTTTGGCTTGGGTTTTTCTCTCTCTCTCTCTCTTTCTCTCTCTTTTCTGATGTCTGCCTTTCGGGGTATTGTGCCCGTCATTGAGCTTAAATGTTAAATGTTGGCCAAGTCTAAAAATTAGGGTTTCATCTTTCCTGGTCAGTCCGAGGTCGAACGAAGTGAACAAATTGAAAACAGAGTTTAACATCGATGTCAGTATGCTTCCAGCAGGTTCTCAGCAAATTTTCATCAAATTTCGAGTACTTACTATTTTTAGTAAGTGTGCAATTATAGGCAATCTATCAACATTTTTGAGATTCCGACAGTCACACTACATTCGGAGCACCTCAGGCTGCTCATGTGCAAAAATTTGAGCTGAAACAGACAACTTTCTATTTTTAGCAGTCCAGCTTCCGGGACAAATTTCAGGGCTTAGACGCGGAGTTTTTCTTTGCATGTCTAGAGATTCCTTCTGGGTTTTTCGAGACCTTCGCAACAGTATAACATGCAGAGTGAGACGACAACTTTCAGAGTTCAGCCTTCCAAGGCTATTTTTAGGGTTTGCATGTCAAAGTTTTCTTTGTACGTCGTGATGATTCCTTGTGGTTTTTCGAGAGCTTCATGATGGTGTGACATGCAAATGGAGATAATCACCTCAAGAAGAACTTACTATTTTAGCGGTGTATCGTTCCTGGTACCGCCTCAAAGACTTCGTAATCGTGGAGCCGACGCACGCGCCAGTAAACGAAGACAAACAGAGATCATTTGATACGCATGCAAAGCAAATTAGGGTTTCCAGCTTCGGGACCTGAAAAGAGGGGTAAAAAGGCAAAATTTTCAAAAACCGGTGTAAACCACCGCGATCAACATCCTTCAGGCTTTCTGCTGGTAAAATTTGAAGTCAAACGGAGCACTTACTATTTATAGTAAGTCATTTTGGAAATAGACTAAAAATAGCAAATCAGTTGCATGCGCCGATGCCAGCAGTAAGGTCACGTGGTGAGGAACACGTCATTCAAATTTCAAGTCAATCGGAGCAGTGGAGCTATCAGAAGCAAGCAGTTGCTATTTATAGTAAATCACCTTCAAAAATGGGCTAAAAATAGCAAGCCGACTAAAAGTAGCAGTGTCAACAAGATAACAAGGTCGAAAGGATGCAGTGTTTAAAATTTCAAATCGTTCTGAGCTTCAGAGATGCAAAAATCAGAGGGCTTACTATAAATGGCAGGGCATGGATAAACTGGCGAAAACGAGGAAAAGTGACTAAATCTGGAACTTCATCCTGTAGCTATGCCAAAATGCGCCCAAGTTGATGAAGACGTGATAAAAATTTCGAAGTATGGAAGCTCATCCTCCTCCTAGGCCAAAATGCGCCCATCCAACAAGGAAGTCAAAGAAAGTCAACACTTTTCATCCTCTTGCCCAGCCAAAATGCGCCCAAGGGAAACTGATAAAAGTTGAAAAATATTCTAAGGCAAGGAATTTGTCCTCCTCACCCCTCAAAATGCGCCCATCCTTCAAGCATGGCAAAATGCGCCCAAAATGCAAGTGAGTCAAAGTAGTCAACAAGTTTCATCCTGCACATAGGTGGAAATGCGCCCAAAAGGAGAAGAAGTCAAATGAGTCAAAGTTTTTCATCCTCCTCCCATGGCAAAATGCGCCCAAAAGCATGCATGTGAAGACAAAACAAAGAAGGTGAAAGGTCACAAGAGGACGTGGTTATAAGTTTCATCCACCACATAGGCTAAAATGCGCCCAAGTTCAAAAGGGGTCAACAAGTCAACAAATTTCGTCCTCCTTACATGCCTAAATGCGCCCATCCTCCTCCTAGGCTCAAATGCGCCCAAAAGAGGGCATGTGAAGACAAAAACGGAGAAGTTGAAGAGTCATCCTCCATGCATAGCAAAATGCGCCCAAGTTGAAGGTGGTAAAAGTGAAGGTAAGGTGGTAAACAAGGTAAAAGCCGTTAGAAAATACTCCAAGGCGTGGTCAAAGCAAGGTAAATGCTAGGCATGGTTATTATCCCTCTTCAAGTGCTATATGCGCCCAAGGTGGTAAGTGTTATAAGGTGTTAGAAAATACTCCAAGGCGTGTGAGGTGAAACAAAGTGCTAGGCGTGGTTTATTCTTCAAGTATGCTATGCGCCTAGAGTGTAAAATGAAATATCAGATGATGTGATGAGAATTTTTCCTAAGGCGTTGGAGCTTCAAGTGAAGATATTTTCCAAGTGTGAAATAAAATGTGAGGTGGAACAAATTGCTAGGCGTTGGGATTACAAAATAATAAATTTTCCTAAGGCATTGAAGATGTTGGAAGTTAAAATGATGTGCTTGCAGGATGATCTTCTAAGTGTAATAAATTTTTTTCTCTCACAGGCAGAGTGATCAAAGCTAAAGACTTCTAAGGCAAAAATTTTCTAAGGAAAAATTTTCAAGTGATTTAAAATTTTCACTAAGGCAAAGTATTTTCTTCCTTAGAAAATACGCCTAGAGCTCAAGGTGGTGGATTCTTCTTCTTGAAGCGCGAACAATTTTCCAGTGACGGAGTCAGAAGGATGACAATGCAGGATGAATTTTAAAATTTCTCAAGTCTGAGTAACAGAATGATCAGAGATGAAGAACGGATTTGAATTGATGGAATTGATGGAATAATATTTTTTTAAGGTTTAAAAATTTAAAAATTTAAATGAACCCGTTCGTTGGGTACCCATGGATTCGAAGCGTTCTGGAGAAAATTTTCTTCTGGGTACTGAACATTTGTGATGATAGATGGATTTCCATGTCTTCCGCACTTCGCCAACACTTTTTCAGTGAAGAATTCAATCAGTGCTCAAATTGTGAAATTTTCCTAAGGGATAATTTAAAATTTTCTAAGGCAAAGTGAATAAGATGTGTTTTCAAGATAAATTTTCTCCAGACAACGAACTTGAAGTGGATTGCCTAGATGATTTCGATCGAATTCTTCATGGATGAATTTTCCAGAGCGTCAAAGATGATTCAAATTTAAAATTTGCAAGACAGAGCTTCAGCTGGGGAATTAAATTGATTTAAAGATGAATTTAAATTAGAACTTTTCGAAAGTAAATTAAAAGATGCCAGTCAAAGTTGAGCTTCTAGAAGAACAAGATTCCTGACGTCGAGAGACAAGTGTCAGAAATGCGAGGAGAGGGAAAATTCGAATTCTTGAAGTGGAGTAGTGAAAATTTAATGCATTAGCTATACTTAGCTCCTAGAATTCGATTTTTGGCTATAAAATTGAGAAGTTTCTCACTTGATTTTCACAGCTGGAGAAGTACGAATTTGCTCTGAAGATTGTTGCTAAGTATTGCTGAAGCTTGAGGAGTTCAAAATTTTTGCTAAGGCTGAAGTGTTGCTGAAGTGTTTCGATTTGAAGCTGAGAAGGACGACTTGAGTTTGTTGCTGAGTTCCAAAATCTGAAGTGAATGATTGCTAAAGAAATTCGAATTTCAAAGAGGAATTTGCTGAAGTTCGAACTTGTTCTATTGCTGAAGCTGGAGGGGCGCACTTGCTAATTGCTAGAGGTATGCTGGTACGAATTAAAGTCTAGTTGCTGAGCTTTGAAAATCTGAAGTTGAAGAAGGTGTGAAGTGCGAACTTGCAAGAGTGAAGTTAATGAAATCTGCACTTTGCTAAGTCTCTTGAAGTTGCTGATTGCTAGAGTGAAGTGGTCGATTTTCTTAAGGCTTGAGGTTGCTAAGTTGCTGAAGTTAAAGCTTACTTAGAAATTTTTCTAAGTATTGAAGCTCGAATTTATTGAAGAGAAGAAGCTGAGGTTTGCGAATAAGAAATGTTATTGCAGCTTCTCAAGTTCTTGAAGTCGACTGCAGCCCCTGCACAATGTTTTATTTATTTTATAAATTAATTTGCTGATGAATGTCTATTGTTTTGCAGATTGCTGAGGCAAGGGCGACTGGCAAAGACAACAATGGTGCATCTAGGCAGGCGGTTATAAAGAAGCTGAGCAAGACATTTATGCCAGAGTCAAAATTCATTTCGAAGTTGGGCAAGCTGACAGATACCAACTTGGGCTCCGTCAACCTTGAGACTTTCAAGAACAGAATGTTGGGGATTGGAAGTCATCGACCTTCGAACACTTCGCACAATATTGTTCGAAGTGGGTTATATGCTGCTGCTGGTTTCCCACCAGCCATTCAGTGTTTGGAGCTGATGATGGAGTGCGCCAATTGTTATGAGAAAGATCACAGGTCAATCATGTCACCAGATGGACAAGTGCTTGCTAATCTCACTCCTTCTGCCATTGGTGAGGCTTTCGGGATTCCGGTGCACAGGAATATGGTTTACAAATCCAGAGAGCAAGCTGAGCGAATGTACGCTTCTGCATTCGAGAGATGCATGGAGACAATCAATACTCATTGGATGAGCAATCTCAAGCCCTCCCGTACGAAGTTGCCAAAACAAATTATTGCAGATGACTTGAAGCAGGAGTATTGTGACCTCATTATGATGCTGAGCAGAGTTGGAGGTTGTCCATAGTCATTTATTTTAGAGCCATGGATGTTTTATTACATCAACCTCGTGCTGGAAGGGAAAGATTACGTCAACTGGGCTATGATGATCAGTGACAATTTGCACGAGCAGCTCTTGGGCCTGAGAAGGACGAAGACGTTCTATATGAGCTCTTACATCATCTACATGTTGGCTCGTATGACGAAGTACAGAGGGATCTCTTACAAGGAACCTGTCGGTTGTGGCTCTCACCAATTCAAAATCCATGAGGCTTGTCCGCAATTACACCTGGCTAGTACCACTCATTACAAGCGTGTCAATGACGCCTTCACCATGCACATCACGAGATTGCTTCAGGAGAAGATGCATCACAGAATCTCTAGAGAGGCCCAGGAATTGATTGAAAGGTATGGGTGCTGGTTTATACAGTTTCCGAAGTTTTCTTACATTAGGCTGCAAGGTTTTTCATCATACCCATATAGGCTGCCTAAGTACCCAACCGATAGAATTTTAATGCTAGAGATATCTAGGCAATTGGTTGCCCATGATAAAATGAAGAAGAAGAAGAGGGGAGGTGTTGACTTCCCAATTGTCATGGGCAACTCGGACGAAGTGTGTCCTTCATTACAGGCAGCCAGAGAAGCCGAGAGTGAGCTTCAATTCTATCACTTTTCATATCACACCAGCCGACAGCACTATGATCCGCATAATAACATCAAATGGGTACTATCAGAAGAGTTTAAACACAAGGCAAATATTGAGGACTATTGGGTTGATGCATCAGATGAGGTTGAAGTCAGGAAAAGAATGTTCTCTCGGTTGCCGATTAACATGATCAGGGAGTGCGAAGTTGTTCCGGTTCCAGACCAGGTGAATGAGGACATGGACGTTGTCCATCCAGATTATGCAGCAGTGAGAGATACTCCGCTTCCGCTCCCAGATTGGTCGGAACCAGAGGTGGCTGACTTGGACACACTTTCTATTCCGGTCTTGACATTCACTAGAGTACCGACAGACTCGCGAGCAGTGATTGAAGAGGTAGTCAATTCGTTTGACTTACACTCTGATGGGAGATCACGTGACACCCAACCACCTAGAAGAAACAAATTACACGGTCCGGTCCAAGGAAGGAGCTGGCTATAGGAGCCTATTCGGCCGCTTCCACGAAGGTGTTTGAGTCAATCTAATGCTTTGAGACATCGCTCTCCAAGTATCCAAGGTGCTTTATTTGCTGATCGTAGGAATGCATTGAATCAAAAGTAGTAATGGGTGGGAATAATCACCACCTACTTCCGGAGAGTCGGTTGGCCAGAGTGTCAACGCACTCATAGGGTTGATCAGCAGGATGATGAGGGGACTACTACTGACCCTCAGTTTCAGCAAGAGTTAGAGGCAGCTATGGAAGATGATGATGATATAGTTTCAGGAGACACTCAGCCACTTGAGGATGATGAGCCTCACCAGAATGATATAGAGGTTGAAATTGTGTCCGAAGTAGAGTGCATATGAGCAGCAGCCCTGATATATAGCATACGTACCGATTGGCTCAGTGGAAAGGATGAGGAAAGAAGCCCCAAATGGTGAGATTGATCCAAAGAGTTGAAGTTCTGAAGAGTTATTGAACAAGATCACCGCACCTCCACGTAAGAAGAGCACGGAAGTTTTCAAAGATCTCCACTGAAGAGGACGGCTCTCGTACTCTTCACATGGCAGTGCCACAGGTTGATTGTGACCGAGATGAAGCAATACCTAAGAATTATGTGGTCACAACTTTGGACTTAGGACGCCCCACAGGTGCACAGATTGTAGAGGAGTGTGATAACTCCTACCTCGCCCCCAAGGACAGGTTATTCAAAAAGGAAGGAAAGTATAAGAACTTGAAGAGAGAGCATAAGGCTTTGATTGGATATGCGCTAGCTTGTCTCGGCCCCTCGTAAGGAAATTCCAAGATAGAGCTTCCACCGGTGATCCAGAGTCAATCAGCTGGCTTGTTGGAGTTAGGGCATGGCCCGAGGCGCATAAGGGTCACTTGAGTTCGTATTGACGTTAAAGTTTATCAAGACCTTTGCTTTGCTTTTCAAAGAGGCTTCCAGATTTTGGCAATTCTAATGGAGGCGCTTTGACCAAGCTTGGCAAGTGATGCTCGCTCATCGTATAAAGTAACGCCTTTGAGGCATTGAGGCATGTCCCTTTGCGGTTGTTGATTGATGGAGGGGTCATTCAGGAGAATGACAGGTATGATTTCTCTAGATGGTATTCTTCAGCAATCACAGGACGTGGTTTCTTCGACGCAGCACAGGCGGATTCAACCAGGGTACGGAAGGCAATGGCCAATATCATTGATGGAGTTCAGAATACTTTTGAGGCCATATTTGGCCGGGCTTGAATCCGTGATATGTAAATGTTGATAATTTTGAGGGTAGGTTGGTGCCTTTCTTCGTGAGGTAAAGACCTCGTGCCAGATGATTCTCGAAAATACTCTTACTTCCCACTTTGATCCAAAGCATGGATTCTTGGTCAGCTGGGATAAGTACCCGTACAAGGCATGAACATTTAGTCACGTTGTTAGAGTTTCAGCCAGATTGTATTCCACCCATTTCGTCAGAGGTGGGTTGAGTTGTAATTTGCCAGGATTTTAATGAGTTCGGCAACAAAGAGAAGGAGAATGGGAATGCACTTACCTGACGAGGATCTTCTAGAAGACTGGACAGGGCATTAATCATTTCTTTACTCATTTTGGGGAAGTGAGTGGGAATCTTTGATTCATTTAATGTACCACTCCCCATTCTGGCAGTTTTTAGGGTTAGGGCTGAGGTGGCTTAATCTTAGCCATTCTATTGATTGTAACCCTAGCCGTCTTTTGGACAGGGCTATCTATAAAAGGGGGAGTCCCCCTCATTTGTAATTCATTAGATCAGACATTAGCATTAGAGCTAGAGATTGGAGACTAGAGAGTAGAGCAGAGTTAGCATTTTTGTTTGATAGTTTAGTGTGGAGAAGAAAGAAAGTTTTCCCTTTGAAAACTTTTGTGGAGATTGTTGTGTAACACTTTCATGATAATAGATCTTTTCATTGATGGTGGAATTCGTCTTTGTCATGGATAGCTAGCAAGGTCTCTTCTTCCTTTCGGATCCAAGTAGCATAATTTTCATTTCATGCAAGTAGTTTACTTTGATGTGTGGTGTTTTATTGAGGTAGCTTTATTTCATTCCATACCACTAGCGGCTTGTTGATGATAAGTTCGCCTTGCGTGGTCGACTGGAAATTATCTTGAGTTTAACTTCGATTGTGATTTGTATACTTATATGCGCCGTTCTGATGGTGTATGTATGCTAAATTGTAATCTGAACATCTTTTGCTATCCTTTTGAAGATTGCACTAATTTTGCTGAAGTTGTCCGACGTGAGGCTAGGTGAAATTTGGTTGAAGTCCGCCGAAATTGAGTTCCACATATCCTGCATTTAGAATAGAGTATAAGTTTCTTAGGCCTTACACTCATTTACTTTCCGCACATTTCTGGTTAGCTTTAGGAAAACATACCTTATTGCCAAATCGTACGTGCAAAATCCCCTTCAAACCATCCATTTGTCGTCAACTGCAAGAATCTTGAACAATTGTGTAAGTCCCCTCGTAAGAACACAGCAATTCACCTCAACCAACTGAGGGTATTCTAAGTATTCGGAACCTTGGAGTTCAACGTGTGATCTATCTCGCAATCTTAGCACACGGAATACTTTGATCAAGAGAGAACGGAGTAGCCTTAGGACAACTTTGTTCTTCGGCTGATTGGTGAGGTCACAAAAATCACATCAACAAGTTCCTTACATGACAGAAAACGCAAATTGGAGTGATATACACCAAGTCTTCAGCTCTTTTTGCAGCCAACCGGTTACGCTTCATTGAGTGGATAAAGGAGTATGTACTCCAATTCCATTTAGCAGCAGAAGAGCTTGCAACCTAGAGAGAAAACCAACAAAATTAAAAATAAGAAATACAAGATAAGTTCAAGAATGTTAAGTGTTAAATTCTACAATACAAGTGGCAAGAAAGAAACTTACTTGTGAGAGGATCTTCATTGCAAGAGGTTAGAGGTACATATAATCTTGACCATGGAGGTACCACCATGTAATAGCATCCATTTTGTATTGGTTGTAGCCGTTTAAATTCGCACCTCTGGAATGTGTATTTGAAATGGACAGCTATGCCCAGATAAACTGCTCTTCAAATTAGGAGGGGAAGCTCCCTCTTGCTGATGGTGTTGAAAAAAAGTAAACTAAGAACTAAGTTGCCTATCTTTTTGATCAGGTTAGAGCACATGGTTTATTAAACACAAACGCCGCAGCTGAGATTTCCTGATTTAAGAACTTCAACTACGACTAACTTAAACTAAAGACGTTTCTAACTTCTCAAGTAATACGCAGAGCAAGAGAAACTAGAAATTAACAAGGTTCATCTTCTGACAAAATACTTCAATAAACTCTATCTCAACAAACATCTACACACTCAATGTAAGCTGAAATCAAAATCATAAAAGTAGAACACAAATAACGGAAATCTGAGATGTTATATCAAGGCAAAGGAGGCTCATGATTTTATTACTCAAACTTCTGGAACAAAACTTACTTCTAACATGCCTGGAACAAGAAGTTGCAGCTAAAGAGGCTTGCAATCTTGTTCCTACACAATATGAACAGCAATTACAATAACTTCTTGTTGGCTAAAAGAGACTCAACAATTGGCTATCATAAAACAATTGAACAACACTTGAGTAACAAATAGAAGGCACAATAGGCTCAGTGTTTTGTTATCACTAGCATGGTTTTAACACAAAGTGAACTGACACTGAATAACAGCTTGTTGGCTAAAAGAGACTCAGCAATTTGCTATCACAATAACCGTTAAAAAAAACTAATGAGCAAAGGCTCTTATTTATAGACAAGCAGAGGAGTAGGGAACCCTAAAATCTCCTTGCTTTCACAATCTAGGGCTTGCTCAGCAAGCAAGCTTTATTACTAAATCTAGAAAGAAGATAACATCTAACACCTAAGAAAGCAGAAAAAGCGGGAAACGCCAACTATCACATTTATCTTCTTTCTCTTCTCAAAGAATGGATAAGAATTATTCCAAGAATAGAAAGAAAGCGGGAAGAAAGCTTCTAGAAGAAAGCTGCTGTAAAGCTCAATCACATCCGCTAGAAAATCAGAAATTGTGTCCCGGTTCGGTGCATCTATGCCATCAATAGCAAAACACCGCTTTTCTAGAATATCTTCAGCATCTACAACAGACCTAAGGAAATCTTCGACCTCATTGGCCGCTTTCTCAAACTTTGTTGACATCATCGAAATATGAGTAATCCTTCCGCCAACTGGATTGCAACTGTGAACAACACTCTGAAATTGAACTTGCACTTCATCAAGCCCAACGTAGGAACCATCTTCAAGACTGTGTGGACATCGTGGGCATGCCTTAAGAACTCCATGAAGACGACCTCGTCTGACAGATACCTTGGTAGCATGAGCGGGGCACCTGAATAGCCATAGACCCTGAGATAGGTGAAAGTAGGAAATTGTATGAACCAATCTGCCCACTCCGCCATCGCTGCCCTAGCATCTGAAGAGATACGAACATTCAATTCATTGTTCAGGTCCCGCACTGTGTACATCAGAAAGGCCTCGTTCACTCTCTTGTAGTGATGTAGTGACTTCGTGAACTTGTTTAAAAATGGGACTAGTTAAGAGTCGACCCTAGAGTCGGAAACTTTTGGATTTGATAAGAATGACTACAAGTCTATTAGAATTTGAGAATGAAACAAGGGAATTAATGTCGGAGTTAAGACATTAGGGCGACAACGGAAATTGTCGGATGAGAAACCACTATAACCTAGGAAAAGATAGAGTAGGAGGCTGCACGGAATGTGGCAAGGTAATGTTCGGTATACCAAGAAATTAAGATCGGATGTCATCATTGATAGCACATACATACTCTCTTTAGATTCCAAAGGAAAATGGTAGAACATAAGACAAATCAATCTGATTATGTTAGTAGAACTAACATAATGTTCTAAGTGGATAAACTCATCAAAGTAAACATCTTTGGAAAACTTGACTTACAGGATTTTGATTTTAAATAATATATTGTGGTCAAGTAGTTGCTTAGAAATCCTGAAAGGGTATTTCAGTTTAGCAAATAATGATAGGGTTGCATAAACCATGATCATACTTGAAACATTCAATTGAGCAAATGTGCAAAATATTATAGTCAATAATCGAAAGTGATAAACCAAAACTTGCATGAAAATCTTGTGAATGTATGCTTATATGTTTTCCAAAAGATAGTTAAAAGTTTAATTAGGCTAACTTGTATTAAACATTCAGGTTTAAGTGAACATTTAAATCATGGTGAAAGTGTATGAGAGGACGAGAAATATTCCCGGAACTAGTCGTGAAGGCGAACAAGAACCAACAGGAATGGAAGCAAAGCTGGATCAGATTCTGGCGAGATTGTCCAATCTTGAAAAGGCAAAAGCAGTTGAGATACCTATCACCAATAATGAAGAGGAAAGTTCTTTGCATGGAGAAGACATTAATCATAACCATGAGAACGAGAAATCTCCAACTCTATCTATTGAGAAGAAGAAGAAACAAGTGTCCACTGAGTTAACAAAGGATTTGAAGAAGATATACCCTCCAAAATTTGATGGAAGTGTCGGAGGTGACGAAGCTGAAGTGTGGTTAGTACAAATGGAAAAGTACTTTGAAATAAGAAATTATGACGAAGTTACTAAGGCAGCTTGGGGTGCTTATCAGTTAGCGGGTGAAGCCTCCAACTGGTGGATGAACAAGAAACTGGAATTGGATATAAATTCCTGGAAGTTGACTTGGGAAGAGTTCGTTGAAATCTTCCGCAAGCAGTGGTTGCCACAACTCTATTATGACCAAAAACTCTGACTTTCAAGAATTGAGGCAAGGGACTATGTCAGTCAACGAGTACTGGGAGAAGTTTACTCGGCTTCTGCGATATGTTCCTATCTATCATAAAGATGAACGATTCCGGATCAGGAAATTCATCTTGGGACTGAACAAAAATATTGGAGGTGAAGTCGATATGCATGGTCCGACCACAATGGACCTTGTGTATGAAAAAGCCAATAAGTGGGAATAGAAGCTTAACGCAGACTCCAATCAGTATGAAGGAGAAGAACAAAAGAAGGAAACTGAAGTCCCCGACAAGATTGCCCCCAAGAAGGAAGAATTTGCGCAAGATGCAGCAAGGAAAAAGGGGAAGAGATATCGCTTCAATGAGAAGGAATTCAGAAGAAATTGGAAAAGAGACAACTTCCGGTATAATGACACTAGTAAAGCTTGTGAAGGTGATAATAAGACTGGGGAAATCATAGAGAAAAGAGGACCAAGAGCAGGATGCTTTATTTGTAGAGGTAATCATTATGCTAATGAATGCCCTAACAAAACTTCTGGTACCCAGCATGGCAACGCACTGCCTACTCAAAAAGCCATGTTTCAGCAGAGGAAACATGCTGCCATGAGTCATGGACAAATTGATGTCCAGATTACACCAATCAAACATTCTTGAAACTTTCAAGAGTGAAGAATAAATGTAGAGTCATGTTTTTATGCTTTTGAATAACACCTTAAGTCATCGGGGACGATGATTCCTAAGGGGGAGAGTATGTTACACCCCGAATTCTATAGCTAATATTTCATAGGACAAATTGATTATAACAGATGAATCAATATGATGAATAAAACAATGATGTATTTGTTATCAATAATGGTGTTTTGTTTAAATGATGGTTTCATTTGATTGTTACTTCTAATGATTTAATTTTTGATTAAATGTTGCATACAATTATGGAATAATGTTATTCTAACTTGTGAGATGTTTTTGCCTTGTTATGAGCATATGACTGCCGATGTCATGTCATGGTGTGCAGGTATGAAGACTGTTCCTCCAGACAGAGGAGAGACATCATTCGGGGAGGAACTTGGTCAGGTAAACAGTAACGATTACCAAATTAAGCATACACACACATACTATAGATTGAGTAAGCCAAGTCTGTTTGTCGAGATAAGGGTAAGTCATCCATAGGCTTGTTTATTGACATTAGGAGTCTGAAATTCACTTCTTTATGCTTTAGGAGATATGATTGTTTAACGTCAGACTTGCTATATCATGACCAATGTATGAATGATGTGAAAGATATGTGTTAAAGATTGATTGGGAATGCACATACATCTATACATTGTGATCACGTATTTATATGTACAGACATATCAATACATGTGTACGTTAAGCAGATGGATATGCTCATACACGTGTCGACATGTATATACGCATACATACGTATACACAAAGAGTATATATGTACACAGTCCGCCTGATATCTGTGGTGAAAATAATATTTAATATTATTGCCTAGCAAATTTACATATATATTTATGTATAAATGTATATATTAACGATGTGATTATATTATGGATATATACATAAATACATAAGTACCTATGTAAATATATTATATATTTATATATTTAAAATATATGTACTAATATTAAGGTAATATTTACATATATGTAAATATATATAAATATCACGATGTAATGTCGGAAAATATATATATTTATATATTTAAAAATATTACACTTAATTAAAATACATATATGATAAAATATATAAATGTATGATAGTGAAATGTGAATTGTATAAATTTAATTGACACATAAAAATATTCAATAGAATAGAAATTGAACACAAAGGTAATAGAAAAATAAAGGATTTAAATGGTGAAATATTTCGATTTTGGCTATAGAGAAAAGTAATCTCAACATAGAAATCAAGTCTTTTTGCTTGGGATATTTAAAACAAAAGAATTCGAATTTATTTTTAATGAACATTTGAAAAGGAAGAAAATACGTTTTGTTTTGAAAAGCTCATGAAAACTAACTGGAGAAAATCGCGCGCCTGATGAAAACGCGTCTGGTTCACGCCTGGGCTGCGACCTAGTCTGAGAAATAATCGAATGTTGATCTCATGGCCCAAAATGGCAACGTGGGAACATTTTAACCTTGACCTAAAACGCAGCAAAGAGAATCATTTAATTTCATACGACTGGCAAAAAAGATGTGTTACCTGTATGTGGCATTTTTGATGATTTGAGTTGAAGAATTCTTCGATTGTTGGCTCAATGAGGTCGAATCACTCTTTTAAAACATGACTTAGGGTTTATATACATGCCAGGTGACATTTTGACTGAGTAATCATGCCTGGTTGTCATTTTACATGCCTAGAATAGAGGATTTTGTTGCTTATACGGCTTATAAATACTTCCCTGCTATCCATTTGAAAGGTATCTTGTGCAATTCAACTTTGGCGTATTGGAGAGTTGTTATTCTAAGTTTTCAAGCTGCTGTTGAGAGTTGTTAATGCTGCATTGCATCATAATCTTTATAGTGAGAGAATTAGAGGCTATTTCAACTGCAATTTTTGGACTGTGTTAAATTATCATTAGGGAGAAGTGAATAGCAATTTTCCAGTGAAGAAGTTTAATTTAGGGAGAGTGTTTTGGGAAAGAGTTTCTACATTTGAGAAAGAGGAAAACTACAATCTGCTATCTTCATTTGAAAGCTGCTGCCAGAACTGTGTTGGAAAGAAGCTCAATTTTATAGAGTGAAATACTATCACAAAGAAGCCATTTTTAGCTGGAATTCTGGAAGCTTATTTGAAGGAGAGTCTAGAAGAGCAATTCTGGAAGGAGAAGCTTAAAAATCAGGCATGAATCCTCCTAGTTTATAACTTTTATTGAAGTGTTGTTTCCTTTTTGGTCTTGTGATTGTTGTTTTCAATTTGCTCTAGTAGGAAAGAACTATTTTGATGAATATTTAAACCAATGCATTGAAGGAGAAAATGTGTAAGGGATTCAATGATTAAGGGATTGTGAAAAAGGGATTATATGAGTAAAGAGCTTAAGGGATTAGTTTACTTATCTTACATTAAAGGGAAATAATGGAAAAAGATAAAAAGTGAAGAATTTATTTGCATTTTGAATGACTATTGCATGTTGTGTATGGTCTCTGTATATAGAGAATACGTAGATGTACTTATTATCTACTAGGATCGAAATGAAGGCAGAATCAAGTAATGTATTTTAGCTTAAGTGATTAGGATAACTGAGACAAGCTAAGTACTCCTAGGATAAAGATTTCCTAATTAGGAGGTTTGATACAAGACACTTGTAGATTGCTTTCATTTCTAGTAGGTTTGTATGATTGTAGGATGTCTGGGGTGACGGAATCACCCATTCAAGGACAAAACCTATGCATAGAGTAAGGAAGCCTCAAGTCAAATCGGCCCTAAGTAGTGTTTATGATAGATGACCTTCATTCGAAATTTCGAAGTACTGAATGAGAATACTTTGGCCAAAGTAGTGAAACGTACGACTACCACATAGACGTGAGTTAGTTGAGACTACACTGTCAATTCATTGTGATCTAAGTACTAGTTCGAGATTGTGAAATAGCAAGGTTCTAGTTGTGTAGGACACAACACTATGCTCAGTTGGTAATCGTTAAAGGATACCCTACCAATCTCTTCTTCAAAGGGAGGGCCATCTATCTAACGATAGGTGTGCGGGGGACCGCATTATAAGTCCATGGTTGGCGGAAAAGCACCCGAGTGATGTTTCTCCTCCACAGCGAGCGGCCGATGTACCAAGATTTGAAAGGACGGACTCTTGGACCTTCTTACTTCTATTTGTGCAAAAGCTTACGAGCTATGTATGTATTTATATTACTTTTGAACTCTGATTTATATTTGCAATGAAAATGAAATTCATGTGGAAACATATTGTAACTTGTACATATTTATCAATAAAGAAAAGAAAATTTTTATTGTATTGTCTTTGTTACTTGTTACCTTTACATGTTTAAAGTGAGAATTGGAAAATTTTAATTTACGCAAGGAATAGGTCATTACAGAAACTTGGTGGCATCTTCTGAGCCAGTTACCCTATTGAGCAAGGTGATAATGATAGCAATCTCATCTTTGAATTCTCCTCGCCCGACATTCTTAGGCAGCGTCTTATGCTTCTCGTTCATCCACCTCTGAGCAATCTTCTTACTGTACTTGTCTTTGTGCATTTCCCATATCCTTTCAAATTCACCCTTTGAGATAGTGACACTTTCAGGCCAAGGGGGAATGGAAAAACACTTCTCGATCATATCAGGGTTTAGACTGCAAATCAATCTGCCATCAACTGATTGAATCTCCCTTGTAGCCGGGTTGTAATGCTTGATGCAAGCAATTACGAACTCAAGACTCTGAACTGATATAGGAATAGACGCTACTGCGAGGAGTCCAGAATGTCCCAGGTTCCTGATTGAGGTGTTCCCTGCGCTCTCCAAAGCGTGTAAATCAAACACCAGCTTGATATGATGCAAGTCTGTCTCAACCGTTTTGATGAAATCATGATAGAGAGCTGATCCAATCTTGAAAACATTGGGAGTGTACTCCATTTCGGAAACCTTGAAGAATGACTGTAAACTTGCCTAGGTTCAGACAAGTTTTGAGCAACTTACTATTTTTAGAATGCTGATTTTTCTTGCTCCGACAGACAAATTTTTTGAAAATTTTTCTGAAATATGGGTTTTGCTCAGAATTTCGTTGCAAGACAACCCAGATCGTCCGTTTTTTAAAATTTTGAATTTATACTGAAAAAGCAGCAAACCCTAATTTCTTCAATTTTTCACGAAAAAAGTTGGTACCTGGGTTTTGTTCAGAATATGATTACAAATAGACCCAGATGATCAAATTTGAAAAATACTGATGGCTGATCGAAAAAGCAGCCAACCCTAGGATTTGGAATTTTTTTGAAAAAAGCTGTGATATGGGTTTTCTTCAGAAGACTGATTTGAGAGGACCTAGATGATTGAAAATTGAATGCACTGAGGATTTCACCAACATGCAAATAAAAAGCAGCTTGCTGCAACTTGATGAAGTTCTTGAAAATTTTCTTCAGAAAGAATGAGGTGATAAGATCCAGATGGCTGAAAATTTGAAAACCTTGGCCTTCTCCTTGAAAAATTTGATCTTCTGGATGAAAAAGCATGAAAAAGCAAGGGTTTATGTTGCTGATCTGAAAAATTTGATGAATAACCAGCAAACTGAGCTCTTGAATCTTGAAAAATTTCTTCAAACTTGCTGCTCCAATTTTCTCCTTTGGATGCTACCTGCAAAAATAATGAAATTACATTGAAGAGAGGTGTTAAATAGACTTAGGGCTTGAATTAGGTTTGCTTTCTTTTGCTTTTATTTTCAAAACCCTAAAAATCTCAGCTCATTGAACTTGGACGCATTCTTCCGCTTTGCAATTTTGAAACTTTGAAAATCTTGAAAATTCTACTAAGGCATGAGAAGTTGGGTGCCCTTCTTGGCCAGGGGCGCCCACTTCAAGCAATGTTAGTCATTTTTTGATATTTTCATCTTTTCACCATTTTGACCCCCTACTTCGCCTTCGATTTCTGGCTTGCCGACTAATCTAATGGGAGAGTTGAATGATTCATTGCGGAGCCAGACCCGTTTTGAGAAGATTGTTCTGGAGGCACCTCTAACTAAAATCTTCATCTCAACCTTCGAATTCATGGGAGCCTATTTCCTCCAGGGGCGCCCATTTTGTCCAGAGTTAGCCATTTTTATAATCTTCAATTTCTTCATTAACTCTTCTTCTACAGATGATCTTGTCGAATCTGGTGAATCGAGCATCGGATGGACTGATGGTTATGCTCGTTGCGAAGCTGAGGAGAAATTAAGAGGGGTCTCCTAGGAGAAACTTCATCAAATAGTGAGTTTGGGCCTTCAAAAGCTTGGGCGCCCTTCTTGGCTGGGGGCGCCAAACTCACCAGAGTTAGAATATTTTTCATTTTTTCCTATTTGCTTCTGAATCTCAATTCTTAGCTCTCATCAGACCCTTTGTTCAGCTTCTCGTATCTGGTGACTACCAACTCCAATTGATGCGCTGAATATTTCATTGGAGAGTTGGATCAATTCTGAAGAAATCACGTTAGAGCTTCTTCTACAAATTCATCTGTTTAGGCCCTTGAAAACTTGGGCGCCTCTTCTCTCCTGTGGCGCCCAAACCTTCCAGACTTAGCCATTTTCATCTGATTTTCATCTTCAAGTTTGAAACCTTCATTTTGTATGTTCCACTTTGATCTGAATCTGCTGGAGATTGGACAGTCAGATGATCTGACGGAGACAGGCGTTGCGAAGCTGGCTGAATACTGAAGAGATCGAGCATATTCTCAAACCCTAACTGCTGAGTTAGGTGCTCCAAAAAGCTGGGCGCCCTTCTTCACCAAGGGCACCCAAGATTCCCAGACTTAGTCAAATTTTGATAATCTTCATGTTTTCCATTCTGACTTCAGTTTGGACCTCCCCTATTCGGCCTCGAATCCTGGATAACTGGATGATCTGTTGACTGCACCGTTGGACTCGCTGCAGAACTGGAAAAGAACTGAGCAACTTTGGTTGGAGGCGTAAACCCTAATTTCAACATTTAATGCCCTAAAAAGATGGGCGCCTATTCTCACCTAGGGCGCCCAAGTCAACCAGTGTTAGAAAATTTTCACAGTCTTCATCCTCTTTCTTCGTTCTTCGTGCTTCTTCACCATCTCGCCTTCTGTTCAATGCTTTGAATGTTGAATCTGACGCCTAGCAGCCGACTGACCTCCATTAATGACCTCGGAGCTCCTGATATGCTTCTGAAAAAGCAGAATAGACCCAATAGGGAAAAACTGATTATTTTGAGATTCTGACTGCACGGGCCTGATATGGACGTATTTTGAGCCAATCAAAATCAGTTTGGACCCTAACGGACCAACTTTCTATTTTTAGAAACTTTATATTTTTAGAAAGTTTTGCCAATATCTGTTTCAAAAGAAACCCAGAAAAAGTTACTATTTTTAGAAAATTTCTAAAATTAGCAGTTTTCCTAAAAAGTAGGGATGAAAAACTAAGATTTGGGTTTTGTAGGTTAAGCTGCTTTGACCAGACCCAGATCGTCAGATTTTGAAAATTTTGCGTTTTAACCCCTCGTGCAAGACATGCACACCCAAATTTTGACCTTTTTGACTGATTTAACAAGACTTTTACTCATTTCTTCAAAATGTCTAAGTGCAACAAAAATTTTAATTTTGGGGTACAACATTGGTCTCTAACAACAGAAGAGGTATGATTTTTTCCTGAGACAAACAATCCAAATTCTCTCATAACATTTGTCTCCACTTTTGGATCACTGAAGATTCTACTAAATGCCCTCTTATACCCATCAGCAACTTCAGAATCTCTATATGGCGGTATTCTCCCTGGGATAGAAAGCACTTCAATGGTATAGTACCTTGGAGATAGGGCTTCCACCCTTTTGTAAAAAGTGTCTTCAGGAACATTCTCTCTCTTTTGTATTTCTATTTTTATTTTCTCCAACATCGTGTCCATGCTATCATAGACATCCCTCAAGCAATGGTTCACCTGTATCAACAAACCGAAGCATAGACATGATAGGTTCGTTGAACTCCAATAAATAATTCACACGATCCCACCAATTGTCATCCAAGATCAATGCCTTGACCTTTTGGGCCCTCTCTTAATTTGATTGTTTCCATATACCCCATTGGTTGCTAATAACCATTTGACTCAGTACCTCTTTCACCTTCACAAGTCGTCTCAGAACAATTGTGTGAGATGCAAACCGGGTCTCAGCAACCTAAGAACATGTTAATAGTAAGTTAATAACACATTTAAAATATGTAAATAACGCAAAAAAAAAATTATTCAATTATGTAAACCATGACATAAATGAAACTAAATAAATTAAATTTACCTTCAACAATTCCAATCTTGAAAAAGTTTTGAAAACTCCTTCTGACATATGGTGGTTTGTCACAAACATCTAGATCTCCTCGGCCTCCTGGTATATTTCTTTTACCCACTCTATATGGTTGCCAATTGCTTGCATCACCAAATTGAGGGAGTGTACAGTGCACAGTGTCCAAAAGATGTGCTCATATCTAGCCTCTACCAAAGCACCTGCAGCCCTACAAACTTTTGCATTGTTCGTAATTACTTGGACAACATTTTCACTACCCACCATCTCTATGGAGTCAATGAGAATCCTAGAAATGAACTTTGCATCTTTCACTTCCCCTTCACAGTCAACTGCCCTCAAAAACACTGCCCCCTTGGGGGACACTGCAATAACATTAATCAATGGACGGTTTTTGCAATCTTTCCATCCATCGGAAACAATAGATACACCTGTTTCAACCCAAGAATCTCTAATTGGTTTCAATTGGGCCTCTATAGATTTCTTCTCTTTTTGCAATAAGGTGGTACGCACCTTTTCATACCCAGGACTTGTGAAACCAAGAGGTGCACTATTTATTGCTGACACCATGTCCCGCCAATATGGTGATCTCACCAAGTTGAACGGAAGACCATTGGCATAGAGGCAATGTGCAATTTTTTCTTTCTCTTGCCTCCATTTTAAATTCCTTCTCCAATGGACCTCTCTTGCAGGTGGTGATTTGTGGTTCTTCATCTTCTTCTTTTGTAAAGGGTATAGACAAGAAGGGATGTTTAGAGGGCCTAACTGTTTGAGTGGGTAATGTTGTACTTGTTTTTTTTCTTTCCGGAACTATAACCACTTTGTTTTCCTCTTGCAACCAGTTTGTCAGCATCTTCTTGTTCTTTTATAAATGTTGTTATTTGTACAACAGACAACCCCTTCTTATTTAGGCCCTCACACATATTAATTCCTTTACCACCAAGGCCCATAAAATGAAGTTTCACTCCGTAATAGGAGCTATTATATTGTGCATTGCAAAAATTACACTTCCAAACAAAACCCCCACCTCCAGGAATTTGTGAAATTCTTGTGGTATGTCTCCATAAAGGAGATCCTTTATCAATTTTGAACTTTTGACTCCCCCCCCCACCCATTGAACTTTGACTACTGGCCATTGTTGCAATCTATAAAAAAAATGAAAAAAAAAAATACACTTGAAATTCTTCACAAACTTGAAAAAATCCATCAAAAACTAAGAAACTTGAAAAAATTCATCAAAAGATTAAAGAATAGGGTTTAAATGCATACCTTAAACGCTTAAATCTCCTTTGTAGAAGCTATTTGGCACTCCACAATCGATCTCCTTCGAATACAATCACCTCCCTTCAAAATGCCAAGATGGAGAGAAAATATGGTGAGAGCAAAATGAGAGGTAAAAATGAAATGTTTTGGTGTTGAAAGGCCTCATATTGGGCCGTTTTAGGGTTAGCAGGCAAAATAATAATAAATAAATTACTTTTTATTTAAGTTTGGGCCCACTTTTTAAGTGTTGGGCCGTGGGTTCTCCCAGGTACGCCCGGGTACACGGCTGGTACTCCCGAGTCCATGAACCATTGGGCTAGGTTCGTGCTGGGTAGGCACAGGGTGCGCGCCCAGCCCTGTGGGTTCACCTAGGTGCATGCATATGCACACCCGGGCGAACCCACAAGGCTGGGCGTGCACTCTGTGCGTACCCAGCACGTACCCACAGGCGAACCCGTACCAAGTTCATACCCGGACCGGGTTCGAGGCCTATGGGTACGAACCCTGCATCACAGTTTTAGTTAGAAGGCACCTCTCCCTAATTTAAAGAAAGTTTTGTCCTTACATGTTAAGTTTTGAGATATTCTCGATGGGGCAGATTAAAACACTAACAATGTGCATACACAACTCCATCTGCATCGTGTGCAGTTCCCAAATGAGCATTTGAAGCAAATAAAAGACTAACAAAGCGATATAAGTATAGTAGGTATAAAACAACTTAACATATATTTCAAACCATATCACTTATGAAAGTTAGAGTGTCGATCATCTGCAATGAATGTCTACTAGTATGTACCTTTAAAAAGTGATACAATACAATTGTATACATGTATTATAATTTGAGTTCAAAATACACAGTAATTTGATAAGATGATCTGCAAAAGTAACCATCTCCTGTGATGACAATTTTCTAAAGCTATTCTTATACAACTACATTGTAAATTTTTATTTTATATAATTGAGTCCTTGAACAAAATGTCTGGTTTAATTCTCATAAACATAATGTACAGCATTCTAAAAGAAAACATGCTTATCAAACAAGCAATTACAATCAGAAAGTAATTTTCTACTTAAGCTGATTTCACATGCCTTTTTAACAGTTCCTGCAGCAGCAGCCATTAGCTTTTTTCCAACTGCTGTAGATCCGGTAAATGATATTTTCTTCACCTGGAGGTGCAATGACTCAATACTAGGAAATATGTTCAACAACATTTAAAATGACAAAAAAATATCCATATAACTTAAATCCTACAGGAAATTATTATTGCTCAAAGCTGATTTGGTCCACTAAGAAAATAGAAATAAACCTGAGAAGATGCAACCAACGTGTCTCCTATCTGAGAAGCATTACCCATGACAATGTTTAGAACACCCTGCATAAAATGGATTGCTAATAGCATTAGCAGCCTAATGAACTGATTTAATAATACAGACTCTAAAGCTTGTTGTATATTTGGATCTTGTTAGCCTAATGAACTGGTTTAATCATATTGACTATAAAGCTTATTATATATTCGGATTTTGTCATATAAAAAGTATCTGTTTTGATATCTTCAAAGCAGCTTTTTCTATTATGAACCTAGAAATGCTTGAGAAACAAAGCCATATTCTTTTTCATTTATATTTTTCCCTTTTATACTTTAAGAAGGACAAGGATATACAGTTCCGAAAAAAACAAGCGCCAAGAGGCAAAAGGATGGAAATCAGCTTTATTACTTCATGCACAATATAATGTCATGAATAGAGTGCACAGAAAAACAGCAAGACTTTCTTTTCAAACACACTATCACATGCACATTTGTTCACATCATTTCCATTTAATAAATAAAAACTTCAAATTTAAGAGCCACAGAAATTTTTCCATATCCTCACATATACCAATATGACGAAAAAAAATCATGGTGATCAATCTTGCCAACTGGACCATCATAGCATCATACTATAGAGTATACACCAACAACATTGTTCTAGATGCTTGGTGTTGGGTCTCAGAATGCCATTAGACCACCACTCAAGAATCAGGAAGCCCATTCCTTTCTTGAAAGGAGATTGAGAATCTCCCCAAGCACTTTGGGTACCAAGTCTTGGTGAATAGATAACTTAGAGGCAGAAGTATTTGATATTAAACAAGGGGCCTGATGAGAATTTCCTATGAAGTTTTGTGAAGGTCAAGTTGAAGCTCAGCTTAAGGGGTTTCTTACACACCTAATCAATTTTCTTAAGTTTGACATTCCTGTACACAGTGATCAAACATAGATTGGATCAGATATAGAATATGCAACAGTCGCAAATGGAAAACTTATTAATTTTGATTGCCTTTCCAAATTAATAAATCACAAACATAAAGATCATTAAGTGGCAGAGGCAACAGTAATAATTTGGATTTAAGATTGATAAAATATTCGATGTATTTAACAGAGGAACGAAAGTTCTTTATATAGATTTACAAGAGACGATGTTTCTAAAAGAAACGATCGTAGACTGAAGACAAATTTAGAAACTATCTAAACTAACTAAAGACGACTAAGATGACCATTAATATTACATTATTTAATATATTTAATACCCTCCCTTAATGGTCATCGTTCTAACTACCCACAAAAACAAAGAACGTTCTACCACAAAAGGCAAGAGCCTGCCACTGACTCTGCCACTTGAGATGAGTTTGCCACTAACTCTCTTAGAAAATGCAGAACTTCTAAAAACAACCAGAACTGATCACAAAACATCCAACCTGATGTTGGGTAAAAAAGTTGTCCCTCCCTGTAGCCAGAAACTCCAAAAAAAAACAACTACCACAATTTTGAGGAAAAATCGGCAAACCCTCCAAACTTTTGCAGATAAGCACGACGCTCCAGAACAGACTGCAAGAAACCACGATTTTTTAGGACAAAATCGCAAAACCCTGAATCTAAAGTTTACAAAGCATCGTTTTTTCGGAAAAAACGGTAAAAAAACCACAAAGGAATCCAAGTAGCTGGCACGGAATCCGAAACATAGATCAGCATACAAAACATCGTTTTTAAGGAAAAACGGTAAAACCCTTTTATGATTTTTTAGGGCAAAATAGAAAACCTGACAAAAAAATTTCAGTGAAAAAATATTAAAAAAACCCTCCAAATAATTTTTAAGGCTAAAAATTTAAACCCACCAAATAATAATTTTTTTTAAGGGCGAAAAATTATAAAAACCCCACCAAATAATTTTTTATGGGACAAAATTATGAAAACCCATCAAATAATTTTTAAGGACAAAATTATAAACCCATCAAAAATCCATCAGAAATAGGTCTACAAAAAATCCCATCCGTAACTGAGCAGAAATCCGCCATAGAGAAGACCATGGATTTTAGAAAAAAACTCTAAAAAGAAGCAAACCTCACGATTTTTCGCGCACAAAACAACAAATCTGTTGCAAGAAAACGTGCACCCAAATGTCATTCGTCACGGTTTTTTCAGAACGCCCAGCGAAACAAACAAAATGCTTATGAACAATAGAAGTTTCAGGGAGTCGCACGCTAACAATAGAGGCCCTAAACGTGTCTTTCCAGACCCAATGCAGAAATAAAAACAAAAGAAAACACGTCACTATTTTCTACAGAGAAATTTATGATCTTCAGAAAAATGCCCCAAAAAACCCACGAAAAAGGAGTCGCGCGGCCAAAAGACAACAGGAAAGTGATAAAGACCCTAGTCGCGTGGCCACGAACCATAAGCAAAACACGATTTTTCACAGTCGCGCGCCCAGAAAAACGAAAATCTTCTGCAACACAACAGTGATTTCTCCTTCAGGAAACCCTCAAAAAATTTCATAAAAAATGGCTTTGAAAAATTTGAAAATTTCTGGAAATAAATTCCAAGAAGAAGAGGCTATGATTTTTTTATTAAAAAATTTGCCAAATTTTATGAAACCCCATCGACTCGCTCTGATACCATGATAAAATATTCGATGTATTAAACAGAGGAACGAAAGTTCCTTATATAGATTTACAAGAGACGATGTTTCTAAAAGAAACGATCGTAGACTGAAGACAAATTTAGAAACTATCTAAACTAACTAAAGACGACTAAGATGACCATTAATATTACATTATTTAATATATTTAATATAGATCAGCAAACAACAGCAATTAACTGAAAATATTTCTAATTGGCAATTGCAAAGAGCTGAAATATTAATGGAGCTGCTGAAACCAATATAATGGCGAACAGCAAAAACAAATATCCAGCGATCTATCAATAATAATCAGCAATACAAATATAAAACATAAAGCAGAAGTAACAATTGAGGTGCCAAATATAGAACATTAATCATGAAAATTGCAATATAAGTTGTTGACCATACAGTAGCGGGTACAGCAGAAATGGTGCAGCAAAACAATGACCACGAACTCACTTTACAAGGCTGATGACAATGGGCAAAGCGATGAGATAAATGCAGATTTGCTTGCAAATGATGATCACTTCTAGCACAATTCCAATTAGAGATGGGAGTGTTTATCCCCAAATCTGAAATCCTTCTAAGAGGGGTCTCATCCTTTGGAAATGGCCCCCCAAGGGTTTCCACCCCGATTGTATAGCTACTAAGTTATTAGTACTAGATAAGGATTATGTGTTTGAAAAGACAATTTTATGAATGAATAAGATATGATGCACCTTGTTATCAATATGAGTTTTGTACATTAATGATTGTCTCATTCTTATGTTGTTCAATTGATGTTAATCGTGGTGAAAATGTGCATTATGAGGTTAATGTGTGATGTTGTTATATCTTGTGAAGTTTATATATACTGCTATTGTTGTGAGCATTTGATTGCCGTGAGTTTATGACTGTGGATGCAGGTATGTGAACCAGTCCTCCAAGCGGAGGGGAAATATCACTTGGGAGAGGGGCTTGGTCGTTTAACCGGTAATGTTAATCAGTTGAGCATACACACACATCATGATGGGTATAGAGGAACCAAGTCAGATAAGTTAGTCTTGATAAGTCATCCATAGGCTTTAGGAGTTTGGTTTACTTCTTTGTGCTTTGTGAGTAATGATTGTTTATTGTCAGACTTACTATATTGTAACCCTTGTATGAATGATGTGAAAGATATATGTTTAAGGTTGAGTGGGTACGTATACACATGTATACATTGGGTACACGTATCTATATGTATAAACATATTGATACATACGTACGTTAAGCAAATGGATATGCTCATACGCATGTGTCGACATGTATATACGCATACATACGTATACACAAGAGTATATATGGTTATACGCATGTATATACGTACACACCCCGCCTAATATTTGTAGTAAAAATAATATTTTAATATTATGGTCTAGGAAATTTACATATATATATATGTACATATGTATATATCAGTGGAGTAAATATATTTTATGATATATATATTTATATATTTTATAAGGTATAAAAAATATATGTATATATATTAAGTAAGGTAATATATGCATATATATAAATATATATATATATATACATTACAATGGTAATGCCGAAAATATATATATATTTATATATATAAATATATTAATACTTAATAAAAATACATATGTTATAAAATATATAAATATATATTATTAAATATTTAAGTAAAAATATTTATAAACTCCAAAGTGGAAATATTTGTAAATATTTAAAAGAATAAATATTAAACTCAAAGGTGATAAAGTTAAAAGATTAAAATCTTTTAACATAAGCAAGTTAATTGAAGCGGACTATTGGAAAAGATAGTCGCTAGTTTTTTGGGGAAACATAAAGACTTCATAAATTATCGAACCTTTTTCAAAACATAAGGAAAAAGAAATATGAATCAAATATTTTGGCATAAACATTTGAAAATAAACCAAAATACAGCTGAGATTTTTTCCCGTGAAAGGAAGAAAGCTTCAACGTAGCAAAAATAATGGAGGAAACTTTCAACGCTGGAGAAGAGGAAATGCCAGCCAGTTATTGTGTGTTGTAGCAAGCTAAAACTTGACAAAATCGCAGCAACATGATTCATTCGTTTTCATGCACCAAGTAGGGATGTTCTTCCTGTAGGTGGCGATTTTTGAGTTTTAAGTTGAATTTTTCTAATAATGTTGGCTCCAAGAGGGTCGATTCACTCCTTTTTGAGATGACATAGGGTTTATATGCTTGCCGTGTAACATTTGACTGAGTCTAGATGCCTTGTTGTCATTCTACATGCCCACAAAAAAGGAAATTGTTGCAATTTCGGGCCTATAAATACTTGCCCAGCCATTCATTATTGGATATCATTGAGCAATTTGTTTCTTGTGAATTTGAGAGCTTCCCTGTCCATTATCTAAGCTGCTGTGTTGTTTTCTGTTGCTGCATTTTACCATATTGCTAAGACTATGAGAATTAGAAGCTTTTACCAGCTATTGTCAGTTGACTGTGCTAAATCCCTTTTCGAAGAGTGAATTAATAACTTCTATTAGAGAAGTGTTAATTAAGAAGAGTGACTTGAAGGAGTCATCACCATTGAAAGAGAGTTTTTGCAAAGCAGCCATCTCCAATTGGAATTATGGAAGTTGCTGAAGGAGAATCAAGAGGAGCAGTGCTGGGAAAAGAGCTTAATATATCAGGCATGATATCTATTTAATAATTCTTGTTTGAAATGCTGCTCTCTTTTATTCTTGAGTTTGATGTTTGCAATTAGTTCATAGAGAATCAGTAATGTCTTGATAAACTTTCATTGCATTTAAGGACAAATGTGTGAGGAATTTCATTGTATTTAAAGGGAAAATGAATAAGGAAAACCAATGTAATTAAGGGTAAATGCTTAGGAAATTCAATACAATTTTAATGGTAGAATAAATGAAGGATTTAAGGATAAAAGGGTTGTAAAAAGGGGATCAAATGTTTAAGAAGCTTAAGGGGAGCTTTACTTAATCTGCAATATATAATGAAAAGTTTTTATATGCATTTGATTGAGTTTGCAAATTTGTATGATCTCCGTATATGGAGAATACGTAGTGTAATTAATATCTACTAGGAACGAAATGATGTCAAAACCAAGTATGATCTTTAGCTTATGTTATTAAGTTAACTGTGACAAGCTTCACTCCTAGGATAAAGATTTCCTAAATCAGGAGTTAGGATATTAGACACTTGTTTATTGGCTCATTTCTTAATAGACTGTTTGAGGTAGGAAGTCTGGGGTAAACTGAACCCATTGAAGGTCATAGCCTACGCATAGAGTAAGGTAGCCCAAAGTCAAATCGGCCCTAAGCAGTGTAAGTGATAGATGACTTACTCAGTCATTTACTGAACCAAAATACTGTGGCCGTAGTAATGTAATGTACCTACATTCTCTTAGATCGGGAGATGATTACATTGTTAGTTCACAGTGATCCAATAAGTACATACTAGTTTGGGATTGTGGGATACAAGAATCTAGTTATGTAGGACACACCACTATGCTCAGTTGGTTAACAGAATCAGTTACTCAACCAATCCTTTCGACGAAGGGAGGGTCTTTCATTGAAAAATGAATGTGCAGGGGACCGTATTATTAGTCCGTGGTTGGCGGAAAAGCACCCGAGTGATGTTTCTCCTCCACAACAGACGTCTGAAGAACCAAGATTTGAAAGGGAAGATCCTAGACCATCTTACTTCTATTTGTGCAAAAGTTGTTTAAGCTGTGTATGTACTATTATGCTTTCGTACTCTATTATTCATTTTGAAAAGGAAAAAGTTATTTTGTTGTGAAAAGCTTTAAATTGTATTTATATGATGTATTTCAAGTTGAAAAGAAAAGAAAAATTTTATTACAGTGTTATTTACTCGTTTACTTTTGTTAAAAGTTATAAAAATTAAGGAATTTTTAGTTTTATTTCACGTATAGGATAGGTCGTTACAATTCTTGAGAGCTCTAATTTTGAAATTCGAATTTGAAATGTTGATAATAGATGCTTTTCCTTGAGCGCTTGCTTTTCCTCTATAGGTTCCCTCATTCGGGCCCTCAACTACATTTACTTTGCCACCTAATGTTCAAATAAAAAACTTTTTTTAGAATAAAGTATTACATAAACCTTATAATTTTCTCATTTAGATGACCAACTATAATAATATTAAATTGCCCTTTTTTTAAAAGATGATTGGGCCCCAATTTATAATGCTATTATGAAAATATTTCTCTTATTTCGTCCCTTAGCCTATGAGAAACAAAAATAGGCTACAGATCTTGAATTAAGTCATCATTTTTTAGAAGACATGACAGCCGGATAGCTATTTTTAGTTGACTCTATTTTTGGACCAGATGTGCTTTTTGAGATTTCTCCTATTCTTGGAGTCCTATTTTTAGATTTCTTATTTCAAGAGATATGAAGTTTTGAATTATTATCTAGAGATAGTTATCTTATCAGAATTTTCTTTCTAATTTTATTATGTGTTTTAATTAGATAGAATTGTATTTTAGGCTTGCTTTCTGTGCAAGTAAACTATTTTTAAAAGTTCTAGTTATCTTTTTATCTATTTCATGTAATATTTTGTAAACGTTATAAATAAATGTCATTTGCACTTAGTTTTTCAATAGTAATTTTTATGGGGGTTGGGGACCTAGCTCGGTTGGCTAAATCTTTCCTATTGCAAGAGGTTGGTCATGAGGTCTAGTCTCCCCCACCCCCGTGGTACCGGAGGGCGTGTCACGCCAGCGCCGCCGGTCACGTTAAAAAGTTTACCAGGCGCACTGCAGTTTATAGGGGGTCATGCTACCCGATTCCTACAGTCTAAAAAAAAATAGTAATTTTTATGCCTAACTATTGCTGAAATTGTTGTTCAAAGATTTCTTGTGATTTTTATCATTTTGTGAGTTATGTATAATTTAGTAATTATTGCAAATTTTTTTATCACAATCTTTATTATGGAATTTTTTGTACCTTTATATGCAAATCTTCACAGTTATTCATATATATGTTTTATTCAATCCATTATTGTTTAACTCATAATTTTCAATATATGCATGTAGCAAAAAATGTGAGCATTAAATAGCCGTTATAGGTCTTTTTCTGCAATAAATAGAAACTACACAATCTTTTGTCTATTGCAGAAGTGTTGAATCCCTTGTGCCCTAGCCTGAGAACAAAAAGATAAGTTTTAAGTTAAGTTTGTGTTGCATACTTAAAATATCCACTAGTTCTAGGTTATTATAAATTTTAGTGTTTAGAAACATATCATTTCCTTCACTCTTCTTAAAAGGGAGCTTTCCCTTCCGATTCGAAGAAAGGTTTTATCTTACATACTGTTCTGTTTTGTGTTGCACTAAAAGGGCCAATTAAAATGCTGACATATGTGTGGGTTAGTATTTCCCCATACTGTCACGATATTTAGTAAAAACAATCTCTATTCAATCATATTTCCAAAATAATGAGTAATAATCTAAATTCTTTTATCATTATATTTTATCATTTGTCTTCACACAACTAGTCATTCATTCTCACCACGCAACATATCTTAATCATTTTAACCAACACTAGCTTAGTTGAATATTTTCTGCTCTTAAATAAATGGCCATAGGAAACCACAAAATTCTTCACCATGTTTACCAAAATAAGTATACCACATGCTGCCGATGTAAATAAAGCAATCCAACAAAAGGAAAGTTCCATTTTCCTTAAACTTCCACAAGTTATTGATAAAGCATAAATCCTAATCACTCTAGCATTGACTTTTGGGAGTGTGATTCCATTCCACCTGTCTTTTATGTGAATTTGTGTATACTATGTTTATATAATTTAACATAGAAATGCACTTTTCATCATAAAATTTGTTTCATGCTAAGAGAAATTTTACAAAGCATGTATTTAGGATTCTGAAATTGTTAACTGAAGCCTTATTGATCATAGGAACATTAAACAAAAACAAAAAACTGAAAATTTTTAAATCTTACTGATGGAACTCCAGCTTGAAGAGCAAGCTCAGCAGCTGCCAGCGCTGTCAGAGGAGTCAACTCAGATGGCTTGACCACAACTGTACAACCACAAGCAAGAGCTGGGGCAACCTGGAGTTCACAAGAGAACAAATAAAGCACATTAAAACGTCCTGTCAAGAATTATAAGCCAAGAAACATATTCATTACATAAAAAAATTTGAAATATTCTCTAAACATGACATCAAACAATGAAACCAGAGCATCAGCATTTGTTAAGCGTTTATTTCAATTGTTAGTCTATTTTCCTTTTAACTAGAAAAACGTTGAAGCAATGACATATGCCTTAATATACTTTAAAAATATGCCGGAAGGAAATAATTACAGGACACATGAAAATTCTTGATCCAAGTAATGAGAAGATCTAGCACAACCAAAAGTCTAGAATGAAAAAAATACTCTCCAAATGGAAATTCAAATAATTAAAGAGCAGGTGAAAATTAATGGTTCAGCTAATGTTTAAGGGCTAGCACCTAGACCCAAAATAAAAGGATTTTCAGTGATTGCGTGTAGACTCAAAATTAAATGACTGATGCTGAATCAAGTAAACACAAAATGATTAAATGACTGATTCTGATCATAGTTCGCAAACTCAAACTTGACTTAGACTTTGCAGACTAAAAATTTCCAACTTAGCAAAAACTCAGCAACTTAAAATAGTACTTAAATGTAAGAGACCTAGTGTCTCTAAACCCCCGAAACTGATACAACTTTCTTTTGTTTTGATGTTTTGCAATTTATTTTTTGTATTTTCTTAATTATTACAAGCAAGAAATATGCATGCAAGAAATTAATAATTTTTGAAGCATAACATGCAAAATATAAACTAGAAACATAGATGAATGCTGGAAATTAAAGGTTTATTGATATTGCATAATTTTTTAAAGCTTTACAAAGAAAGATACCTGGAAATAATCTTTTGAACTTGAAAAGATGATGTAACTCTTATTCCAAGACTCTCCTATAACTCTGATGAAGCACAATCTGAAAATGCCTTCAAACCCTTTTCGAATAGCTTCACAATTAAGCTCTATATTGACTTCTGAATGAAGCCAATCCACGGGGCAACCCTTCAGAAGATCTTTCACAACCTCAGTTATGCCAATCACTGAGAGTTTTCGTTCCCAATGATCCAGAATTCTGAAAACCCTAGGTTTCCATCCTCAAGAGCCAAGCTCTCCAAAAGCACAAATCCAATATGTAAAATGATCCAATGATGCCTTCATTTACTTTTCGATGGCATATATATACTTCTCCAATTAGGTTGATCCCTTCTAGAAGTCTCTTTTAAATCATTTAAAATGATATTGAATATTTGTCTTTCACTTTAATAAATGCTTCAATAGATGGGCGCTCATTAAATA
The DNA here is from genome assembly GCA_007258455.2 of Sequoia sempervirens. NCBI lineage: Eukaryota > Viridiplantae > Streptophyta > Pinopsida > Cupressales > Cupressaceae > Sequoia > Sequoia sempervirens. The sequence continues at coordinate 165,303,138 of VDFB02000015.1, read as the reverse complement.
ATAATATTTAATGTACTTTAACTGACCTTTTGAGGGTCATGGCCCCATCAGACATAAAGTGAATTTAAAACCTTACAATTGCACTTTATAATTAATTATTAATAAAGTAATCACTTTATTAATAATTAAATAACATAACTCTGCAAATAATCCTTACTCCTCAATTCCGTCTGAACCTGGGAGTTAACCATTGTATCCACTGTGCATCTAACTGCCTTACTAAAATTAGTAAGGGTCCCTCTCTAACATCCACGGACTTACTATAAATAGTAAGTCCCTGAAAACTGAACCAGAGACCTCTGAATATCAATGCCTCAAAACATAAGAACGATTTGGAGAAGTGAACACTAACAACTGCCACCTGAAGAGCTCCACAACTCCCAAACTGAACCCTCTAACCATCTGTGTTAGCCTACGAGGGTTAAATGATAGGCTAATCCTCCAAATACTGATGCTCGCGAAAAATGGGGACATTACAATCCGCCCTCCCTAATATTGTTTGTCCCCAAGCAATCTTCACTGCAATGTAACTGCATACCTCGAAAGGCCCAAAAGAAGAATTGCGAAATGTCCCACACGTCTCTAACTGACTCCTGTACCATCAACAAAAACACAACTACGCAAGCTAATCCCTGGATCCCAAACCCAGAATGAAAGTCTATTGTGTCTGACATCCTCAGACTTCTGATGCGCTCTACTGTCTCCAACTTCACCATGCTGAGAGTGGTGAAGTAACCCAATGGGACCCATCCAATACTTAGTCCCAAACCTGTCACCACCTGGATCCCAATACAATTTGAACTCACATGCATTTGTCATGCAAAAAGACCATCTAGAAGCATCTGCTACACCAAATCTCTCTATGTCCTCTGCTAAACCCCCATGGATGTGCTAACTCTGCCAATAATCCCCCACAAAAGATGGACTCGAATACTTGCAGCTACTGATTCCATCTACTGAAGATGACGAATACCCATCCCACAAAGGATGGTATAATCCCGGAGCCAATCCACACCGATGCATCATCAAGTCCTTCGTGTGTGGATCAAGAGAAAAATGATGAGCACTCCTCACTATGTAGTTGTCATAGAACACTCCAACCTCGGTCAATGGCTCATCACTAGCAATACTCGAATCAGGTAGCTGATCACTCTGACTCTGTAATACAACAAGCTGGCATCCAAAATCACCTACATGGGCTGAAGTAACAAATTTGTTTCCAGGAGAGGGAAACAAATCAACATGAGAGCCATACTCCCAACCACAAGTCACTCTGCGAGTCCCTTGTGAAAATGATGGAGTAACATCATGTACTAACACACAACTCTCAAGAGAATCCACCACTGCGACACAAGAGCTATCAGTAATCTACCCTGCATCATCTGTTAGAGTATTGACCTCAGGAGAACCTAATGCAACTAGTGTTTCTCTACTGCTCTCACCCAAAGTACTCATCCCAACTGAGACTTCTGTACCTATGTCCGTGATAGATGTAACCACGTCCTCACTACAACCCGTGGATATAAGATCCTCATCAACTGCCTTTGTATGTAACTGTATTGTATCTGCAGCTAGTGGAGACTGTGCCAAACTCAACTCCACGGTAAGCTCCTCCAACCGTGACTGTGACTCTTAAAGGGCCAACTAAGCACTCTCCAACGAGTCCATAGTCACCTCAACCTCATGAGTGAGCTCGTCAACCTCCTCCTCTTTCCCCTTTAGTGCATCGTAGCAAGTGCACCCCCACTCGAGAAGATAATCCCTATCAGCTAGTAACTGTAAGTAATTTTGTTTCATCATCCTAATGGCTTCTCGTAGTGCATGGAATTCTGCAAAGGAAAGGCTACTATCACCGTGCTCATTTGACATAGGAGTACCCCATCCATACGTAACTAACATCTGTCCCGCTACATCAAAATGCTCTAATGTTGTAGCAATCATGTTATCATTGACCTTAAGTTGCCCAACCAAATGATGAGATCTCTAAAACTCAAGACTCCTATGCAAGTTCTCTAAAACAAAGTCTGCACTGTGATATGAGGTTGTATTAACATCACTCACCTCATGATAAGCAGCATCATGTGTGCTTTCATCCATGCACACCTCAACATGTAAGGTACTGCTGCTATGTACCTCAAAGGATGGCTCAACTGATAAGGTAGAAGCTGTTGATATGACAGTATCTTCACACACTTCCACTTCCAATGCAACTATATCACCATCCAACTCACGATCCTGGAATTCCATGCTAGCACTTGAACCTTCTAGCTTGTTTTCTAAGGTCTGATCTGGAAAATTAGACTCACCATGACATGAATCCTCAATATATAATGCATCATTAGTACCCAATTCCTGAGTACTTTCATGTAACAACTCAATAGTAGCATCTTGCACATGTGTAGCCACTACTGTCTCAAGCTGATGCAAAATTTTACTGCTGCTGTCATGTAAATCAAATATATTATGGGTTAACCTTTGCATGCAATCTTCATTCTTGGCACTAGTATCATGAGTGCCAATACCCAATGTCACTCCCATAACATCTTATGGACTGGTCACGACTTTCAACTCATCCTCGTGCTCAAGTGGACAACTGCTGTCATAAAAATCAGTCTTGTTATCATGACTGATAACAATTTCTTGAACACTGATAATGTCCACTTCCTCCTCAAATTGGTCCTTCTTTTCCTCCATACTAGTAAGGTTATTTGCATTAGTGTTTGCTTTCCTTTTCTTTGCAAACAAAGAATCCAAAATTTCTAGATGTTGTAGAAGCCTAGTCACACTCTTGTCATAGTCCTGAACAACTTGTGTGAGCTCTACCATGAGTTCCTGCATAGACTTCATTTTGCCAAACCACCAATCAACGGTAGCTGCTATAGATGAAATGCAAAATGTTTATTCACTGAACACTGAGCTATCTCTCAAGGCTAGCACCGTAAGGGCCCTAGCTAATTTGACCTTTAATTTTTTGTTTTGCTGCCTTGTAATTTTGACAAACAGTTTACCCCCAAGCTTCTTAATACTGATTAATGTTTCCTATTTGATGTTTCCTTTGGTTGTTTGAGCACAAGCAACTGTTTATATTTATTGAACATATCGAAAGTAGATAAATTGTTGTCATCATACAATCATGAATTAACTGAAAGCAATGTCGAGTTCTTCATTAACAGTAAGTATAAGTCTGGCAGATCAAGACTTGGTGAAAGAGACAGAGGAACAGTAGCTTATGACACCCTTCCTTGAGCATAAGTAGTGACTGGTTTTTGCTTATTTCTGATAACAGCTCCAAGGTGACACTATTGAGCAAGCTTTTAGAACCCACGACTAGATGAAGGAACCTTTTGCACACTCCAACTGCCACGTTATGCTTCTCAATAACCACGCAACTCCCAGCACTTGACGCCCTCAAAGATTGATGAATAATGATGGGAGGTTGCAACGCATCAACTTAAGTGTCACAGTCACAGATTCTCACGCCAGACTAAGAGTATTTTTCCCAAATTGAGATAGGCCACAACTCTAATTAGAAACCACGATGATCTTCAAGTCTTCCAATCGACCTTCATAAACAACAAAACACGTGTGGCTCCAATGAGAAACTAAGTCTTGAAAGAAGGTCACATTTCAGGCAATGAAGCAACAATTTAATCACCAGGACTCTTTATTCCTTTGTCTTTTGCAGACACCTCGATTTTGTCTCTTTGTGGCTAACGACTCAATCAGAATTTGTCTTAATATTCCACGCAAGACTCCACACTGGCGCATATAGAAGACTCCTCAACTAGACACGGTAATGTGGCTAACGACTCAATCAGAATTTGTCTTAATATTCCACGCAAGACTCCACACTGGCGCATATAGAAGACTCCTCAACTAGACACGGTAATGTGAAGATTGATGAATCGCTTTATTAAAATCGGCCTCCTTGATAATGTTTAAATTGTCTCTTTATGAAACCTGGCGGCTGGGAGAAAAATAACTTGTCTTTTTTCCTCTTGGCGTCTTAAAGCAGAACCTGATGAATTTCTTCCTCCACCTTTATCTTTTTGTCTGTATCTGACTGCTCTACAAATCGCCTCTATCTTCCTCAGTATGCAGCAGCGGCTAGCAAGCAGCTCCTGATTATTATGATATAATCTCCACGTCTTCTTAGTAATTGGTTGGTATCATCGATATTTCTCCTTAAAGCTTGGCGGCTGATATTCAATCCTATGATTTTTTGTCTGTATCTGTTCTTTGTCCTATCTGACTTCCCACGTCAAAAGCCAAGCATACAAGAAGGTCTCAATTAATTCAAGCACTATGCGATTCTTTTCTTTATTCAATTTTTTTTTTTGTCTCATGCGCTAGACCTTCAGACTCGTTGTCTTATGTTGATTTAAAAAAAAAACTCTGAACTGGCATCGATTCACAAAGACAAGCACCTCCCGATAAAAAAATTTCTTCGTCTTTATCTGGTGATACCTGCGGCTTGTCTTTTATCGGCTCCTTAATTTTATTTTTTTCCTGCTTTTTGTCTTTTAGCAAGCAGGTCAGATGTGGGTGGCGACAATAAAACTCACACATCTCTATTTGGCCCAATTTGATATTTCACATTTCTCTCTTTTTTTGCCACCAAAGTGAATAACAAACCCAGAAAATTCATAAATTGAACTTCAACCAATAATAACAATATTCTGCAAATTCAAATAAATTTTTCAAACCAAATAACCTGAAATATTTCTAAATTTGATCTCTGTAATTTTCAATAAATTCCCAAACCCTAATTCTAAGAATTTTCTCTTTGTATTTGAAAACAATTTCCCAACACAGGATGGCAGGAAACCGCTCTGATACCACTGTAAGAGACCTGGTGTCTCTAAACCCCCGAAACTGATACAACTTTCTTTTGTTTTGATGTTTTGCAATTATTTTTTGTATTTTCTCAATTATTACAGGAAAGAAATATGCATGCAAGAAATTAACAATATTTTAAGCATAACATTCAAAGATATACAACTAGAAACATAGATGAATGTTGGAAATTAAAGGTTTATTGATATTGCATAATTTTTGAAAGCTTTACAAAGAAAGATACCCGGAAATAATCTTCTGAACTTGAAAAGATTATGTAACTCTTATACCAAATCTCTCCTTTAACTCTAATGAAGCACTCTGAAAATGCCTTCAAACCCTTTTCGAACAGCTTCACAATTAAGCTCTATATTGACTTCTGAATGAAACCAATCCACAGGGCAACCCTTCGGAAGATCTTTCACAACCTCAGTTATGCTAGTCACTGAGAGTTTTCGTTCCCAATGATCCAGAATTCTGAAAACCCTAGGTTTCCATCCTCAAGAGCCAAGCTCTCCAAAAGCACAAATCCAATATGTAAAATGATCCAATGATGCCTTCATTTACTTTTCGATGGCATATATATACTTCTCCAATTAGGCTGATCCCTTCTAGAAGTCTCTTTTAAATCATTTAAAATGATATTTAACATTTGCCTTTCACTTTAATAAATGCTTCAATAGATGGGCACTCATTAAATAATAATATTTAATGTACTTTAACTAACCTTTTGAGGGTCATGGCCCCATCAGACATAAAGTGAATTTAAAACCTTATAATTGCACTTTATAATTAATTATTAATAAAGTAATCACTTTATTAATAATTAAATAACATAACTCCGCAAATAATCCTTATTCCTCAATTTCGTCTGAACCTGGGAGTTAACCATTGTATCCACTATGCATCTAACTGCCTTACTAAAATTAGTAAGGGTCCCTCTCTAACATCCACTGACTTACTATAAATCGTTAAGTCCCTAAAAACTGAACCAGAGACATTTGAATATAAATGCCTTAGAACATAAGAAGGATCTGGAGAAGTGAACACTAACAATTGCCACCTGAAGAGCTCCACAACTCCACAACTGAACCCTCTAACCATCTGCATTAGCCTATGAGGGTTAAATGATAGGCTAATCCTCCAAATACTGATGCTCGCGAAAATGGGGACGTTACATTAAATTTCTTTAAAAACACAATTTTTCTGCCAAATTGAATTATAGAATGTATCAAATGAGCCTAAAATCAAGGGGAAGTGTTTTCTATTAGATTTGAATACAAAATTGCATCATCATGCAATTACAATAGTTAGTCGATAACTATTATGAATTTATGATGATTGTATTTGAAAATAACCATCATAAATTGCATATCTAGCCAATTTACAATTTATAATATTTTAAAATTTCCTCTTCCTTGTTCTGATGTAAAATTGGGGGAGAGAGGGTGCAGTCTTCACACTTCACTACAACTCCTTGCTCGGCCTAAAAGGTTGCGTCTTTGGCTCCACCCTACTAGTAGATGACAATGAGTCCTCTACCACATCAATGTCATCCAATGACAATCCAATCTCTCCTACTTCTACTGCAGCCACATCCTCCATAGCTTGTCTCTTAAAATTAACAACCACATCCTTTGTAAACAAGGAGGGATCCTCATCCTACATGGTCCAATCACTATAGGGATAAATCACATCCAAATCAATAAGCTGCTTTAATTTGTCCTCCACCTTTCTTGTGTGAAGCAAAAGATTGTATTACACAATAACTAGGTCATTGAGGCACCGTTGAGTCAACTTATTATGCTTCTAGATATGAATGGCACCAAACAAACTCCAATTGTGCTCACAACAAGAAGTTATACGAGGTTGAGAAAAAACTCAAAGGGCTTGCCTTTGGATATTTTGGGTATTTCCCCCCCAATCTTCCCACTAAAAACATGCAAATAAGATATTCAAGAGTTTGTAAGCAAGCAATATTTTATTAACAAATATAATTTGTAACTAGTAAGATAATAGACTTTAATTTTCCTTACCAAACATCTAGGTGGACCTTCCTTGAATGGCTAGTAGCAAAGAAAAGAGCTTCCCCCTAGCTTCCTTATAATTCTACAACTCTAAAATGATGAAATCTCACATCTCAACCTCCAGTGTCATCCTCTCATTGAATATTGAGAGGCCCTCCTAAAACCTTTCCATCAACAGTCATGAAGTTATTAAAAAAGAAAAACTTGTGGTTGATGTAGACCCCCACTACATGAATGGGTTGGTGGAGTTGATTGTTTCACGGTTCTCCCTTTATCAATGATCTACCAAATGGAGACAAATCTACTTAAATGCCCCCTATAATAGTTTTGGATGGCCTCTTTGGCCCTATCCATGGCCTCACAAATGTATCCCAATAGGTTTTGCTTCTCATTCACCAAGTGCAAAACCCTCCCCAACGGCTCCTATAACTTCAAAGTACAAACAAATAAAAGTTAAAAACTTACAAGTTACAATGAAACTAAATAATTTCAAAGTTCAAAAATAAAGTTTTCAGTTTGAAATTTTAATTGAAGTTTGAAGTTTCCCTAACAATCTTTATAGCTCTCTTGACAAAAACTTGAACAAAACTATCTATGGGGTCCTCTCTCCATTAGCCTTTGAATATGTTGCATCTAGCCATGCTTGACTCACAAATATCTACGTCAAGAATGTCAAAGAACTAGAAATGCTTTGTAACATTAAAAAATTAGTTGCAAACCTTGTGACACCTGTGTTGGCGTAACAACTAACACCTATGGAGTGCAAGTTGGTATGGACAGCTATGCACACTACGCAATGAGTGCTCTTCAAATTAGGAGGGGAAGCTCCCTCGTTGTGCTTGACAAAAGTGCTTGAAAAGGGAAATAAATTAAACTATATGTTGTCTTTTTGTCTCAGCTGTAAGAGGTACAAGGCTTTCATGAAAACTCTATACGTTGCAGCTAAGTATTTTCTGGTTTCGCGAGACTTAACTACAACACACAAAACTAAGTAACTTAAACTATTCAATCCCCTCAAGAATTCAAAGCATGAGGAAACGGAGCGAGAATGATTATTTGACGATAAACAAGTACAGATTCTCAACTTGAAGGCAAGGTGGCACATCTATCAGCTCAATTTGAACAAGTTTATTGAACACAAAACACATCACACTAGCCACTATATCTAACTAAGGAAAGAATTCACCATCATAATTGAATGAAACCCAAGTGGCATAACAATTCATCATAACAGTAAATACTCATGAACAGATACAGAACAAGCAATATTGAAAGCAAGGCAGGCACAGCATATATTTCTCTCTTGTGCAAAAGTTAATTACAAATGAGCTGAAAGCTCTTATTTATAGACATCAAAAGGTGTAGGGAACACTAAAATCACCTTGAGTCAACTATAGTCTCGCAATGCATGCAAGATTTATTGCTAAACTGTAATAAAGCAAACTATACAATTAACTGGAAAGCTACCATCAATTAACCAGTACATCTAATTTAAACGGACAATATGCAAGCATGCACGTTCTTATTGAAAGCAAAGTTAACTAAAAAACTACCCTCAGTTAACTGAAAACCCTAATCCTAACTCCTGCGAAGATAATTCCGAGGAAGAGATATGCATGTATGAAATCAGCAAGTGAGCTCAAGACTAAAAGTCGAGTTAACTGTTGCTCTTGACTCTAACCTCGAAACTAACTGCAGATCCCAACTGGCAGATCACTCCAAGTCATCTCGGTCCAACACTTCGACCAAGAATTCATCAATCACTCGGTCCTCTGGCACTTTGACGCTATCCTAAACAATAATCTGCTTCTTCAATTCCTTGTCACCCTCCTTGATCGTAAGCATGCATTCTCTGACATCCTATTGTGACCTTTTCACACATCGCCCCATTCAAAATGGGGACCCCTAAATTTTTGCTCCATTCTGGTCTTTTGGCTTTGGTTTTTGTCTTTCTCTCTCGTTCTGCTTCTTTTCTGCTTTCTGCTTTCCGGGGACGCTCCTGTTTGCAAGCTTGAACGCAAAGATTCGACCAAGTACTGAAATTAGGGTTTTACATCTGTAGGTCATTTTGAAGCCAAATTGAGTCGGTTAGTCAGCTTTTGAGCCTAGTAGAGCTAATACCATGCTTTCAGCAAACAACCCCTGAATTTTCACTAAGTTCTGCCAGCTTTCTATTTTTATTAAGTGTCAGTTTAGGGTTAATTTTCTTAAGATTTTCACATTTTGGCAACTTCATTGCATTCTGAGCACTTCAAGTTCACTTTTGGCAAAATTTGAGCAAAAACGGATGACTTGCTATTTTTAGCAGTCCAGCTTCCAGAGCAGATTTCGAGGTCTAGATGTTACATTTTCTAATGCATGTCCGGAGATTCCTTCTGGGTTTTTCGAGACCTTCGCGGTGATATGACATGCAAAGCATGACGATGACTTTCAGCATTCGGCTTTCAGAGGCCGATATTAGGGTTTGCATGCAGACGTTTTCAGCGCATGTCGGCATATTCTTTCTGGGTTTTCCAAGAGCTTCGCAACGATGTAACATGCAAATGGAACTGACCACTTTTCAGGAACTTACTATTTTTAGCCAGTACTTGCATGTTGGAGATTTTTCTGGGTTTTTCTGGGTTTTCCAAGATTTTTCGGGCAATATGACATGCAAGATCATCTGGCATCCGGTCGGTCACTTTTCCGGCCGCTTTCTATTTTTAGCAGGTATCACTTGGGCAACTACTCAACACCTCAGAAATGCAAGCTGATCATCATGCAACTGAAACGAGGTCAAACGGAGCTCATCTGAGCAACATGCACAAAATTAGGGTTTCGAGCTTCAGCACTAAAAATGAGGAATCAGAGGTCAAAATGCTCAAAACTGAGGTATCCATCCTGATCAGTATCCTTCCGAGGATCTGCTGGCAGAATTTGAAGGCAATCGGAGAACTTGTTATTTTTAGTAAGTGTTCCAGACGCAGGCTATAAATAGAAAGTTGATCTCGGCGTCAGCACAAACGGGCAAGGTCACCAACGAAGAACGTACTGCCCAAATTTCAGGTCAAACGGAGATAGGGAAGTCTCAGAAACAGGCACTTACTATAAATAGTAAGTCACTTCAGAAGCGCTATAAATAACAGGTCAACACCAATTCTCGACGGTACAGGCCAAACATGTGATGAGGGACCTTTGGCGCGAATTTCGAGATAAACGGAGTTACAGAGAATGGAGAATCGGATAGTTGCTATTTTTAGCAGGTCAATTAGGGTTTCCTAAAAACAAGGGCACAATACAGCAGTCAAGCACGAACAGCTTCCAGTGACGATCACCATGTTTCAGGCATTCAACACGTGAAGTTTGAAGACTTTCTGAACAGTTTCTATTTTTAGCAGGTTGCTAAAAATAGCAGGTACAAACAGGCATCAGGCGCTGACATAACAAGTTAGTCAAAATTCAGAGCAGGGTGAAAATCAGGCTTTCTGGAGTCAGGATTCAGTCGACAGCGCAAGATTCAAAGAACTTTCTAAAAATAGAAAGACGGGGCAAGTTAGGGTTGATCAACTTAAATCTGGCAGAGGGCACGAGATTCACTAAAATGGATAAAATTTCAAGTCCGATATTGAAACTCGCTTTCAAGGCTGAACAGAGGCAGAAAAATGACTAAGTCTGGAAAACTTGAAGTTGCAAGGTCAAAATGCGCCCTTGAGGTTGAAGCCTGATGGAAAATATTAAAAGCACTTGAAATTGGAAGCTTGACCCTCCAAATGCGCCCATCTTGTGAGTGGAGCTTAAAAACTTTCTAAGTATTGTCAAATTGGAAGTACCATGTGCTAAATGCGCCTTGAGGGAGGATGGGTGAAATCCGCCTAAGTGTTAAAAGTGGAAGCTCATGGGTTTAGATGCGCCCCCTTTTGAGCAAGATTAGAAACCTTTACTAAGTGGAAAAATTGAAAGTTGCTAGTACCATATGCGCCCAGGCTAAAAACTTAAAGCACACTCTGAGATTTGCGCCCAAAGCCTAAACTGGAGGTTGATATATTGGTTGGCGCCTAAGTGTCGAAACATGATGCTCCACCCTTCATATGCGCCCAGCTCAAAGGGATGTGATGAAAAATTTCACTAAGTGTCGAAACTAAAAGCTCAGTCTATTGAATGCGCCCCTAATTGGAAGCTTACCCTCTTGTATGCGCCTGGAGAAGAAAGAGGTGGTTAAAGATGTAAGTGTTGAAATTAAAAGTTACCCCTCTCAAATGCGCCCCCAAGTGAAAGTTGCTCACCCTAAATGCACCTTAGAGAAAACATGTTAGATTGAAAGCAAGGCATGCTATTTGCGCCCAAGGCCATGAGAGGAATGTGAAATCTTGTCTAAAGGTAAACGAAGTGAAAGACCACCCTCTTGTATGCGCCCTTGCTAGCTGGTGGATAAGGGAATTCACTAAGTATAAAAAAAATGAAAGCTTCAGCACTCAAATGCGCCGCTAGTGTTGAGCAAGAATACGCCTAAGTTAAAAACTGGAAGTACCATGTGGCATATGCACCCAACCCAGTGGAAAGGATAAAAAACGTCTAAGTCTTGGAGAATGGAAGTAAGGGGGTCTAAATGCGCCCTTCTTAAGACTGAAAGCTTGAACCTTCAAATGCGCCTCAATATGAAGGAGATTTGATAAAGTTTCTAAGGCGTCAAAACTGGAAGCTCTGAGGGTGATATGCGCCTAGTTAAAAAGAGGAGCTTGAAATCGACTAATTTAAGAAATCAAAAGCTTCCCCATTCATTTGCGCCCAAAGCCAAGGAACAAATTAGAAGCTGGATATGGAGAATGCGCCTGAGATGATGAAAATGGATGTTGACCCATCCAAATGCGCCCAAGACCTTGAAAGATGCTGAGGCGTGAGAAATGAAGGTATCACCACGTATATGCGTTGCTGGATAAAATTGAGACTTCAACATGAAATTTGCGCATTGAAACTTCCACCTATGTTTTGCGCCTGGGACAAAGAAGGAGAGTATTGATTTAAAAAGTCAAAAAATTGAAGTATGATTTGCGCCTGGTGGCTTATAGCAAAATTTTCAAATTAAAAACTCACTCATTAATATACGCCCACCTTTGAAAAGAAAGATTGAATTTTAATGGGGCGTTTGAAGTGGGTAAGGCGTGTGATTTAATTATCCTAAGGCGTGTATGCAAGGAAAAACGAAATTAAGGGATTGATTGGCGCCTTAGTGAGAAATAAATAATAAACGTTGAAGTAAAAGTTCCCCTTTCAAATTGCGCCCTTGAGAAATCAAAAGGAAATTTAATATTTGCCTAAGGCGTTTATAAAGAAATCAAGCAATAATTTTTGAAAATATTAAAAGGCGTTTAAGAAATAAATTAATAAGGCGTTGAAAGATAAAATAATTTCTCCAGGCACTCAATTTTAATTTTTGCTTAAGACGGAGAAATTAATTTAATTAATTTAATTAATTATTTTCCTAAGTTTAATATTAAATTCCCCCCTTTCGATTTTGACCCATGAAATTTTAAAATTCGGATGATTTTAACACGGGGAATTTATTTTGGAAGTCAATTACGGATGGAAAATAAAATTATGCCTAGCCAGTTTTGACGGTTGATATCGAATATTTAAGTGCGTTGAGGAAATAAATTAAAATGGCTTTTAAATTAAATTTTAATAAATTAAAAATGCCATTTTTTATATGCAATTAAGATTACTTCAAATCGGAGTGAAATTGATTTTTCGAAATTACTGAAGGTGACTGGCAGTCGGGAGGGAATTTTAAATTTAAATCGAGGAAAGAATCTCCCTAAATAGCAAATTGTCATAACAACTGCCAGACGACTGGAATATTCCCTTTTAATTTTAGCAAATGCGTCAGTCATAATGAAGGGAATAAAAGGCATCTGCTAAAATTAGCACCAGTCTTTTGCTATAAAACTCTGAGGATTTTCATTCTCGTCTCACAAGATTCGAAGTTAAAATTTATGCTGGCAAGTTGAGTTGTGAGGTTTTCAATTTGAAAGTTACTGAAAGTGTGGGGTGTTAAGTTCGATTTTTTTGCAAGAGATTGAAGTTGCTGAAAGTTGAATTTCTTGGAGTTGCTGAGATTCAGAGTTGCGAGGTGCTGCGATTTGAAGGGTTAAGCATTTTTATTTCTTCACGTTGCTGAGGTAAGTACTCGAAGTGGCTGAGACTTTTTATTTCGCTGAAAGTTGAAATGTTTTCGAAGTTTAAAATTGAAAAAGCTGAAATCATTTATTTATGCTGGAGGATTGAAATTGTTAGAATTCGAAGTTGCTTGAGCTTTAAATTTTCGGAAGTTGCTGAATGTTGGAATCAAATTGAATTTAAAATTGTTAAGGCCTTCGAAGTTGCTGGTTTATAATTTTCGAAGTGTTGATTTGAGAAAACTTTTCGAAGTTGCTGATTTATAACTCTCGAAAAGTTGATTTTAAATTGTTGAGGCTTGCTGATTTGAACTTGCTCGTTTAAAACTTTTGGACTTATTTAAACTCTTCGAAGTTGCTGATGTATAACTGTCGAAGAGCTGATTTCAAACTTGGTAATTTATAAAGCTTGCTGATTTTAAATATTCAAAGTCGCTGATTTAAATGCGCTGAAACTTAACACATTTTCCGAAGCTGAAATTGTTGGAGTTAATTTCTTACGGGGAGTTGAATATTTCTTTTGGCTGCAAGATGTTAAAGGTTGAAGTTTAAATTGTCGGGAAGTCAAAGTTGGCTGCTGAGGCTATTAACTTGCATTTATTTTTGCAGCCAACTCCAGCCGCCAGCCATCCCACGTGATTTTTATTTTAAAAAAGTCGGAAGTGTAATGTTTGCTTCTTGTTTTGCAGATGGCTGATGGACGAAAGGTCGATGTTGCTGGAACAAGCAAGGCTGGAGCTAAGGCTACCAACAATGAAGCTGTCAAAGAGAACGCCTCCAGGCAGGCGATTATCAAGGGTCTAAAGAAGTCCTTCATCCCGGAGTCGAAGATCATCTCAAAGTATGGAAACCTGACGGACACCAATCTCGGGCCATTCAACCTCGAGGCCTTCACGCGCAGAATGTATGGGCAGGGTGGCAACCTCCCGACGGAGGCATCACGCAATATTGTGAAGAGCGGATTGTATGCAGCAGCAGGGTTCCAACCAGCAGTCCGTTGTCCCGAGTTGATCCTAGAGTGCGCCAACTTCTACAACTCCGAGGATCGGACTATCAGCTCTCCGGATGGTATGATCATGGCCAACTTCGCTCCTGATGCAATTGGCGAGGCGTTTGGGATATTTGCTACAGATAATATGTTGTATAAATCCAAGGCAAAGGCTGACAAGATGTACGCCACGTCCTTTGAGAAATGCATGAAGAGGATAAACACCACATGGATGCGAAAGCCAAAGCCTCCTGCTGCTAGGCTGCCTAAGCAGATAATCTCAGAGGAGCTGAAGCAAGAATACTGCGATATCATTATGCTGCTCAGCAGAGTTAATGGCAGCCCGCAGTCGTTTGTATTCGAGCCTTGGATGTTCTTCTACATCAGTGTAGTGCTCGAGGGAAAGGAGACAGTGAACTGGGCAAAGATGATAAGTGATAATATTGATGAACAGTTCCGAAGTCTCAGGAGAACGAAAACATTTTACATGAGCTCGTATGTTATTTACATGCTTGCTCGAATGACCAAGTATAGAGGGTTGGCGTACCAGGAGCCAATTGGCTGCGGATACAACCAGTTCAAGATTCACCAGTCCTGCAGACAGTTGCATCTTACGCACACTGGTGACTTTCAGAGAGTAAATGATGCTTTTACCATGTACATCACAAGGACCCTTCAGCAGAGGTTACAACAAAGAATATCCGAGGAGGCGCAGATGCTGGTAGAAGAATATGGGTGTTGGTTCGTCCAATTCCCAAAGTTTACCTATTTGAGGCTGCCAGGGTACGATTCACATGTCTACAAATTACCTAGGTACCCCACCAACAGGATGATATTACTTGAGTTGTCTAGGCAATTGGTGGCCTATGACAAGATCATTAGAAGAAAGAAGAAGGGAGGCTTACACTTTCCCATTGTGTTGGGAAATTCACTCGAAGAATGCCCTACGTTGCAGGCAGCCAAGGAGGCTGAAGATGAGCTGAAATTCTACAAGCTGACTCTTCATACGAGCCGACAAGATTTTGATCCTAAGGGAATGATTGGAACGGTGCAAGGAGTGGAGTACAGACACAAGGCTCACCTGGAAGACTTTTGGGTGAATGCTGGAAGTGAAGATGAAATTAGAAAGAGAATGTTTTTGAGGCTGCCACTCAAGTTGATTAGGGAGTGTGAGGTTATTCGGGTGCCAGATCAGGTCGAAGAAGATACCAGGGTCACTCATCCAAATTATGAAGCAGTAAAGAATACTCCGATTCCACCAACAAATTGGGCCGAACCGGAGATCGCGGATTTAGACACTTTGTCTATTCCCGTCTTGACATTTACAAGGGCTTGGGTAGACGAACGTGTTAACAGATTAAGGAGAAGGTCAGTTGCCCTCACGTATGACCTCATGGGTGATAAAAGGCCGCCGGTGTTAGCGAAGAGGAAGAAGCAGCTCACACGAGGTCCAGAATCCAGAAGGGAGCCCGTTCAGCCGGAGCCTCAAGGGTCGGAGGACACAACGTCCACTCAGTTGGTGACTCATTCTTCTAGTGTGCGTGAAGTCTCATTATTCGCAGACCATAGAGCTCAGAGAAATGAAGAGCCGGAGGTTGGAGAGGTTAACCAACCAATGCCGAGAGAAATAGATACTCAAAGTGTCAATGACCCTGAAGGTGCCAATAAGCCAGATGAAGGGGAAGAAACAGATATGGACACCCACTTTGACTATTCCTTCGGAGATGAAGACATTGGAGCTTGCAAGGAAAGTGATCAAAATGTTGAAATAATCGAGCCTCAACAGAATACTGTTCGAGAAGAGGTCCGTGAAGTGGAGGCAACTGAAGAGCAGCCCCTCATCATTTATGATATTCAGCGCAATTGGCTCTCACAGGCGATCAGAAGGGACCAAGATGATGATGCGGACCTGGCGGTTGAAATGGAAGAACTCTTAAACAGAACCAGTAAGTCGCCTAAGCGGAAGAGGGCAAGAAAATATACAAGGATGGAAACTAATGAGGCAGGTTCCCGCAGCCTTCATATCGCTGTCCCAAGGGAAGAGCATGATTTGAGTGATGCAATGCCGGAGAACTATACAATCACCACAGTTGAGTTGGGACGTCCTTCCGGAGCGCAAGTAGTGGAAGAAGCTGAAAGTTCATTTCAGGCATTGAAGGATAGGCTGGTGAAGAAGGAAGGAAAGTACAAGAGATTAAAGAAAGAGCACAAGGCGTTGGTTGAGTATGTGCAACATCTCGCACATCCTGTCACTCAAGGTAATCCAGCGGCAGAGCTTCCACCAGAGTTACCACGAGGGCCGATCAGCGGCCTTGAAGAAGTAAGGAGGGTTGTAAGAGAAGGAGATAAGTGGATAAATGGTGTCCGTACTGAGGCTGAAAAGTTTATGGCGGATCTTGTCTCGGCATTTCAAAGTGCCTCTGGTATTCTTTCACGCCTGGATGATGTCGAACAAGCTTGGGGTGATACCCATATCTTTCAGGATAAAACTATCCCTCGCCTTGCTGTCTTGATGCGTGTGCCCACGCAGACTTTGGTGAATGAAGGGGTAATCCAGGTGGGTGATAGGTATGACTTTCGTGGGTGGCATTCAGCAGCCTTCACCGGGAAGAGTTTCTTTGACACTGCAGCTATGGAGTCCTCCAGGATCAGAAGGGCTATGAGGAATATTCACGAGAGTATCCTCAACACGTTGGAGGCAGTATTCGCAAGAAGGCTTACTCATGAGGAGGTTGAAGTTGAGGGGTTAAGGGCGAGGTTGCAGCCATTCTTTTCTGAGATGAGAACGTTTTCCCAGTTGGATTTTGAAAACATCTCCATGTTTTCAACAATCATTCAGAGTACGCAAGATTCTATTGAAGCTTGGGGAAAATCTTGTGAAAAGCATGAACAAATGGTGGCGATTCTAGAATATCAGCTGAATCTTACTCCATCAATTTCTGAGGAGGAGGTCGACGCAGTGCTGGCACGATTCGTAGCGTACGCGGTCAGAGAGAAGAGCAAAGGGATCCGGGTCATGGACGAGAATCTTCTAGAAGGGTAGTGGGCATTAAATGCTCGTGGTGGTCAAAGGAGGAATCTGCTATTTTTGGAGCATTTATGATGCCACTCCTCCACCTTTTGTCAGTTTTTAGGGAAAACTCGTCTAGGGCTGAGGTGGCTCAATCTGAGCCCTCTATTGTAATTCGATCTGGACCGTCGGTTGAGACAGGCCAGCTATATAAGGGGGAGTCCCCCTCATTTGTACACTAGTAGTCATAGTCAGAATCAGAGAGTAGTGAGCAATTAGTGAAGCAGAATAGAGAGTAGAAATTTTGAGTTAGAGTAGTTTTCATTTGCATTATTGAAGAAGGGGAATTCTCCCTTTGAGAATTTTTGTAAGAGATTGTCACAAAGGCTATTCTTAATAAAGCATTTCATTGATGGTGAATTCAAACTTTGTTTTGAGTAGTTTGTGAGGTTTCTTCTTCCTTTGACTTCAATTAGGACTTAATCTCATGCTAGTAATTAGATATGGATGTTTATGTTTGATGTAAGTGGACTTCTTTTATCCATACCACTAACGTTCTTACTGATGGTAAGCTCGTCCTGCGTGGTCAACTGGAACATTTTGCACTTAACTTCGATCGAAATTCATGTGTAGTTATGCATCGTTGTGATGGTAATTGCATCATTGGATTGTGATTTGAACATTTTTCTTATCCTTTGAAGATTGCACTTACTTTGTTAACGCTGTCCTATAGGAGGCTAGGCAAGGTTTGTTCGAAGTTCATTCAAGTTGAGCGTAACACCCATTTGCATTTAGATTAGAATTTAAATTTTAGAAATCTCTGCAGCCATTCAAATTCTGCATAATCTTGGTTAGTTTTAGGAAATTTGCACTCTAAAGCCAAATCATTCGCATAAAAGTCCCTTCCAAAAGCATATATTGGTTGTTATTGCACGCATTCAGAACAATTACGTAAGTCCCCTCGTAAGAACACAGCATATACACATCAACCAAACTGGGTCTATTCGCATTTCAAGAACCTTGGAGTTGAAAGCGTGATCTTACTTGCAATATTAGCACGCTGAATACTTTGTTCAAGAGAGAATAGAGTATCCATTGGGAAACTTTGTTCTGTGTTGGTGCGGTCTCAAAAACCACGTCAACACATCCTCAGCCAACTTCTTGAACCTGGCTGAAATCACTGAAATGTTCTCCAGTTTAGATGCCACAAGATCTCCTTCAAGATTATCACAAATCAGCTTTTCAAACTCAGCTTGCACTAAATTCAGTCCAATATACGTGCCATCCTCAAGAAGGTAATGAGACGGGATCTGAACAAAAAAGCCACTGACGAGTGCAAGAGCTCCAACAACATTATCTTTTAGTGAATATAACTTGGTAGAGATCTTTTCACATGTCTCCATTTTGACAACGTGTTGCTCTTTCCAAGTGAAAACCTTCTCTCTATCTTCATCAATCTCCAAAGCATCATATGCAACAGACAACTGAGATATAAGAATTTGATCCTTGGCTATACTCTCTGCAACTGAAATCTTGAGCAGTTGGATCCCTTGACGAAGTTTGTGTGCATCACTCCTTAACTGATATAAATCCATAAGAAGATGCCGACCTGTAACAATGAAGCTTTCAATACAGTTGTCTAGAAGTCTGCCATGACTGACTAACTGATCCAACTTTCGTTGTTCTGCAGGTGTATTTTGTGGAAGAACATGTGCTCTACTTGGATTTCCATGAACAAGATCAGAGATATACTGTCAAAGTTGACTGTTCTCCGCTTTAAGCAGTGCTTTATCTTCTCTGTCCTTCGTGATGCGTTCTTCAAGATTATTGGTGACAATCTTAAGAAGGCTCATGTCTGTCTCTCAAGTGGTCCTACCAAGATTTGCCTTGGTGAAAGTAAAATCACCAACTTCAACCTCATCAAGGCTCTTACCCTCTGGAGGAGTAGCAACCTCTATAACAATCTCTGACTCTGGAGTCTTCTCGATATGCACCTGCTTCTTGATTTTCTTGTTCGACCTCTTCTGATAAGGTTCACCGAACTCAGATAAATCAAGGTTATATGAAGGTTTTCGCCTCTGTCTTCCCAAAGTTCTCTCAAGCCAACAAGACCGAACATATCAATTCGAGGAGAGAGTGCCCCTGATGTATCAACCTGTGGTGGGTTGGTTGTCTCTGATTCTACTCGAACTGGTATCTCAGGCTCTTAATCTATATCAATAAGATGCACACGCGGTGAATTGGGAGGCGAAATACGTGGCTCAGCTTGAATGACTGTCTCCACTGGGATCTCAAGCGCATTCTCTACTTGCTTTTGCTTCCTTTTACCAGTAGTCCTCCCTCTCGTGTTTCCACTGAGTCTAACCCCTTCAGGTGGTGTCAGGATAACCTTGACCCAAGGCCTTGACCTCGAAGTAGAAGGAAATGAAGAAAAACCCACTGGCAGCTCTGTAACAAGAATTGACTTCCGCCTTCGTTTACTCTCCAACAACTGCCTGCTGGTCTTGATAACTGATCTAGACACATCTTCGATAGAAGTATTCTCCTTAGCATACCAATCTGGTGAGCAAAGTGGCTGCTGAGCAACTTGATCCTTGACATATGAATTGAGCAGAACCTCTCCATCATCATCTGATAGACTGTCAACATCCTCTAATAGGTAATCAGAGAGTTGAGTAATAGTGACGATGACAAACCTCAAATTCATCCTCGCAATTAGCCCAGAAGTCTTCAAGTGTTGGCTTATGTGCAATCCCTTGCTCCAACCTGGCTGCATACTGACCCAAAGGATCATAGGAATGCCTCTCAGTATGAGACTTGAGTTTGAATTTCTCCATCTCAGTTGACATATACTTGGCATCTGCCACAGTTCTGCATGTGAAAATACCCAATCCAAATGGAAAGGAAACTGCAGACTTATGACGACTGCAAAGAAAGGAGTGAACGTGTTGACCTTGTCTGAGAAATTCCATGAAAAGGATCTTGTCTGAAGGGTACCTTGGTAACATTAGAGGCTCTCCAATGTATCCATAAACCCGGATGTATGTAAAAGTAGGGAATTGGATAAACCAATCCGCCCAAGTCTCCATTGCCGATTTTGCCTCCGCAAAAATCCGGATGTGCATTTCATTGTCAAGATCTCTGACTGTCTCCATGGAAAAGTGATCATTCACTGCTCGGAAATCCTATTCAGCTTTAGAAAATTCCAACTAAGAGTAGTACTCGTGAACACGCTGAACACCAAGAGTCTCGTTAGTTTTTAGGTGTCTATAACTACCTTGAGATGCAACTAAGTAGACCAAGTAAGACACCATGTGAAACTCATGAAACTTGAGAAATCCAGTAATCTGCCGATGTAAGCAATTGTTGATCAACATGGCCCAGTCAAAATGTTTTGTGCCATCAAGTATCCTGGAAATGATGTAAAACATCCATGGTCGGAAAGTACTAGCATCTTCATGACCTATAACTCAATTGAGTAGAGTTATCAAAACAGCAACCTCGTCCTTGAATTCACCACGACCAACCTTTTTAGGCATGTTAGTCTTTTGAATCTTCAACCATCTCTAAGCAACCTTTCTCTGTGAACGTTCTTGATCTCCATCCCATAGCTTCTCACAGGCCTCAATAATCACAGTGAAATTATTTGAACCAGGAGGAATAGCAAAGCATTTCTCTACATCCTTTGGCTTAAGACTGTAGATGACTCTCCCATCGGCTGATCTGATTTGTCGTGTAGACGAGTCGTAATGCTTGATGCAAGCAAGAACAAACTCGAGATCGAAAGCGGTGATGGGAATAGATGTTGCTGCCAGCAACCCGGAACGTTCAAGATTCTTCAATGTATTGCTGCTAACGCCCTCCAAACTGCTCAGGTTAACTACCGGATAGACATGACCTAAGTCTGTGTTTGAAGTTTTAACAAAATCATGCATAAGGACTGATTTGGTTTTATAATCTATGAGATTGAACTGCATTTTGAAAATGAGGACTTTTGACTGTGAAGTTGAATATATTCGAACAACTTTCCAAAAAGGCTGAAAATCTCTGGACAAGGCTAAAAATAGCCTATGGCGAGAATAAAAGTCGGAATTTTTCTAAAACGTGGATTTTGTGCAGAATCAAATTCTAAGACAACCCAGATCAATAAAAATTCGAAAAAATTGAGTTTTAGCTAGGCATGCGGAGGTTTTTCAGTCGAGAAAAGTACTAGTTCTAGAACTCGCTCGAGGCAATTTTTCCCGAGAAAATCTGGAACATGGGTTTTAATGTTGATGCTGAAGTATGTGAACCCAGATGATCAAACTTTGAAAATTTGTTGATTTTCTTTGACATGCGTAGAAAGTACCTAAGATGAGAAATAGAAGAAATAAGACAGAAGAAAGAAGGTTTTATTTGTTCTGCTTCTGTAGAATTCGCCTATCTCTGACTTGAATTTGATGTAACCTGCATGCAAATTGAAAACAAAGTCTGGAATATTCTTCCTCTGAATAGACTGAATCCGTTGCTATGAAGAACACTAAAATCTGACACCTGTAGCACCTTCAAATCATTGTTTGCTCAAGAAAAAATGTATTCTTCTTGCTTAGGATGAAGAATAATGTACGCCTAAGTCTGAATAAATAGACTTTCATCATCAACATCGTGGAAAATGCATGCAAACCTAAGAATGGCGCTTGGCTTATGATTGGACCTCAAAAATCCACGCCTAGCCTATGATTGGCTCTCAAAACAATTAACTGATGATCAATATGCCCCAAATAAAGCGCCATACTTTGGGATTATAAATCGCCATCTTCAAGACTTCAATTGAAAAATCCTAATTAAGGCGCCATGCTTTGAGACTTCAGTTAAAAATCCTAACTAAAGCGCCATCTTTAGATATTTGACAAAAACTTAATATACACCATGCATTCAAGCTTCAGTTGAGTTTTCGACATGCACTTCAGTTAAGTGCACATGCAAAATAATAACTTAACATGCCAAAATAGTTAACTCAACATGCAATTCAATTAACTCAACATGCAAAACTGAAAAAGCAGCTGACATGCAAAGATGTTAATTGGAGATGACAACCCAAAAATCATTTCCTTCAACTGAAAGTCAAAATTCAAATATTCAAATAATATTTAAAATTCCTCTTTTAGGTGCACATGTGATTTTGAGTTTGAAAAATCAACTTTAACTTTTGGCGTTTTTCTCCAAACTTGACCATTTTCATGAAAACTGGATTTTGAACCTATCTGGGGCCTCTGTTCAATCCCTGACACTGGTTGACTGACCTCACCGATTGACTGGCTGACAGTTGCATTGCAGAGCAGGAAAAAGACTAATCAAAACATTCCTTGAGACAACAAACCATAAAATCAAGATCTGAGTGCTTAAAAATCCAAGCACCCTTTGCAAAAATTGCGCTTTTGACCTCAAAACTTAGCCATTTTTCATCATTTTCATCTTACGAAGGTAAACTTGATTCCCCCGTATCTCGTATTCAGCAAACTTTCAGAACTGACAAACTGGTGCAATGCAGAGTTGAATCTATTCCGCAAAACAATTGCAAAGGTACACTTCTTCAAAAAACATCATCTAAGAGGTGAAAAAGGAGGGCACCTTTTTCAAAAGGTGCTATTTTTCCTCCAGAGAACCATTTCTAGAACTAACCAAAATATCACTGAAACTCTAACTACGGGCAGCTGAGTCATCCTCTAACCTGACGAAGATAGGCAACGGATAGTTGGACATAACATGAACAAACTGAATATCTAAGATCACCAAACAAAAGGCATTAAAGGCCTCAAAAGCTCAAGCGCCTTCTTGAAAAAGTGCTCTTTTGCTTTCAGAAGTAACCTCAAAATCAAGATTTAACCTCGCGCTCGCTTCTCCACCCCAGCTCTTCAACAACTCTGATTGACATGCAACAAGGTGCAACGCGAAGCTGGACAGAGTGAGAAACAAACCTCAAAGGTGTCATTTGAACTAAATCCTTTGTTTGAAGCCCCCAAAAGATGGGCGCCCCTGGCTTAGAGGCGCACTTTTGCTCACAATGTTAGCCATTTTCTTGTTTCTCTCATTTTCCGTTGTATCTCCCATAACTTAAACTAAACACATCCAGCTGACAAGCTTGATATCTCATTGGGAAGCTGGCGAGATCCCGAACAAATGTTCCTGGAAGTGACAAACCTTAAAAACAAGATCTGAGCCCCTAAAAGATAGGGCGCCTTTTTCAAAAGGTGCTCCCCTCTCTAGAGTAAGAAAAATTTGATGATTTTCCTTCAGATTTTCACTTTTCTCAAAACTCCTCAATATCAAACTGACATGAAACTGACATAAGCTCCATACTTGAAAGGCCCAAAAACCATCTCCCGACAACACTTTAACAAGGTTAAGACTATATTTAGCAAAATGCCTTAGTGAAGCAAAAAATTTGGTTTGGGTACAACAACCTGATTGCACAAGCTCTTTCCACTTGGTGTGATGGCTCATCTAGTTAAGAGTGCAACAGTAATTATAAATATATTCTATTATGTTTCTTACATATTTTACAACCAATCTCATGCACTGATTTTTAATTTTCCTCCAAAAGAAGGTCAAGGCAATGGGTTGCACAAGAGGTCCAAAAAAGTGCCTGATGCCTCTCTTGCAGTAATCTTCCAACCACCACATATGCCACTACATTGTCAATGACAACTTGCACAACATTTTGTATGTGCATCTCTAAAACACCTCCAACATCAAGCTCAAAATTTTTACGTTCTTTATTTTATTGGAAGCATCAACTAACTTCAAGAAAATCAACTCAACATTTGAAACCACTAAAGATTTCGTGTGGGTGTGGTTCCTTCCATTTGTCTATCCATATGAAAAAATTGTGCATCTAAGTTTTTGCCACTGCTTCTTTTGATCTTCTACAATTGTTTTTGCATCTGCAATAGCATACAATTACTCCCAACATAAACCATGTCACATTGAAGGGAAAAAATTTGTAATACTAAAAATTTATGCATTCATCTACTTCTTTATGCACCTCCTTGTTCTACCTTGTACCTTGCAACGAAGGTTGTGCTCTTCTCAAATTGGACTAGCCATGTATGTGTAGCCCATGCCTAGAGCCCACAATTTTTATCATATCTACCTCAATTTCTACTAGCAAATTAGGACCAATGGTTGCTTCTATAGTTGTTTGTGCCCTCGCCCTCTCCAATTTCTTCTCATCCAATAATGTAAGAAGTGTTATGATCTCTCATTTCACCTCTTCTGAGGCAGATGGGCATTCCTTGGCATCACAGTTAGGAATACCTACAAGATGATATTTGAGGCAATTGACGCCTCCATTAAGCTTCTTTGTGCACCAAGTACATAATCCCTATTGACAATCCCATTAAGGCATGTTTCCAATAGGGTCACGGCTTCGGTAATGTCCCAATTCTTGGAGTGATATCATGGTGACCTGATTCTAGCCCATCCAAAATTCCTGTGGGTTAGATGTCATGATTAGGGAATGATTTTGGCCAAGAGAATCAAATTTTGGTAAGATGTGTTTAGAGAGCTAAGAGGGAATTATCCTTAACCAAGCAAAGCATAATGTTGACTTTATTTTATCATTATCTCATGGTCCACTTGTAAGTCAAAGCACACAAGGAGGTCTACTTGCAATTCAAAGCAAGCAAGCAGGTCTACTTCAAGTCAAAGCAAGCAAGGAGGTCTATTTGCAAGACCAAGCAAACAAGGAGGACAAAGCAAACAAGGAGGTGACTCGACCTCATCAAATCATATCTGCTTCTAGAAGAATTCCCCTTCCTATGCCGGTTTAGAAGACTTAAGGGAGAAGCAACCAAAATATAATATTTTAAGATCAAATCTGATCTCTCCCTTGGGCAGCTCAAGGAAGCTTCCAAATTGAAATATTTTACTATTCAAAAAGCAATCAAATCCTCTCCTAGGACGATTTGGGAAACTTGGCCATGAAGTCATGAATATTTTAATAAGGGAAAATTTGATCTTTCCCCAAGGGCGACTTGAATGCCTTAGTGATGAAGGCAACGAATATTTTAATGGAATAAAATATGATCTAGCTTTAGGGCGTTTTGAGGTGCCTTAGTCCTGAAGTTAAGTGAATATTTTAATAAAACAAATATGATTCTCTTCTTGGGGCAGTTTTGGCTTGGAACCTTATTTAAGAAGGCTTGGGAGGTTGAGAGAGACATGTTTTTGTGTTACTATCCTGTTATGACAATTTGAAGAGAGAGATCTCTTGACTGAAAGTAGTTTTCAGTCGATTCAAGGTGATGCTCCCTTGAATTTTGTGGTATGGTGATGTCCCCATCCCACCATGTGAGTTGAATTCAAACAGAGTTCAACATAGAGCTTAACCAGATTACTTTGGAGCAGTTTCAATTGCAGATTGTGATTTTGTTTTGTGGCGCTTGCTAAAAGAAGGGTTTTCAAGAGGTTCACTTGACAAAGAAGGGCATTTTTGGCAATTTCCAGCTTCAGGCAAATCAGACTTTTGTTACAATAGTCTTCAAATTGATTTCATCATCATATCTGAGGAGTCTTTGGCATCTACAACCTCCATTAGGCTGCTACAGTCGCTTTTCAGTCATTTCCAGCTGGGCACATCATTCCACTTCACTCAGCTTCATCTTCCATTCATATAGGTAGGGTTTGGTCTTGTGCTTTGGCACCATTGGATGTAATTGCAGGTCTGAAACTCAAATCAAACCTAACTGACTGTACTTTCCAGCTAAGTCACCAGGTTCGAATTCGAATTCGAATTCGACAACATTGAAATTCGAATGAAATTCAACAAGGAAAAAATTCGAAAAGTATAAAATTCGAATAAAATTCGACTTATGTAAATTTTTTATTTTTTTTATAAATATAAGTAATATCTCCATACAATTCTCTAAATAGTTTAACATTGATACATATATTTGAATCATTACAAAAAGATGACACATTTATAAAATATAAACCATAAGAAACATGTGAAATCACGATTGTGAAGATGTTCTTTTGTCAAAAAGGTACAATAACAGTAAAGACTTTAGAACTTCAAAAAAGCTCCAAGTCATCAAGAGCACTTGGCTGAGATGCTAAATCATCATCATCTGTATCAGTACTCAATTCTTCATCTGCAAAGTCAGGCTCATCTGCATCTAGTGCTGCTATGTCTTCACGAATTTGTTGTGATGAAGAGTCCTTTGCTGATTTGTTCATGAGCAATTTTAAATTGCTGCGAACATAGACAAGATCTCCCAACTTTCCGGACAACAATTTATTCCTCTTTTTGGAATGGATGTGGTCAAAGCAACTCCAGTTCCTCTCACAAGCTGACGAACTTGCTCCCTGACTCAAAACTCGAATAGCAAACCTTTGTAGCTCAGGAGTTTGTGCTCCATAGGTCATCCACCATGTATATGCAGGTACATGTGTCATGTCATATTTGGCTGCTGACATTCCAAACATCCCTTCTCCTCTTTTGTATACCCAAAATTGACTTCTGATTAGTGCTGAAATTGATGGATTTGATTCATACTTTTCAACAGCTTCTAAAAGCCCTCCCATAATTTCAGTGTCACCTTCTCTATCAATAGAAAATAATTTAGGCTCCAAAAAGCAAGCTGCTGCATGTAAAGGTGTGTGCATCATTTTCCATCTGCAATCAACTACCTCCCATATCTCCATATATTTTGCTTCTACATTATTGAGTGCTTTTTGAATAGTTTCCTTACAACGGTCCATGCTTTCATAAAGCATGCCAAGGCAAGGAGTGTCACCATCAACCATACGAAGCACGTCAACAATTGGTTCACATATGAGTAAAACCTTGGCTGCACTTTCCCAGAAATTGCTATTCAGAATGATTTGCTCTACGTTCTTCCCCTTAGGACCTTTAGAAAGCACTGAGTGTTCCCATTCATTGGAACAAATTACAGACCTCAAAGCTGCCTTTTCTTCAACCACTCTTTTCAAAGTGATATAAAATGAAGCAAATCTTGTTTCACAAGGCCTCAACAACTCCCTGGATGCATGCCGCCTATAAAGACTCAATGTGAGACGATGATTCCTTATGAAATTTGCAATTGCTCTTCCTCTGTGAATAGCTTCATGTACCCATGGGAATTTAGCCAAGTCATGAAGCAACAAATCAAGACAATGGGCTGCACATGGGCTCCAATATATTTGTGGGTATTTCTCTGCAATCAGCTTCCCAGCTCCCACACAATTTGCGGCACTATCAGTTACCACTTGAACCACATTTTCCACCCCTATTTCAAGAATGGCTTCCTCTAATATTTGAAAAATGTACTCAGAAGTTTTCTTGTGGTTCATGGTATCAATCACTTTCAAAAACACAACACCCTCAGGACAAGCCACCAAAATATTTATCAATGGCCTTTGACATATATCTGACCATCCATCACTCAATATAGTGCAACCTGTTTTCCTCCAAGAGGTTTTGACAGTAGCTAGTTTATCAGTCACTCTATCTTTTGACCTCTGCAAAAGAGTTGTCCTGATAGTCTCTGAACCTGGGGGAGTGTACCCTTTGCCAAACTCTGCAATTTTGTGAACAGCATTACGAAAATGTGGACTTCTTGCAACATTGAATGGAATAGCACTTGTGTAAAACAAATCAGCTACAGCATCATCCACCTCCTGTTTCTCTACTGGTTTCCAGAAGCTTTTCAATGTTCCACTCTCTGTTGATGCCCTCACCGGTTTGGATAAACCAGAAGAGGAAGACATAATAGATGCTGAGAATCTAGATTGAGACATATCCTCTTCAATTCTCTGTTTTTTTTGTGTTTTCTTCATCTTTCCTATAATTGAAGAGGACTGTTCTTTCTCTAAAGCAGCTCTCATTTCTGGGGTAACGTCAGGACATGCTGTAACACCTCCTCCTGCAC
This sequence comes from Sequoia sempervirens, assembly GCA_007258455.2. Taxonomy (NCBI): domain Eukaryota; kingdom Viridiplantae; phylum Streptophyta; class Pinopsida; order Cupressales; family Cupressaceae; genus Sequoia; species Sequoia sempervirens. The sequence continues at coordinate 165,275,212 of VDFB02000015.1, read as the reverse complement.
CATTTGTAATACCAAGTAAATGGTCCATTGCCCTTGTCAAACCGCCAATAAAAGGTTTCTGACACTTGTTGCATTTGAGGTCAGTACCATTGCGAGTGATATATTTCCATGCTTCCGCAGTTGATTTCTTGGGAGCCATAATCTGTATGTTTGAATGACAAAATAATATTTAATATTTAAAAGTTAAAACATCCACAATTTTATTTCAAACAACATTGAGACAAAATATATAGATTTCTTATTTTAAATCTAAAAACAAAATAAAAAATACTAAATTTAATTTTAATAAACATAAATATATTTAACATATTTTTATTAACATAAAAATAAAATGAAAACACTAAATATTAATAAGTACTAGAAATCTATAATTTTATTAATATAATTTACAAGTACCTAAAATCTATAAAATATAAAATAATAAAAATACTAAAATATTAAGAAGCCTTTAATATTAATAAAAAATACTAAATATTAATAAAATTAATAACTGAAATTTTGAAAGTCTATAATAATATAAATATATTAATATAATTTACATTTTCGTATTTTACATTTACAATAAAAATGATCTGGACACATTATTTATTAATAAGTAAATTGTAAACATAATATTAAATACAAAATAAAATATTAAATATTAAAACAAATGAAAAATATTAAATATAGTTTAGATTCTTAGAACTTTGGATACCTAATACTTAATAGTAAAAACTAAAAATCATTCGCATAATTTTCTAAGGCGGCATAAAATTATGGAACCCTAAATTTAAAAAAAACAAAAAAAATCTTCTACCTCCTTCGACAAAGACGGCTGAGGTCGGGTGATTTAGTTGCAGAGGAAACGGCGCGGATTGTGATTTAGTTGCAGAGGAAACGGCGCGGATTGTGGAGATGTCGAAGTTGAAGCAAATATTTGTTGATGGCCGCAGGCCCGCAACCTACACGGGATCCTCAGACGCAGAGTGATGGCCACTGTTGAAGCCGAGATTTGTTGATGGCCGCACGCCGACACGTCGAAGTAGAGAGTGAAGCCGCGATAGATGACAAGCAAAAGCGAAACACAGGTTGCAGACACTGAAAAACGAAATGACTTGCAGACGCCGACGCAAGAAAGAGGTGAAATAATATCAGATGTCGCCCTCAGCTATATAACAAAAAAACCCTAAAAAAAATCTCTTTATGAAAATTTTCAACGCCCTTATTTGACTGTCGAATTTGGTCAAATTTGGTCGAATTTGAAACATTTTTTTGAAATTCGACGAATTTCGAATTTCAACATGAAATTCGGTCGAATATGGTGACATAGCTTTCCAGCCCCTCTATTTGTAATCAGTTTTCAAATCGAATAAAGAAGATAAGCTAACATTGTTGGGTATGATCATCTTTGTTTATGTTCATCTTTGTTGATTGCCTAAAAAAATATGTTCAAGTTCCTTTCTTGCTATTTATGCCTGGAAACTTTCAAACTACATTGTAAACAAAGTTAAGAGTTTAAGTAAAGCAAAAAGAGAAAAAATTCAGTTTGAACCTGTAAGGGTTCTTACAGCTTCTAGGGGGATGCCATTGTATACTAACCTACAAAATTAATAAAGGAAAAAAAATACTGTTGATAAAAATATAGCAATTTGAAAACGATTTTTTTTCAAATCATGTAAAATTTAAATGCATTTGAAAATTAAAACAAAATGCAATAATATGGTAATTGAATACAAATCAAATTAATGAATTTGACAAAATTAATATGTTCTTACCCTAATACATAAACCCTATATTCAAAGAAAAAACATTGAATACAAATTGAACTAATGAATTTGACAAAAATAATATGTTCTTACCCTAAAACATAGACCCTATATTCAAAGAAAAAAAATTGATTCACATAAATTAGCGTAAATCAACAAATAGAATTACATAAATTGAATTCAATGCAATAAAAGTTGTAATTTTTACATGCTAGAAAATTAGAAATATTTTATACACTTGAACAAAAAAAGATTGGGGTGGTGGGCCCAACTCGATTGGCTAAAGCATCCTGTTACACGCAAGAGGTCACGAGGTCTAGTCTTCCCACTGTCCCCATGGTACCGGAGTGTGTGTCGCGCCGGCGTCACCGATCACCTAAAAAAGGTTACCAAGCGCACTGCAGTTTATAGAGGGGCAGCTACCTGATTCCGATTCCTGCGGTCTAAAAAGAGAAAAAGGAACTAACCTACAACTCTGCAATTTTAGAAAATCACTCTTTGAATCCCTTATAAAATCCTTGCAATTTTCTCTACAATGTTGTAATGCTTGTGTGTTTGTCTAACATGGGCAGATAGGGTTTATAAAGCCACAAAAACATATTTTTTCAGCATTTTGTGCATTTGGCACATGGGTTGGTAGGGCTCATAAAACCACAAAAACATATTTTTTTGGCATTTTTGGCACATATGGCACATGGGTTAGTCAAACCCTTGAACTCACTGAGTACTTGGCAAAAAGTTCGCACAAACTCACCAAAACCTCAGCGAGTTTACTTAAGAAAAACTCAAGATGCGAAAAAAATGGTAAGTACTTGACAATTCAATGAGTACTCGTCGAGTTTGCAATCTATGGTTTTGATTGAAAGTAGACACAAAAGAAATATAAAAGACTTACATCTAAACCCAAAATCCCTATTGTTGATTGTGAATACATAGAAAAAGGATGTTACCTAGGCCACATTAATAGAGGTGATATTGTTTTGAAATAATGGTCAAAAGACTCAAAAAATTAATTAATAGGAGGAGCATTACATCAGGGCTAGTTTTTTTAATAAAGGTCAAAAGTACCAGAGTTGATTATGACTAGATCCACAAATAAGAGGGCCAGAGCTGACTGTGCCTAGACTAGCAATCATTCCAACAATCTATTAAGGATCTCAATGGCAACAAGTTGTCAAGAATACCACATTAGGAAGGTAAACAGTAATGTTAGTAATGAGAACTAATTATGTCCTTTTGAATCAGATTGTTCATTCCTCACTTTTGTTAGTGTTAGGAACTTTTATATTCTTATTCGTTGTTATTCTAAGAAATTTTCTACAAAATTCTAGTACAACAGCCTCAAATGATTACACCTACTTAATGTTTTGAATGAATAAATATATTAGGGAGCTAGAATGTGATGATGGCCTGTAGATGGATTTGGTGATGATCAATCTTTATCATGTTTATTTTTATTTTTATTCTAGTGAACTAATGCAGTCAAGGATAAGGACTCAAATTAATAACAGCCTTCTCCTTGCAAGCAAATCCACAAACCACACAATGCACACATTATTTTCTGCAAAGATCATTGAGGAACAACACCAAATTCAGATTTTATTACTGCTGTAAAACAAAAACAAATAAATTACAGGCACATGTTTATTGCTACTGAACACAGAATGTGATACAAAACATGGTTTTATTGCTGCAAATTAAAACTTAGGGGCAGAATGAGCAGAACACCACAGACAGATAAGATATGATGCAAAACAGCATACTACATGCTGCTGTTTCTTTTAATTTCTACAAACAGATTGCTACTGACAGCTACAACACCTACTGCTATGGTACATACTACATGCTACGTTCAGCCATGGAACCTGGTGTTAGTGCTACAGAACCTACTACGACATCTACAAGTTGTTTTACTCTTTTTCTCTTTTTTCCTTAGTGAATGAACCCCCATAGATGATTCCAAAAGCCAATGTAATGGTTTGGCTTTCAGTGTTGGATATGTTGAGTATTCACCTTCTATCTTAACCCTTTATATCCTGCTGACTTCTCATTTTTCATTCATTTCTGAAGTGTAATGGCTGTACAGCTCTCCATTCAAGTAATGATAAGCAGTTAGACTGTAAGTCCCTTCTTTTTGTCTTTTCTGTGCCATCATTACCCTATCCACAGCACCTTTGTGATGCTACCTTATTGGAAGGGAGAAAGCTTTGCATAACTGACTTTTATGCAGCAATTGTTTAATTGCCACAAATGACTCTCTGTAGCAGCTATTCAACTGCTGCAAACAATTTTCCACAACAGCTGTACAATTGGAGCAACCAAATTTTTGCAGTAACTGTTTAAATGCTGTATATGATTTTCCAAAGAAATTGTATAACTGTTGCAGGCAACTATCCCTAAAAATTGGATAACTATTGCAGGCAACTCTCCGCAGAAACTATAAGGTTGCTACAGAAGGACTTTCTATAGCAACGAGCACTACCATGGAAAAATGTCACCCTTAGTCATTTTTACAAAGTTTCTCAATGCCTTTGCTTGTGACTGACCAATTTTTTTGGTGAAGCAAGATAGTTGTTTCACCCAAAAATGCTCCTGCATCATGAATACTATTAAATTGTATTTGTGTTTTGTCTGTATTATTAGGAACAAGAAATCGGGAATGGGGATGATCTGTAGCAATAGGCCATGACTTGTACTGAGGAGCTATGACTACAAAGTAGCCTCTAATTAGCTTCCCCCACACTCTCCTTAAAACAACCATGTTTTTGACAGCAAATTTCCCCAAAAATAATTATTGTTTATAAAATTAACTTCTAAGTTCTATTCTGTGGGCCTATGAATAAGGATTCAGTTCCAAAATATTCGAGGAATTAGTCCCATTTATAAGATAATTTCACTAGAGCACAATTTGTTTAATGTCAAAATTTAAGTACTGCAAACAAGGTAATTTTTTCTCAAGGCCAAACAAGACAAGAAAAATTAAAATATAGCTATAAAACTTCAATTATGTAAATCACATAGGACGTGTATATGATACAAAGTCACAAAATTACTAAGCTTTGCAAAACATTAAAAGGGATTAAAAACCATATGAAAAACAAGTTGGTCTATTTCTAGTCAACCAGCCTAGAACTCAATTTCAAAATTTTCAGCTAATAGACAAGGTAATCAGTACCTCTTTGAGACCACCTCTGATGCTGGCATTTACTACATGCTAGAATAGTAATAGCAGAATAAAATTATTATATCCAATAAAATTAAATTTTAATTAACAAGATATTGTACTTTTCCAGTTCAAGCAGTATGCATTTACAAAATGAAGAGACAAATACACTCAAAACTCCTGCAACATACCTTGCGTGTGATCATGGCAAGTGGGAAGTTCCAGGGCGTAATGGCACCAACAACACCTACAGGCTGTGTATGAACTAAAATGATATTAGTAAACAGCAGAAGAAAATTTATGAATTTATATTATCTATACCTTTCACATCCCGTTTTTTCCACAAAAATGCACACCTTTAACAGCTATTCTTTTCATGCCCAGATGTCTTAATGATTAAAAAAGAAAAAGAAATTTCAAGCTCCAAAGCAATTCTTTGATCAATTCATCTATTAAATAAGAGCTAGGCCTTACTTTTATTCCACAAATATAAGTTGGATATAAAAAATTTAGAACACTGCTTTTAAAGACTCGAAAAAAATGATTGTTTCAATACACAAAGATCATAAATGTAGAAGAACTAACCCTTCCGTCTAAAAATATGCCTTAAAACCACTGCTAGCACTCTCTCCAACCATGTATTTCAGTTAACGAAGTACAAGTCCCCCTGAATAGCAAGAGCACTAACTTAGGGCAGGTTTAATGAGCTTATAACATGAATGATGTCGCCAAATAGGTTGGCTTGATTGTCAAAGGACTGATGTGGTACAAAAAGAGTCGACCCTACTAAGGGCTAGGCCATAGATACAAGACTCACCCAAACACAGTGAGTCCCAAGGTGGGAAGACCCAGACAAGTCCCAAGGACTTGTGACTCAGGTACTTGGCAAGTCAAGCATTTTTTAAAAGCATGAAAGATTGAAATAGCAGAAGCAAAAAAACATGAAAGTCAAGCATTTTTTAAAGGGTTTGAAGGACTTTTGAAAGTTGATTTAAAATGATAAAATTATGCGAAATAGCATGTGCCATTAAGGTTTGTTGCCCCTTGACCCCACTAGGGGTGCTACCCACAAACCCCCACTCTAGTTTTAAAAAGCAAAAAATAAAAATCATTTTGGGCCATGCTAGATGGAAAAGCAACATTTTTTGTTCTTTCAAATTTTTCCCAATTAAATCCCAAGTAAATGAATTAAATTTGTACTTGTAGTTTGCTCAGTCAATCCCTGTCATAAGTAATGCTCCCATGGTTGTCGCAACATTTGCAAACTTATCTTAGATACAAGTTACATGACTTCACATAGAGTTAGCAATGTTGGGCTGAGCAACAATATACCACAGTTCATCACTCCATATTGTGACTATAATTTTTGATGCCATGGATAGCATAGACCATAAGTTTTGTACACCTAAGTCCTAACACATGACAATATTTATATATTTAAATATGTTGTTTCCTTCAGCAAAAAATCACTTTTATATTCATGTGATTGATGTATACTTGTGTATGTGACCAAAGTAGCTTCTATTTGATTAGTTTATCATATCCTTAAAGTTTGTTTATTTAAGGGTGCATGATAAAAGTTGTTAAATCTTTAAAAGCCTCTATATTTCAAATATTTTAAATTTATCGAGTCTTGGCCAAGTCTGAGCACAAAGTTTAAGTTCGGGTCAAAAATCAACTTGTTAAGTCTGAAACAAGTCCAAGTCTTGTAACACTGGGTTTGGCAACTATTTTAGCTCCAAAAGGCTCAAAGGATGGCACTATGCAAATAGATAGTATTGATGCTCCTAATAGAGATACAGTTTCCTGCTTTCTGGCGGATGTGGTTGAGATTTAAAGCAGCGGTCATCTAGAAGCTTTCTTCAAGCTTTCTTTCTATTCTTGTCTCAATTCTTATCCATTCTTTGTGAAGGACAAATATCAAGATGTAATAGTTGGCATTTCCCTTGTTTTTATGCTTTCATAGGTTGTTAGATGCTCATCTTGTTTTAGTTTTAGAAATAAAGCTTGCATGCTGGCAAGTCTTAGTTATAAAAGCAAGGAAATTTTAGGGTTCCCTACTCCTCTGCTTGTGTATAAATAAGGGCAGCCTTGCCCATTTATTTTTAACGGTTATTGTGATAGCAAATTGCTGAGCCTAATATGCCTGCAAGTTGTTATTCAGTTTCATTGTTCACTTAGTGTAAGAGCAACCTTGTATGCCTCTTTAGCTGCAAGTTATTGTTCAGTGCATGTGTCTTCTGTTAATGTATTCTGGTTTGATGGCTAAACTATAAGCCTATTTTGCCACAATCCTGCTGTCCCAGAAGTGTAATCTTTTGTTCTTGAAAATTGAGAAATAAAGTCTTGTGCCTACTTTGCCCTGATATAATGTCTAAGATTTCAGTTTCATGTATTATGCTTATATGATCTCTATTTCAGCTTGCATTGAAAGTAAGTAGATGTGCGTTGAGAGAAAGTTTATTTAAGTATCTATGTCAAAGAATACTTTCTTGTTCATTTCTAACTCTCTTGCTCTACATTTACTTGAGAAGTTAGAAACACCATTAGAGTAGGCTTAGTCGTAGTTGAACTTCCAAAAGAGAAAATCCCAGCTACGGCGCTTGAGTTTTATAACCTTGTGCTCTTAGCTGAACAAAAAGATAGGCAAATTAGTTTACTTTACTTTCTTTTAAGCAACATCAACAAAGAGGGAGCTTCCCCTCCTAATTCGAAGAGTAGTCTATCTATGCATAGCTGTTCGTTTCTAATCTGCATTGCAGAGGTGCGAATTGAAACACCAACAAAGTGAAATTATTTTTAATTTTCTCTATGTAAAGTAAGTGCCTATAGGCTATGCAGATTATAGATTTAGTATTAGACATTTACATACTTTCATTTCATTGCTTCAGTCATTATCAATGAAGAACCTCATTGTTTTTCATTTTGGAATAGTACAAACTTGGACATTTTGCAAGAGTTAGCTAAAAAAATAGACCAAAACATGACAACCCCGCAACCTAATAGAGGGGAGACTATAACTGATTTGACTTGACATTTACATGATGATTAATCTATGACAAAAAGAGAGACAAAGTAGTATGATCATTGATTTTTTTATAGGTACCACGAATTTTTTTTTTTTGGGGGACCTTGGGACAAACTTGGGCCATATGAAGACTTCAAAATCTCTGGGAAAAATTCAATCAATGTTTTATCTTAGGGCAATAGAGTCAAACCTACCACCTAACATCTAAACATACAATGAACTTAAAATGATACAATAAAGTTATTTACAATTTGGACTGATTAGGTGTAGACTGCTCATTCTTTTTGCAGGTTTCATATGTAAAATTTTGACTAACTTGGTCATCAAAGTTAGCTTCTGAAGATTTCTTAGCATGGAGGTGGTAAATGCTATAACCATTTATAAAGTCACCTTACACAAGCACGACTAGTGAAAATGGAAGGAATTGCTTATTTTGTGTAAAGAGCCTCGCAAAATTTTGCTCTAGAATCTCTGTTTAAACCCCTTTGGAATTTGACAAACACCTGTTGTGTGAGCTGATTTTACGTTGTTTAAATTTCTGATTGATTGTTTGATTTGAAGGGAGCTCGTTTTATCTGACAGTAGGCTGAGTTATAGTTTCTGATTCTTAAAGAAACCACAATTCATGAATAGCAGACTGTAATACAATCTCTGAGTGAAAAATGAACACATATAGCAGTTCAAATGTTTGATATGTTATCATTTACAGCTATAATCCCATTACATCTTTGACATTATCAGAATGTTGTTGTATTCAAGGCAGAAATACAGATTGACTCATCGACATTCAAATCTAGAGTATGCAACCCTTCACTGAAGTAACCCTGCACTAATTATTACATCACTAAATGCTGGTAACAAACACAACAATGGGTAAACAACTGTTCCAGCAGTCAAGACATAGTTTAAATACATCACACTTGATATACCATGCATAACAGGGAAATAAAAACGGTTGCAGAAAACTGTAGTGTAATTTTCTGAGTGCAAGTCTGATTGAAATTTGATTACAGCAGTTCACATATTAGCTTGCCACAGTACCTAATTGTTACATTGATCTTTTGGACAAAACTCACAATGATAGAATGACCCACAGGCGGTAATATTGTTAAGTCTGAAACAGAGCATAGGAAACATATTCTTTTGTACATTCAAGTATATAATGGTGACTCAGTTTGCTGCAATAAACTTATAACCTCAACATGAACCAGATTTGCTGATACATTGTGTAAATATTAATTTCACATTCAAGAATATAACCCAGACCTGGAAGTTCGATGGTCCCAAGCTTGGGGTTGTGGTAGACGTCTCCAGTCACTCTCAAAATGAACTCTCAGCAACCTTTAACTCCTTTCAGCACTCACCCTTCCTTGATAGCAATGCGCCCAGCTTAGTGTCTTCAAACGCCTTTCAAACAGGCATCTATTGCAAACCCCGTCCAAGCCACAGCAAGGGAAGTTGTTCTTCTTTCAGCAAACACGTTTTTTATCACTGCAGCCCAGATTTCATAAAAACGTGACCATATACTGTAGCAAATACTTGAATAAGAGGCACCTAGGGCTTTCTCAAGGGAAGATGCCTTCAACACAAAACACTAAGCTCCAAAAAATCAGATACAAGAGGAAATAAGGCACCAACACTGCAAAATGGGAGTTCCAGCATTGACTTCTTCCTTCCTTCAAACGTCTTAATCAAAAGCCAGCTAGGGATGATGTTCTCACATCCGAAACTGGAGCTCAAAGGGTTCCAAACCCTAGATCAGAGTTCGACCAAGCAACCACGAGAATGTCATTCTTTCCAAAAAGTGTCTTCCAAAAATATGAGCTCTACCATATAACCAAAGATGCCCGATAAAAGACTCTTTTCTCATTTAATTTTTCCCTTCAAACATAAAGTGACTTTTAATAGTTTCTTTTATTCAAATATTTCCCTTAAGTCACTTTAGTCAATTTCATAAAGTCCTTATAAGAATAATTTAATTAATTATTTAATATTACCTTAGAGAATTTAGGTAATAATTAAACAATTAAATAAACGACTCCCTTTTTCCATCAATTGCCTTCGGGAGTTAAAAGGCAACAAAGCATTCTGTGGCTAGCTAAAAGGGGACATTACAGTCCTCCCTTCCCGAAATTGCTTGTCCCCAAGCAATTGCAAACTCGGGTGCTGAAGAATCTGCTCATTCTCCCATGTGGCATCCTCTGCTAGCAAATCCTTCCATCTCACCAAAAACTATTTTACCACCCTATTCCTCAACCTTCTCTCTCGAGTATCAACAATCTCCTCAGGAGTTAGGACCAACTGTCCCTCCTCGTCCAACGGTGGGAGCTTTGAAGAAGAAGTAACCTATTGACCTAGTGCCTTTTTAAGGCACGAAACATGGAATACACTATGAATCTTGCTGCTCTCTGGCAGCTCCAACTCGTATGCTACCTCTCCAACCTACCTGATAAACCTGTAAGGTCCATAGAATCTGGGCTTGAGCTTCTCAGCTACGCTCTTCTTAAGAGAAGACTATCTATAGGATTGCAAGCGAAGGTATACCAAATCACCGACCTCAAAGTTGCGCTCAACCCTATGTCTATCAGCATATGTCTTTTGCTGATTTTGTGCCACCTGGAGGTTATCCTTGAGTGCCCTTAAGATATCCTAACTCTCCCGAATCCAATCCTTGGCTTTGAGAGCCCTACTATCAACAAAAGCCATCTCCATAAATGAAGGTGCATCGTAACCATACAAGGCTCTAAAAGGACTCATCCCAATGGACATATGATAGGTGGTATTATAACAATAATCCCCCAAGTGCAACCACTTAATCCATGCCCACTGCTGTCCTGCAATGTAAGATCCTTCAATCCATTTGTTCACAATCTCTGTCTGACCATCTATCTAAGAGTGGTAACTCGTGCTCGAAATCAACTCTGTACCTGCCAACCTAAACAACTCCTGCCAGAATGCACTCATGAATCTACTATCCCTGTCACTAACTATGTACCAGGGTAGCCCATGCAGTCTAAAAATCTCCCTGAAAAATAACTCAGCTACCTGTGGAGCCCTGTACTCAGTCGGAATAGCAAAGAAGTGAGCGTACTTCGTCAACAGATCCACCACCACAAAGATACTATCTCTCCCATGCACCTTGGGTAGACCTGTGATTAAGTCCATAGAAATGCTCTCCTATTTCTGCTCTGAGATAGGCAATGGCTGTAGCAATCCGGCTGGATGTGTATGCTCTGACTTGTTCTGCTGACAAGTCACACACTCCCTGACGTGTCTCAATACATCATCCTTGAGGCCCTTCCATGAGAACCTCTCTCTGACCTGTCTATAAGTTTTGAAATAGCCCTGATGGCCTGCTAAGGGAGTGTCATGAGAAGCCTGCAATATCTTCTCCTTCAGCCTAGATTTTGGCATCAAGTAGATCCTATCCTTATAGTAAATCACATCATCCACTACTCTGTACCTGTCATCCTGAATCAATCCATCCATCAACTCACAAGCAAACTTATTCTTGGAGTATTCCACCAACAAGAGGGACTTCCAATCTGCGGAAATCTCTGAAAGTGAGCACACTGAAGGTCTCCTAGAAAGGGCGTCTACCACAACATTCTTTTTTCTCTTCACATATTCTATATCAAAGTCATATGCCTATATCCTGCTGACCCACTTTTGTTGTCTCTCATTCAAATCCCTCTGCTCCAAGAAGTATCTAAGACTATTGTGATCAGTCCTCACCACAAACTTCCCTCCAACTAGATACTGTCTAAACTTCACCAAGGCATGCATAATGGTGAGAATCTCCTTATCGTAGATGGAGTATAGTCTCTCTAGTCCCCTCAACTTACAGCTCTCAAAAGCTATGGGGTGTCTGTTTTGCATCAACACTACTCCTTTGCCCTCACCTGAGGCATCACACTCCAAAACAAATGGCTGTGTGAAATCTGGAAGCACCAATACTAGGCAACTACTCATCACCTCCTTGAGCTTATCAAAAGCTCGCTATGCCTCCTCTCACCAACTGAATGCACCTTTCTTTGTCAAATCTGTCAAAGGTGCTCCCAACTGTGAAAATCCCCTCACAAACCACCTATAGTAACTACACAATCCAAAGAAGCCTCGCAACTCTGTGAGTGTCCTAGGTGGTGGCCAGTCAAGTATCGCCTGTATCTTCTCTCGATGGACCTGTAGTCCGTCTGCACTGATCACATGCCCCAAATATAATATCTCTCTAAGGCCAAACTCACATTTCGAAGCCTTAGCGTAGAGTGATTGCTCCTCCATGATACTCAAGACCTCATCAAGATGTCTCAAATGCTCTTCCCAAGTCTGGCTGTAAATGAGCAAGTCATCAAAGAACACCAACAACGATTTACGCAACTGCTTATTGAATATATGATTCATGCAGGATTGAAATGTGGCAGGTGCGTTTGTCAAACCAAATGGCATGACCAAGAACTCATAGTGCCCCATAGCGACAACGGAATGTTGTTTTGTGTATGTCTTGCTCTCTGACTCTTATCTAATGGTACCCTGAACGAAGGTCAATCTTCGAAAAGTACACTACCCCATGAAGTTCATCCAACAACTCATCTATCCTGGGTATGGGGTACCCATTCTTGATGGTTTTCTTATTAAGAGCACGATAGTCAATGCACATCCGCATGGTTCCATGCTTCTTCTTCACCAAAACCACAGAAGAAGCGAATGGACTGGAACTCGGTCTAATGTGTCCCATCTCAAGCAATTCTTTGATTGCTTTCTTGATCTCATCCTTGAACTTCTTAGGATGACGATAGGGGGTAGTGATCACTGGCTTGGCCCCCTCATCCAACTCAATGGTATGCTCAAAACCATGATTGGGTGGTCTCCCTGGAGGTATCTCTCCAAAAACCCTATCATGTTTACCCAATAGCTCCTAAATGTCAACATGATATGGCTGCCCTGAATCTGACGACTCCTTGGTGGTGATCAAACACTCTGCTACCCAAGCTATGTCATCATGTCGAAAAATGCTCTCCATGCGTCTAGCAGACATAACCTTGGCTGATCCATTAGTCATGCCTCTAAGCACTACTCGCTGCCCCTCTGCTATCTTGAACTTAAGTTCCATGGTCTGAAAGTTCTGAGAGTATTTTCCCAATGAGTGTAACCACTGAACTCCAAGTATAGCATGAGTGTCACCCAAATCCACCACATAGAAGTCATCTATGGTTGTGTAATTACCCAAGGTAATAGGCAATTGTGGGACCCTCCGAGTGCATCTCAATTTATAACCATCTGCCACCATCACATTAAATCCTTCAAAGTCCTCTGCGGGTAGCATATGTTTCTCAACTAGGGTTGCATCAATAAAGTTGTGGGTTGCCACTCTATCGATCAACACACATATGCGATGTCCCTGTAAAACCCCTCTAACTCTAAAAGAGTTGAATCTAGGAGTTCCTGATATGGTAGCAATGGTACCACTCTTACCCTTTCCCTGAAGCTGCTCCTCATCTGAACTGATGTCATCATTATCCTGAGAAGCCTCGTCATCACTACTCTCATCCTCAAACACAACCTCGATAAGGTGAGCCTTGCCTTTTCCTAGGCAACGATGACCTGGCTCCCAACATTCCTTGCAATGGTAACAAATTCCCTTAATTCTGCATTCCTTGCGATACTCCTCATCTGGATCACTTTTCTTATTTCCCTTCTTCTGAAAAGACTTCTTGCCCTTGTTCTTTTGAGGAACGAAGGGTTTAGAAGAGGTTTTGTTATCCGGTGTGGAGAACTCCATGTCTCTAGCTCTAGTGATCGCATCTTGTAGGGAATCGGATTTGAAAGCCTTAATCCAACCACGAAGTGGTTCGGATAGACCCTCAATAAAAAGCATAACCAACCTCTACTCTAAAATATCTGTCACCATAACTGCCAATGGCTGAAACTCAGAAATATATGTATCTACTGATCCACTCTGTTTAAGCTGTGCTAACTCACAGAAATGGAGCTTTGGATCCCTCTAATCAAATCTATCCATAATCTTCTGCGTGAACTCCAAATAGGAGGTGATGTTGGCATGCCCTAAAGTGACAAGATACCACCACTCATGTGCCTCACCATCCAAGTGTAGCGTAGCATACTTAATAGCCTTTGTCTCCAACATGGAGTTTAGTTGGAAATAAGTGTCCAACTTTTGTACCAACGCTCTGGTTGTGCATTTACTAGACCCATCAAAGGAAGGGATGGTGAGTTTCCCAACCTTGCGTTGTAGATCTTGGTTTTACTGTCCTCTATTGTTATTTTTGGGTCTATTCCTATACTTGATAGTGCAAAAATCCGCCAATGACATGGCAGCATGGAATTCATCCCCCAACAATTGATATTCTCTCAAATAATTTGTGAATCCCTCTCCTTGTGCTTGCTGCTCCTAATTTCCAGCAGGCTGTCCACCCAAGAATTGAGGCATGAGAGGCCTCGGGGTCACCCTACTAGCTACCCTAGCATTGCTCTGAGTTGTATTGTTATTATCTTGTCCACCAATATGCCCATTCTGACCATTATTGCCATTATTTCCATTGTTGTTGTTTCTACCACCCACAAGTTGTTGAACAAGTTGTGCTATTTGTTGTGCTAATTCATGTTGACTTCTAGCTAGGTCATTCAAAATATGTTGGGTGTTGTCCTCAGGTATTTCTTCTCTATCCCCCATGAATTCAAATGTCCCCAACCCTCTTCTCAATCTCCTATAATGGATGTTAAGTGGGTTGATATTGGGGATGTCCTCGTTCATAACCCAATTCTAACACAGGCTAGCAGGACTACTAGCTCTGATACCACTGTAAAGAGCCTCGCAAAATTTTGCTCTAGAATCTCTGTTTTAACCCCTTTGGAATTTGACAAACAACTGTTGTGTAAGCTGATCTTACGCTATTTAAATTTCTGATTGATTGTTTGATTTGAAGGGAGCTCGTTTTATCTGACAGTAGGCTGAGTTATAGTTTTCGATTCTTAAAGAAACCACAATTTATGAATAGTAGACTGTAATACAATCTCTGAGTGAAAAATGAACACATACAGCAGTTCAAATGTTTGATATGTTATCATTTACAGCTGTAATCCCATTACATCTTTGACATTATCAAAATGCTGTTGTATTCAAGGCAAAAATACAGATTGACTCATTGACATTCAAATCTAGAGTATGCAACCCTTCACTGAAGTAACCCTGCACTAAATATTACATCACTAAATGCTGGTAACAAACACAACAATGGGTAAACAACTGTTCCAGCAGTCAAGACATAGTTTAAATACATCACACTTGATATACCATGCATAACAGGGTAATAAGAACGGTTGCAGAAAACTGTAGTGTAATTTTTTGAGTGCAAGTCTGATTGAAATTTGATTACAGCAGTTCACATATTAGCTTGCCACAGTACCTAATTGTTACATTGATGTTTTGGACAAAACTCAAAATGATAGAATGACCCACAGGCAGTAATATTGTTAAGTCTGAAACAGAGCATAGGAAACATATTCTTCTGTACATTAGAGTATATAATGGTGACTCAGGTTGCTGCAATAAACTTATAACCTCAACATGAACCAGATTTGTTGATACATTGTGTAAATATTAATTTCACATTCAAGAATATAACCCAGAACTGGAAGTTCGATGGTCCCAAGCTTGGGGTTGTGGTAGACGTCTCCAATCACTCTCAAAATGAACTCTCAGCAACCTTTAACTCCTTTCAGCACTCACCCTTCATTGATAGCAATGCGCCCAGCTTAGTGTCTTCAAACGCCTTTCAAACAGGCATCTATTGCAAACCCCGTCCAAGCCACAGCAAGGGAAGTCGTTCTTCTTTCAGCAAACACGTTTTTTTATCACTGCCGCCCAGATTTCATAAAACCGTGACCATATACTGCAGCAAATACTTGAATAAGAGGCGCCTAGGGCTTTCTCAAAGGAAGATGCCTTCAACACAAAACACTAAGCTCCAAAAATTCAGATACAAGAGGAAATAAGGCACCAACACTGCAAAACGCGAGTTCCAACATTGACTTCTTCCTTCCTTCAAACGTCTTAATCAAAAGCCAGCTAGGGATGATGTTCTCACATCCAAAACGGGAGCTCAAAGGGTTCCAAACCCTAGACCAGAGTTCGACCAAGCAGCCACAAGAATGTCATTCTTTCCAAAAAGTGTCTTCCAAAAATATGAGCTCCACCATATAACCAAAGATGCCCGATAAAAGACTCTTTTCTCATTTAATTTTTCCCTTCAAACATAAAGTGACTTTTAATAGTTTCTTTTATTCAAATATTTCCCTTAAGTCACTTTAGCCAATTTCATAAAGTCCTTATAAGAATAATTTAATTAATTATTTAATATTACCTTAGAGAATTTAGGTAATAATTAAACAATTAAATAAACGATTCCCTTTTTCCATCAATTGCCTTCGGGAGTTAAAAGGCAACGAGGCATTCTATGGCCAGCTGAAAGGGGACATTACATTTTGATTAATGAAGAATCCCTTGCTTTATTTTACTGTGGTTTACTTTATTTTAGGGCGTATTGATAAGACTGCAAACTTAAAGTTCAAAGCACAAAGCAACCTTTTCACACGTGTATGTAGGGCAGACTGTAGAGTCGACGGTGATCACCCTTAACTTATCACAACCCTGATTTATAACAAAAAACGCACCAAATTTAGATTTTTTAACGCAGGAGTTGTTAGCACGATTTATGGCAATTTTTTCATGATTTTAATGCAAAAAAAATCGCAATTTTCAACGATTTTTTGCCAGTCAACGGTCTACAAAAAATCTCAAAAAAATTGGCAAGCCTGAGGATTTTTTAAAAATCGCAAAAGTCGTGATTTTTTTAGGACTTTTGCTTCTATGAATTCCTACTGACTACACGAAGCTTATCCTGAAATTTTACAAATTTATCCGGATTGAGAGACTTGGTGAGAATGTCCACAGTCTAATCCTTAGTTGAAACATACTGCAACATTACAAATCTATCTTCAACAAGTTGTTTGATGAAGTGACAATGAACCTCAACGTTCTTGGTTCGCTCTTGGAAGACTAGATTCTTAGCAAGTTTGAGAACCCCTTGATTATCACAAAACAAGGGTGAAGTCCCTGCTTGAGAAAAGTGCATGTCAGCAAGCATCCTTTGAAGCCATACTGGCTCACATGCTACCTTAACTATTCCCTGATACTCAACTTCAATCGAGGAAAGAGCTACTGCCTGTTGCTTCTTGCTTGTCCATGAGACTGCACCTATACCAAGACTAAAAACATACCTAGAAGTGGACTTCCTGTCATCAATTGAACCTACCCAATCTGAGTCTGTAAATCCAACCAGCCTAGGATCTTTGCATCTACTATATAAAATGCCAATGTTAGGTGTCCCTTTGACATATCTCAAAACTCGCTTTGCGGCAACCCAGTGTTCCGCCTTAGGGGCATTCATGAAATGAGAAATGTAGCTCACAACGAAACTAAGATCAGCTCTAGTGGCAGTAAGATAGATGAGGCTTCCCACTAGTTGCCTAAACGCAGACTCATTTACCACTGGTGAGTCTAATTTGGCTGAAAGTTTCAACCCCTTCTCCATAGGAGTGGATGAGATTTTACAATCTTCTATCCTGAATTTTTCCAACAAACTCCTAGCATACTTCGACTGACAAATGAAGATACTACCACCTATCTACCAAACTTCTACACCAAGACAATAGTGTAGGAGACCCAAGTCCATCATCTCAAATGCTTGACACAAATTTGACTTAATTTGTTCAATCAATTGTAACTTACTGCTAGTAATGACGATATCATCCACATAGATGTCAAGAAGGATGATATCACTTCCAGTGTTCTTGACATACAAATTTGCATTTGAGGGACTCCTCTAAAACCCCTGTGCAATCAAATACTTGTCAAACTTCGAGTACCATGCCCTCAATGCCTACTTTAGGCCATAAAGAGCCTTCAACAATCTACATACCTTATGCTCTTTTCTTGCAACCTTAAAACCAGGAGGTTGCGTCATGTATACCTCTTCCTCCAAATCTCCATTGAGGAAGGCACTCTTTACGTCCATCTCGTGGACCTTCCAGCCAAACTGAGCTGCCATGGTGAGGACAAATCAGATGGTGTTGTAATGTCACCATTTTTTGCCTACGCTCTTCAATGACTGTTAGCCTATTTCCGAAAGCCCATAGGCTAGTCAAAGGTGCAAATTAGGGCTTCCTATTTCGAGGAGGTTTCTTTTGTGTTTTCAGGGGTTTGCATGCAGAAGTTTTGCAGAATGGTTTCTAGGTCTTTTTGGGTTTTCGGAGAGCTTCAAAATGGTGTAGCATGCGTCTGCATCAGAGGTCTTTTCTAGACTTACTATTTTTAGTAAGTTGTAACAGCTACCTGGATTGTGGTTAAAATGAGTTTGGAGTCACTTACAATTTTTAACAATATGCTATTTTAGTAAGAGCTATTGTTGGCAATGCTATGTTCAACAGTTCAGTGTAGTTTCTATTTTTGGCTAAGCAGTTTTGGCAATTTGGTCTCCGGCACTTTTGGGCCTGTTTTGGCATGTTTAAATGATTTAAGTCATTTTATATTTTAATATCATTTTGGACCCCACGCCTAGATGAATAACTTCAAGTTGTTTTTAAAAGTGGGTTTTTGGGTTTGGATGCCCCATGTGGAGGAGTTAAATATTTAAAAGTGATAATATTTGCCTAAGTATTTGAACACCTAGGAAGAGGTGATAAAAGGTATTTGAAATATTAATTTGAATTCTTGGTTTGGGCGTCCCATTTTGGAGGGAAAAGGAGAATGTGAAAGGTCATCTCAAAAGTGCTATAAATACAAGGCTTTGCTCCTTCATTTGGTATCCATTGCTTATCATAACGAAATGTTGCTAAATTGTATTCAGACCCTTGCTTCAAGGAACGCATACCTCCTAGCCAATACTGGTTTTGTGTTCGAAAGATAACCCCTAGCTGATTAGAGACTGCTTCTTCATCCAAAGGTTACAGAATGAGCTTCACAAAGAATTGTTGGATGATATTTCTGATTTTGGAGTTGTTGGTCCGTGGTTAGCTATCACTGGCTATGAAGTGGTAGGAGCCCAAAGAGCCCACTGGCAACTTCCGCCCAATCCCACAAGGTGGCAAGTGTCTTTAGGGGGCTGAGACATTGATGGGAAAAGCAAATACAAGCCGCCAAGGGAGAGGGTTGTGGTATGCACCCTCTTAGGCTTGGTATGGAAATGGCTTTGGACGGACCCATCATGTCCCTTCTCCCAAAATCCTAATATGTGTGCATTGTTGATAATCTATATATGTGTGTGTGTGTGTGTGTGCGTGTTTGCATATATTGTTCATGCGGTGATTGCAGGATTCCATCCCAAGATTGCAGCATTAAAGAAATATTTATTTGGTGAGATGAAACCCTAACCCTAATTCGTTGCAATTTGTGATTTGTGGGAAAAATCTAGGGCAAATCGAGTAAGGGACATTACACACACACAGAGAGAGAGAGAGAGAGAGAGAGAGAGAGAGAGTGCTGAGGGATAAAAAATTAACCCTTAAAAAAATGATCCGAGTTTGGTAAGAAAGAAATTTTATGCCTTATACTATTATGGAGACTTTTATGGGTAAAGGCCTTAGTATTTATTGGGTTGTTATGATTTGTGTCTTTACTCATTGGTGTATGGCAGATCTGATGTAGTATGAAAAGGGCCATTAGGAAGCAACGAATTCAGGCTGACTCATCTTTGCTAGAATAATAGCTGCATGACTGAAAAAAATACTCACACAGAAAGTTGAAGTTCCGGCAATTGAACAAAGTCAAAAACTAAGAGTTTAAGTCTAGTGACCTATATGGTATAGAATTGTAAAATATCTCTTGTTAAACAAAGAATCAGGTGCAAAACAATACTGTATTAAGAAAAAAATTACAAATCAAAAGCAGCATTTTGTAGATATTGTATTGAAGATGATAATGTAAATTGGAAGAAGGCAAAAATTTACATTCTGCAAATATAGTCAATAAAGCAATTTTATCTTACCTGTTTTAGAACAAACAGTCGACGATCTCCTAAAGTAGGAGGAATTATATCACCATACACCCGCTTGGCTTCTTCAGCATAAAATTCCACAAAACCTGCACCATATGCAACCTGGAATAATATTTTCAGTATGGGATAGGCACTATGTGCATGTCACACCTGAAGGAAAATTAAAGTTTATTTCTGTTTCTGAGTTTATGTGTAGTTTTTGACATGTCTCCAGATAATCATACAAAGAAAAGGAAAAGATGTAAGATAAGGGGACAAGAAAAAATGTACATCAGAATTTCATTACCTCTCCCAAACCCTCTTTCAGAGGTTTACCATTTTCCAGAGTCATAAGCTGTCCCAGCTCTTCTTTGTGCACCATCAATAACTCGTACCTGGATAAATAATTCACCTTTCCCAATTCAAAAATTCATACCTAGAAACAGAATATTTTAGCAACCCCTAATTCAGGTGCTTCTTCTCATAGTTATCATACATGAAAAGCTACATATCAAAGACTATAGGAAGCCACCAGTCAAGTTTATCATGTAGAAAAATTCTCACAAAACCTTCCTATCCATTGACTACTACATAGCATATCAAGCCCTTACTACATGTATGCCATTTGTATCTTCAATGCAAACTTTTATTGAAATGAGAACCAAATACTAAAAGAGACAATTAAATGTTATGTACCAACCCATATGATATTATATTGTATATAGCATCTCCATCAACCTATATACAATATACTATCATATCAGTTGGTACATAACATTAAATGTGATATTTTGTGAAAGACCCCCCCACCAGGCATTTTACGAACTTTGTAATACATAATAAATTGTTAACTTATTAAAAAGTGAAAAGGAAAATTTTATTTGCAAATATTTATTTTCTCAATAACAGCAGAAGATAGCCCCAAAGAAACAATGGTAGGGGGTGGATTCACCCTCACATGCACTTAGAAGATTCCTAATTTGAGCATTCAGTTGGGTGAGTATGAGATCATAGATGACTTCTATGTAGTGAGCATAGGAGACACAGATGTAGTCCTTGGTATGCAATGGATATGGTCTATTGGAGAGTTCTATATGAACTTGCAGACCATGGAGATGAAATTTGAAGCTAATGGTAAAAAGGTTCTACTTAGGGGAATGTCAAATGGTGGGCCACGAGTAGTCTCTTTAAAAAGAATAGAGAGACTTATCAGACATGACCAAGTAGAGTGGGCAGTAGAATGTATCATCATGCCAACCATTACAAAGCAAAAAAAGAGGAGTTATCATCCAAATGTATAGGTTTTGATGTCTAAGCACAGTGAGATTTTTGGTAGCATACCTCTAGGAAGGCCTCCTGAGCGGAGCATTTAGCATGTCATTGAGTTAGAGGAAGGTGCCAAATTCATGATAACTACCCCTTACACGCACCTGAAGAGGCACAAAGATGAAATAGAGAAGGCCATCAAGGAGTTACTTGAAATGGGACACATTAGGCCAAGTAAGAGACCCTCCGCATCTTCCGTCATGTTAGTTAAAAAAAAGGATGGGACTATGCGTATGTGCATAGACTACAAGCCTCTAAATAAGAAGACAATAAAAAACAAATACCCCATCCCAAGGATAGACGAACTCATAGATGAGTTACATGGTGCTTGATATTCCACCATGCCCTAACAATGTGGTCATATCAGTGACAGAATGCAAAAGAGCATTTGGGGCAGCCAAGGATAAATGCCAAGGAATAATGGCCGAAAGATGGCTGAAAGTGAAAAAGACCAACTTGCCTAAATTGGTTGGACGAGGAGAATTCAGAGACAAGTATGTAGTGTTGATCACTCTACTTAGCACAATCGCTGGAGAGGAAGAGGGAAATCAGTTTCAGTCGTGGATGTACTACGTCATTGCCAAGATTATCAACAAAAGAGAACATTACGACTGGGCCACCTTAATCGGCGACACACTCCACCAACAAATTACCGGGTTTCTAGAGGCTCATAGGTTCCACATGTGTTCCTACCTGGTATACCTGATTACCTTCCAAGGCGAATTTAGGACACTAAACAATGTGGGGACCTTAGGTGTGCAGAAGGTCCATGAACACTTTTCATGTCTTGAGTTTACTCAAGTGGAACGACACTTCAAACGGGCAAGTGATCTCTTCACTATGCACACAGTACGAGACCTCGACCATGAGATGCACGTGTGTATATCAACAGCAACCAAGGAGGCAATGGTGGACTAGGCGGATTGGTTTATCCAATTCCCCACATTCACCTACATACACGTGTATGGTTACAATGGTCACCCCGCCATGATGCCACGCTACCCTTCAAATAGGGTAGTTTTCATGGAATTCCTCAGGCAGTTGGTCGAAGTTCACACTCACCTACACCTAAAGAAGAAGACAGCTGAAAACTTTCCCATTCAGATGGGACTCTATAGATATAGAATAGCGGCAGATGCCAAGGTGATGAGTCAAGAAACGGTAAGACTTAATCTCAAATACCTCATTGAGAGGTCATCTGATCCCAGAGGCCTCTATGCATCGCATCTTGAGCAATGCTCATCACATGAATCTTCTATGGAAGATTACTGGGTCAATTGTGACGATGAGTATGACGTATGAAGAAGGAACTATAGTTGGTTTAGGCTCTCACAAATTGCTGACTTTATCTCAGAAAACATTGAAGGCCTATCTAATGATGAAGGGGAAGTCATTCTCCCCTCGTTCTTCATAGATTCAGTGGACTCACAACCACTCGGAAGAGTGGATTGGTACGCAAAAGAAAACCCATCTATAGAGGAGAGAACAAGTAGAGTTGTCAGAAACAGTCAACTCTACCTAGATAGCAAGAGGACAAGGAAGGTAGTACTTCCCAGAGTAGAGCCGCCACAGGTTCAATCTACACTACCTTCCACGTCAAGGAAGAAACCCAGATAGAAGGAGTGGAGCAATCCTCCCAAAGGGACGCAGATGTTAGGATACACAAAGGGAAGAACACAAGGGTTACATGTGGAGACAGCCACACACACGCTTGAGATAGCCATGGGAATTGCTGCCCCCGAACCAGTGATTGAGATAGTCACTGCAGAGACAGAGCCAATAGCAGAAGCAGCAGCAGCAAAAACAGTGTCTGTAATAGAGACAGAGCCACCTACATCACCACCATCACAACAGTCACAAGTCCCCATTGACTTGGACTCTCCGCTGACAGACGTCACTCCAGCACAATCTCACTCATCAGGCATTCAAGGGCCCAACATTCCTCCTTCCAGTGAGGCTAGTAGGGATTCTATCTGGCTTGAGGGTTTCCTAGGAAGGAAGAGGGAAAGGCCATCATATGAGTTTGACTTCACAGAGTTCGATCATGTCCCACAAGACATGCTGGCAAAGAAAATGAAGAAGCAAGTTCGTGTGGAGAGGAACGCGGAGCATGAGTTCATCATAGAGACTGCTGCCCCACCTAAGGAGTAAGGACAAAAACATACATGAGGTACGAGTTGATGACTTCACGTTGTCCAAACTCAACCTCGGAACGACCACATGTCAGGTGGAGGCAGACCTTCTCGGAATTGCCTCAGTGAGCGTCCAAGAAAGGATGGCTAAGGATGGAAAGGACAAAGCAGCCTTAAAGGCTGAAAATCAACAATTGAGAATGTACATTTCTAGCTTCATGCACGGCACCCCGAACATCTCGGCCTTACCACAAGAATTGCTAGATCTTCCCGCAAAGCAAAACCATCATCAATTGATGACATATGGAAAAACTTGAGAGATCAGGTGGAGGAATTTGTTCTCAGAGGACGATGTATACCGAAGAATCGATACCAGTTAAGGGATAGAGCACATAGACTCCACACAGAGATTCAGCAATCGAAGCAAAAGATAGCAAAAAAGAGGCCAGGCGATGAAGTCACAATCGCAGACTTGCAATTGGCATATCAATCAATCTTCTCTAAGGAAAACAACCAACACCTTTTTGCTTGGAAAGAACAGCGGGCATATAAGGTGAAAGCCTATGATGCCAATTCAATAGAATTGATTGACTACCGACGGGTTGTCGCAAATATTATCAACTTCGCAAGAATGTTGGTAATATCCTTCCCTCACATAGAATATCAGCGCGAGGGAGGAGAGTACATTGAGCAAGTTACAGTGCAAAATCAATTCCGGGATGTCATCTGCAGCACCTTCCTCGATGATCTAGATGGTTGCAAGTTGGCCAAAGTGGCAGCCTTGTCTACCAAGTTAGATTACGCAGTTGCCCAATGTATTGACTTTCAGTCGCAGTTTGTGACAGGCAAAGTAATGCTAAAGCGCCACGTCATCATCTTGCAAAGCATCAATTACCTAGAGGCTGAGGAAGTCAACGAATGGATAGAGACACTATTGACCAGTGGTGAGTTGTAAAGGCACCTCAAAAAGGACATCCTACACTCCAAAAAGGCATTAAATGTGACTAGAGTTAACTCAATGCCCCTTTCCAAGTTAACTCCACGTCCCACAGATCATGTTGTTAGTTTTAGACAAGAAATGAAGATAAGCAGCAATACAAAATAATGAACAACAGAACACAGCAAATACCCTAGGAAAACCCTCCTTGAGGGAGAAAAACCCAGCCAAAGATATATCTCTTATATTTGAATGAAAAGAGCAGAAATCTACTTTACAACTTGGCCCAAACATAAGGCCGATCTAATGTAATGAGAGATAGCACCTCTCCTAGGTGCGAATATACAAATAATATGATTTCTCCTTGATATCGATCAACTTGATGCAAAATGTCGATCTACTGCAAATGTGTGAACTCCTCCTTGAAGTGAGAATTTATTTTGAATGAATTGAATTGACAAATGAATGAGAATCGCCTTGTATATATACAAATCAAGACAACTTTTCATTTAGGGTCGGCCTCTTTCACAAAACAAGGTGACTTTTTATTTTGGGTCGGCCTCATAAAATAAATTAATATGTATAGCAAATCCGACTTGCTTTTGCATTTATTTATTTATTATTTATTATTTTAATTTGAGTGAAGGATATCACCCGCCACTATAACATCAACACTCCCTCTTAGCTAGGGAGGTATCCTTCCAAATATCCATGTCATGGAGTCTCTCAACATGACATCCACAATGGCTACACCCATTTGTGGAAAAGAGTTCATCACAGAGTCTCTCAACGTGATATCATCATGGAGTCACTCAACATGACGTCCACCATGGCTACTCCCATGTGTGGAAAGAAACATGTGCACAAGTGCCCATCATGGAGTCTCTCAACATGACGTCCACCATGGCGACTCCCATGTGTGGAAAAACACAAGTACAAAGGGTTCATCACGGAATCTCTCAAAGTGATGTCATCATGGAGTCTCTCAACATGACATCCACCATGGCTACTCCCATGTGTGGAAAGAACCACATCTCCGTCTCAGACATGGATGAGGGCTTTCACCTCATATTTCTTCGTCTCAGAGAAATATGCATTATAGCAAAGATCACTGATGCTAAGTCTCCCTCTCAACAAGGGCGACATTCTCCACTACTCCAGCCTTGTCCCGAAAATATGCAAACTTCACTCTGGCAAGGGGCTTGGTGAGAATATCGACAGTCTGATCATCAGTGCAAATGTACTTGAGTTGAATAGCTTTCCTCAGCACCATATCTCTGATGTAATGATACTTGATCTCCACATGTTTTGTCCTATCATGAAACACTGGATTGACAAAGAGCTTCACACAGCTTTGATTATCACAATAAATCACAGTCGGCTCCAATGTTTGACCAAACAATCCTGCAAGGAGCTTTTGAAGCCACACTGCTTCTCGAGCTGATAGAGCTGCTACACATGCTGCAATATATTCAGCCTCTACAGAGCTTAGTGCCACAAAAATCTGCTTCCTGCTACACCAAGAAATCATGGCAGACCCCAAACTGAAGCAACATCCAGAGGTGGTCTTCCTATCAATTACACTCCCAACCCAATCAAAATCAGTATAGCCTTGTAACTTCAGATCTTCATAGGAAGTATATCTCAAGCCATATCCCACAGTGCCACGCAAGTATCTCAGAATATGCTTTGCTACAACTAGATGAATTTGTCTTGGCTCACACATGAATTGACTGAGAGCGCTCACCGCATAACAAATATCTGGTCTAGTATTGACTAGATACATCAATGATCCAATCAACTGTCTATACATGGTGGGATCTGCCAAATCTGAACCAGCTGCAGAGTCACTCAACTTCTTCAAATTTGTCTCCATAGGTGTAGACATGGACTTGCAATCCATCATCCCAAATCTCTTCAAGATATCTATAGTGTATTTCCCTTGACTTAAAATAATCTCATTGGTTCTTTGCCACACTTCCAATCCCAGGAAGTAATGCATAAGACCAAGATCCTTCATCTCAAACTCGGAGGCTAACTCTTTCTTGCATTTGACAATGAGATATTCTGCTCCAATGAGAAATAAATCATCAACATAAAGAACCAATATTAAAGCCTCACCATCAACTACCTTGAAGTAAAGATTGGAATCTGCATCATTCTTGGAGAATCCCAAGCTCATCAAATATCGATCAATAATTTCATACCATGCACAAGGTGCTTGCTTAAGGCCATACAAAGCCTTCTTCAATCTGCATACATGAGACTCCTTCCCATGAATCACAAAACCATATGGCTGCTCAATGTACAATTCTTCAATCACACCATTAAGAAATGCAATCTTTACGTCCATTTGATGTAGCTTCCAACCTTTAGCGGATGCAATAGCAATAATAGTCCTGATAGATGTATATTGAGCAACAGGAGCAAATGTCTCATAATCTATTCCCTCCTTCTGAGAGAATCCTCTTGCTACAAATCTCGCCTTGTGCTTCTCAATGCTACCATCAGCTGCATGCTTGATATTGTAGAGCCACTTGGAAGACACAATTGATTCCCCTTCAGGTCTTGGAACAATATCCCAAACATCATTCTTGATGATAGACTAATATTCTTCTGTCATTGCATCTCTCCATACTTGCTGGTTGGATGCCTCCTCAAAACTGGTAGGCTCTGAATCAATGATGTGACTCATCAATGCCACATAGCCTAGAAACTTTTGCGGTCTCTTGCTTTCCCTAAAGGTGCCTCAAGGAGCTGCATACTTTTCTGCCTCTTGCATAGTTTGTCTAGCCCATAAAGGTCTCTTTCAACATATAGCAATATCTCTTCACCCATCAGTTGGTTCTATGGGATCAACTGGATCAATAGTCTCATCTGGTTCATTAGACTCCCTCTGAATCTCAAGAGTATGATCAGGAGAAATGTCCATATTCTAAGGTGTCTCCTGCTGTTCACTGTCTATCTCCATGTAAGACCCTTTAGATCTTTTAAAGGCTACTTCCTCTTCGAAAGAGACATCCCTGCTAATCTCAATCTGTTTCTGCCCTAGAATGTAGATCCTGTAGGCCTTTGAAGACTCACTATGAAGGCCTCTTCAGGAGTCATGTTTTCCAATATTCGATGAGGGCTTCAGTTCTGAACACACACTATAATTCTGGAAGCTTCTGCCCAAAGGAAGGTCTATAAATCTTGATCATGAATCATAGCTTTGGCTGCCTCAACTATGGATCTATTCTTTCTTTCAGCAACTCCATTTTGTTGAGGGTTGTACGAAACACAGAACTCCCTCTTGATCCCTGCCTCAATGCAAAAATTACGAAATCCTCCAGAAGTGTATTCTCCTCCATTATCAGATCTCAGAACTTTGATTCTTTTCTCAGACATGTTTTCAACTTGAGCCTTGAATTCTTTGAATCTATCAAGTACTTCTTCAAACTCCTTAGATTTCAAGAAGTAAATCCAAGTCTTTTGAGAATAGTCATCAATGAAAATCACATAATACCAAAATCCACTCAAAGATGCCACAAACATTGGTCCACATAAATCAGAATGAACAAGATCTAAAATTCCTTTTGATCTACTATCACTACTATGAAAATGACCCTTGATATTCTTACCCAATGCACATCCTCTGCAAATACCATCGTGCTCCTGACTAAGCTTCGGTAGACCAGTAACCATCTTCTCCATAGATGGAAGAGCTCTGAAGTGTAAGTGAGCAAGTCTCCTGTGCCATAGCTCACTCAAAGTGGTAGAGTCATGCAATAATGCCTGAACTAGAGGAATAGAAAGTCTGTATAGGCTCTCTTGACGGACACCAATCACACAAGTTGTTTTGATACTAGAGTTCTTAGGCCAAGCAAGAACTTTCCCTTCAGAGAAGGCAACCCGGTACCCTTTGTCCTCCAATGCTGAAATGGAGACAAGATTTCTTTTCATTCCTGATACAAACAAGAAATCACTCAAATGAAGAGGGATGCTAGAATCTAGATGAAGAGAGGTGGTCCTAGCTCCTTTTATGGAATAACAAGCATCATCTCCGATTATCACTTGCAAGTTGGTTTCTCTTTCTACCAAGTCTGAAAGATGCTCTCAATATCCTGTAATGTGACGTGAAGCACCACTAACAATCAACCAAGTGTCACTGTCGGTTGGAACATTGCTTGAAAGAGCGGAGACAAATAGAAATCCCCCTGAGTTGTCTCTAGATTCCTTTTGAGGTGACACATCATCAACATCTATAGTAGAAGCATGTTGCTTTGGTCTTGATATGCAATCTCGAGCATAGTGACCATACTTGTCACACCTAAAACATTGAATGTGAGAGAAAT
Source organism: Sequoia sempervirens (assembly GCA_007258455.2). Lineage (NCBI taxonomy): Eukaryota > Viridiplantae > Streptophyta > Pinopsida > Cupressales > Cupressaceae > Sequoia > Sequoia sempervirens. Next base: position 165,246,497 of record VDFB02000015.1, on the reverse strand, counting down.
CCTTCTTCTTCTTTGGTTCAGGAGCAGAATCTGATTTTCTATCTCTATTCCTCTTGAAATTGCCTTTTCTCCCTTCTCTTCCTTTCCTTCTGAAAGTTTGAGCAGCAAGGACATGATTTTCTTCATTATGAGAGCTTCGTCCATTTCCTCTTGCTGCCAACTTGGATTCCTCTTGAATGCAATCAGCTCGAAGACGATCAAACTTGGGCAATTTACATCTTCCACTAATGCTTTGGATAAAGGGTTCCCAAGATTGAGGAAGACCATTCGGTGCCAACATAACCAGGTCTCTATCTTCAACTATATCTCCAATGGCGCATAGCTAATCTCTCAACTTAGCAATCTTCATAAAGAAGGAGATGACTGAATCTCCTTTAGCCATTTTTATATGATGGAGTTGTTGTCTCAAGGCAAGAGCTTTGCTGGTATTGTTGATCTCATATAATCCTTGTAGAGTTTCGAACATGTCTTTGACTATCTTCATCTTGGAGATAATTGGCACTAGATGATCCTTCACGGAGTCTATCAAGATCTTCCTCGCCTTCGTGCCATTCTTCTTCCATTGAGTATTCTCAGCATCATCGGATGGCTTGGGCACATCATTTTCCACAAAGTCTAGAAAATCATTTTATTCTAAGGCAATAAGAACTCTGAATTTCCAAGAGGTGAAGTTCGATGCACCATCAAGCCTATCTTCAACCTTGACTCCGTTCACCATTTTCAATGCTTAGATAGACTGTCCTAGATAAGTAGAAGACTTCGCTACTTAAACAATTTTAATCTGATCTTGCTTAAACCCACTCTGATACCATGTTAGTTTTAGACCAGAAATGAAGATAAGCAGCAATACAAAATAATGAACAACAAAACACAGCAAATACCCTGGGAAAACCCTCCTTCTCGAGGGAGAAAAACCCAGCCAAAGATATATCTCTTATATTTGATGAAAAGAGCAGAAATTTGCTTTACAACTTGGCCCAAACACAAGGTTGATCTGATGTAATGAGAGATAGCACCTCTCCTAGGTGCGAATATACAAATAATATGATTTCTCCTTAATATCGATCAACTTGATGTAAAATGTCGATCTATTGCAAATGTGCGAACTCCTCCTTGAAGTGTGAATTTATTTTGAATGAATTGAATTGACAAATGAATGAGAATCACCTTGTATATATACTAATCAAGATGACTTTTCATTTAGGGTCGGCCTCTTTCACAAAACAAGGTAACTTTTTATTTTGGGTCGGCCTCATAAAATAAATTAATATTTATAGCAAGTCCGACTTGCTTTTGCATTTATTTGTTTATTATTTACTATTTTAATTCGAGTGAAGGATATCACCCGCCACTATAACATCAACACATGCATTGTCAAATCCCACTAATTGAGGATGTCTAATTGACTTCCATAATTTGTGGATCTCATATCTCCACTAAAAGTGGATGTCTATTTTGGAGGCACACTTTGTAATAAAGTTCACCTTTAGTTTAGTTTCAGTCAACTGAAGTAGTTTCCAGTTGACTCTTTGTTTAGTTTCAATTAACTGAAGTAGTTTTCCAGTTAACTTAGACATAGGAATAAATCTTGTTGATTGGCAAGAACTGATTGTTAACTCAAGGAGATTTTAGGGTTGCCTACTCCTTTGAGTTCTATAAATAAGAGCTTTGGGCTCATTATTCGTTAACCTTTAATTACTATGCAAAATTGTTGCGCCATTGTTGCCAACAAGTTTGAAAGTGATTATTTGTTCACTCTTGGATGAGAATTAATTTGTTTGATGAGCAATTGTGCATGATTTTGTGCCTTTGCATGTCCCAATTCTTTGTAACTCGATGAAATTTGAAGAAGAAAATCAGAAGGCGCTTGCATTTTGATCCAAATATTTGAGTTCTTTCAACGTTTTGTCTTAATAGCTTGTTGTTTCAATCTCCTCCTTGGACAGGGGTTCCTCCTCAGATATTTTGTCATTAATAGTTATCGTGTGATGTTGTTTAATGAATTGTCTTTCAACCTACACTTCAGACAGGGGTTCCTCCTCCTTACCAAGTTTGTCAGCCAAATCATCATAATTTGTTATTTCTAGTAAGCTATTTCTTAGCCTATACCTCGAACAGGGGTTCCTCCTCCTTGGCAAGTCTTAAATCCAACTTACCGTAAAGAGTGTTTGCTTGCACAAAGCCATATTTCCAGCATAGATCTAAGAGTTTAGAGCCTCGGACTCATTCTGGCAAGACAGTCGAACCAAGTAATCCATCCATCCATTCCCGCCCCTATTCCCTCATGCTCTGTTTATCTTGGGGAGATAGGATAGATTAAAAGCTAGTTTAGTCGTAGTTAAGATCTGCAGAAACTAGAGAAAAGCTTAGCTACGACGCATTGTGTTTGTGCACCCTTATGTCTTGCAGCTGAGTAAAAAAGATAAGAACCTTAGTACCTTTTTATGCATACATCAGCAAAGAGGGATCTTCCTCTCTATAATCCGAAGGAGCAATACTATAACACTTGCAATAGCTGACCGTTTCCAATAAGCACTCTAGAGGTGCTAATTGAAACGCCAACAACATTGTATATGTCAAAGAGAAGGGAAACATTGTTGTTGATGCCTTGTCCATGAGACCATATTTATGCTCCTTAGTGGAAATTACAGCAGATTGGAGAGAGCCGATTTCAATAGAGTATGCTAAAGATACTTGGGCTACTAGCATCATCAAGGGTTGACGAAAATGAAAACAACTCCCAAATACTCTCTTCCACTCTAAGCCTGTAACAACTCAACTCTCACAAAATTGCAGACCACAAATGACTCCGCAAACAATTTACTTTTAAATTGACAATTACATTTGTCAATTAAAGCCAACTCAAGATTTCACAAAAGAAATATCAATCTGAAAAACAATTTCAATAACACTAAACATTTAAAATAAATCAAGGTTTTCGAATTGACCGTAGAAACATTATTTACCATCTACAACTAGTTACAATCTGCAAATTTCTAAATCCTCTCTTACTCACTCCCATGCATGAATTCTCTCATTCTTCTATATGGTGTGGCCTCTTTTCACTGTCCATGATTTATATCTGCACTTTCATTCTTATTTCTTTCCAAATGATTGCACAACCTTCCTTTAATTTCCTTGTCTGTTTCAACTCTTCTTTACTCAGATCACTTACCTCTTCATATGCTGGTTTTAATTCATATGGTTGCGCTCCAAATCTGCAATTCACATATTTGATTTGTTCATTGTAAATGTTTCTTGGCCCAGCCTCTCTCCTTAGTCCTTTGTTTCACGTGCCTCTTCTACCTTCTACTGCTCACCAACTCTTCTATTCTTCCTGCAATCCCTCAAACAGCCCCCATCACCTCTTTGCAGCCCCACTCACTCCATTTTATCTGTATTTTATTAAATCTGCCCTCTTGCATGGGGTTCCTCTGCTCTCCCCTTTTCTGCTGCAGCGTGGCTCCTCTTGTCTACTAAATAATAGTTTCTTATTTCTTTTATCTGCAGACCCTCTATCTTCTTTGTTTGCCACCCCTTCAATTTCTCTCCCATAACTGCCCTTTGTTATTTATTTTAATGTTAATTTTAAAATGGTCTTAGAAACATTTAAAAGGCATTTAAATTCTAATGTCCACCAATTTGAAATACCATGGCCTGCAATTCTATTCATTTAGATACACATTTGACTTCCAATTTGTGGTCTCATAACCTGTTTCAATGCCAAGGCTGAAAACTAACTTTTTGCATATCTTTCACTCAGGAGCTCATCTTCACGCGAAAATTGGCGAGTATGCTCAGAATGACCCTACGAAGCTTTCCACAAAAGAATTTCGCCCCAGCTGTCACAAAACTCTAGAAATTAAATTCCCCATAAAATTTGCCAACATAAACTTTCGGCATTAAAATATCCCAAACAGTGAGGAATTTGGTGACGATTCTTTTTTCACATTTGGGGAAACACCTTCAAGAACGCGCTTGTTAGAGGATTTCAAACCAGACCTCAAGAATCTCCAAAAATAATTGTTTCCATAAAACTATTTGCAAGGCCTTCAAAACAACAAACTAGCGAAAAATTGAAAATTGTAATTTTGACCCATTTTAAGTCTTCCTACTGTAGAGAGATGCCTGAAAACACCAAAGCAAATCAAAACACACACCAAAACTGAAAATGAACTAAAATATTTATTTTTTTGGTTGATGCCAATAGCGTGTGCACCTAGATGCTCCTGCATCAAGGGTACTACATGTAATGTCCCCCTTTTCAGCGTGATCTTGTTTGCAGAGTGTTAGCCTATTTCTTGGACCCTTGTGGGCTAACTGGATTGGTTAGAGGGTTAGTGGTATCTTCTGGAGAGTTTGTTCGTTCTCATCTTTTGTGATCAGGGATTGGCTCATTGCAGGCCTTGGCTGTACAGGAGTTGTCTGCTTCTAACGGCACTTAATTCTATTGAGTTTTGAGGAAGTTAGGCTTACTTAAGTGATTTAAGTTATTATTTAACTTAAAGTATTCTTATAAAGTCAAATTGACTTTATTATTTTATATCACTTAAATAAGTTTGGAAAAAAAGGTGATTTAATTTTATATCACTAATACCCTTATGTGGGGGCCAAATATTAAATCTGAAACTATTGAAAAGGACTTGAGGTTATTTCAAAATATTTAAATGACCTAAAGTATGCCCTAATCCTTAGAAATTCACACCTCTTTGCTATATAAGGGTTTTAGGCAATGAGAATCTCATCTATTTGAATATTTCAACTTTGCCTTGGAGGTTTTCCCTTTGCTTTCATCCTGTGATCAGGTTTGCAGCAATCCACCATTGGAGAACGAAATCTCTTCAGTGTGAGCACTTGTGAGGCTGTGAGAGATCGGCTGAATTGGTGCAAATTGAGAGAGCTTCATTCAGAAGTTTTGCAGTGCTATAACAGATTTTTTGTAAGTGTTCTTCATCAGAAACAGAGGGTTTGAATGGATGGTGTTCTTCCTTCTTCATGGCAGGCATCATAGCTACTTGGGCGCACCTTCTAAGATGTGTTTCTGGTCTTTTTGCTTGAAAGGTGTGGTTGTTTGAGCTAGGGCGCACTTGCTGGTTGAAGAAACGCCTATCTTCTTGAGGGTTTCTCTTCACTATCTTCAGCACTTGGCATTCCCTCTTCTATTGCTCAAGTTTCACAGCTGGATTCAGACTTGGTTTCATCCTACTCTGAATATTGTTAGATTTTCATGTATAGACTGGCAAACTGACTTCGTTTTTTAATTAAATAAACTGGAGGCTTTCAGGTATGTTTATATGTTCTAAATCCATTGTTGAGCTTATTAAATACCTTCTACAATTTCAGTTTGATTAGTTTTGCTCAAGTTTTCATTCTGTGAGCTTTTATATGATGCGCACCTTCTCTTCTATCTACAAAATTTCTCTAAAAAACTAAAAAACACAAATAGACTTAAGAAAAAGACAGGGGTTTGAGCAGTGAGCTAGCAAGGTTCACCACAGTGGTATCAGAGCATTCAAACATCATTGTCAAGTGCCAAAAATTAAAAACACAGCAATCAAAAGTTTATATCAGCATATATCAGCTTTACATGACAAGTGTTTGACAAAATTCCCAAGGCAGAAATTGAAAGGTTGTGAGTCTATATTAGCAGGGCTCATCACAGTGGTATCAGAGCGGTTTCCTGCCATCCTGTTGGGCATTGATCACGGCTACTTCAATTACTCAGAGGCAGTGGGACAAGAATATGGAGAAGCTGAAACAAAGTTTGAAAAACTTGGATGAAAATCAGAAAGGGATAAATGAATTGATTTCAGATCCTGCAACCTTAGATAAAACAGCAAGGTTTATGGCATCCATCTTCAGGTCTACATCACAAAATAAAAATGAGATACATGAGGTCTCTACAGGTGAAGTATCCAGAAATCTTCACAATGAATTCTCAACAGTTAGTGACCAGCATACAGCTGATCTTATGGAGGACAAAAATCAGACTTACATAGAAGTAGATGTTGGGCACAGGACACTTCAGGATGAGCAAGTGTTGTTTGAAGACAAACCAGTTGTATTAGAGCAGCCAAATGAAGATAAGGTTTCTTGTGATGCTTCATTAGGTGAGTCTAGCATTACTTCATCCTATCATGGTAAAGAATCAGATTGTGGTTCAAAGAATGTTATTCATTCATGTGAGAGTCTATTGGAGGCCCAAGATATTAAGGTGGATGTGAAAGTTGATCCTTTACTTAGTGGGGCAGCCACTAGTGTTTTGTCTACACGTGATGAAGGAGACATTTTACAATGGCATGATGTCATTACGGATTTGTTTGAGGACAGCAGCTTAATGCCTCATCATTCTCATGAAATAGGAGCTTGTGATCATGAGCAAGCCAATGAGATAATATCATCCTTTGATGGAAGCCCTACATCCATTGGTGGACATGAAGATATCAAGCATAAGAAGACTGATTTTGTGTACTTTGGCATTGAAGAGATTAGAAGGTCTGAAATGCTGAATGAAGAGTGGTTGAGGAAGGCCAAGGAGGCTAGGTTAGTTGCTGCAAATGCAAAACAACGTCTTCAAGAGGTGAAGGAAAAAGTCAATCACCTAAACATAGCAAGATATAAAAGGATAGATGACCTTAGAAGGCTTTTAACTCAAAGAGAGGATGGATATGGATATGTACCTTGTTCTAATAATGATTCACCATGTGAGGTTGAAATTGTTCAAAGTTTGGAAACTCATTCTTCTAGGGGTTGCATATGGGATGACGATGATCCAGTTTCTCTTCCTAGAGTAGATGGTATTCCGTATGATGATCTTCTCTTCGAGTTAGATATTACTCACGATCTGGCAGCTATCTACTTGTTGCTTGGTGATTTAATCTTCTTAGACTCTTCATTGATCGATGGTTGTCCTACTTGGAGTTGGCATGATTTGCAGAGTTGGGATTTAGGATCTACATTGCTAGATGGTTGGTTTCATGGGTTGACAGGTTATGGTGACATCATGGGTTCCAGCTATAGACAGAGATGTTGTGTTGCGGATGCTTCCCGATATTCTTACTTTATTATGATGGATGGATGTGAGTACCGTTTATATTGGGATCCAGGTGGCGACAGGATTGGTACTGTGTTTTGGATGAGTTCCATGCATTGGCTTCACCACTTTTGGAATGGTGAAGTTGAGATCAGTGTTGAGCAGCGAAAGACAGTTGATGACAGTAGGGACATTTCACAGCACTATCCTTGGGATCCTGGTGGAGTGGTTGATCCTTTGTTGTTGAGATTGCTTGCGGTCAAGCAATTTCAGGGAGGGCGGATTGTAATGTCCCCCTTTTCAGCGTGATCTTGTTTGCAGAGTGTTAGCCTATTTCTTGGACCCTTGTGGGCTAACTGGATTGGTTAGAGGGTCAGTGGTACTTTCTGGAGAGTTTGATCGTTCTGGTTTTCAGAGCCCAGTGACTGGTTCACAGCAGGCGTTTGCAGTGCAGGAGTCGACAGCTTCTGACGGCACAGGATTATATGGTGTTTTGAGTGAGTTATGGGTTTTTAAGTGATTTAAATATTAATGGATTTAATATTTAATTATAAAGTCAAATTGACTTTATATTTTTAAATCACTTAAATATTCTCTAAAAGTGATTTAATATTTTTAAATCACTTAAATGAATAAAGTGCGCCCAAGTATTTAATTCATATACTATTGAAATGAATTAAATATTATTTAAAAGATTTTAATATCCAAAAGTGGCGTATTTTCTTGGGATTCGTGCCTTTGCATAAAAGGGCATTTCTGGCAATGAGAAACTCACCCTTTGATAATTTCGACTTTGCCTTGTGCTATTTCTTGTGCATTCTCCTGTGATCAGGGTTTGAACAATTTTTCTATTGAAGAACGATAACTCTTCAGTGTTGAGCACTTTTGAGGCTGTGAGAGATCAGCTGAATTTGTGCAGTTTGTGAGGGCTTCATACAGAGGTTCTACTGGGCTTGAGCTGTGTTTCCTATTGGATTTCTTTATCAGTTTCAGAGGGTTTTGGGAGATGGTGCCTTCATTTCATCTAGCAGACATCATACTTCTTGGCCGTACCTTCTAAGTGAGAATTCAGGTTGTTTGCAGTGAAGTGCGTGGCTCTTGTGCAAGGGCGTTTGGGCATTTCTTACACTACACAAGATGATAGGTACACCATGGTAAATGAGCTCATTATTTACAAAAATAGAATCTATTTGGTACCTAATTTAGAATTTAAGGTGAAGGTTATAAGGTCCTTTTCAAATGCACCTATGCCTAGCCACTCGGGTTTCTTCAAGACATATAGGCCAATTCGGGAAAGGTTTACATGGAAAGGACTTAAAAATGAAATCCTTAGCTATGTTCAGAAATGTCACACATGTCAGAAAAATAAGGCTGAGCATACATATCCTGCCAGTTTATTGCAGTCACTACCAATTCCCAATAAAAATGGGAAATTGTGTTGATGGATTTCATAACAAGGCTTCCTAAGGTGCAAAATAAAGATTGCATCTATATAGTGGTTGAAAGACTAACCAAATTTTCCCATTTTTTGCTATTTCAGCAATATTTACAGCAGCACAGGTGGCAGATTTATTTTTTAGGGAGATATTCAAGTTACATGGGATACCCAAAAACATAGTCAGTGACAGGGACAGCAAGTTCTTGAGATTATTTGGCGGGAATTTTTCAAACTGAGTGGGATTGAGCTCACTCCTAGTACCAGTTATCACTCGCAAACAAATGGTTAGACTGAAATTGTGAATAAGTGGGTGGAAGAGTATGTCAAGAAATTACATCTCAAAGCAGCAACAAGCATAGGTAAAATGGTTGCATTTGGGTGAATACTGTTACAACTCCACTTACCAAATGTCAATTAAGATGTCACCATTCATGGCTTTATATGGGTATGATGTTCCTAGCTTCATAGATTTATTATTGGGTGATAGTAGAGTGCCCAAGGCCAAGGACTTATTACAAGAAAACCAGGATATTATGAAGTCCTTGAAAGAAAACATATAGCATACTCAAAATCAGCAAAAGCAATATGCAAATCAGCACCGCATTGAGTGTGTATTTGAGGTAGGTGACATGGTATATTTGAGGCTGCAACCATACAAGTAGCCCACTCTCAAGAAGAGTGGATCCGAGAAGTTAAAGCCATGATTCTATGTGTTGGCTCCACAATTGTCATTGCACCAAAAGATTGACCTGTTAATGCCCAATACAACTGCCACAGTTAACGGATCCACGGGAGGCACTCATTCCATGTCACAAATCTCGAGGGGAGGGCCGACCATTTGCCAACAATCTCCCCCCCTCAGCGCAAGCCGAGGGGATTCAAACCCAGCACCTTTGGCTCTAATACCAATTGTTGGCCCCACAGTTGCCGTTGCACCAAAAGATCGACCTATTAATGCCCGATACAACTACCAAAGTTAACGGATCCACGGGAGGTGGTTAGTCCATGTCACAAATCTTGAGGGGAGCGTTGACCATTTGCCAACACTATGGTCCATTCAAGATCTCCTAGAGGATTAGAGAAGTGGCTTATGAGCTAGAGCTATCGGTGAGTAGCAAAGTGCATAACATCTTCCACATATCACGCCTGAAGAAGGCACTTGAGCATAATGTAGTTCCTTCTTCTAAGTTGCCACCATTAGACGAGGAAGAGAAATAAATTCTTATTCCAAACGCTATTATTGACTTCAAAGAGAGTACTCTAAGGAAGAGGATTATCAAAAAAAAAAGTTGGTGAAGTGGAAGAATTTGCATGTTGAGGATGCTACATGGGAGAGTGAGCAGATTCTTCAACATCCAAATTTGCAATTGCTTGGGGACAAACAATTTTGGGAAGGGAGGACTGTAAAGTCCCCTTCTTGAGACTAGCTTGCTTCGTCAACCATTAGCCTGTCCTTGAGTTCTCATAGGCTAATTGGGGTTTTAAGGGAGCTTCTCAGTTCTTGGAGCAACGAAGTTCGACAAAATTCCAATTTCAATATTTGGTGCTCCGGAGGTGTTTCCATAAGTCAAATGGTTGAAATTAAATAAATGCTTAAGTTATAATTTTTATTACAAGTCTCAAGTATTTATTTAAATATTTAAAAGTGACTTTTTATATTTGAGTGACCAAGAGGAAAATTGAAAGGTGTTATTAATTTATGCCTATTTGGGAAATTAAAAGGTGACATAAGGAATTGATAAAATATTATTTTAAATCCAAAAATAAGGCGTTCAGTTTGGAGAAGAAATAAAATATCATTTTAAGAGCTCATTTTGGTTTTATGCATTAAAATATTTTGGTGTATGTTGTGAAATTGCTCCAAGAACTTCCTAAGGACGGAAACCCTCACGAAGGAGAGCATCCACGGTAGTGAGAGATCTTCCCTAGGTGTTCAATGGTTTGAATTAAGCTGATTAATTAGTGAAATCTTGCAGGCAAGACAAATTAATCACAATCAGATTTGCAGGTTGAATTTAATTTCAGGAGTTTGAAGAATAATTTAATAAAAATGTTGTAAACCCTACTAGGCATGGGATGTGAGTGCAAATATTATAGCGTCATATGATTAAAAAATTACATTGCTGAAGTGTTGAGAATACTTGGTATTGTTTGGTCAATTGTATCGCTGGTGCATTAAAGCATGGAACTTAATGGCTGGGCGTTTTCTCTTCCAATTGATACGCCAACAGGTTTAAAACATTGTGTAAGAAGCTATATTTGCAGGGCAGGTTGTGTAATGCTAGGCGCATTTGAGTTTTGACGGGGAAAACTCTTCTCATAACAGTTATGCCATGTTTAGGGAAGTTGTGGGTCCAAGGGACTGGGCGTGAAGTTCAATGCTGTTGACAAATGGAATTATTGCTGTGCTATGGACCATTGCAGCAAGGAATAAATGATATGATGTGTATTGGCTGGGTGAATGATGTATCTTCTGTAGGCAACTCTCTTGAGTTATGTTTGGCATAATCACCTGTAGCTAATCAAGCAACGAAAACACTGCTGGGCGCTTCAAATAAAATATAGCAAGGTGTTACTGGAAGGTGGATTGGCAGGGACATGGAGTAGCCAAGGAGCTGGCTGTAGCCTATCGCCTGGCAACAATAACATCTTCTTGGCATGGCTATAAGGCACAGTTAGCATCTCTGAAGCAAATATTTGTCATTTGCAGCTGATGAAATTGTTGTTACAGACTTGAAAAAAATATATCCAATATTGTGCTTAAAGGTCAGCAAACAATTTTGAATGATTTATTCTGTACTGTGGATATCAAATCAGCAGCCTGTGTATTCCCTACTGTGAATTTCCACAATAATGAATAAACTGAATAATTGCCAACTGTTTGTTGAATTGTCTATCAATATTTCAATGCAAACATGAATGGAAAGGATGTACTTTGATGTGGGAAATGAATGACTCAAGCATACCAAAAAAGAAACCATTCAAAACCCTACTAATGAACTGTTTGACAAGATGCCTATTGGAAAAGAAGGGCAAAATTTGAAAAAAAATTGATAGGGGATCTTATAAAAATCAACCTTGGATGGATCATTCTTGATTCTATGAGCCCATTCTGTGGAAATTTATTGAGATCTTCTAGGATATTGTCTTCTAACTGCACTTCAAGGTTGATGCCCCTCCAACAAGGAGGGCATTTTATATACCTAACTAATTGCCATTATTATCAGCAATATCCTTGTAGGTACTGGACCTATCATACGTGTCACTTGGCTTATATATTCATTTAGGATTTTCCTATTCATACTATTGTCAGCTTAGTGATATATTTCTATTATATAAATTATATATAGTGAATATTTTATATTTTACATACTTCTTTGCTATACTTGTTCAGTATACAATACTACTCTTTTAATTGGATTACAGCCTAAGGATACTCTTTGATGTCTAACTCTGAATAGGCAATATACCATAGGTGCAGACGTGATAAAGGGAAAAGTATACAACAGAGACTAATCTAATCAATGAAAATAAGTTAATCCTAAAGGTTATATGCCAATTACATTTGGACACTAAATAACATTTGACGCCTTCAACTTATTCCTGCTTTATTGCATTCCCCAATATTACACTCTTTGACATTTTTTAGCTTTTTAAATATGTTCTAAATGATAAGAATGTTTCAAACATTTTGATGATCATAGCAGATCACCTTGAAGCACAAACTGTTTTTCTCCAATATTGAAATACAGTGGAGAATAAAGATTTCAGAGAGATGAGAAATAACGAAGTGAGTTTCAGAGCTAAATGTGGCAGGTTGTCCATCTGAAAGATACTTCTATCAATAACAATGCACTAGTTATGTATAGATAGCGGATCACTTTTATGTAGGCAGTTGTGTTTCCTTTTTCCATGTGGACTAGAATCTATCCTTGACTTACTCATAACAAACACATATATATCGTATAAAGAAACTGATAAAAAGTATATTTAAACAACAAGGAACATAGCATTTTAAAGCTACATTAAAATTAATCACAATAAAACCAACCAACAGCATAGAAATAAATGTAATCATCAGCACATATCAGGCTTCACAGGTGCCACTTGTAATAATACTTGTAAACCGTAATACCATTTACGAAGAATTTTGCTTCTCTCTGTAGCAGTAAGAATGCTCCAAGCTGTTAACATTAAAATAAAACAAAAAGACAATTTTTTTGTTAGCTTCAGCACATTTTTTTAATGAAAAATCAAGAGAAAAGAGTTTGTATATAAAATTTATTTAAAGTTGGCTATCTATCATGGTCACAAACAATTGAGAAAGCAAGAAAAAAAGTTTGCATATAAAAATGATGGAAAGATGGTTCTCTCGTGGCCACATTCAAAGAATTTAACTGACTTGTCAAGGTCATTTAGGAAAACATAATTCCACACATTAGAATTGGCATTAACTAAAGATAACAATTCAGTACTTGATTTCATATGTATTTTTTCTTTAAAAAGAGACTTCACAAATATTATTTCTGTGATTGCAATCAAACCTACAGCTGGAAATAGATATTTCTCCTTAACTTTGGAAGGAGAGATTAAGACTTGTCTCACCATTACCTAGTTTGAGAATCAAATAATTATTACAAACCTATCAATTGTTTGAAACTTCTAATTAACATCTAAAACATTTTTTTCCTATGTATCATACAAATCTATTGCTCACTGGGCTCTTTGATACGGTAGAAATTAGAATAGAACCATTTTAGTATCTTACTTAGATGATCTTGTTCATCATTCATGTTTCAGCATCATACTGCATTGTCATTGGAGACCAGCATGTCTGTAAATTATTTCTGGCCATTCTTGAAAGACAATGATATCCTACAAAGCGGAGAACAGGAACATTTTATGCATTTTCTTCTGTTTTTAAACCAATATCTGTCTTCAGTTAGAGACAGACATTTTCTTGAGATCTCTCCCATCTGTTCTCCAAAGAAACGATGATCCTTAAAAGCAGAACATGAATGCACTTATCAGGAATCAATCAATTAATTTTATATACTTGTGCTAAACCCCCCATATGCTTCTTCAGAGACAGAATTTCTACATTATAGCTTTCATTCTAAAGTATACTAAAGTTTATCTCAAACTATATTGTTCTTATTTATTTAAATTATATCTTTTGTTTAAAGATTATTGTCATTGTGTTTATGTCCGTATATTATAAGGATCTTATTGGCAGTATGTTGATCCTCGTCAGGGTTAACATGTGCACCATCAGCCAGAGTTAAATTGCTAGCATCAAATGGCTCAGCGCTAGTGTTTGCAGAGCTATAACAATCAATATTAGTTTTGAATAATAGGTTAAGTCACTTGATTCAAAGATGACAATTTTATATCTGACATATGAAAACAAAAAATGTAATTACTAATTTTTAGTGCCTTCTCATCTGCAAACTGCATTCACTTACAATAAAAGGCATTATTTGCAGATGTAATTGCTTCCTTTGTCTCTTTTCCACCCACGCAAGCAACATTGGCTAGAAGCTCTTGGGTTGCTGGATTATATACCTGAAATAAGACACGACTTCATTATCTTCTAAAACCATGCCTTAAAGAGTTTCAAGATGGAATATAAAACACTCTATACTCTACATTCATCATTTAGCAATAAAGATATTCTAATCTCCCCGGAAAGGATAAGTGAATATCATTTTAGATTTAACCCTGCATCCACTTGGAGAGATAAAAGATATTGTCTGTCTAAGCTTAGCTCCATCATGTAGGGTTCTACCTCTGGAATGAAAATGAGTTCATCACTACCCTGATGTATGAGATGTACAAGTGGTACTAGAGTGGCAGTTTGGGAAATATTTTGGCACCACAAAGCAAGGAATAAGGAAAGACTTTGGTGGAAGAAACACTTTTTCAGATTAAATGTTTCTGAATTTTTCTGCAAAAGTCTATTTTCAGCCTTTCAACTTTATTGCTTTTCAGTTCATCGGTATCTCATTTACCTGCCTATTTCCAACCTCCCTCTGCAGCAGGTTATGTTGAGTTTGCATTAGTCAAACCTTGCTCTATCAAAGTTATTTTCAAGCAAGGAGGAGCTTTGTCATTCCAAGTGAACTGTGGCATTCTCTCTAGGACTGAAAAAACCTAAGCACAAAAATTTACATTGCTGAAAATACCAGAAACTGGATTCATCTCAACTAGATGATTGATTACATTCATATATGTAGGAATGCCATCATAGACCCTCTCTCATTTGTCTCAAGGGAGAGGCGCCATCAACACTAGCAACCGTAAAACTTTAATCATCTCACATTACAAGGGCAACCAAAAATGGTGGAAAAGGTGTTTGTGCCACTATTGCGACAGTCATATATGTTGATCCAATATCAAGTCTTCTTAAGTTCCAATATTTGGAACAAGAGATGGAGGCACCACTAACTAGCAATTGTCATTCCCTTATTCATCTCACCACACCATAAAAAATGACACAAAAGGTGTTCGTGCTACCACTGTAACAAGTATCCTAAGGTACAAACTTGTATGGAAAAGTGCCCCATGATACTTGAAAATGCAGTCATCGGAGAATTTGACGAGGAAGGAAAAGCTAGCAAAGTCTCCTCAAACTAAAATTTGTTTAAATAATAAAATTACCAAAATTGGTCAATCGATATGGTTGGGATAGCAGCCTTCCTGGCATTCATGTTTTAGGATGCTATTAAAAAAGAAATAAAAACCCAAATATTCTCAAAAATTACCAACGTAGCACAAAATTGTTTAATTGGTTTTGGGAACTAGTGTAGAGAACGGGCCCCAAGAGTTCAGATTGTCCTAGTGCTATTGAAATTAAAAATCAAATTTTCT
This sequence comes from Sequoia sempervirens, assembly GCA_007258455.2. Classification (NCBI taxonomy): domain Eukaryota; kingdom Viridiplantae; phylum Streptophyta; class Pinopsida; order Cupressales; family Cupressaceae; genus Sequoia; species Sequoia sempervirens. The sequence continues at coordinate 165,231,156 of VDFB02000015.1, read as the reverse complement.
CAAACATTAAATTTTCTCAAACATTACCAATTTAAGCTCAAAATTGTTTAATTGTTTTGGGAAAAGTTGGACAACATGCTTTATTGATTCAGATTAAATGGGTGTTATTAGAAAGGCACTTAAAGACCATAATTTCTTTAAAATTGCCAAGGTAGCTTCAAATTTGTATTGATTTTGGGAAATAGTCGAGGCAACAGGCCCCTACTAATTCAGATTGTATGGGACCTGGGTACCACTGAAAAAGCAATTAAAACACCAGAATTTTGTCAAAAATTACCAAGTTAGCCCTAAACACGATTAACTGATCTTGAGAAATGGTTGGACCAACAGATTTTATGGTTCCTATTAAAAAAGATATTAAAAATTTTAAGACCCAAAAACCAAGGTGGCCCCAAATTGTTTAATTGATCTTGAGATATAGTAGGGACAGCAGGCCCCGGTAACATATATTATATTGTTGCTATTAAAAGAGCAATAAACAGTAATTTAGATTATAAAGGTGCCCTTAAAACAGCAATAAAGAGTAATTTAGATAATATAATGATATTAAAACAGCCATAAACAGTAATTTAGATTATGATTGCTATCAAGTAGCAGTAAACAAAAATTTAGATGATATGGATGTTATTAAAACAGCAATATATAGTAACTGAGATTATATGAGTGCTATTAAAACGGTAATAAACAGTAATTTACTGATTTGAGTGCTATTACTGCATGGTCCCATGGGGGGCTTGGGCTCCTATTTTCACGGAAGCAGGTGGTCCCTGGAGAAAAAAAAAAAATCTGCTACAGGATTAAATGGAATCTTTTTCACCCAATAAACAAGTGGCTGAAAATTTCAGCTGGTGGAATTGGGGTGGGGGGTCGGCTAGAAATTGCTCCACCTGCTTAAGAGTACTTTTCTGCGACTTGTCACAATTTTTGAGGTAAATGCTGCTCATTTATTAATTTTTTATTGACAGCACCACCATTCCACCACCGGCGTGCCAAAAATTTGAAATTTGCAAATATTTATGGGACCACCAGCAAAAAAAAAATCTGCTCAAATCTTAAGCAGAATCTGCTCTGGATTTTAAAGAAGCCCCTTCCATGGGACCGCACTGTTAAAATAGCAATAAAAAGTAATTTAGATTAAATGAGTGCTATTAAAGTGCAATAAAAAGCAATTTAGAGTGTATAGGTACTCTTAAAACAGCAATAAACGGTAACTGAAATAATACAAATGTGTTAAAACAAATGTGTTAAAAGCAGCCATTAACAGAATTTAGATTATATGGATGGTATTGAACAGCAGCAAACAATAATTTAGATGATATGGGTGCTATTAAATCAGCAATAGAAAACATTTTAGATTATATGGATGCTATTAAAATAGTAATAAACCGTAATTTAATAACAAGGGTGCTATTAAAACGGCAACAAACAGTAAAAGTATGGGTCGGAGTACTGACTGGTAAGGTAGTGCCATCCTCGGCATCAACCCATTTTCCTGCAATTAAAGCTTGTGATTTCAGTAAACCCTTCTCTTTCAGCCTCCCTAATATTGCCTCGCTGCTCATCTGCATTACATGTCATCAACCCAATCTGGTTAACTGAAAGCAAATAGTTGTTGTCAAATAGTGCAGGCAATAGGGTTAACAAGTATAATGCCTGGCGCTGCAGAAGATTAGCACAAGGAATGCCAATTCTACTTAAGTTTCGTAAGCGAGTACCGAGCCTTAGTTGTAGCATCGCCATTGCCATCGCCATTCCTAGTAACTGATCACAAAGTGATGAAACAAAAATTAGAGGCTTAACGATCGAAGCGATATTCAGGCGATGGCTCTTTATTACATGTTTCCAAACTCACTTGATTTTATAGTAAAAGAGAGAGCTCATGTACAGCATAAAATCTTTAAAATGTACGCGATCAATGATTTGTACTGCCGGTGGCAACTTACGCACTGTTTCTGCGCTCACCCAATTTCATTAATTAAAATAGAACGTCGACGACATTCTCATCTGTTCAAATTAAACAACTGAAGGATTCGGCGGTTTACCTAATGCAGATAAATTAATAATTAATAAATAATAAATTTACATTTGAATTTGCTTTTATTGTGCCCTTGTGTGCTTAAATCCGCGCCATATCAAAAGAGGACCTTATGAGGAAATTTCAGCCTATGTGTATGAATGAATGAATGAAAGATTTTAATAACGTCTACGAGACTAAACAATCTATGGAAGACCAACAACTTAGTTTGTCTTCAAACTCTTTTCCAGGTCAGATCTCCTCCTATTAATTTTGACTAAAAGGTTGGTCGTCTGATTGATCTTATCCTCCTCAAATAATTGTTGCATATTGTCCACATCCAAAATATTTGTGTACTGATTACGGATATTTTCATAAGCTATGCATTCCATGACAAAGTGTCACTCCGTCTCTACCACTCCCTTATTACAAAACAAGCACGTTCTTTCTTCCCAAGTTTCCTTAGGGATCTTCCACCTACCAATCTCACATCTAAGATGGTGGGACCCCATCCTCAATTGAGCAACTAACAGCCTCACTTTCCCTTTAATAGCTGCACCTAAATAGGGTTTTTCACCATGCTCCTTAGCTAGGTTAAACTCTTTGATGTAGTATGTTTTTTTTCGCCCGATCTAATTTGACCACATGGTAGTCCTGAATTTTTCCCTCACATAGTTTTTTATTTCACTATTGGTGCCAGGACATTCATGTAATTTGATGTCCCACTTATTCAACCACTTGATGTTTTGTTTCATCCAAGTTTTCTTTCTTCGAACTAACATCTCCTCCATAACCATTTTGAGCCACCGGTGGTTATCCATGTTTTCGACCTTTTTTAGATAACTTATCAACCGGATTATCGATGAAGCTTCCAAAGAAAAATCCTCCACTTCAACTAAAAGAATTTCATAAGGAACAATGGCTTTAACTTTGAGATTGCTTGTTATTAGGTGTTTCTAGATTCTTTCTATTTGTCTCCAACTGCACTTTGACGTGTTGCCTCCCCACACTTCGCACCCATAAAGTACAATCAGTGTGACAAGTAAACCAAAAAGGGTTTTCTTGGTTTTCCAATCCCAAATTTCAACTTTTCTACACCTATTTTGAAGTAGGTAATAGGCTTTCCAACCTCCCTGTATCTTTTTCATTATGCAAGTTTCCCAACTGAGCTTATAATGAAAGTCAATCCCAAGATATTTGTATTCTTTCACTATATCAAGTGGGTTGTCTTCAAAAATAAAGGTATGTTGTTTAACTTTTCTATTCAATAAGTAAATCATGATTTTGGTTTTGGAGGTGTTCACTTGCATCCCAACTTCCTAACAAAAGTGTTCTAGAGCTTTCAAATGTTCTTTTAACCCATGAGTTGTTTTTGAAATTAAGATAAGATCGTTAGCATATAGAAATAATTTCACTACATAACCTGCCAATTGGATACCATCCCCACCTTCCTTGCTTAACCAAGCTTCCAACTTATCAATGTATAGCCCAAAAAGCATGGGAGATAAAGGGCAGCCCTGCTTAACTCCAATGTCGCTGCCAAAACATTCTGACATACCTTCACTTGTTCTAATTTTAGCACTAACCTTCTCATACAACCTATGAACAGCTGCTCTATACACATTTGGAATGCCTAATTCTTCCATCCTATACCATAATTTGTCCTTAGGCACCGTGTCAAAAGCTTTCTTAAAATCTACAAAGCAGCAATAAGCTTCCTCACCCTGAGTATCCCAAATTTTCTCAATCAAGTGTCTAAGGGTGATACAGTGATCAATGGTAGAGTGCCTAGACTTAAAGCCTGCCTGCCCCTTTGCCCTTTTGCCCTCATTTTTTGCCCATTTGTTGATCCTATGTTCAATCATGCTCCCAAATAGCTTGCCAAAGATAGAGTTGACCATAATTATGCGGTAGTTAGATGGGTTATTGATATCACCACTTTTAATTAAAGGGATGACCACACTGGTAGTCCACTCCATAGGAAAACCTTCCGGATTGACATTGTTGAAAATTATTTTTATGTGAGGAGCAAGAGTTTCAATCCCCCATTTTAAAAATTCTGACTGTAGCCCATCTATGTCTTGTGCTTTACCACTTGCTAAGTTCTTTATTCCTTGTTTAATATCATCCACATTGAATAGTTCCATTGATGTGTTAATAACAGGAGGGTAGTCTTTCTCGTGGGCCCGCTCTTAAAGAAGTCTAGCATAGTCTAACCATTGGACATCCGTAATATTGTTTTCCACCTTCTTTTTCCTTTGTTGTAGTTCCCTCCAAAATCCTTTAGGATTATGTTTCCCAAGAGTGATTAGTTCCTTCCTTCTTTCATTTACATACTCTATTTTTTTGGACTGCATTAATTTTTCATATTTTTTTTTATATTCTTTGTCCATACCTCTCTTCCTTAGCAATCTCTTGGCTGCTTTACATTCTTCGTCATACCACAGATTTTTCGAAAAAATGTTTATTGTCCCCACCTTGGGGTGAGACCTTTTGTACACATTTAAAGCCTTGTGTATTATCGAGATCAACAAATTGTTGTGAATTTGGACATCAATCTCTTTTGTTGCTTTAAACTCCCTGTTATTTTTCAAATCATGGAAATGTTGCTTAAGAGCAACACTAAATAATTCCATGTTTTCTTGATTTATGAGGATTTTACCCTTGGGAAGGGCTTTTTTTTGCGTGTGCATAACCTGTTCACTGTGTTGGTTCATTGGTGAAATGTGTAGTTTAATCCGAAGAGGTAAGTGGTCAGATTTCATCTCGATAGGGCAATCCTTAATATCAAACTCCAACGGTTTAGAACTAAAACTCTAGGAGCAAACCACGTAGTCCACCACACTTTGACCGTTATAATTTTTGCAAGTAACACCCCCTGACCTCGGCCAATCCCTCACACCATTGCAGATAACCATGCCAAATAAACTACAAAGCCCCAATAATTTTGTCCCAAATGAGTTGACAGTGCCATTACCATCTTGAGATATTCTTTCCCAATGGAGACCATCACCTTCCTCTAACCACAAAGGATTGTTCTCCCCTTTAGCTTCACTGCTCAACTGAAGAGATTGATTATTAGTTGTCCTTGCATTAAAGTCGCCCATTAAAACCACATCTCAAAGTGTGTTGAAAATAGAGATATCTTTTTTTAGTGATGCATATGGGTCTTCATTGTCTAAATTTCATTTCTTATCAAACTTTGAGTTTTTTGGAGTAAAGTAGCAAGCAGCCAGACTAAAAGTTACCATATTCTCTATTATTTGCAGCCATATGTACTGTTTATTTGTGTCTTCTTTTACAAAATTAACAATTCCCTGCCACTTTTCATCTATTAGCACTGTAACCCCTCCATTGCCTTTGCCCATTTTGTTCCCTTCATTCCAAACTAAAACTTTCTTATGCCCTTCGAACTCTGGTACTTTGCAGCCATCATGTTCATGTGTTTCTGTAAGAATGATAATATCCTTTCCTTTTGCTATGGGCCCCAATCCAGGTCCTCTTCTCCATGGATATCCTCTACAATTCTAACTTACAACATGCAAATATTCCTGTGGGGCCCCTATTTCCTATTTCTTGTTTAAGAACCAATCACTAATTTGGGCTTTCCCGTTCTTCAACCAAACCCATTTACCTTCATTTCTTGTTGTCTTCACCTTCTCCCATTCTTTCCTTTGTTCTTCTTGGTGCTCAAAGGTCAAATATTCATCTAGATAAATATGTGTGCCTCTAAGTAACCCCCTATTTTTGATAATCCTATTTTTATCTTCCAAATTTCTCAAGATGACTCTTACATGTCTATCTTTTCCTCCATCTACCTTTTTTTCCAATTCTGCTAGCTTGCTAAATATGCCATGTCCACTTCAACTTATCTTTCAGGAAATCCCTTGTTAGAATGTCGGTTCTCTCCTTCTCCCCAAAAGTTTCTCAAACCTTTGATAATAATGTTTGCAGCCTTTCTTTGTTTATCTTTTTCTTCCCCTAGTTGCCTTTTAACTTGTTTTTCAATGATTCCTTTATGCTCTTTTGATGAACTGCTCACCACTTGTGACCATGATTTGGCTTCTTCTATCTGATCTCTTAACTGATTCTCTTTTGTCTCCAAGTCTGCTAATGTTGATTGAATCACCTTTAACTCCATTATGTTTTCTCCTCCTCCACTTCTGATTTCTCATTTTTTGTTGTTTTTAATTGGACTAACTCTTGTTTTAGAGTGACCAATTCTTGTTGTCCCCTCTCCATGTTGACTTGCAAATTTAATATTTGTTCTTGTAGCATTTTATTGTCCTTTTCCAGCCTGTAATTTGCCTTAGTAACTATTTTAAACCTGTTGTCTTCGTACATCCCCTTTGTTTCTAGAACATTGAGCCTACTTTCCATTCTCATGAGCTCTTCTACATATAACTCTGATGACCATAATAATGGTGAGGATGTAGGGTTGTAGAGTTCTTGAGATGCCTTTTTAGCAACATTCTTGTTTGCAATGAACTCTTCTATATTGCCCATGCCCTCATCCAGCTTGTCCATGTTTGACTCGAGGTTCACTATGTCACCTATTATCTTACCAATGCTTTTATGCTCAGCTTGATTTGTTTGCTCTTCTTTCTGGGATATCACACTAGATATATCTACCTTGTTGTTACCAACTTTTGGTAAAATCAAAGTGAATTTTTTCTTTAGGTTTTGTTTCAGTTTCGGTTTCTGAGCCAACCTCCACCTTAAAATCCCATTGTATTGTTTTGAATTTACAAAGATTAGCCTTTCTTCTACATTTACAAGGTTCAATATGCTTGACAAAGGCGATCTCACTAGCAAAGGTGCCAAAAGGTTCGTTAAACCCCCATCTTGAAAAGTGGTCCACCCATTTGACCATGTAAGGGATGGAATTAATTAGGGATCACTTTATTTGTTATTCTAAATTATTTCAACTAGTAATAATTATATGCACTAGGCGAGAGCATCTATTCGGATAATCATCCTTATAGTACTGTCGAGGTGCAGGGAAGTGAAAAGAAAGCGTTTATATGAAAGCCAATGATTGAAAGAAAAGTGAAACAACCATTACCTATCACCTTCAAGGTACACCATGTAACAATTCACTTATTAGCTTATTTAGTCATAAATATGGTAAATATTTAAATTAGGCTATTCTTAAATGCCAGTCAAAGTAAATTGTTTTTATTAATATACTGTAATTATTTTGTATTTTTTATATAATGAAGTGTGAATTATTAATGTATAACTATTTAGTTAATTACATATTTTAAAAAAATAAATATTATTTTTATTTTAAATATTTTAATAATTATTGTATTATAATATTGTAGATATGTAAAAATGAACGCATATCACATATCTTGAAACTGTATTTTTCTACCATTTCCATTATTTTCATTATCGTTAATTGTCTTTAGTATCATTACACTTCATTTGCATTATTAATCTCGTTAACATCATTTGACATCATTTCCATCTTCTAATCCTAAGGTCTTCTATCAATTAAATAATCTTGGATTGTTTAACTCATTCATTATTTCATTACTAATTTTCCCCTTCATCCCCTTAGTTGAACAATTTTTAATTATCTAATTAGGTTCATTTAATATTTCTTATAATCTCATATTCATCCTCCTAGTTGAATATTTTTTAATTATTTAATTATCTCATTTTAATTCCACCCTATTTTAAAATGGCATATTCTCATCCTCATATAACTAAATAATTTCTCTTCTAATTTCCCTCCACAAAGCATATTTTGAGGAATATTCCTTTTTTTTTAAATATCTTTGACTTTTCTTGTCCCCAGCCTTCTAAACCCTTGATCTTCAAATCTAATTTCCACCCTTGATCATTAAAACCCTAACCATTTTCCAACAAATGTGAGGATATTTTAACTTCTAATTGATCCTATCCCTTCATCTTCCTTGATCGTCTCTCCTTTGTGGGTGTTAAGATGCAATCTTGACCTTTCTTTATAGGCATCAAGATTCAATCCAAACCCTTCATTCAACTATAGAAATCTATATAATCACCCATCCTCCTTCATATTTTACACCTAGAATTTGAGTAGCTAAGTCATATCAAAGTGAGTTTTGAGAGCAATTTGAACATTTTGTCATAGCATCTAGGTCATTCATCACATTCATCATTCATCTTCGAATCTTTTGTAATCAATCATAGAGGCTTACGTGTTGAGCAATCCAACATCACATAACACAAGTTCTCCAACATTGGGATGGTGAGATTGTTTCAAGTTTTGATTTCAATTATGTTTTGATTTTATTGTGCTAGGATTAGGGTTTGAATTCATAGCTTGATTTGCAATTGCATCTCAATGGTAAGTGGGTTCTATCTCTTATTTTGAGTTTTTTGATTGAATTCTTGATTGTTTAACCATTCCACTTTTGCCCCTTACATTTATTGGCATGCCCAGTGGGAGCCACATCCCTAAATTTAACAATTCTTGTGAGTTTGAGTGTTTTGTAGGTTTTTGAAATGCGTCTGTCAGAAATAGGGATCGCTATTGTGCACATAATAGCTCTTGTTTGGGAATCTGACTACAACTGTCTCGTATCAAGGTCGCTATTGCTAATCAAGACGTAGTTATTTTCTCAATTTTTTAGCTTTTTGACAAGGTTTTGAGTTTTGCAGGTTATAAAACTGTGTCTGTCTCAAAATAGGATCGTTATTGCTAAAACAAACCATGGTTGCTCCAATAGAAGACTGCCCTTACACGTAAAAAGGTCGCTATTACATTGGGTGATCACCCTTGTCATTCTATTTTTAGGGTTTTAACAGTAGTTTTTCTCTGTCAGGTAGGTTGCAGGTTTGTGATTGGGAAACAAAGTTGCTCTTGCACAAAACTAGGTCGTGGTTGTCTCATTTGAATGTCACTTTTGCAAACATCTAATCGCAGTTGTCTCAAAGGAAGCTCGCTATTGTAGGTAACAGTGTTGTGTTTTCCTTTTTCCCTTATTTCTAGTTTTTCATTCTATCTTTTTGAATTTTGGATTTTCTGCTAACCCTAACCCTAACCTAGTTGTTGTCTATTGTTATTTTGAGTTTTGTCTAACATAATTGTGTAGCATAATGTGGAGTGAAGGGAAATTTTAAAGTCTACTAATCCAATTTGCGTTATAGGTCAAATGGTTAAAGAATTGATATCAAACTACTAACACTTTGTATGCAACCCTAAAGAATTATCATTCAAACATTATGTTTTCATTTTATCGAATCAGACAACACTTACTTTGGTGCTTAAAATAAACTTGTTTTTCGTGCTTGGTAGGTCAAAGGGTGTGTATCCTCTCCCCTTGCATCATTAGACGATATTGGGTGACAAAAAACATATTTGATCTACATTTTGGGTCACCGAAGGCGTCTCGTATATGTATCCTCTCCCCTTGCATCATTAGATGACCCTAGGTGACGAGAAATATTGAGACACTTAAGCCTTCCCAATTTTTATTTTAGTAGAGGCCTGCCTTGGGATTTCATCACCCTTGGGAAAACCTCTAGCATGTGTTTAGGTGGTCTATTAAACAGGTGCGAAGGCGAAAGTTAGTAGCACTATCTAGTGATGTATACCACACATCAATTTAGATGTGGGTGTATAGACCATATTGGGGTTGACTAGAGGCTTTAGTGTCTCATGTTTGACATTATACCATTGGTGTTCATTGAGACACTACAATCCATTATCTTTTAGAAGCCTTAAGACTAGTTGGCCACCACGATAAGCCATAATGGTGCATCAGAATAACATCATCCCGAGAAGTTACTTATCATGTTTGGTCCTTGGCTGAGGTGTAAGGTGTCTTGTTAGAGTTCATGCTCTTTCAAGGAAAAGGGTGTCGAGGTGGTACATGACCTTGGAATACCCTATTCACCCACTCCTTGGATATGGATTATCCTTTGGGTGGTAAGCTTAATTTGGGAGACATACCTTTTATCACTGGTTAGGTTATACTTGACTTATGTGTATTCTTTGTGATAAACTAGTGACACTATTAGTGAGCCTTATGGAAGAAGGCTTGTGCAAAGCATCTTATCACCTTGGAGTCAATTTTTGGCCTACTTTATATGTTGTATGTATCACTTGTTGTTTTAAACATGCCTACACAAAACATCATACCTCGAACATCAAACTTAAAAACTATCAAAACTGTCATCAAACCTAAATCAGAAAATAGAGTCACTCTTGTTAGAAAATAGAGTCGCTCTTGTCTAGCTTACCACGTTTGTCTTAGAATTCTTTCACTCTTGTTTACCATCTAATTGCACTTGTCCAGACACTTGGCCGCTATTGTAGTGCATAAGATCATTATTGCAAATTTGGTCTCTATTGCTCATTTTGCTATTTGCCAGTCACTTGTCTAAACAGAGTCGCTTTTGTCAAGACTGCCACAACTGCTTCTATCAAATTTCACTTTTGTCTTGAAATTATGTCATGTCTACATGCACAAAAACCGTATTTGTTTTTGTCTGCCACATTTGTTTGTGTCCAAAACTTGCTTAGAATTCTAAAATTCCATCTCAAACACTGTCATATCAATTTGTCCTATTCTAAAAACCTCAATCATAGTGGGTTTGTACCTTTACACAGTTGGATCATGCTTTCAAATATCGTCATCCTGCGTTGCAAACTTAGTTTTCCTAGGTTTATCATCATTATAGCTCTCCTAGATCAAACATCAAATAGATTTGCATCATATTTACTTAGCAACCTTAGACAATATTCGTCCTTTTGGACCATCCTTTTTCATCATCCTTCATCAAACATCAAAACTAGCTTTTGGACACCAAATCAATCATCAACCTATCAACCTCATCATCTTGCTAATGTCTCTTGATCCAATCAACCTATCATCTTGTGGTCTTGCCAAATTTAATGGAAACCATCTTCCCTCTAAGTTTCTAGATCATTATCATCCTTCTTTACTTGCACTCACAAGTCTAGTTCAAGTAGAGACATCAAACTATCTTTCCATCAACAACTTGAGACTTAGCATACATCTATCAAACTTGGTTAACATCCTTTGGCTAGCATCATTTGAAAACATCCCAAAAATCCACTCAAACTCTCATCATAGGGTTAAGTATCAAAAGCATAGCATCTTTTCAAAACATCCCAAAAATCCACTAACACTCTTATCATAGGGTTGAGTATCAAAAACATAGGCATCTTTAATCCTTTAAAATGAAAATCCAATCTTTGTTATATCAAATCCAAAAATAAGTATAAAAAAAACATCTCTTTTGTCCAAAATTTTCACCAACATCCCTTTTTAAAAGGCATTTTTAAACTCAAAATCAAAATCAATAATTACATATTTCATTTCAATTCTTTCATCATACATCATGGTCCATTAAGAACATTTATGACAACAACAATTTCCCAACATAGAAAGAGAATGGCAATGCACACAAGTGGTTCTAGTGGACCTACCACCACTAATGTGGAGACTACTACTCATATGCCATGGGGTTTAAATCCTAATGATGTTCCTCCAACTCACTCCACCCCCACCAACACAATGTCAATATTCAACAACACAATGTCCCTACATCTCAACAATACAATGTTGGTCCTTCATAACAACATGATGACAATCCTTTTCAACCATGAAATGTTAATCTTCCTCAACAACATGGTGCTAACTACTGAAACTCTGCCACTTCCCTCTTAGAGTCGGCTCAAGGTCCCCATGCATTGACCTCTCTAACTGTGTGTGCATATCTGACATGATAATCCTCAATTGGAGTAACTTGTCACTCCTCGAACTGATAGAGGACTCTACCTGGAAGATGCCTCTCCAAAATGGTATCCACTCTACTAATCAGGTACTGGGTCTACCTACAGTAAACCAGATGCTCCTGATCATCGTCTTAGGCCTCACAGTCCATATAAGGCCTCCATATGAACTCTATCATATCATCAAAAACTGCTATCCAATACTGCAATCTATTAGGTTGTATGTAATGTAACCAGTCATGGTATTTGTAAGAGTAAGGATCACGAGGGTCTCAAACATCAATGCCCTCTAGCCATGTAACAAAAATGTGCTCCCATGCCTAGACATGGAGTAGTGTGACACTCATTGAAATGTTTCTACCCCCACGATAACACACCTAGTATATGTCATGATATAAATGTGCTAATAAACACAATCCCCATGCATAGCAAGTCTAATCCTCCATCATGCACTATATGAAAGCTCCCCAACCTACTAGAAATCTTCATGATCTCCTATCTAGCATCAAATCTCCCATGAGCAGTTTAGTTAACATGATAACCATATCATCAACATCGTCTACAAAAGGGGTAAGATCCATCTATGAATCAATGACTATGAGTTGTCAAATTCCTAGCAACCTTTACAACACTCGTGTCCCCCTTACAACATCATAAGTCACCATCTCACCATGAATAACAATCTAAAGGATCCTCCAAATATCTCAAGGGTGATTGTACACTCATATGTAGGCAAGTGGAATGTAGTTGTCTTTGATCTCCATAGCTCTACCAAAGCTATCATCATGGCTTTGTGAGCTTGGATCTCAGGCACATACGTAATATGGTCCAATCGCACAACCTGTAGAAGTTAGATCTCCAAATATTGAAACTAAGCTATCTAATCCAAGATCCAAGGTTTGCACTCTTTGGCATATAGAGGATGTAGTGTGGCCTACAAGCATTGAACCCACAATGTTAATTTGCTAAAATATAGTAAAAAATGTTAGGTTAGAAAAGCATATATCTAACAATTAAATGCAAATTTAATTAATAAAACAGAGAAACTAAGACACACATAGAATAAATTATAGCACAAATAATTTAACGTGGTTCACCCAATCCGAGCTACATCCACCAAACTACAACCATCCAATAATTTTATTATCCAATGCAAAAACTATTACAATCTTGCGAATAATCGTGTTTTTCATCATATTGTAACCCCCATCTGAACCCCCTTTTAACAAGCTTAGAAGCTTCTAGATTAGGGTTCTAAAAAAATAGTTTTTTCCTTTTTTCATTGGTTTTTCTTGTTCGCCACATACCAACAAAAAAAACCTAAATTTGCAGTCAAATTTAGCAAATTAGTGCTTTATTGCAAGTTTGTGAGCATCTTTTTAAGCAAACATGTTAGGATTTTTCAATGGTGAGCTCGTTTTCTTGTAAACGTGGTCACCTTTTGTAATAATGGTTCTATTAGTTTTGCAAGCATGTTTCCCTAGTGCAATAGCGACCATGCACTAAAAATCTAGCATGCGTGCTCATTTTTTGCAACCATGAAAATGAAACTACATCGCTTTTAAGAAACACCGTCAATTTTGAGCAATAACATCGCTCTTTTGCAAAATTGGTCATCCTAAAACTACAAATGCGGTCAAACTGTGACAAAAAGCGACAATCTTAAGGATTGCTACATTTATTTGTCCTACATTTGGCTATTAAATGTGGAAACAAAATAAAGCAAATGTGAAAGTTAGAGACTTGTGTACCACAACCCCTATGTTGACTGCCCGTTGGTACTGTCAAATTACATTCGTACGATGTGGAGCAGTCAGAACCCTCATCATAGAAAATGCATGTCTAAAGAAAAAGGTCTCCAAAGAGCAAGGATTCTATAAAGGTAGGTGCACAAATGAGGAACAAATGAACCCTAAATTCCTATTTAAGTCCCCCAAACCCTAGGTTCTTGCCCATGGCTTCCCTCATTGGTTATAAATTGAACACCTTGGGTCATCATAAGCTTTAACAGTGACTGCTAGGGCCTAATGTTTTAGCGATTTTTGCATCTGAATTAGTTCTCAACCTTGCTATGAGCCCAACCTGAAAAGGTAATTTTTTCAACCGACCTCTCGAGGAGGCAACCCAACGTCCTATCATTCTTCTTGTTGACCGTCGAGGCACAGTGAGCCATCGTTAAATTTTTTAATCTTGATATGAGCATCATAATTCTTTGAAACAATGCAACAAGTACATTGTGTAAAAGAGGGCCAAAATGTAGACATGTAAAAATGCTTAACGCATATCACACATCCTAAAACTAGTTTTCTATCATTCCCATCATTTTCATTATCATTAGTTGCCTTTAGTATCATTTCACTTCATTTGCATTATTAATCCCTTTAACATCATTTGACATCATTTCAATCGTTTAATCCTAAGTTCTTCTATTAATTAAATAATCTTGGATTGTTTAATGAATTCATTATACATTACTAATTTTCCCCTTCATCTCCCTAGTTGAATATTTTTTAATTATTTAATCAGGTTCATTTAATATTTCTTCTAATCTCATATAATTAAATAATTTTAATTATTTAATTATCCCACTTTAATTCCACCCTATTTTAAAATGGCATATTCTCATCCTCATATAATTAAATAATTTCTAATTATTTAATTCTTTTAATTTCCCTCCACAAAGTGTATTCTTGAGGAATATTCTTTTTTGAAAAATATCTTTGATTTTTCTTGTCTCAAGCCTTCTAAGCCCTTGATCTTCAAATCTAATTTTCACCCTTGATCTTCAAAACCCTAACCATTTTCTTACAAATGTGGGGATATTTTGCTTTCTAATTAATCATATCCCTTCATCTTCCTTGATCTTCTCTCCTTTGTGGGTGTTAAGATGCAATCTTGACCCTTCTTTGTGGGAAATAAGATTCAATCCAAACCCCTCATTTAATTATGAAAATCTATATAATCACCTATCCTCCTTCATATTTCACACCTAGAATTTGAGTAGATAAGTCATGTCAAAGTGAGTTTTAAGAGAAATTTGAGCATTTCATCATAACATCCAGGTCATTCATCACATTCATTATTCATCTTGGAAGCTTTTTCAATCAATCATGGATGCTTAAGTTTTGAGCAATCCGACATCATATAACACAAGTTCTCCAACAATGAGATGGTGAGATTATTTCTATTTTTTATTTCAATTATGTTTTGATTTGATTGTGCTAACATTAGGGTTTGAATTCATGGCTTGATTTGCAATTGTATCTCATTGGTAAGTGGGTTTTATCTCTTATTTTGAGTTATTTGTTGTTTACTTCATTCCTTTTACCCCTTACAAATATGTAATAAATAGAATATAAATAATAAAGTATACGTTTAATTTTTTAATCTTTTTTTTTATAGTTATTATACTATATATAATATAACTAATCCATATATATGGATTTTTTTTTTTGATACGTAAGAGTAAGATTATATTAATTATCAAAAAGGAGATACAATGTCTTTTGCTAGGTAGATAATCAAAATTATAGGATTCTTCTGCCAAAAACCCAAAACCTTTATGAACTTTCCCAAATCATTACAATAGCCATGACTATGACTATACATAACCAACAACAACCATACTATCCATTAGTTACACTCTACTATAGAAATTACAGTAACACTATAAAGAGACCGAACTATTACTAGAATAGACTATACACGTATACCATCATACCAAATTCAAAACATAGAACTACCCTACCATGACACAAAACTTATATGAAACCACAAGCATGCGCAAACACCTAAAACTCAGGAACCAAGTTGAAGCCCCACACTAGAACAATTTGTAATGACTTTTTTAGGTAATTAACTCCAATTATCATAAATTTCTTATGCTCGATGAAGGTCATCCCCTTAAGATCAAGCAGAAATGGATAATACTTGATTACCTCCCCAGGATCCTGGAGTAGAGGCATGTCCTATGGCCGAGGAGCTCCAACCCCCAAGGTGGCAGCATACAATATTTCCTTTAACCCATCCATTAGATCTGCCTTGAAAAGCTTCCTCACAATTACCTCAGCCTCGGTGTTTAGCATGCAAATATCCAACAAAACAACAAGGAACCTAGAGGTTATGTTTGTATCAACCTAGTATGATTCACCATCACCCATAACAACTTTTCCTAGGATAATCTTCACAGCAACAAAGGTTAGGGCATCTTTGTTGAGGAGAATGTACTTCAGTCTCTAGTCCATAACCACCCCCTTGAAGGCCATTTTCTCGACCATTCTCTCAAACTGAGTCAGCATATTCACACCTATGCTCATCAGCACCTCTAATAGCATATGCTCAATGAATCGAGAACCCCTAGCCATACTGCAAATGCAGAGGCACACCTTATAGCAACTTAATCGTGTCTATATGTTTATGTTTGTGTGTGCCCGTCTGGAATTCCAGCTTGTTAATGATGATATTCTTCCATCTCACACTTGTCATAGTTGAAGTATGATTATGACACTCCTATGAAAATACTAGCCAATCTCCCAAACAAATATTTTGTAGAGTTTTGTGTGTAGAGAGTGAAAAGTTACATTAATATGATGAGACTGCTATGTACATGATTTCCAAAAGATGATGTAATCCCAACATGACCAACAACGTCAAGCAATGATGTGGCAAGCCTGATGTGGCAGTGCTTGCCACCATCTTGATCCACCCTGGCAAGCCTGTCACTCCCAACTTTCCTGCCATCATGAATTTGAAATGTAGGCACCATTACTTCATTCATATAAATGAGTTGGAGTATGCCCAAAGAAACTACCCATGCACCCCCAAACTAGATACCTAAATCAAAGTTTTCCACAATGTTGTTTGTGGAAAGCACAGGAAAAATAAGATTTACATTTGTTTCAATGACAATCCAATGCATAATCAACTCACTTCGCCACCAGACTTTCCACAATAATAAGTGTGGAAAGTCACCTACCCAACCTCCCCCTATATCGAGTTGCAAAAATAAATGAACACTTTGTAGCCTGTTAGGGACTAATGAAATGTCCATATGCCAACCATATTACACCTTCAAACCCCAGTAACTGACTTCCACAATCTTGCATGTAGGAAGTTGCCCTCCCAAACACCCATAAAATGGTCTTTCTATCAATTGTCAATTTATTTTATTGAGATACCATCCGCCCCCAAATTGGAGAGATGATCGGCCTATGTGTTACGTTCCCTTAGAGTGTAATTCAACATGACCAGCTCAAAACCCACCATAAGCTTTAATGCTATATCTAGTTTTCCTCCAAGTTTTCAATTCACCATTTGTCTTGTTCTTAAGGCATTGATTACCAATGATGAGTCTCCTTCAATTAATATATTTTTTAGCTTTAGTTCTAGACATAGTCTAAGATTGAGTATCAGCGCATGCATCTTAGCCGCATTCTTAGTTCCCACAGGAAGAGGTTTTTCCAACCGACCCATAGTATTCCCATTTTAATCCCAAATAATACACCCAACCCCTAAAGTTCCGGGGTTACCACTGGAGGCCCCATCAAAATTCATCTTGTTCCAACTAGCAATAGGAGGTGTCCAGCATATTGTCTTCATTTTTTTTGGGTCTTGATTCCACCATCTCCCATAAATGGAGAAATTTTCAAACCATGCCAGGTTCTTCTCATTATCGCGTCCCATTCTACGAGCTTTTCTTTGCTACTATGTATCTCTCCAACTCTGTAATTTACAATTTCTACTATGCCTACCTTAATTTTGTTTAGTAGTGAATGCTTTATCATCTCTTCTTCTTGAAAGGTCCATCTATTTCTTTCCTTCCAAATTTCCCATATCAACATGGAAGGGCATGTGATCCACAAACTTTTGAACAAATCACTTTTGTGCAGGACTAGCCAACTCCCAAGCATGTTCAATAGGTTATTAGGATGTGAAAATTTCCATTGTATCTTGGTACAAAGCCATTGCTAATAGCTTTGTGTGAAAGAGTAGTTTACAAAAAGATGGTCCCCACTCTCCTCATCTTGTTTGCATAAAATGCATCTGGAGGGTACATGATAACCCATCTTCAAGAATCTATCAGCAGTGAGCACTCGGCCTTGTGATGCAACCTAAGTAACACAAGCCTACCTTTGGGAGGTAGTATTTATTCCAACATAGGTTTACGTGTAATCTTGGTTAACCCACTCTGTTACCAACTAGACTTCTGTACCCATGCCTTGCATTGTAATTCCCTGTTGGGGAGGCATTCCATCTTAATTTGTCTTGATCCTGCTTGATGCAAATAGTATGACCTACCATTGTGCCTTCAAAGTCTTCTACCACCCTTGGATCAAAACCCTAATTCCTTATATTCTTCCATTGGTAGTTGCAGCACCCATTATCCATTGTAACTGTCATGTAGTCTCTGACCTTGCCACCCCATAACTATTTTATAATGGTTTTTACCTATTCCAAGTCCATTATGTCAGAGAGTTTGTGAAAACCTTCCCAGGAATCTTCCCAAAAAAGTATTGATCTTCCATCCCTGATCTCTTAAGTCAGATGATTTGTGATAATTTCCCTGCTATCTCTAAGGAAGTTCCATATTCTTAAGCCCTTTGGAAGAGTTCTAGTGGTGAAAATGTTATTTTCTTCTTCATCCAAGCATTTTACCTTCAGAAATTTGACCCATTTGAGTTCTTTCTTTGTATACATTGCCCAAAATAATTTTGCACCTAATGTTATGTTTTGCAAAAGTAGGTTCCTTAAGCTTACCCCATCAATCTCTTTCCTTTCAAAAATTTTCTCCCAATTTACTAGAGGGTATTTGTGTTGATCAAAGTTGCCTTGCTAGAAAAAAAAAATCATTTTCTGATTGAGTTCTTTACTTGCACCAACAGACATAGGAATACATGAAATCATGTAAATTGGGATGGTCATGATCATAGATTTGAGCATCGTGAGCCTACCGGCCCAAGAGAGCCATCTGCTTTCCATGTAGCCAACTTTTTTAAACCTTATCTATCAAAGGATCCCATTACTTCCCAGGTTGCAAACCCTTGGCCAAAGGTAGCCCCAAGAACTTACATGGGAGATTACCCTTCCTCAATTTTAGTATTCTTAGGATTTGTCTTTCTTTACCTGTGTTTGTATTGAAAAAGAAAACTTTTGATTTTTCTGTACTCACTACTTAGCCAGATGTAGCAGAGTACCTTTCCAAAATGTATTTGAAACTTCTAGCCTCTCTTTCCTAAACCATGCTAAAGAGAATGGTGCCATCAGTGTATTTTTGATGTGTAACAACTAACATGCCTCTTGTAATCTGAATCCCATCCACCAGCCCATCTCACCATGCCTTTGTAAAGGATCTCCCAGGTGTTATGACCATAATTATAAACAAGAAGGGGGATAACAGGTCACCTTGTTAAAGCCCTCAAGAAGCATTAAAAAAACCTTCTAGAGAATTGTTCAACAACACTGAATACCTAGGGTAGGCTATCCAATCAAAGGTCCAATCCAACTAGCCACTTTTGAATCCAAATGCTTCCATCACTTTAAACAAAAATATCCAATTTACCTTATCATAGGCTTTCCTGATGTCAAGCTTGATTAGTGTTGATTTTTTTTGTTTCCCGAATGGAATGAATCACTTCTTGGTCTATTATGACTCCAACTAGAATGGATCTCCCATGGAAAAAACTAGTCTGTTCTTCCAAAATTATATTTGGGAGGATCTTCTTTACCTATTTTGTCACTATTTTTGCTATCTTGTAAATGTGTAGCAAAGTGCGATTGGTCTATACTCCTCTAGAGTTTTAGGTTTCTCCTTCAAAATTAGTGGTATAAAGTTGTTGTTGACTTCCTTGAGTACCTTCCCTAAGCTTCTGGAGTCCTCGATAGCCTCCACCACCTCCTTGCCAACTATATTCCAACATTTCTAAAAGAAGGCCACTAAGAATCCATCAAGGCAAGGGGCCTTCTTCAAGTGTAACTAGAAGAGAGCATCTTTTACCTCACTCTCAGTGAATTTATTGTTCAAAATTTTATTTTGAGCTTCTGTCACAAGGTTGGGGATGCAACCAATGAAGTGTTCTTGGACATTCAATTTGGTTCCATCCCAATCATTGAGAAGATTTTCAAAGAAATCCACCATAGCAGCCTTGACATCGTCGATCATGTCCAAAAATCTACCATCAAGGGTCTTCATGCAAGTGATTTTGTTTGCTTCCCTACATATTTTGGTGGAGTTGTGGAAGAATTTAGTGTTCTTTTCTTTGTCCTTTAGTCATATTTCTCTAGATTTTTGTCTCCAAATAATCTCTTCCTTGGCTAGTAAACCCCCATTTTATTCATCAATTCTTTCTCTTGAATAAAGCTATCATTATCTAGTCCATTCCTGATTTCCTTCTTATTCAGGTCCTTTAGAACCTCCTCCATCTTCCTTTTTTCTTCAAATATTTTCTTAAAGCAATCTCTATTCCACATTCTTAAATTATGCTTAATCGGCTTCAATTTTGCAACTACATTAAACATTTTGGAACCGCCTGAGCTAAATTTTTCCCACCATCTTCCTATGGGATCCATAAGATGTGGATCCCTTAACCAAATATTCTCGGATTTAAAAGGACACCTAATTGGTTTTCTCTCCCCCATTATTTCCAGCAACACGGGAAAATGATTTGATCCTACAACAGGCAAGATCTTACAAGCCAAATTGTAAGGAAAACTACTCATGTCTTCCTTAAACAAGAACCTATCCAACTTTTCAGCTATGTTATAGAATCCTTTTTGCCTATTTATCTAGGTAAATTTCCCATTGCTCATTTGAATCTCTATCAACATGTTACTTTCCACAAGGTTTTCAAAGTCAATTTGAGATTGCAACTTTCTACCTATACCACCCTTTTTATCTATTGCCCTTAAAACGACATTGAAATCCCCCTAAAAGCTAAAATTTAAAAGTCAGATTATTTCTCATTATCTCTAGTTCTCTCCATAACTCTCTCCTCTAAATGCTAGTATTTGTTCCGTAGACATTAATAAGCAAAATAAATAAATTTGAAGCGAGGCTTCTTACCTTACATGTGATCCGATTCTTGTTTGAGGAAACTTCTTTGAGTATCACACTTTGAGTCTCCACGTGATCATAAGCCCACCAGAAGACCCACAACATTTACCCCAATCATTTTCCACAACTTCAATCTCTTACCTAAATAATTCTTCTTTTGTTCACCTAATTTAGTTTCTTGAAGCAAACATATATCTGTCGGAAACAAGTCAATTTGGTGCTGGAAAAAGGCACTTTTTGTTAGGGGCTTTTAAGCCCCTAACATTCCAAGTTACTATTTTCATTGTTGTTCAAGAAGGGGCTCTCCCTTCCCTACTTTCGACATATCATTTATCTTAAACTATCCACGAGCCTCACCATCCCATTTAAGTTTCTCCTAATTTGGTAGTTGTCCTCTTCTCTTGTTCTTCCTATTGAGAAATGGTGCCTCAAACATACTGATGTTCCGGTCTTTGCATTGTTGTTGTGATAATTGGATATTGTTGGGACAGAGTCACCAATCTTATCAATAGCCCAATGAATGGCGAGACTTTTAGCAATCAGTGGGACTCTATTTTTAGTCTCCCTGATAGATCAATGGGTTGTGATGATGTTGCAAGGTCACAAAAAATTGAAACTATAGAACCTCATGTCAGGGGTTGTGAGGTTTTGGAAACCTCTAACAGACCAACTGTAGGCTTCATTGGTAGGATGTTACTTCATCAATAGGACTCTAAAGGTGGTCTCCTCAATGGATTGATGACTAAGGTGGGACCTGAGCTATCAGGATGAAAGCGATAATTGGTGCAAGCCATGCTTTCTCGGCTATAGGGACCACATGGAATGATATGTACTTCATTGGTATGACATCTTCGTATTGGTGGGAGTCAGTTTATTGTCTCATCGATGAATCGATAGACTTGGAGTTGTAAAGTGAACATCAAAAGGACTTCATTGTATCAGTGGGAGATGAATTGGTATC
This sequence comes from Sequoia sempervirens, assembly GCA_007258455.2. Lineage (NCBI taxonomy): Eukaryota > Viridiplantae > Streptophyta > Pinopsida > Cupressales > Cupressaceae > Sequoia > Sequoia sempervirens. Next base: position 165,209,378 of record VDFB02000015.1, on the reverse strand, counting down.
TCCTTGATATAGCGATGAGGTTGACTCGATGACATAAAATAAGTCTCTTTGATGGCCCAACATGGTTGATGACAGTTGGGAACTGTAGCGGTTGGTTATCTGAAACTAAAGTGATGATGGGTGACTAGTATACATTGTGATACCTGTAATGAAAATGGGTTAAGCTCTCTCTCTCTCTCTATGGTTCGATTATGAAACATTTCTCTCTATGTGAATTTGATTTGTATATTGTAAGAGTATTATAACAGTGCAAAGGTTGTAATGTATTGAAAGGTTGATCAAAGAAATGTAAAATAGGAGAGAGGGAAATAGAAGAAGGTTATGTTTTCGAATTCTCTCCAGAATGGAACAAGATGTAAACTCTGTAAAGGCTTAGAGCCTAAATTGTATTTGTAATTGTATTATGTTGCTGAATAATACAATGGTGATCTAGGATTTCGGAGTGGGGTTTTTTACCCGTAAGGGTTTTCCCCACATAAAGTCTGTGTGTTCCTATTGTATATTCATCTTTCATGTTTGTTGATTCCAGTTGTTGAATTTGTTAATGGTGTTGTTGAAACTAGTTAAGCATGAGTTTCTCTCATAAGGGTCGATGTGGGAAATAAACTATTTTTGATTCCGCTTTGTGGCATAGTAGTATGTGTCTTTGAGGCAATCTAGTGAAATTAAAATTACCAAAGCAACTATTGTTCTTGGATGTTTCTTTCTAAGATGACCAAAATTTCCCTACAAGTGGTATCAGAGCCTTCTTTCGAGATTTTCTTTTGCTTGCATGTGAAATTTTGTGAGTTGCATGTACTTGCATAGACTTGCATGTGGCTTGTTTGCATGTGCTTGCATGTAAGAATTCTTGGTGTTTCTCGATTATGTGGATTCCTTCTATGAAGATTTCTTAGCCTAGCAAGCTTGAGGAGATCTATAGGAGTCAGCTGATGATTGATCCTTTGGTGAGTAGAAGTCTTTTCTCTTTTTGTTTTAAGAGACAACACGTAGTATGGAAGATGGAGAAACTTGAGTTGGTCATATTGAAATGATGTGTCCTAAAGCTCGTGAGTTGGCAGTGGTATAATCCTGATGCATAGGGTGAAATATTATTTTCTCTATGGTTATGTTGCAACAAAGCTTTCATATTGGGTGTCTGTGTGAAGGACTCCTTGATGATTATTGATGGGTGTTTTATGCACTTTCTCAACACAGGTAGTGCATAAGTGCACTACCTCTCTTGAAAGGTAGAATTCTAAATACAAGTTACAAATTACTACCCCAAGGTCTCTCAGGTGTCAGGTCTTAACAGTGCTTGGAATACCTCAGTTGATTCATGTGATTTGATGGAATCACGAGTCAAACTTACAGATGAGTTACAATGCGTGGGAAGTTGGGTCTGAAAATGGAGTTCTTAAGGTGTAGAAATTGTTGTTCGGTTGTTGTAGGTTCAAACAACAGTCTAGAACTCCTATTTCAGCTTTAGATTTGGCTTTACAATGTGCAATGAACCTTGTTCAAAGTCACTATTTAAAAGAAAAGTCAAAAGGGAAGGGAAGAGAAGAAGTTCCTAGACCTAAGCTATGAATGAATAGTAATCATGGAGGCTACTACAGTAGACGAACTTCCTAAACTGGATTTTGCTTGGCCAAGAGGAACCTACAGTTAAACAAAACTAGTACAATCTTCTAAGGACTACATATTTTTAGATTGCACATGCACATCATGAACATGCAATTGAACTAAGTTGCAACAATGAAGTAAGGTAGCTCAGACTAGCTTTACAAAGTGATTCATCATCAACAAACCACAAAAAGCATGAGTTAGAAATTCATTAAATATTGTAACAATAAACACCATTATCACTTCCACTCAAGAAACTAACAACTAAAACTAACAAGGAAGTAGAACCATGCATGCATAATGAAAAAACTCAAGAGAAACACCCATAAATCATGCAATGTAGCTCTCTATTGCTGCAAAATTCCTTTACACTAGCTCTCCAGCCATTTACAAATAAAGGGGAGACCCCTATTTATATTTTTCCAAAGCCCAAATGAATGGATAGGATTAATTTGCATTGTGTGGCTCAGATTTGATACAAGTTAGGGTTTCACCTACCCCCCATTATATAGCAGTTTAAAATACATCCTTTGTCTTTTCCGTGTTTTGTCTTATAGTGGCCAGTCAATGTAGTAATTTTGTCTTCTACCTGATTGTCGTTTCCACTGTAGCTAAAACTGTCCAAAGGCTGCCTTATGCTTGATGTATTTGTAGCATTATTAGTGGATCAAGAGAGCCTCATTTGCAAATTTGCACCATTCTGGGATAGCTTAGCCACTGCCTGATTTGACGAGGAAACCCTTGATAGATCATGATCGTTTGATGAAAAGTGGGATACCCCTTTGTTTGTTCCTAATAGACGACCATCCAATCTCCCTTGGAACCTACCTCCTTCATCATACAACCACCTACTTGTTAGTCCATTTGACGAATCAATTGTTGTTTGTGTAAACATCCTCCTATTGGCAATCCTCATCAACCTTGGTACACTCTCATAGACGGTTAGGCAGAAGCAGACTCATGGACAAACCCATCATGTGCAATCTCCTCCTATAGAAAACCCCTTTGATGATCTTCATCCTGCACACAACAATAGATTAAATTAAGATCATGCAAATAATGATATAAACTTTGAATATGACCGTATGGTACCCGTGAGACCATATAATACTTATTCCAAATGCTTGCTCTTTTCTAGGAACTACCATTCCACAACATTTATAATAGTAGCTCCTTTAACCATCCCTAAACATATACTTCATTAGTATGAACACCACTCATGTCATAAACTTACAAACCACTGGATGTTTCCTTCTATGAACACACTCATTTCAATCATGTCCAAATTCTCACCTATGGAAGCATCACTGGCATGGATGTAATTGTGTCCCAAATTCCATGCATTTCAACTTTGCCATCAAAGTTATATGGATTGATTAGAGTGAAGAAATAGGATTTACTTTAGCAAACGAATTAAGGACTATCATTTTCCTATGAGAAACTGAGTGCAACAATGCTTTCAGAGGTGTTTTCTAAAATGCAGTTTGCACACATCTGAGTTGTGCAAGTGTGCAGCTAGATTGGGATGTTGTTCAGACAAAGTTTTCATTCTTATTTTACCAAGTGTCTTGCACCTTGCCACTGACTGCAACAGAAAGTGTAATTGCTCTTGTATTTTGTTTTGGAAACCTCTTCTAGGTGTACCATCTGAATCTTTAGTTTTCTTGATCTATAGGTTTTGGTGAAGGGTGTGACATAAAGTTTCATATTGCCATCATATATGCTCTATGTTCAATAAAGATGTTTGTTGATTTGACAAAGAGCTCCATTCAGGATGACATTGGATACTACGGGTTTTGAATAATGCACGAAAGCGGGAGAACGCAGGTGAGGGTGCATGGGATGCCGATCGGGGAATATTGTTGGGACCTTCATGGAGACGGACGATGTTGGCGGTGTCGGTACCTGCAGCCTAAGCAGTCGCTTTGAAGAATGCATGGCTGCAACAAGCTCACCAGATCAAGGAAGAATATCTATGAGGAACATCAATGCCACTTGTAGTAATTTTCCAATTACTTCATTGAATTCACGTATTACCTTCGATCAGGGAGTCCATTGTTACTGAGAAGACAATATGTTTCCTTTGCATTCTTAGTGGTTAGCCTTGTTTTTATTACCTACTCAAACCTTTGAGGAAGGAGATTCGGCAGTGCCTTCATCATTAGATCTAAATGCTTTGATTTTCACCTCCTCATTTTGTCCAATCGGGTCGAATAAAAGGTAGTCACACTAGTGTTTCTACAGATTCTGATAGTTGTAACGTGTTCTCTCTAACCAAACTGACCAAGTTTTATCATTGTGATTAACCCACATCTGCACAATTTTTCGTGGACCTTGCGCAAGTGAAGTTCTTACTATCATTCTCGTTATTCGACCTCCATGGTTTAAGCACCATCCGCACCTTCTATTATAATCTCACTTATTTGTGTTCATCACTTGTGGCATCATCATGGGTGACCACTTCATTCAAGTGAAATGATAGAGGACTAAAAAATGCACCCCATAGCAGCTCATGAAGCATGAGTTATGAAATCATGGTAGGGATGTCTGTGAGCAGAGCGACACCTGCAACCAGCCTTCAAATATTTAATGAAATCTGCATATTGCCCATGCCACCACTTGAAAAGAGAGTAGAGGAAGGCCACTCGATGATAAGAAAGATTCATGGGGAAGATAAATGGTATGAGGATGGCACATGAAGAAACAACATTAAGAATGCTCCTAATGACCGGAAGTAGCGTGGGCTCTGCATGGTCAAATTCTGCCATAGTAGATGTGGAAGGTAGAGAGCAGTCAACCGTCGTTGAAGAGTAGCGGTGGCGAAGACAACCATGAGTAATGTGAGTTCCAAAAATGGAGCCTCCACCAAGGAGACCACGGGTCAATGAATGCGGAGGGATGCAGTGGGGGTCTGTGAGTAACAACAAAGGCAGAGGCACTGTTGCGAGATGTGAAACTTGCATGGGAGAAGGCCGGGGATGAAGAGCCACAGGGAGATGTCGAGTGACAAACATCGTGAGAACAACAATGGAGTTCATTGTCACTGTCTAAGCGAAACCCACATCGGGGATTTTTGTCCCAAAATGTGGGCATAAAAATGTGTGCAGCTGAGGTAAAGATGCCATTGCAGTCGAGGTGAAGATCAACAACCAAAGGCAATGCGGGATCTGAGCTATCCAATGACCACCATTTGAAATCTAGCTGGTGGAGGCGATACACCGATCACTATTAATTTATCAATATCAATTCAATTGATTGTTCATTTCTCTACATAAGTAATTTGTTTGATATTTGATGATGTTTATTACTATGAGGAATCCTCATGTCCCGGTCAAATCGAGCCCCTTTGATCATGACTTATGTTCAAAATCAGTCAAAAAAAAAGAAAGATCTGCGGATCACCAAAGGAACGACATCAAGTGTCCCACAACCGATAAAATGATATTGTATCATTTGCAAGCTTAGTCTAGTTTACCTCGCATTTCAAGTTTTCCATTAAGGTTTTCATTAGTCATGGTTCAGGAGTTGCTATCACTGTTCAATTTCGTTGTCGTTAGTCTGGTCGATAAGAGGTTCGACATTTATCTAGTTGGCAGTACCTCCATTGATTCAAATCTTTGAAACGTTCTCGATGAATAATTGATCTCGAATAGAGGAGTGACTCTTATTAAGGAGAGGATGGCACCACATAATGTGGAACCCATAGGGGAGGCTGACATTGGGCTAAAGAAGGTAGTGCACTGCCATGGGATGTCCGTGAAAAGTCAGCATGGGCCAAGCAGCTGCACGCCTACCAGCACCCACCCAAACAAAACCCGTTTTGGCACTGCCTTAAAATATCAATAACTTCAATCACCAGGGATCATAGCATGATTCCACCCGCATTTTCTTCTCGATTTCACCGATTATGTTTGTTGCCTAGTCTCGGCCTAAGGAAAAAACATAAGTTAAAACATCAGCATTGACTTTATATTGAATATTGCAAAGGATGGCATGGGAATAAGAGATGCCTATGTAAGAGATTTCACTAGGCAGTAGATAAGCAATCTTCACATTAGGATGATCCTACCGACGAGTGTCCTTAGTCATTCAGATATTGCACATCACCCAGTTTGCTAAAAATGCCATGAAGGATTTCTCTTCATCTTGAGTCGTCAGGGTATTACTTGCATAGTCTATCATTGTAGGATCTAAGAAGGTGGCGGCCAAACACATCTCAAGGGTATCCACTTTAATCATGATCAAAGATTCAATGAGGAGGTTCGCGGGCAAGTGAATGCAGACCTCACATGTTCTTACATTGCCGTAGGAAAGAGAGCGGGATTATCATTTATAAAAGCCATGACAGACATCCAGGAGGGAAACATCTAGAGAGATAGTTGGATCCGCGTGAACAATGTTCGCCAATCATACTGTAGGCAAGGGAACGCAGAACGACGCAGTAGGAGTGCCTCTGAGCAAACAACAGGAGGTAGGGAGCAACCCACCATGCGGATTCCGCATGAATGACAGTCGCCAACACCAATGTTGAAAGTCACCATTTGTAAAGTGTAAAGCTTTGGTGCTAACCTTCCCCCAGTAATCATGGTTAACTTAGGATTTCATTATGCTTTAGACAAGGTGACTTGAGGATGCTATCAAGAATATCACTTGAAGGCGGCCAAGTTAGAGCATGTGAGCGAAATGTGTGGGGATGTCGTGAATGAGATGGGTTTGCAGAGCGGGGAGTCAGTGGAGCTTTGCCGTTCAGAAACGACATCGGGGTGACAGACTCTTGCAGGTGATGGCCTGCAAGGGCAGGCCCGCCAACGGGTTTTGACTCAAAATCTTGCCCACCAATTTTAAGGTTTGCTTTGATGAAATGGTACAAGTAGGATCTAAGATGTGGGGCAATGCGAGAGCTAGTCATTTAGAGAACGACGCTCATATGAAGCCAAGCCATGCAAAATCCCATGATTGTTTTGGACCTAAGCAATTTTGAAGTGCATCAGCTCAAGTTTGCTTCAGCAATGACAAAGATGGGATAGTGGGGCCAAATGTAGAGTCTACTATACGGGCAGTGGTTAAGGGTCGGTCATTGCGAGAATGGCAAAACAAGGACGAAAACCCGCACGAGGTGACCCACAACTGCAGGTTTGCAGAGCATGAAGAACGCAGCGGCGAAAACGAGTGCAGGGTCCACACGTTTGGAAGATGCAAGGATTCAATTGTCGGCGAATGACAGAACACAAAGGCGAACGACAAAGGAAAACCCGTGAACGTGGGTTCGCAAGGGTCAATAGATGCAAAAGTAAAGACCAAGGGGAAACCCGCAAGGCTAATCCCGCTAGGGAAAATGACTTAGCAAAACTTAGGTTGGTGAATCTGGTCAAAATGAAATTGGTCATTTTTCAAGCTTAGGGCCAACTTAGGCTAGGAAACAAGGGTGCACAAAACAAGACAAGAGCAAAGCAGCCTGTCAGGAGTGAAAAAGAGGGGGTCCCTGCCTTTGGCATGGCATGTGTGTAAAACATGCACAACAATGATATGGAGAAACTTGAGTTGTTTCTCAGCTATGGAGAACTTTAATTATGCTAGGTATTTTTTCCTAGCACTGGAAAGCATAGTTTTATGGTACCTCGATTGCATGAAGGCTATGGAGTTGGTCATCGAATGATCTGAAAGCTCCTACAATAGCTTGTCTCCCTCAGATGCACGTACATGTTGGTGGTTGAGGAGTTGGCCTAAAATGGGCTTGGAGTTTCTGACTACCTTTTCCTCTCATGGATGCTTTGTATTTGAATGGTTTAGACTCATGATTTTGGGTCTGAGAGGTTTTTATAGGTTTTCTTAAAAATCCATGGTGATGCTTGTTCATGATAATCCATTTTCTAGTTTAATTGTTATGGTGTTTATGTTTCAAACTTTTGAGTCGTCTAGATGTGAAGTGGATATGGGTGTGCATGGGTGTTCTCGAACATAATGGTTTTGTAGGTTTTACATAGTCAAAAAGAAAAAACTCGTGGTTTTGTGGAGCTATTAAACTATTTTCTAAACCCTGGCTTTTGGGGCGTTGCTGGATGAGATAGTTGCAGTTTTGCATGCATGATTTGTGCATGGTTTGAGGAGATGTGATGTCTTCTTTGCATGGGAGTGTTGGTACATGATATGTCACTCAACATTATTGTGGTGATGCTTGGTGGTTTCCTTGATTGTGATGCTCGTTGTGGACATGATTGGAAAATCAGATTTGAACTTGATCTGGTGTTTGAGTCATGATTGTCTACGTGGATATTCTCTTTGAGATCTCAGTTTTGCAGTTTCCAATGCGATGATGGGTTTGCATGTTTCAGTGTTTGCATCTATGAGTTATGCAATTTTGTAGGTGTGCACAACCTATTGATTCTAGTGGGGTAACTCATAAGTGGACTATCTATATCCAGAAGGTCAATTCAGTGTTGATGCAAACTTGTTAGTTGGCCTTGTCTATGGTCACTTGTGCATTGGCATGGTTACATGGAGATGAGAGGATAGATGATATATATGTTGTGTTTGATCTTGAAGATTGAATGATTGGGTTTTGTTATGCTGTTCTCTTTGTGGTGTTGTGAAGGAGATCATACTTGAAATAGTTGGCATTCAAAGGTGTATGTAGGAGGATTTTTTTATAGCTACATGATGTGCAATGGTTTCTCTCTTTGGTCTTGGTTATCTTCTTGGATGTTTGATTTCACATTACATTGGTTTGAGGTATGGTTGGAGCTATAGTGATCACTAGCTTTTGGTCATGTGTTTTTACTCATGTTCTTGGGTGATGACATGCAAGTTCTTTATCTCTTTCCTTTGTTGGGTGTGGAGATATTGGAAGAGCTATGAAGACTTGTGGTGAGAGCTTTTCTTTACAGCTTATTGATTTACAGATTGTGCATATCATTGTGGATGTTTCCTTGGTACTAGATGATGTGGTTCACACCTCTTATATGTTTTTCCATTGGTAGACTCCTTATGCCTTTGATCTTTCAAATTTTACGTTACCTATGCAGTGGGAGTTCCTGGATGTGTTGTCTTCTTCAACTGGTTGGCACATCGAGCTTTATTTTGCAGTTGATGGGTTAGCTATGTAGGTGGCATAGGTTTGTGGATGTGGATACCTTCAAGGTATGTGTGATTGGATGGATTAGCACTTGTTGTGTGTTCTATTTTCAGTCGTGTGGGTTAATCAATTGGATGGGAGCAAAAAGTTTTCTGCTTGTTGTTCTAGCTGGTGTTAAATCTAGTTTTTGGAGGGTGACTTCATGATTGTGTTATGGTTTGGGCTTTGAATTTTATGTTGTTTATGCTTCTGTATGGCTTGTTGAGCATAGTGGAGTGGTGGTTTTTGTTGAAGCTTTTGTTTTCCGTTGGTTCTATTACTAATTTCTTTTTATTAGACTAATGCATATACACCATGGGGTGTTCTTTTCCTTTAGAGGATGAATGGAACTATTGCCTAAGATGGTGGACATTATAGATGTTGTTGTTGGTGTCCTAAATGATGCATAGATTTCATGTGTTGATTTATAGGAAGTACATTCTTCGAAAAGTGGGAGAATGTTGAGAAATGGTGCCTCAAATGTACCGATGTTCGAGTTTTTGCATTGACACTATGATAGTTGGATATCATCAAGACAAATTAACCATTATTATTGATAGCTTGATGAAGGGTGTTGTCAGCGAGACTTGTAGCAGTTGGTGGGACTCTATTTTGAGTCTCCCCAATAGACCGATGGGCTGTGGTGATGTCGCAAGGTCCCGGGAAGTTGAAACTCTAGAACCTCATGTCGCAAGTTGTGAGGTTTTGGATGTTGAAAAATGAGGTGTTTTCTTAGCTTAATACTCTATAAAACTTTAATATTGCTGATCTAAGTAAGTATTTTCTTTGTTACATAAAATTCTTTGTGGATGATTATCTTGATTAATCCATTTTACTGTTGTAGAATGTAGAGAGAATTATTAAGAAGAACTAGACAAGATAATAGAAGGATCACACAAGATATACCGTGGAGAAACCCTTTCGGGAAAAAACTCCACCAAGAATTATTCTATTATTCAAACTCTGAATTACAATAGCTCCAATTCTTGCTTGAGAATGCTTCTTCTGTCTTTACCAATCTTCTTCACACCTGCAATAACCAATCTCCAAACTCTATTCAACTTGAATGAGATATATAGACAATATGCAACCTTGTAATCTCCAAATGGTGATAATTACAATGCATAAGCACAAGCCCTTGAAAAGGTACGCCATATTCCTTCAAGTAGAGTTCTTCAGTGAAGACTAAAGCTTACAGCATGTGCATCATGCATTTGGGTGTCCCAAACTGAAGCTACAACTTCTCCTTCACTTCGGTGATAATTCCAAAGCTATTCCTCAAAGATGGCACCCACAATTAAAGCTACTTAACTGAGCCATCAAAAATATCTTAACATGCATTGGAGTTAATTCCAATAAAGCATCTTGGGCGCCCAAGTTGCTTCAAGTGCTTTATTGTTAACTGAAACATTTACTCAACACCATTCCCAAAGAATGGTCATCCCTTGTTAACTGGAGGTAGTCCCTGTTATCTGTCATACAACTCAATGTTATTAGCCATGCATTCCAAGTTAACTGAAGCTAACTACATGCAACTCAAAATAACTAACATGCATGCAACATGCACTTGCATGCAGCCCGAAGATAACTAAGCTGACCCAGACAGGCGGTATTTGGCTGGGCTGAGCCGAACTAAAGCTGATTACGAGGCCAGGCTGGTGAGCCCCAGGCCCGATCTAAAGAACCAAAGCGAACTTAAGCGAACTTCAAGCATGCAAACATCAAATCCTAACTCCTAGGATCTTTACATGCATTCAGAAGTGTTAACTGTTACTCTGTATAGTTAACTGGACACAAGGTGAGTTTCACCTTACCATGTGTGCACCCACATGCTCCTATTATTTAGGAATAAATACAATTGTCAATTTCATGGTTTATTTCATCCAAATATTAATCTCATCCTAATCTTAGTGTTGTTGAACACATTCCAAGAATCAAGGAGATACATGAAATAATTAATGTTTAGGATTTGCAATTAAATGGCATCCTATTTCCAACATTGGAAACCTTCGATAAACCAACTGTAGGCTTCATCGTTAGGATGTTACTTCATCGACAGGACTCTAAATGTGGTCTCGTTGATGGACCGATGACTAAGGTGGGATTTGAGCTATTAAGGTAGAAGTGATAATTGGTGCAAGCCATGCTAACTCAGTAGTAGGGACCACATGAAATGATATGTACTTATTGGTATGGCATATTCATATCGGTGGGAGTCAGTTTATTGTCTCATCGATGAGCCAATAGACTTGGAGCTGTAAAGTGAACATCGACAGGACTTCATTGTATCAATGGGAGAAAAATTGGTGTCTCCTCAATATGACAATGAGGTTGACTCAATAACTCATGAAATAAGTCTCTCTGATGTCCCAACAAGATTGATGATAGTTACCTGTAGAAGTTGAAATGGCAATTGGGAACTATAGCAGTTGGTTCTCTGAAATTGAAGTGACGATGGTTGACTAATATACATTGTGATACCTTGTAATGAAAATGGGCTACACTCTCTCTCTGGAGGAAAAGAATCAAGAAATTATAGCAATTACAAAGTTATAATAGGCCGAAGTTGTCCAAAGTATAAAATAGAAAGAGAGAAATAGAAACGGGGATTATCTTTGTCAAATTCTCTGCGGAACAAGATGTAAAACTTCTGTAAAGAGTTTAGAAGCTTGTATTTGTAATTGTATTCTATTGCTAAATAATACAATGGCGATCCAGGCTTTTGGATTATGGGGATTTTTACCTGTAAGGGTTTTCCCCACGTAAAGTTTGTGTGTTCCTATTGTCTGTTTCATCTTTCATGTTTGTTGATTCTGGTTGCTGAATCTATAAATGGTGTTAGTAAAACTGGTTAAGCATAAGTTTCTCTCGGAAGGGTCAATGTGGGAAATGAACTATGTCTAATTCCACTTTGTGGCGTAGTAGTACATGTCTTTGAGGATATTTGGTGAAATTAAAATTACCGAAGGCACTACTATTCTTGGATGTTTCTTTCTAAGATGACCAAAAGTTCCCTACACTTCCCACAATCCAGAGAAATCTTTGTTGCTTACTTTTGGCAGATCCCCAAACCTCCATATCCCATAGTCTCTGGATGAGTGACCTTAATTCACTTGGTTGATTTCAAAGATAATTCATCTTCATCAGATGCTTGATTTGCTTCTTCTAAATTTGGGCCTTCTACCCAATCCTCATCCAAACCATCATTTTCTAGGCTAATTGTCTCACTCTTTTGGAAAATTTTGCTAACCCAACTAGTTCATATCCCACTTCCATTAGAGAATTCAAATATTCTTCATTTATTTTAGTTATGATCAGACATAGGGCCTCCAAAATTTTCATATCTAGTTCCTTCCTTTGATCCACAATTCCATTCACCTATTTAGTTAGTATTTCTTCTTTTGCCTCAAGGATTAGATCATCTTCCCAGTCCTCTGGGATCACATGTGTAGCATTTACTATTGAATTGGCCAGAGATGAGCCAAAAGCATAGTCCTTGTTCACTTGTTTCATCAAAATCTCCAAACCATCATTAGTTGGGGTATTTGTTAGTTTTCACCACCCCAGAGTCTTTATTAGGTTGTTGTTAGGGCATAAGTCCAGAATCAGAGTTTGAATCCAATTTTCATAATCTGTGAAGAGTTTAATTTCCCTCTAGTGCAGGCTAGTGGGACTATTTCTACACATAATCTTACATAAGTGTTGATCACATCCTTACACAATCTTTCTTTAGCACATATGAATTTACCCAAATGATTGTTGATATCTTCCAAAATTTTGGGTTTCTTGAACTCCATAGGAAGATTAGGAAGCTTAAACCAGTCTTGTATTCTTTCCATATTGTGATATATAGGTAGATACAAATATATATATATATATATATATATATATATATATATATATATATATATATATTAGTAGAGAGATCAAGAGATAAATAGGTATAACAAAAGAGAGTAAGGGAGAGAGACATGGAGAGGGAAAGAGACAGAGAGAGAGGAAAAGAGAGAAAGATATATAGAGGAAGAGAGAAGGGAAGACAAATATAGAGAGAAATAGGGGAGAGAGATTGAGAGATAATGAGAAACATAGAGATAGAGAGGAGACAAAGATATAAAGAGATATCTCTCTTTCTCTTCCCATCTCTTTCTCTCTCTCTCTCTGTGTTTATATATATACCTTTATCTACCTCTATATGTAACTTATTATCTCTATATTTATATCCCTCCATCTCTTCCTTTCTCCCTATCACTCTCTCTTTCTATATCTCTTTAATTCTCCTCTATCCTCTATATATTTCTCTCCCTCTCTATCTCCATCTGAATATCTCTCTTTTACTCACTCACACACACACTCCATATTTATCCCTCCTTATCCCTATCTTTATATCTCTTTCATTCTATCTTTCCCATGCTTCATATTTCTCCCTCCCTATCTCTCCCCCTCTCTATCTCTTTATTACTTGTCTCTATCAACTCCTTTATCTCTCACTCTTTCCCCCTCTATCTCTATCTTCACATCTCTCCTTCTCCCTCTCTATTTATATCTCATTATCTCTACCTCCCTTTCTTATTCAATTCATCTCTCCCTCCTGTCCTACTCTATCTCTCTCCACCTTTCTTTATATATCACTTACTATATCTTTATCTTTCTCTATCCATCTCCCCCTCTTTCATTGTCTCTCTCTTTCTATCTCTATTTCCCTATCTCCCTCTTCCTCTCACCTTCCATCTCTCCCTTTATATATTTATCTCTACCTTTGTCTCTTTGTCTCTCCCTCACTACCTCTATCTTCCTAAGTTATATTTATCTCTTTATTTCCCCTTTCTCTCCCTATCTCTCCCTCTCTCCCTATTGCTCCCTCTTTCTTTATCTCTCTAATTCTCCTCTCTCCTCTCTATTTCTCTCCCTCCCTCTATATCTATTTATACCTATATATCTCCCTCTCTATCTCTCTCTTACTCATACACACTCAATCCTTGTTTCTCCCTCCATATCTCTAGCTCTATCTCTATATCTATCTCTTTTTCTCTCTATTTACATCTCTCCATATTTCTTCTTCCATCTCCCCATCTATCTCTATATCCTTATCTCTTCTTCTCTATTTACCCATATATGTTTTCCCCTCTCTACCTCTCTATATACATCACTTCCTATCTTTGTCTATATATTTCTATCACTCCCTCTCTCTCCCTCTCCTTCTCTATATATTTATCTATTCCATATCTATATATCCCTTTATCCTCTCTCTCTTTATCTATCCATCTCTCTCTTTCCATATGCCTCTACTTCTCAATCTACATTTCCATTTCCATCTCCTTCTCTATCTCTATCTTCCTCTCTATATTTTTCTCCTTATCCCTATGTCTCTCTCTCTCGCTTCCCCACTATATCTTTCCATATTTTTATCCCTATATCTCTCTTTCTCTCAATTGTAAACATAACATGAGCCTAATGGTAATGGAGTGTGATTATCTTCCCAATTCAAAGGTTTTATTTTAGTTATGTTTGAATCCCTGTAAGTGGATGCACATTTGATTTGAATTTATCACTTATCCATTGAGACCTTTGTTGCACATACATCATTTTCTCACAGGGCCCACCAATTGACCTCATGCAAAATGTAAAATATATGCTAAAAATAGACCAGACTTTCCTAAATTGACCTTCCACACATCTTCGGTGTACCCATTGCACATCGAGACCTACGATTTCTAGTTTTTAAAATGCAAAAAAAGTACATATCACATCAATTATGGGTCCAATCAATGTTTGGGTAATTACTTTTCTTTTTCCCAAATATAGGTGAATATGTTTATAGATCTATTTATATTGGAAAAACCACTTTTAGACAATATTGATCAAATGTGTACACAACAAGTTTACATTTCATCTACCATGAACATGAAATTTGTCCAACTTCCAGATACATTTAACAAAATTACAAATAAAAATGCTCCACTTTTCAACCCTAGCTAACCAAATTCCATCTCCAACAAGCCCAACTACTTGAGCATTCTTTAGATTTACCTTGCAATAATAAAAAAAATCAAGCTCACCATTATATTTAATTTATAATATAGAAACAATATTAAACATTATAAACAAGACCTATAAATTCATAATGATACTTCTTATTTATTTCATGCAATCTAATTTTTCAAATACATCTCATTTTAAATATTATTACAACATCTCTCAAATCATACTTATATAAATGTTACTAAGTTAATCTTTCAATTTATATCAACCATTATTAAATATTTCCAACCCAATTCAAACCCTCATAACAACAACCTATGAATCTACATCACAGTTAATCCATACACTACTCACATACATTTGTAATCTTAATCTATTAGAGTTGTATTTTGATTCCACTATGACTTTTGTCATACCAATGGAAATAACACCTAAAATAACACTAAATATCAAATAATCAATTGACAATTTCCCAACAATTTGAATTACTCACAATATTACAAACTCACGCAACAACATGTTCTTTGGAATACCATGGCATGAAGGGAATGGATCCTAATATTTGTGTGCATATAATCTTCATAAATGAGGGATAAAAATTGATAAGACAACCACAACGCGAGATGAACCTAGCTATGAGGGATATAGTGAAAACAAAGTTGCAAAAATTGTTAGATGCAAGGTTTATATATCCAATATCAAAAACTTAGTGGGTCTCCCCATTAGTGATAGTACATAAGAAAATATGAAATGCAAGTGGAGAGTATGTGTAGATTATAGAGAATTAAATATAACCATGAGAAAGGATCATTTCCCTATTCCTTTCATTGATCAGGTCTTAGATTCATTGGTAGGGAAGAAGTACTTTTCTTTCCTAGATGGGTTCAGTGACTACAATTAGATAAAAATAGCTCTTGAAGATCAAGATAAAACCACCTTTACAAGTCCATGGGGTACATACACCTGCTCAGTTTTTCCATTTGGGCTATGTAATGCACCTACAATATTCCCAAGAGCTGTTCTAAGCATATTTTTAGATTTCACCCATGAATTTATGAAAATATATATGGATGAATTCACCACCTATGTAAATTCCCATGAAGATGTACTAGAAATCTTGGAGAAGGCCCTTGAAAGGTTTCAATCTTACAATCTCTCTCTTAGTCATGATTTTTTTTTCATGATGATGACCGAAGGAGTGGTTTTGGGACACTTTCTTTCTAGCAGGGGGATTCGGGTAGATCCTAACAAAATAGAAGTGATCTCCACTCTACATACCCCTCAAAAGAAAAAATATGTCAGAAGCTTTATTTTCCATGCAAGATATTACAAGATATTTATTAAGGATTCTAGTAAAGTAGTGGCTCCCCTATTTGATTGGGATCTTGAGGATTCCTTTATCTTTACTATATCTGCTTCATCCTTGAACTTTACTAATAGAGATGATAACTTGTATTTATTCCACCCACAACTGATAGATTGGGATCAACAAGGATTGTCGAGCTTAGACATATTTTAAAATGATGAAGTCATAGCTGAGTTTATGCGACTTCAAGAGGGTATACCTTGGGGGAATTATAAAGTTGGATTCACCATAGATCTTGATACTATTTCTTACTTTGGGGAGACTAATCCACCTTCTAGTCGCAAAAATGATAAAGCTAAAAGGAATAAGTCTCCAGGTTAAAATCGAAAGGTGCCTCTAGAATCGGAAAAAGTAAAAACAAAGGACGCATCTGAGGGTGAAAACCTCTTTGAGGAGCCCAAGGATGGAAGGTTGGAAGTACTCCCTACAAGTGAAGAGAGATAAACACTATTGGTAAAAAAATCAAAGGAAGTTAATTTTAGTACAATTGATAGTCCCAAGATTATACATTTTGCAACTTCATCAATATAGATAGAAAGACTAGATTTTATTAGCTTCTTTTCCTTGAGGCAAATCAACTTTGCCTGGTCTTATACTAATATGCCTGGAATTGATCCAGAGTTAGTCCTGCATCATTTTCCTCTTCTTCTGAATGTGAAACCTTTCAAGTAAAAGCTAAGGAATATGCATTCAAAAATCACCTTATTGGTCAAGGCTAAACTGAAAAAATTGTTAGATGTTGGTTTTATTAGACCCATAGACTATGCATAATGGATCTCAAATATTGTGCTAGTCACCAAACCGACAAGAGGAATTCAAATTTTACAGACTTCAGGGACCTCAAAAAATCCTATCCTAAAGATGATTTCACCTTACCTGACATTGATATGATAGTGGATCTAATAGCTGGGTATGAGATGTTGTCACTTATGAACAACTACTCTAGTTATAATCAAATTAAAATTGCTCCTAAGGATCAACACAAAATAGCTTTTTTGTATCCCTTGGGTAATTTTTACTAGAACATCATGCCCTTCAGCCTTAAGTATGTTGGAGCAACCTATCAGAGGGCTATGTCTATGATCTTCCATAAAATGATGGACACACTCACAGAAGACTGTGTCAATGACTTATTAGCAAAATCATTTACAAGATGAAGTCATCTAGGCATGCTTGACAAGATTTTCACCAGTTTGGAGCAATAAAAAATAAGATTAAATCCAAAAAAGTGTATCTTTAGATTAAATTCTAGAAAACTCCTTAAGTACATTGTTTCTCACTAGGGTATCAAATTTGATCCTACAAAGGTGAAAGCTATCATCGATATGCCACCACCATCCAATCTGACACAACTAAGAAGTCTACATGGAAAACTATAGTCAATCTATAGGTTCATCGCGCAACTAGCAAATAAATTCCATACTTTCTAGTACTTTCTTCAAAAAGGTGTCCCTTTTAAATGGATCGACCACTATTAGCAAGCCTTTCAATAAATCAAGGATTACCTATTATTGCCATCAGTCTTGACACCTCCTATTGATAGAAAATTGCTTATCATGTACATATAAACTTTTTCATCGATACTAAGAGCTCTCTGTTAGAATCCAAGATCACCTGCATGCAAGATGGATACCTGTCACATGCAAAAGATATGAAGAACCAAAAAGATGTTCTCTGAACCTCAAAGTGTAAAATGCATTAAGAGAATCGATTATTACAAAGTGATCAATCCTTATGAAGGAGATCAAGAAACCCTAAATGAAACTCCTAGTGCACACTTAATAATTAATCAATTAATTAATTATTAATGTGCCTAAGTTTAGCTTAAGTAATAAAGAGGAATAAGTGACTTAATTAATTAATCAAATCCAAGATCACCGCATGCAAGATGGATACCTACATGCAAAAGATATGAAGAACCAAAAAGATGTTCTCTCAACCTCAAAGTGTAAAATGCATTAAGAGAATCGATTATTACAAAGTGATCAATCCTTATGAAGGAGATCAAGAAATCCTAAATGAAACCCTAGTACACTTAATAATTAATCAATTAATTAATTATTAATGTGCCTAAGTTTAGCTTAAGTAATAAAGAGGAATAAGTGACTTAATTAATTAATCAATATGATGTAATTAATTAAGCATAATAACTTATTTCTAACACCCCCCCTTAAGATGAACTTAGGAAGAAGCTAAAACACTAGAATAAGATGCATGAAACAAAGATGGGTCCCACAACTAGGCCGATCAGTACCCATTTACAAATGCAATAAGGAGTAAGAGAAGGAAAAACCCAGTGGGACAAAACCCCCCTTACAATGAGATAACATGCTGCAAAGAAGCACTGGAAGAACTCTGTAGAGTAACACTGGAACTTGATATAGGCAAGCAAGGAAATATTCTTATGTATACTACTGAAACTGGATGAGAGTCACTGATTGACTCAAAGAATCATGATAAAGCAACAGAAAACCCGATGCCATGGAACACTCAAAAACTCCAAACGGGAACAACTCTGGAATCTATGAAGCAGCAAGCAATTATTGAATGATGTATTACTGAAAACGAAGTGCAAAGATGCAAGATGCACTCTCCCAACTGCCAAAATATCCAAGTAATCGCCAAACAACCCATCGGGCCAAATCTGGAATAAGTGATAAACCTAGGATAGATACAAAAAAAGTGCATTGACAGCAACCTAGAGCTCCTCAATACCTTTCCGACGCTTCAAACGAAGCGAAAAACAGAGATCGTGGCAAAAAGTTATGAGCTCGAAAGCATAAAAAGTACATCTAACTTCAAACAGCAATAAATGTAGGAAAATAGTAAAATACCAAAAAATAAACAGCACTACTGGAAAGTGCTCGGAACCAGCTTTCTGGCGATATCTCGTTTGCCCGATTTCGATACCGTATGCCCAAGTTATGGCCAAAAGAAAAAAACTGCTCTTTTAGAAGAAACTAGGGTTAGGAGGGGTAAAGAGGGCCATACAGACGTTGACGTCATGCTGACGTCAGCGGTTCATGAGCTTAAAATTGACGGCCGTCTGGCCATCGCTGCAAAAAATCGGCCCCCCTGCAAAATGAAAAAAATTTGGGCCCTTGGTCCTGTGGGCGACCAGGGGCTAGTGGGTTGGTGCTGGGGGCGGATCCCCTAGTTTTCCATATGGCCAGGGGCTGGGTGCAGGAGCCGGATCTCAACTCTTGGTTCCTGATATGGCCGTGGCCTGGCGTTTGAAGCCCGTGGGGGCTGGGGAGGTCAGCGGCAGACTGGTGGTGGAGTGGGCCGGCGGTGGCATTTGGGTGGCCGCTGGGCGGCGGACCCCTTCTATACTGGGCGCGCAGGCACAGAACCCAAGAAAAGCATTTTTTTTTTGAATTTCTCGCCTCGATCTGCGTGTTGGGGAGGCCGTACGGCCCCCCGACAAATTTTTTTTGCCTTCTCGACCAACTTGCACTAAAATAGACAAATTTTATATGAAAATGGGGGTTTTTGGGCGTTGCAGACTCAATGGCGAGGTCCGTTTTGTCCCAAAATGCACAAAAAATTAGGCTACCCCCATATTCAATCAAAAAATTGCCTATGGAAACCCTTGCACTTGAAACTCACAGAAAGGCCATATCTTCAGATCACGAACAGGCAGTTGCAGGTCTGGAGCTCTGATACCATGTTAGAATCCAAGATCACCTACATGCAAGATGGATACCTGTCACATGCAAAAGATATGAAGAACCAAAAAGATGTTCTCTAAACCTCAAAGTGTAAAATGCATTAAGAGAATTGATTATTACAAAGTGATCAATCCTTATGAAGAAGATCAAGAAACCCTAAATGAAACCCTAGTGTGCACACTTAATAATTAATCAATTAATTAATTATTAATGTGCCTAAGTTTAGCTTAAGTAATAAAGAGGAATAAGTGACTTAATTAATTAATCAATATGATGTAATTAATTAAGCATAATAACTTATTTCTCTAACACTCTCTTAGCACAACATGATGAAGATGGTGAAGAGAGAGTGATATACTACATCAATTGTACACTTGTGGGGTATAAAATCAATTACACTTCTATTGAGTGTGCATGTCTTGTTGTTGTCTTTGCAACACTAAATCTTTTACATTATATGTTGAATCTTCAATGATAGCATAGATAGATCCTTTAAATTACCTACTTAGTAAATCAACTGTCACAGGTAGAATGGGTAATGGTCCTTGGTGAGTTTGATATCGAGTATGTAAACAAGAAAGTAATAAAGGGACAAATAATAGTGGATAAGCTAAGCGATGCTCCTACTCCAACATTTCAATCTCTTATATCATAATTTCATAATGAAGCAATTTTCACACTAGAGACCCCTACAACATGAAAGCTATATTTTGACGGATTCTACACCCACCATGGTTTGGGATTAGGAGTTCTTTTTATCACACCACAAGGGGATACAATCCCTAAGTCTTATAAGATAGCATTCCTGTACACTAATAACATTGTTGAATATAAAGCTTTGCAGATAAGACTTCGGGAAGCTATAAAATGGAAAATCAAGCACCTGCATATCTACGGTGATTCATAGCTGGTTTTCTGATAGATTAATGACAAATATGAGACAAAATATAAAAAACTTGTGTCGTGCAAGAAGATGATTGACAATTTTAAAGAGTACTTTGATGTAATCATGTTTGAGTAGATTCCATGAATACAAAATAAAGCAACTAACACAATGGATACCATAGGATCTCTCCTTGACATACCTAACAATGTACACTAGTGTGAGTTCTTGGTGGAACAAATTTTGATCCCTATATTCGACATCCTTGAATTTGAGCTCGCTTGTGAAATTGTTGGTCTTGATTCACCATGGTACAAAGACATATATAATTATCATCACAACCAAATCCTTCCCCTTGACTTGTTGAATAATCAACATAAACCCATTACTCGACAAACCTCTAAATATGGTATCATCGTTGATACCTTATGTCATTGTAGTCTAGATAGTATTCTACTTATATTCTTCATTCATTTTATTCTCCCACTATAATTGAATAAATTTATTTTATTTGATTATTTCACTTGATTAATTAAATAAATACATTTTTATTTATTTAAATTAATTATCATCTTTTGAATTTAATTAAATATTTTTAATATTTAATTAAATTTAAATATTTATTTTCTTCTATTAAAAACTTTCTTCTAATTAATTAAATATTTTTATTTAATTAATTTCATACACATGTCATTTCTTCAAATTTAATTAAATATTTTATTTAATTAAAGATCTGCTTTCTTCAAATCATAATTAGATATTTCATTTAATTATGAAATCTTCTAATTTCCTCAAAATCTTAATTAAATATTTATTTAATTAAGAAAAATCAGCATGCACCCATAAATAAATAAATGAATTGGATAATTCATTATTTATCTTCTCAATATCTTTCCATTATCTTCTAAAAGGATGATTTTTCATCATCTCATCCTATCTCTTCCATGAAAATGGAAAAATCATGCTTTATTCGTTTTCTTCTATTTTTCTCTCCAGTTTCATTCCTATTCGACTGTTCGAACTGTGAGGAATTATCACAGTCGTTGATCAACCCATCCAATCAAAATCCTCAAAAAACTCTATAAATACATGTGCAAATCCAAACATTGGTTACATAGACACACTCATGCAATTACACTTACGCATTTGCATATTTAGCATTCCATCAATAATCATATCTTAGCAGTAATCTGATCATAGCATAGCATAATCTGGCATTTTAGTATAGAATGTATTTTAATTTAAATCTCATTCTCTAGTAGTCCATTTCGTTGAGCTTGGCACACAAAATTTGAGAGCAACTTGAATCAACAAAACACTGGAGATAGAGAGCAATAAAATGACTTCAAAGAAGCTGCCATAAAGAGTTTGTTTATTTTTCTTTCAGTTTCTTTGATATAATGTTTTATTGAATGTGTTTTGAATCCTTTATAACAAGTATATTTTCATACACACATAAAATGGCGCCCACCATGGGGCCTATGCCCCGATTTTGACCTTTTCTTGTAGAGCATTTTGACAGGTTTCCGCATTCTGGAGTTCGACTTTCGGCAAAATTTGACATTTTAGCGCATCCGATACTTTTTACAGCGCATCTGGGAATTAAATGCTTTTATTTTGCAGGTATTTTAGACATCTGGGGACTTTTTTGGCGCTTCTGAGAATTAATTTAGCGCATCCGAGAGATAGAATAATGCATTTAGTCTCATCATATCTAGAGTTAAATCTGCATTTAATTAAAGTAGCGCATTTAAGAATTAAAGTAGCAAATTTGAGAGTTAAAGTAGCGCATTTAAGAATTAAGGTAGATTTCAGAGCATTAGCTGCTGTCATTTACATATTTAAATATGCACTTAATTAAAGTAGTGCATCTAAGGACTGTTTTAGCGCATTTAGGATTTTTCTGTAGCGCATTTAGGGTATGTTTCTATGCATTTAGGGTCTGTTACTGCGCATTTGGGGTCTGTTTCTGCGCATCTAGAATATGTTTCTGCGCATATACTATCTATTTTGGCGCATCTAGGTTGTAACACAAAAATAGGATTCTGAGTCTGACGCATTCTGTAGACAAAATCTTTTCTGGTTTAAAATGAATGAATCTAGGATAGTCACCACACTTTGATCATGCAATTAAAAAGAACCCCATGTTGGTTGTGAAGCAATATCTTCACTTAGCTTAAATCATTGTCATTTGGTGCATTAAAATGAATCTGTTTACTCTACTTGATTTTGCTTGAAAGTGGTAGGTGACTATGCTCTCACCCTGTGCAAACTAGGTGATCAGAAAGCCAAACCCACTTTATCCCTGTGTAACCCTAATGCAATAACCGAAGTATCCTCTCCCCTTGTGCAATGATGCAATCTTTGGTGTAAGAGAAACGATTGTTGCCTCTAGAAATTGGGCCTACCTGGGGATTTCATCACACCAATGCGACTTAAACCGGCAATGGAGCTAAAGCCAAGCTACCCCCGATTGGTATACAAATGTGAATCTTAAGGGAAAACCTAAGATTACAAGTGCAGATGTGTCATACAGACAAAGTAGTACTCCCATAAACCCTGTTGAGCTTAACCTCTTTAGGCTGGAGTGCCACCTAATTGGTGATTAATCTCTTGCCCCATGTATGGCCACTCGAACGGGGGTCCCAAATTAAACATCATTGTTTAGTAAACCAAAAACCTTTTATTTGCTAGCGCAACACCGGTCGGTGTGAAGGCATCCACACTTTCGCAGTCTATAGTAGAGGTGATCAATCCACCATGGGAGTTTCATGGGGGTTGGAAGCTTGGTTGGCCTGAGAAGAGAGTGCACTATAAGGGGGAGTCCGTGCAGCCAAGCTTCTGAATTCACATGCTACTGATATGCGGTTGGGGAAACCCACGTGGAATCTAGCAGATATTGTCCTGGCTTTACCATAGGATGTACTTGCTTTATCTATGTTTGGTTACATTCCATTTAATTCAGAGTTTTTGTTGTGTTTTCATTCACATTAATTTAGATAAAAGATCATCTGAAATGAACATGAAAAACAACAATTGAAATCATTCAAAAAAAAAACTGTTCATATCTTTGGTCCAGTAACATACTGATATTTCTCCCATGCTTAGAGAGGTGAAATTAGCAAAATTTGTTAAGAAATCATTTTCCAATAGGATCAAGAAGCCCAATAAATAGTTAGGGTACAAGAAAACATCGCAAAGAAGAATTTTTTTGTACAAAAGTTGACACGTCTTGCTTCATCACTGTGGATTTCTTCATAGATACCAAGACTTTGTTAGGGGATTCACTGACGAGTACGCTATAGATCCTTTGGATTCTTGAGCTTATTATTAGAGATTAGCTCTATCTCAATGATATAATCTTAACTGACCTCTTGATTTTGATAATATACCACAACCTTCTATTGAATATCCATCACATTCCAGTCAAATCCTTTAGTGATCTTAAAATCTTTCTTTGAAAACAAAGATCAAATCTTTAAGAGTGCACCTTTCAAACAAATTTCTGATTATTGATTCAACTTCTCTAATAGGATTCTGACATCCTTCATCATTGGAAGCCACAATAAAAAATTAGGAATATCTTTGATCATATCATAGGATTCCCATCTTATCAGATCAAGATATCATCATTATCACACTTATCAGAAACTATGATCTAAGTTTAGAAGAACTCTTCAAAATCACATGCCTATCTCTACAAGATCTCAGTACAATAAATTGAAGGATGAAATACAACAAGGTCATACCCAAAACACTCAAGAAGAAGGTGAAAGTAGTAATCTTCTTTACAATATAAGTCGTAATCCACTTTTCAACAATGACATGGATAATAGAGAAGAAAATTTATTCCACAACTACAAAGACATGAGCAAAAACCACATAGATAGTGATGAGGAATGAGATGAAGAACGTCTTAGAGAGGTTGAGCAAGATCCCAAATTTCACAAAGACACAGAAAAGATCTTGTAATGTGATAAAGAAAAATATTTCCTCTATCTAGCTGACCAAGGAGCTAAATTGCCTCATGACTTTGTTACCAAGAATTTGAAGAACAAACTTGAAGAGACACCCCTATCTGATTTTAGTGCTTTGACTCAACAAATTAAGGAACTTCAAGGACAAATTAAAGAGTTACAAGGGGGAACCACAACAAAGAGATATACTCTTGAGGACATTTGTCCTTATCCATTCAATCGAAGTCTCAACATGATTCCATTTCCTAAACATTGTGAAATTCCAAAATTTGATCGTTATAATGGGAAATCGGATCCAATCGATCATGTTAGAGACTTCTGAAACATGACTTTAGAATTCGCTCATGAGGACACTTACTTGATGCCTTTGTTTCCTAGGAGTCTTGGAGCTCACTCTATGGAATGGTTATCAAAAATCATACCTCTTGTCAAGACATTCGAGGAACTAATCAATCTATTTATATTACAATATTCCTACAACATCCAACACCAAATCACTATGATAGATCTCTGCAAAGTTGTGCAAAAACCTGGTGAACCTTTTATTACTTTTCTTCAGAGATGGAGAAGAATGTTCACTAGATATCCATGTCCTGTTTCTGAAAAGGAAAAGATGGTCACCTTCATTAACAGCTTGAATTCATAAATGAGCTATCGTTTGAATTTACATTGTCCTCCCTCTTTTGAGAAATTGATTGAAGATGCTATAACCATTGAAAGTGCTTTGGTCAAAAGAGGAATAATAAAACTTGACAAGGACAACCCGAGTTCATCCAATCATCATAACAATCAGGACAAGTCTAAATTTTGGACTCGCAACAAGAATGTGGTAAATGATGGTGTTGTTGATGCAAATCATGTCTCGACTAAGCCATTTGTCCTTAGTACTCCAAGTGCTCCTCACAATAACAACTATAACAATGTCATCTCGGTTACAAATCAAGGAAATAATCCTCCTCCTCCAAGGAACAATGTGAATCAACATTCTACCCCCAATCAAGGTTACCGGGGAACCAACAATAGCAACTCCTTAGGGCATACCTCGAATACAAATCCGCAACGATTTTCATTCTTCTCTAGTAGAAGAACTTACACTCCACTGGGTCAATCTTTGGAATCTGCATTCAAAGAGTTGATGGCTAAAAATATCATTACCTTACCACCTCAACGAAACTATGAACCCAGTGTGAAGCCTCCATCATGGAATGAGGCATACTATTGTGACTATCATCGGTGCAAAGGTCATCGCACAAATAACTGTCAAGCCTTGAAGAATACCATTCAAGACTTAATCGAAAATGGCACCATCACAATAGAAGGACATCAACAATCAAATGAAGACCACCAAGCATTTCACAACCCTTTGCCCAACTATCAAAAAGGCGAGTCTTCTAGAAAAAGTGTGAATCATATTGATGATCTGACAATAAATCATATCTACACTGACGATGAACGGGTCAATGTTATTAAAGTCAACGAGAAAGTGGAATATAGAGAAGTCAACTCAACAAAAAGGGCGCAAGCTAAAGTTGTCTTAAAGGGTGCCTCCTCAAAATCCATCGGGCCTCTACCTCAACATCAATATGACTTAGTCAACCAACTTCGAAAAACTCCTACCCAGATTTCTATCTTAGAACTCTTGAAGATTTCCCCAACACATAAGGAAATTCTCGAAAAGGCCCTCATTGAAACAACTATATCCACTGATTTGGATGTGGACCAATTTCAAGCCATGGTAGGACACTTGTCTTCACCCACATGCTTCTCATTCTCTGAAAAAGATGACGTTTCCATAACTCATCCTCATAATTCATAATTATACTTAGAAGTAATGGTTCACAAGTTTCGTGTTAGATGAGTTCTAATAGATAGAGGTGCTGGTTTGAACATATGTACCATGAAGTTGGTTAAGGCTTTGGGATTTTCTGAGGACTCCATTGATCTCAAAAGAAAGATTACTATTAAAGCCTACAATGATGAGGAAAGAGCATCTAAAGGTTTAATCATGCTACCAATCAGAGTGGGACCTGTTATCAAAAATATTTTCTGTCAAGTATTAGACCGTGATCTTGCATACAACATCTTGTTGGGTCATCCTT
Organism: Sequoia sempervirens; assembly: GCA_007258455.2. Taxonomy (NCBI): domain Eukaryota; kingdom Viridiplantae; phylum Streptophyta; class Pinopsida; order Cupressales; family Cupressaceae; genus Sequoia; species Sequoia sempervirens. The sequence goes on along the minus strand of VDFB02000015.1, from coordinate 165,182,684 downwards.
GGATCCACGAAATGCAAGCTGTCCCATCCACATATCATCAATGTCTTAAGTTTCCTTATGATGGACAGGAAATCACGATACCAGCTGATAATTCAAATATTCAAACTTGTGCCAATATCAAATCCAGTCAAGATACTTTAGTTCCTAACAATCGAGAAGCTCATGCTAGTACTTCTCTCAAGGTTGATACACAAATCAGTCAGTTAACCAATAGTTTTGACAAGAAAATGAAATTCAAAGACCATGGAGTCAGGGAGTACTCTCTCTATCTTGCTAATTTACCTACATCACCTCGGTCACATGGACAACCTTCCATCACACAACATCAAATATTAGCAGCATCAACATCAACGCAACCACCAACAGAGCCAAGCACAAAGTTTAATGGATGATTCATCAAAGAAAAATTCCCCATGGAAGATCCTGAGGATAGAGAAATTATAAATTGGCTCTATAAAGATGAAGATGAAGCAGTTTTTAATGTCAAATTACCAACAGATAGATATGGAAAAGGGTATTCAATCATGCAGAAGATGGGCTATGATAAGGGTCCTATTGGAAAAAGAAAAGGAGTAGTTGAGCCCATTCACCTTTGAGGACTTGCTGCGAAAGAGAAAACCGGATTAGGCTATGATACTAACTCAAAAGAAAGAATACCCAAACAACGACATGACACTGTCTTCACATTGCAAGAAGGTTCAGATTCAAGAGAAGCATGTTTGGAAACAATTCATAATTTCATGGATAATAACTCCGACACAGACTTTGTTGAATATGAATGGGACACCATTTACAATGATGAGTTTTGGAGGGACAAAGAGGTTGATGCAATACACAAGTATACCCCAACTCTAATAGAAGGTGAAGGGTCAGGGTCCCAAACACGAGAATCTGAATTACAAAGTCACTATGATTCTAGTGATACTGAGTCAGATTTAAACAAATAAAACTATCATGAGAACAGTATCATCATTGATCCACCTCATACCTCGGATCCTACAGTCAACTCTGTTATGACCATAACCATAGCCGATTTCACGCAACCCGATGACCCACTATCTTTGATCCATCCTGATCTCATTGAATGGGATTCATTTGAACCTATCAATATACCTATGTTTCCAAGTGACGAAGCTATCATAAACTTCCTTTCCACAGGTGACATAAATGATTGTTCCACTAGCGATTTTCGGCATAGAGTCTTTAATCAGGAGAGTGTCAAGTCTCCTAGCTGCAAAAGTAAAAATAAAAAAGAAAGATCTAATGGTGAAAACTAAAATCTGGCAGTGTTAGATCAAATAAAAGATAAAATAAAGAGCGTATCGGATGGTGAAAACCTTTTTAAGGCACCAGACGATGGGAATCTTGACACTCTCTCAGAGCAATACCATGAGCGATCGCCTATTTTGATTGAGCCTACAAATGCTATCAACCTTGAAACTTTAGACAAACTAAGCATTTTATAGTTAGCTGCATCAATGACAGAGAAAGAAATACCAGAATTCATGGAATTTCTAATAACAAATCAAGTCAACTTTGCTTGGTCTTGATCCTGATCTTATCATGCATCACTTGTCTATTAAACCAGGGGTTAAGCCTATGAAACAAAAACTCAGAAAGATGCACCCCCATGTTGCATTATTGGTTAAGGAAGAATTGAGAAAACTCCTTGATGTGGGCTTCATAAAATCAATCGACTATGCAAAATGGATCTGCAATATTGTTCCTGTATCCAAGCCAGATAAAAGTGTCAGAGTGTACACAGATTTCAGAGATCTTAATAAAGCATTTCCTAAGGATGACTTCCCACTTCCAAACATCGACACTATAGTTGATCTGACAGCTGGCATGTATTCATTAATGGATGGTTTTTCTAGTTACAACCAAATCAAGATCACACCCGAAGACCAGGAGAAAACAACTTTCACATGTCCATGGGGAACTTACTGTTTGAACGTCATGCCTTTCGGTTTAAAGAATGCTGGGGCTACTTACCAAAGAGCCATGACTATGATCTTTCATGACATGATGCACACATTCATGGAAGATTATGTAGATGACATATTGGCAAATTCATACACCAGAGAAGGACATTTGGAAATATTGTCCAAAAATTTGCAAGATTGCACAAATTCAAAGTTCGCCTCAATCCCAAGAAATGTGTTTTTGGGTTCACATCTGGAAAACTCTTAGGATACATTGTTTTACAAAAGGGAATTAAAGTAGATCCTGCTAAAGTTAAGGAAATCATGGAAATGCCTCCCCCAAGGAACATCAGTCAATTGAGATCATTATAGGGACGACTTCAATCTATACGAAGGTTCATTGCACAACTGGCCAACAAAATTCTACCTTTCACACATCTACTGCATAAGAATGTTCCTTTCAAGTGGGATGACAAGATCGAATTGGATTTTCAACAAATCAAATAGTACTTAATCACTTTGCCAGTTCTAGTACCACCAAATCCAGACAAACCACTGATCTTGTATATTGCCTCAACAGAGACATCCTTGGGTGCATTGCTAGCACAAGAAGACTATATACAGGGAAAGAACGGGCAATTTATTACATTAGCAGAACACTAACAAGTCATGAGGTCAACTACACTACCATCGGGGCATGTAAATGGGCCCTGGCTCATCGGGGCATGTAAATCGTGGGAATCGATGTGTATGAAAGTACACTAAGTACTCATCGGACATCCCTTTATCTGTCACCTCTGGTCTGTATGCCCATACCTCAGGCTGTAAGCTATAATACTCTATATATGCCACTTGGTATGTAATACAACGTCCCCATCCAGGATCATCCTTGCGCCGCCCATAGTGAGCAACGCCCTGTGGCATCCCCTCTGTGAATCCGTACTGTCTTTGAACTCACAAGGCCAAAAATTGTTCAATAATGAAAGGGGTCCATCCTATCAGATACCGGGGTATACAGACAAATGGCATCTCCAAATGATCTATATCCCAGGGCTTGCAATATGTATATGGCCTCCATATAACGACATCCACATCATCCAATACGCGTCGCCAATACTCCAACTTGCCCAGCTTCGGCTGGACAAGTGCACCTGAATATGCCTCTACATACGGCCTGCCTGGCGGCCTCACCCTCGCACACTCTGGCCTCGTAATCGCAATATGCTCCCATGCCTAGATCTGGAGCAGAGTAACACCACTGGCCAAACTGGTTGACCCTTGGTATACCACCTGATGTAGATCGTGATACAAATGAGCCAAAATGCAGCTCCCCCAGGCATACCTCCACGCCTAAGTCACCATCCACTCTAGCATCCTACCCCAACCAATTGAGAATCCCTTCGATTGATGGTCCAGTCCAAGGAAGCCTCTAATGAATGCAGCCAACACGACAACTAAGGTTGGATATCTACTAAAATCCACCCACGACACCCAATATCCAGCTATCAACATGTCACCGCAGATCCTCCTCAGTGCCTCAGTCCCTCCTATCTCCTTGTGGTCATAAACCACAAGGGCACCTACCACAGGAATCCCTAGAATCTTGTACACATCCTCGGGTGTCACAGTCATCTCACCAGTCGGCAAATGAAAGGTGTTATGATTGAAGTGCCACTTCTCTGCCAATGCAGTCAACAGTCCTATGTTGACTCGAATCCCTCATGGGATAGTAAACAAAGATCCCAGCCCACATGCACCTATCCACTGTATCTTTGCGGGAGTCAGCTCTCCTACCCAATCCCAACATATCGGGAAACGCTATCTAATCTGGAGGTTGTCGAAAACCTCCTATTTTTTTGGTCATCACATGGACAATTAATCAGACTCATACCAATGACTCATATCATGTACTCTATCTATCAAATCAATCAGAGAATCATCTCAACACATCATATCAGTGACCTATATCTACAATCAACCATATCATGCAATCACAACTGTGTCTATCTATTTGAATATCAAAATCAATCTACTCTATCATCATTATACTATTTCTTTTTCTTTTTCCGGAAAGCAAATTTATCAACAATCCAATCATTTTGTACTTCAGTCATGAATACAAATATGTTTGAAAACCATCATTTACTATTTGGTTTCTATCATAGAAAACAAATTTATCAAACATTTAGTCTTTGTTTGTCATTCGTGAGAAGCAAAGTTATCAGACAATCAGTCAATCAATCAATCAATCTACTCTTTATTTTTTGGGAAACAAAGTTATTAGACATTTACTCTTTGTTTTCTATTTTGGGGAAGCAAAGTTATCAATTAATCATCAAATTTTCTATCATTTCTACTCCTATCAACATGATGGAAAAATAATTTATCTATCTATTGACCAAGGAAGCAATGTATACACCATCATTTTTCATCATAAAACGCATTCTGCCAAAATTTTCCTAGATGCGCTAATCTGTGCCTCTGTTGCGCTAAAACTCAAAAGCGCTATAGTTTACCTCGAAAGTGCTAAAACTCCAAACGTGTGCTTTTGCACCCTAAAAGCGCTAAAGTTTTTCCTCTCAGTGCTAAAACCCTATATGCGCTAAGATACCCCGCGAATGTGCTACTTCATACCCTAGATGCGCTCATACACCCCTGTTGCGGCCAATCCCTAAATGCGCAACTCTATGCCCTAGATGCGCTAAATTTTTCTAGCCGGACTTCAACCCTATAAGCGCTAATCTACACTTCGTATGCGCTAGAATACCTAGTTTTACCCTACACCTATATGCGTTATGGAAAGTTTTGAATGCACTAAAACAGATAGGCGGATGCGCTAAAACGTTATTTTTTTCCTAAATCTGCACAAAAAAAGCTTAAAAAATTGATCAAATTCACAAAATTTTGAATCATAAAGGGTTTAATCAACTCAGCGGTGGTCCATATGCGGCTGGTCTCTGGAATCAGCGGGCCCGCTCGAATCTATGCCTATGAAAGGGAATCGACATCTCGCTAAGTCACTGTCAGAGCACAAAATTCACTATAGTCAAAGGGTGAAAATGACTTCCACTTTTACCCATATGGGTCACTTTAGGTGGTTTTTTGGTGGCATTTACTTTATTTTTTTCACCAGGGGCATCTTTTACACCAATTATCGGGAGCTAAATCACTAAATCACTAGCATAATGTCATCATCCAATCAAGTTTTGTTTATCATCATCCCTGATTTACCTCCCGAGGGAGCATCATCGACATCAACATCAAAAACATATGAAGGGCAAAAATTTTATTTTCTTTCAAGTAATGCGTTTCACACATCACTTCAAAGAGGGGCGAAATGTATGTGCATAAAATTGGTCATGTCTAATTAATCCTGAAATTTAATTAAATATTTATTATTTAATTAATTTCTCTAAAGTCTTCTACATGTAATTAAATTTAATCAATTTAATTATATTGTTCATTCATTTTATTCTCCCACTATAATTGAATAAATTTATTTTATTTGATTATTTCACTTGATTAATTAAATAAATACATTTTTATTTATTTAAATTAATTATCATCTTCTGAATTTAATTAAATCTTTTTAATTAAATTTAAATATTTCTTTTCTTCTATTAAAAACTTTCTTCTAATTAATTAAATATTTTTATTTAATTAATTTCATACACATGTCATTTCTTCAAATTTAATTAAATATTTTATTTAATTAAAGGTCTTCTGCTTTCTTCAAATCATAATTAGATATTTCATTTAATTATGAAATCTTCTGATTTCCTCAAAATCTTAATTAAATATTTATTTAATTAAGAAAAATCAACATGCACCCATAAATAAATAAATGAATTGGATAATTCATTATTTATCTTCTCAATATCTTTCCATTATCTTCTAAAAGGATGATTTTTCATCATCTCGTCTTATGTCTTCCATGAAAATGGAAAAATCATGCTTTATTCGTTTTCTTCTATTTTTCTCTCCAGTTTCATCCCTATTCGACCGTTCGATCTGTGAGGAATTATCACAGCCGTTGATCAACCCAGCCAATCAAAATCCTCGAAAAACTCTATAAATACATGTACGAATCCAAACATTGGTTACACAGACACACTCATGCAATTACGCTTACGCATTTGCATATTTAGCATTCCATCAATAATCATATCTTAGCAGTAATCTGATCATAACATAGCATAATCTGGCATTTTAGTATAGAATGAATTTTAATTTAAATCTCATTCTCTAGTAGTCCATTTCGTTGAGCTTGGCACACAAAATCTGAGAGCAACTTGAATCAACGAAATGCTGGAGATAGAGAGCAATAAAACAACTTCGAAGAAGCTGCCATAAAGAGTTTGTTTATTTTTCTTTCAGTTTCTTTGATATAATGTTTTATTGAATGTGTTTTGAATCCTTTATAACAGGTATATTTTCATACACACAATATATATCAAAACCCATGTCATAGTACAAAACTAAATGACTATAAAAAATGGAGCTCGCGAGCTCAATTAAAATATACATAAGTTTCAAAATACATATATTAATCAAGCTAGCCTGAGCTGCCCCTATCCTCTGTCAGTGATGGCCATAGTGGTGGAATATCCTACTTATGTATTAATAGCTTGGCTGATCTTTCTTTGTCTATGGTTGTGGTGGTGGATAAGGTGACCTCCTAGGTCCTAACACCCCACCACTACTCAGTATCCACCTAGAATGAGATCTAATTTGAGATTTTATTTGCGTGTAACATGGTTCTCTCTACGATGGTGGAAATACATCCTCATACGACTCTCTAGAGTACTTGATCTCCTAATTTTCCTGATATAACATATGTGCAAAATTGACACTTGATCCACTCACAGTATCTATAAAACTCAATGACTGTTGCTTGACCCTTTATGCTCTAATGACAATTGTATCTCACTCTATAATGAGTTGTATCATTCATGCCTATGAGGCCTATAATTATGCCTACAATGCCTACACCTGTGCCTGTAATTCCGCCACATGCACTTGCACATCAGGTGCCCCAATCTTAGCCTCCTCGGCGGGCACATCCTCTATAGCTTCCCTGACAAGGACATCATGAAGCCCCTCATCCACCACCATATTTTGGGCATCCTCCTCCTCCTCTTCTTGAGCCTCCACCTCCTGCATCTCCACCTCTTATGTGGCCTCCTCCAACACTTCCTCCTCTGCAATAGACAATAATTGTGTCAAAATCACAAGCGAATCTCTATCTCTACCTTTGCCTCCATATCTGCCTCCACCTCCTCTATCTCCCTTGAATCCACTTCTATCACCTTTTCCTCTCCCTCTCCCCCTCAACCTACCTCTCCATTCTCGTACTAGACTCTCAAGGAACCGATTTCCCAAGATCTATAAATGGCGTAGGCTTGTGTTGGCCCCACCATGCATCATAATTTCGTGTAGTCCCTACATCAACAATTTCTATACTAACTCCCCACTATACAAGTTGCAGCTGATCAAACTCCTAAAATGCTACCTACAAACTAATCATGGGTTGCCAATGTCCCACCTCTCAAGCTAAATGACCAAACATAGCTATACCAATGGGAATGCCCTGGTGCTCCCAAAACTATCACAAAACCCGCTCTAACAACTATCTTTATATGATGTGTTGTGATTGGACTATACGTCCAATAAGATATTATGTCTTTCAGTAATATGGCAGGTGCTCTAAATCATTGTCCTAGGCCAAACACTATCTGTACGACCTCCATATAAATCAAACAAGCAAGTCAATCTCATGTCTCCAGTAGCCAACATACCCTACATGCTTCTGAGTAACAATGCCATCATACATGAAAATATATGGTAGTTGAGCAATTAGATATTTCATATCCATCGGTATAAAAACAACAATGTGCTCCCATGCCCACATGTGGAGTAGTGTCACTCTGCAACCAATAGAGAAAGCTTGCTGATATGCCACATCATGCAACTAGAAATATAACATAACAAGAATACAAAGGCCCCACACATACACTATACCCTCATCCATCATACTAGCTAGCATCCACTCCCATCCCATTGGAAATCCATTCCCTTGCTAATCAATTACCAAAACACCAGCTATAACACTGCAAATGACAACAATCGGCCTCTCATAACAATCTACTAGGGTATCCCATCAGATCTCATACTCTAGCCCTAGGTCATCGATCTCTTGAAACATCTTTGCATCACTTCTACACCATATTCTGGGTCACACACCACTTTCTCCTCATGAATTAGGATGTGTAGGATGTGTTATACATCCTTTAGAGTCATTGTAGCCTCTCTAGTGTGTAGATGAAAGAGCTAGTCTCGAAGTACCATCACTTCACTAGTGTAGTAATAATCCCCTTGTTAGCCCTATTCTCAAGTATGAAGGTGATATAATACAATCCCAAAGCATGCAGAGTGGCACGCTCACCCATATCTAGATGATCTCAAAGCACCATAGAGGACATATGACTCACACGTATACAACAGTAGCAATCTCTCTTCGCGTTCAAACAATACATTGTGTAAATCATGAAACTTGGGTAAACCTATTTGACCTTAAACGCTAAATTATGATATGAAAATTACAGTTAATTATTTCACAGTCAATTACGACGCTTTATTTGAAAAATGCATCATTTTAAACAGATGCACCACATAATACAATTGCGGCTCGACATAACACATGCATCATTTTATCCAACAATACAAATTGAAAAACTTAATGTCTAAGTTGGTTTTTAATGTTTTTTTATTCCTATTTGCAAATAGGTTTGACAATGACTATTTTTCCAAAATTTTCCAATGTAATGCAAATGCAAATGTATAACCATTTTGGAACAAAATGAGACTTTTTTTAATGCAATTTTGAAATGAAAATCTGATCACATTCTAATGCAAGCTATGATGCAATATTTTTGGATTTTTATGACTTTTTTATGATGTAAATATGAAACCCTAAATGAGAAATGCAAGATAAAATGATGCAAAACCTAGATCTAGGGTTTGAAGGACTATCATATCAGAGAGCTATGATGTTAAATGCTAGGCTCACCAAAATGAAACATAGGGAAAGGAGATACCTAAGTCCCATGTACAAAGAACCTATGATCAATTCCACTTTTCCAAGGGTTTCATTAGGATGCAAATCAACAAAGAGAATAGATTGAATTTCAACCTCAAAGGTGAGCCAATCATACTTGGATCCAATCCTTTTGAGTCTTAGAAATGATTTGGAATAATTAACCTAATTGGACTATATGAACTTGAAACATACAATATTCCAAAGATGAACAATTTGAAACAGTAATTTGCAAGTGGATCCGAGAAAGGCGGAGTGATGTGTACCTATCACCAAAATTTGGATCTGGCATGTGTAGAGGGACTAAATTTTTCCATGGGTGAATGGGTCTTTTATGAGGGGTCCTAAAATTGATTTAGGGTTCCTTTCATGTTGGATCTGAGTTCATAATTCCCACTTGCAGATTTGTCAGAATGTCGTCAATAAATTATGTAAGTGAGTTTTCATAACATGACAACTTTGATGACAACCAATGTAACAAAGAATGAATTTCCCTCAAACTTTCCTTGATCCTCCTCAAACCTAATATCTCACACATTCACAAAGAGAGGAAATGTTGGGCCATTTAGGGGCTTAGCTCAGTCAAACCCCGTGTAAGTGTTTCCACTTCCACAATGGCAATGTCAATGATAGGAATGATAAATGAAAAGAAGAAATGATGAAACTACAAAATATTGCAATTCACCACCCTTCAATAGCTTCTTTGAAGGACTAAAGTCATGCAAATCACCTCAAGGATTTGGATATTTCTTATTTGAGTGCTTGAATGCTTTGGAGACCTACATCGTGGGTTAGCCTTCACAAAACATGAATATGAACACACATAAATTTTGGTATGATGTTGGATCTTGAGTTGTCACAATAAAGATTTGAAATACTACTCTTGATCATAAGTTTTCCAATATATTTACACTTAGACTTCAAATGATGAAAAGACTAGGTATTTATATGCAATTGTAATAATTTCCCAAAAATTAGATTCCAAAAACCAACACTTGAAATTTGAATTTTGGATTTTAAAATGATGATAACAACATATTTGAATTTGGTTCCTAGCAAAGAAGGGTGAATCATTCACCCATGGGGGAATGGATCATGGCCCAAATTTTTAGGACACACCTAGTTGAGAGAAAAATAACAATTGGATGCATTTTATATTGAATGCTTGTAATCCTTTAGAAAATGGTAAAAATTAGGCCTTTAAATGCATAATTTGGAAAATTATGAGCTTAATTAAGTCCAATAATTTATGGGATCCAAAAAATAATGTGAAATTTTCAAGGGTGACAATTTTCCACACTAAATTTAGCCCCCACTTTAGTGAGAGTGTGAACTTACTCTCAGACTCATACTAAAATAGACAAATATATGTCAAGAGAGGTTCAATTGTTCGAATTTTGAAAAGATAGGATGGAAAAGGATCAAGGGAGATGGCCAAGCCCCCAGGATCCAAGATCCAATAGAAAACTAACATAGGCACAAAGGAACACACATATGTGAAATGCAACCATACAAGATACACATACAAATAAAATGCCAACATGAAATACAAAAAGAGGGTATAGAAAAACAAGTTGTATTATGCTAAGATCCATACAAAAGAGTGTTCATGACTCACACAATAGAAAAGTTTTCTATTTGCTAGCTGAATCACAAATTGGGAGACACACAGGCTACTGAAGTTTGATATTCATTAGGTGAGCCCCCAAGACAAGGTATAATGAGAGACACACACTAGGTATACAAGGTGTGCCCATAACAAGGTGGTGAAAATGAGAAACACACAATAGGTCTACAAGGTGTGCCAACATCAACCATACCAAGAGTTATAATCCCTAATAACCTCGATAAGGTGCCACAAGATGTTGTGTCAATGTTACACTAAGTTTAACTCCCATGAACAAAGTGGAGCAAAAGTGCCAAGGTTTAACATCATGGGGGACAAATATGATAAGATTTTAAAGCCTCAAGGGATGTAATAACATCACCATAAAAGGTAACAATCAAAGGGGCTTTGCTCAATACATGAAGGTCACACCTTAGGGAACATCACAAATGGTATCACCACCAAGAGAGGACTAGTCAAGGGATAGAAAGTTACACCTTAGGGCATACCAACCATAGTATATCCACCAATAGGAGCATCATACGCAAAGAAAGGTCACACTCTTACGAGACATCAAGTCCAATATCACCAAAAAGGAGACACATCACATAGATTAAGAAGGCCACACTTTGGTTGACAAGGTCACACTTCCTAGGAGATTTATGTTATCTTCACTAATAAGGGACCATTTATTATGCAAACAACAAGCGAGGGACTATATTCCCCCCCTTAAAAGGTTAGTGTACTTGACTCACTAACATTTTAATGAGATACAAAGGGATCCCTTGCTATAAAGAATACTCTTAGGAGATGGCTAACTAACCCCTTTCTCCCCAATCATAGGGACAAAGGTGAGCCAAATATGGTGCTCCTTGCAAAATGAAAGATGATTTTATAAAGCCTAGTTTATACCCTCATGAATGGTAGTGAGCATGTTATGACACTGCAACTACCACATGGAAAGGAGCAAAGAATAATGAATGTTAACAAATCATGCATTCAATTTGATCCCCATAAGGATCAAATTCTCTCAATTTCTTCTTTAAAGCACAACATTCATCAGTAAGATGCCCAAGTGTTCTATGATATACACAATAATACATGTTTGTGCTCTTTCCTTTCTTATCTTCTCATTCACAGATAGGTGGTAAAGTGATAAGTCCTAAGTTTAGAAGTATTTGTAAGGCCCATTCAGCCTTGGTTAGTATTTAGAAAAAGGTAACTTCTTAAGTTTATAATGTCTATGTTTCTTACTTGGTTGATCGACTGTTTGATGTGAAGGTGGAGGATCTTGGTAACCTAATCCCCCTTAGTATATTTTTATGGTTTTTGTTCCAAAAGGTGATGGATTTCATGATAATTATTTATGTCACATCCTTGTTTTGTGAAAATCCTAAATCCTTGGCCATAACACTACTCTAGGTTGATGGGTGTCTTGGTGACTGTGTTCTCATAAGATGGAGGGGCATGAATAGGTATGTTTTTATTGTGAGTGTGGTCCATAAACTCTTCCATGGTCATTAGTTGAGGTATGTCTTGTGATTTAGTTTCAGGATGTAAAAGGTTGAACATGTCAAGTGGTGGAATTGTAGGAGGTGTTGGTTGTTGGCATAGGTTATTAAGCCATTGCATTGAAGGATAAAAGGTTGCATTCTTTTCAAGGTTTCATAAGGAATTTGTTATAAATTCATGCATGCTTTCTTCATCTCGACCTATGAAATAAAAAATATTCGAATTAGGAGATGAATTATCATGATTTTAGTTATCAAAATTAGGGTCATCACCAAGCACACAACTTGAAACATCAACCAAATATTTCAGTGACATCCAAATTTTACCAAAACACATATTTATTTTACAATGAGGTTTAGACTATTAAACTATAGGTGAAGAGCAACAAGACAACAACTCTAGATAGGAACTCTTGAGAGTATTCTATCACAAAACATTGACTTATGCCCAAATAACAAGATAGAGTCACCTAGGGGCATCTAGCTCCTGGTTAGGGGTTCTAAAAGTTTAAAATTTGACTATGTACTACATTGTTTAAGAATGCTGATTATACTTGTAGAAAATAAATAAATTTCCAAAATTTGATGCAAAATGCAAGTACGCAATGATGTTGATGTTTAAACAAGTTTGAATGCAAAATCCAGATTTGAAATGTAATAATTGATTGATTCTAATATGCAAAAGACCTAAAAATGATGATTTTTTAATGTAATTTTTTAACAAAAAAAATGCACTTTATTTCACCAAATGAAATAAATGCAAAATTCCTTAAAATATACAATTATGAATTTCAAACTAAGATATGCAAGTACAAACAGACTAAACAAACAAAGACAGACAAGTGTGAAAAAGATTTTGATGCACCTATTTAAGGATAGGGTTGCCCAAGGGCGTCTGAGTCCTTGTTTAGGGTTTTGAAAACTAAAAAACTTAATGTCTAAGTTGTTTAAGGTTGCTTTTCCTATCTACAAACAAGTTTGACAGTGACTATTTTTTCTAGAATTTTCTAATGTAATGCAAATGCAAATGCAATTGTACGACAATTTTGGAACAAAATGACACTTTTTTTAATGCAAATTTGAAATAAAAATTTGATCTAAATGATTGAAAAACACCCTAATGCAAGCTATGATTCAATATGGATGCAATTTTTTTGGATTTTTATGACCTTTTAATGATGCAAATATGAAACCTTGAATGAGAAATGCAAGACAAAATGATGTAAAGCATAGATCTAGGGTTTGAAGGACTACTAAATTAGAAAGCTATGATTTCAAATGCAAGGTTCACCAAAATGAAACATAGGGAAAGAGGATCCCTAAGTCCTATGTACAAAGAACCTAGGATCAATTCCACTTTTCTAAGGGTTTCATTAGGATGCAAATCAACAAGGTGCATAGATTGACTTTCAATCTCAAAGGTGAGCCAATCAAACTTGGATCCAATCCTTTTGAGTCTTTGAAATGATTTGGAATGATTAACCTAATTGGACTATATGAACTAATATGAAAAATGCAATGTCTCAAAGATGAACAATCTGAAACAGTAATTTGTAGGTGGATTTGGGAGAGGTGGAGTGATGTGTACCTATTACCAAAAGTTGGATTTGACATGTTTAGAGGGACTTAGTTGTCCATGGGAAAATGGTTCTTTGATGAGAGGTCCTGAAACTCATTTAAGGGTCCTCTGATGTTGGATCTGAGCTCTTGATTCTCGATTGCAAAATTCTCAAAATGTCATAAGTAAATTTTGTAACTGAGTTTTTCGTAACTTGACAACCAATGCAACAAATAATGAACTGTCCTCAAACTTTCCTTGATCCTCCTCAAACTTGAGATCCTACACATTAACAAAGAGAGGAAAATTTGGGCCATTTAGGGGCTTGTCATTCAATCCTCATGTAAGTGTTTCCACTTCCACAATAGCAATATCAATGATAGGAATGATAATTGAAAGAAAGTAATGATGAAACCACAAAATTTTGCAACTCACCACCCTTCAATGGCTTCCTTGAAGAATTGAAGTCATGCACATCACCTCAAGGATTTGGATCTTTCTTATTTGAATGCTTGGATGCTTTGGAGACCTACAACATGAGTTATCCTTCACAAATCATGAATATGAACACACATAAACCTTGACATGATGTTGGATCTTGAATTGCTGTAATAAAGCTTTGAACAAAGTTATCTAATATATTCTTGCTTAGACTTCAAATGATGAAAAAACTACGTATTTATATGTAATTGTACTTATCTCTAGAAAACTAGATTCCAGAAGCTGACACTTAATTTTAATTTTGGATGTTAAAATGTTGCCAACAACATATTTGAATTTGGGTCTTGGCTAAGAAGGGGGAATTATTCGCCCATGGGTGAATTGGTCCTAGGCCAAATTTCTAGGACACACTTAGTTGGGAGCAAAATAGCAATTGAATGAATTTATTCAATGCTTGTAATCCTTCGAAAAATGATAAAAAATAGGCCTTGGAATGCATAATATGGAAAATTAGGAGCTTAATTAAGTCCAATAATTTAGGGGGGCCATAACATAATGTGAAATTGTTAAGGGTTACAATTATATATATATATATATATGTCAAGAGATATCCTTCTTGAGGTGCATATTTTTTTATTATCAATTTCTCACGTAAAAGTGCAAAAGGTACCTCGAGAAGGATATCTCTTGATGTAATTTATATATATTATTAATAAATATATATATATATATATGCTAGTTATGTCGAGAGGTGTTCTAATGTGGCAACAAAAGCCTGTGTTAAGAAAAACTATATGTGAATTAGTTTGACATCCTCGTTGGTTGGTAAGGTGGCAGTTACATTAAGGCTAAGTTAAAAGCTAAAATTTTTGATTGGTGGTAATAGTGGAATAGTGTTGTTTGGTGTAAAAGAAGCTCAGGTGTTCATCCATTTATCTCTCCACTAAATTCCTTATCTCTCCGATCACAGTTTCTCCCATTCATAGTCTGATGAGGACAAAAGTGTAGATCACAAAATTTTTCAACAACAACAACCATTTTAAATATGAGGATTGCATTAGGTATGTGACCAATCTAATTGCATGTTTGATTTCAAATGATGATCTCCATTAAAACATTTTTATGAACAAACAATTATGTAGCTTCCTCCATTCCATTCTTTCTTTTCATCGTTGTTGTTCTTTTTTGAAATAAATAGTTATTATGGTGTTGATTGACCTCTTGTACATGAGAACCAAAATGCAATCTATTGGTAAGCCTCAATTGTAGTGTCTCATTCCAAACAGGATTATACCCACCATCTTTGTTAATTCACATAGAATCACTCAAATAATCTTCATCACTACAATATACAATGGCATAAGTGTGCATTCTTCCCCCAAACTTTCTTATATTTTATAGATCATTTGTAGATATAATTGTCACCTCCAACATTGTTGTGTCCATTGAGTTGAGAGAGTACTATGACAAGATATCCTTCTCGCCACTACAACATACAATGGCATAAGTGTGCATTCTTCCCCCAAATTTTCTTACATTTTGTAGACCATCTTTAGATATAATTATCACATCCAACATTGTTGCATCCATAAAGTTGAGAGAGTACTATGACAAGCTATCCTTCTTGAGGAACCTATTTTTTTATCAATTTCTCACATAAAAGTGTAATAGGCACCTTGAGAAGGATGTATCTTAGTGTGTGTGTATATATATATATATATATATGCTAGTTTAGAATGCATTTAGTGTAAGCATTGTTCAATTTCTTTTAATTAATACAAATGTTAGTGATACTCAAAAGCAAGATTTATAGCTACTGATTTTCATATGCTTTTATCATTCAAATTAGTATGCTTTAAAGAATCAAATTAACTAACATATTTATTTTGGGAAATATTTGTTTAATATTAACATAAAAAATACATAATGAAATTGTATAGGAAGTTGGAACACCTTTCCCTATTTAAAAATTATTGAATGTAATCTACCAAAATATATGAATGTGTGCATATTTATTGTACAATTATTACTTGTACAAATAAAATTAATTTACATGTTTATTTTGGGATAATTATGCTTAATATTAGCCCCACAATACACAATGAAATTGTATAGGAAGTTGGGACATCTTCCTTATTTAAAAATTGTTAAATGTCGTCTACCAAAATATATGAATATGTGCAAATCGATTGTACAATTATTACTTGTAAAAATTATATTAATTTACACATTTATTTGGGATAATTATGTTTAATATTACCCAAAAAATACACAATGAAATTGTATAGGAAGTTGAGACACCTTTCCCTATTTAAAAATTGTTAAATATCATCTATCAAAATATATGAATGTGCAAATCAATTTTACAATTATTACTTGTACAAACTATAATTAAGATTTGTACTCAAAACATGTACACGTATATTATTATGTCACTAATTAAATAAAATTAAAATAAACTCGATAACATATTTCATAATCTATTTTTTTGTGTGATAAAAAATAATTTATCAATAGAACATTAAACATAAATTAAAAAATAGGCTTCTAGACAACATCAATTGTCATAACAATCAAAATATGAAAATCCCACAGGGAGTGCTTACAGAACCAATCACCAACATGCCTACCAAAGCTAGTACTCTAAGCAAGACAAAACTTGTTCCTCATTACCCAACTAGGATCTTTCCAACTAATCATCTTGAGTAAGATTCAGAATTTGTTGGGATTTATCTAGATCTAGATCTCCCCAACAATTGACATTCGCGAATTTCCCTCCCTTAGAAGCCCATTTTTCTAAATAGTCAACAACTTTATTCCATTCTCTGGGAATATGAACAAAGGAAATAGAATCAATTTTTTTGGCCAAATCAAGAATCTTCTTAGCTATTTAAGCCAATTTCAAAGAAGCCTCCTGAAAATTATTTTTTATTAACGAGTGAGACCAAGTTGATAGAATTTGTCTCACAACTAAATTTTTGGTTACCCATAGTCAATTTTTTTTAAATTTGTAAGGATTACCAAAGCCTCCATTAAATTATTAGAATTTTTCCCCATATGGGTGAAGAATAAGAACATAACACAACCATGATTATCTAGGCCTAAATCGCCAATCCTAGAATCTTTGAGTTACCATGCAAGGAACCATTAATATTGTATATAAGGACATCATTAGGAGGTGGAGACCATTTATCATTTATCTTTTCCTTTACTATGCCTTGAGAAAGAATGCTTGACTTGGAAGATGAGGAAGATTACATAGAGAGCTTAATAAGATTAACGATGTGAGCATTAGAGAACTTGAGAAGTTCCTCTATACTTAAATTAGATTCAATAGTCTCCTTAAGCATGTTTTTAATCTTGTACCAAACTTGCAAAATTCAAAGCTTACAACCATAGAAAATTTGATAATTTCACTCTAATCAAAGCTACCAAAGAACAAAAGAAGGTTCAATTTCCTAGGCAAGCAAAATAAAGAAAGTTGAAGCAGGGGGAAACCCATACTCTCAAAAAATTGAAATAAATCTAAGTAGCATAGACCATAGGTCTATTCCAAATCAATCACCATAACTTCCAAATTTCTATAGAAAAGCGGCATTGGAAGAAAAGGTGATTGGAGTATTATGTATTACCACCATAGAGAACATAGATAAAAGGTCCTCAAAAGTCCCTTTTTCTAATATTGTCCCATGTGAGGCATTTCATATGATTGAGAAGCCACAAGAAAAAAAATACATTTTGGCCACCCAACTTTATCCCAAATTCTTTTCCACTAGGGATACTCAACATAAACTTATTTTTTTCATTCTAGGAGTTGGTATCCAATAGAAACCAAATAGTTTCCAATCATGACCCCATGCAAGGACATATGAATCCTCCAAAGAGCTACATCAATTGTCTTCAAGGATGGAAACTAACAAATCTCAATCCTCAACAAACCTCCTCCTAGCCAACAACATGAATCCTTTCATCTTCTAATTATAGACTATAGCATCAAAAAATGTCACCCTTGACAATTTCACACTAGGTTTTTCTCCCCCTAAATTATTGAGTCTGATTGGGTCCTTGATTTCCCAAATTATGCATTCTATAGCCCATTTGTACCACTTTTTGAGAAATTGCAAGCATTAAACAAATGCATCTAATTAATATTTTTCCTATGACAATGTATTGAAAAATAGGGCAAGGACCCATTCACTCTAGGGCATATGGGTCCCCCTATTTTTCCAGGGACCAATTTTAGATATGATGCAACATAAGGATGAGGGACCTTTTTAGAAAACCCATATAGACAGCCATAACACAACATGCATTGTCATTCCATAATTCCCAACATATGCAATTAAAAATCCAATGGAAAATATTTTTAATTCTTCTTCAAAAAACACATTAAGGAAAATAAAATCTTTATTCAAATTGAAAGTTCCACTACAAGATTATTCGTGTAAACAAATTCAACAAAACTGATTTAGATCAGCCTCAAACACCTACAAATTACTTCTAAATCTTCAGCAACCCTCAACCTACTACTGGCATCTTCCTCCACAAACTCTTCCTACTACTTCGCTGCTTCAACCCTTCATTCCAATTTTTTCTTCTCAACTCCTATGCTTTGGATTTCTCTTTGTAAGAGCATCAACAAAATATTTTCCATGCCTCCCAAAATGAGCCGTTGAAATCCTCATGACTGCAAAAATTAAAAATGACATTGAATTTCATAACTCTTGTTGAAATTTTTGCTCATAACTCCACCTGTAACCCCCCATCATAAACCTAGAACTATGATTGGCTCCTTGATATGCATGGGCCTCAATATTCTCTTCTTGACCATTTTTAAATATTCAAAATTCAAATTCCATAACTTGGGCATTGGGTTTCCAAATTTCCCATTTTTTGGATTTTAAGCACATTAAATGTGCAACTAACAATTCACCCAAATTACAAACATTGAGCCAAATAATAAAATAATGGTTACAAAAATTTGGCTCCATTTTTCACCTAAAGATAATATTTAAACATTAAATTACCCAACCAAATTAATAAATAGAATTTTCCATACTCTGAGAGTACCCAAACTAGGTGTTGAAAAGCTACCTACAACAAGAAACTAGAGAAGAAAAGAAAAGATTTAAAGGAAAATATAACTTTTATAGATGCAAAATTGTTTGGTACCCCTGGATGCTCCTGTATCAAACACCTGGGGTAAGTGAAATGTTCCACGAGTTGGTATTCATGAATATTTGAAGATCCTATGTTTGTTCTTCCTCCATCTTTCATCTTTGTCTACTTGATTTTTCTTCTTTATCTTGCTTTAAAACTTCCTATCCCTTCCTTTAGATTTTCACTTTCTTATTCTAATAAAATTTATCTTGTTGCAACTTAAATTCTTCCATGACTCATCCTCACATTCTATTTCATCATCACCAACACTTGCATACAAAACAACACCATTAATCTCAGAAAAATCAATTAATTCTATATTCTTACCTTCTTCACCTATTTTCTCTTCACCCTCTTCTTCATGTATGTTAACAAAATTAATCATACATTATTGTTCTATAGCATGTAACCTTATATTTTTGCACCTATCCATCTCTCCCTTTTCACTTTCTTTCACCATTTATTCAAAATACAAATCAGCTTTAACATCCACATCAATAAAATTTGAAAAATTATCAATTAACTTTGTTTTCTCCTCTTTCTCTAATACTGTAACATCCCTTTTGGTATTCTCATATCCATTCATATTAACCATGTGATTTTCATGTGAGTAAATTTCATGTTTATCATCAAATAATTTTGAAAAGTCAAACTTTACGTCATTCCCTATCACAACTCTTATTTCACCTTTTGTTAATGCTATCCACTCCTTTTCAACTATTGTAATCTCTTGTTTCTCTGCTACTACCCCAATCTTTTATGCTTGATTGTTTGTTGCAATATTTTTATTTTTCTTCTTATTTAGTAAAATGCATGACATTCTACTACATGTCTTCTTCTACAATTTCATCTACCTCTCTTGCATGTAAATAATCTTTAACACAAGCAAACAATCCATCTTTTGTTATTGTTGAATCCTTCTTATTTTTACCATCTTTTTCTTTACCAAATCCTGCAAATAAGACATATTCAAATAAAACAAAATCTTTATAATTACCTTTAAATTTATGGTCCATAATGACCATTTTCTTCTCTTTCTTTATCCATTCTTTCTTTATGCTTTTCTTCTTTTCTTCATTTCTTTCAACTACAATTGTGTGGGAGTTGGGATGCTCCCACATATCTGTCTCCCCATGCCCTTTCCATCACATGGCTGCAACATTGCACTTTCTCATTCTTCTTTTTGCTATCCTCTTTTCCAAACATCTACTTTTCCTCCTCTTCACTATCCTCTTTCAAGAGCATGTTCTTCTTTTCATTTTTTACCCATTTCATGCTTTCTTTTAGCCTGCTCAAGTTCTCTTCTCTACTCCATCTCTATCACGTCTGATCTAGCCTCAATTTTCTTTAATTTCCCAATAATCCATTTCATATACCTCCTTCCTTTCCACTCTTCCATAGGTAAAATCCTCACAGTCCTTCTCATGACCCATCTTGTCTTCTTCTTCAAAGACATTTTATCAAACAATTTCCACATGCACACTACTATCCTCTACCAATAGAAACTCTTGAAGATGCAAGTCTACTCTTCCTCTACCTACTCTCTCTTAGCAAAGGAACCTCATACGCCTTCTACCAAACCTTATTTATGCTAGAGAATAGCCAACATATTCTCTCAATTACAAGACTTCTACAACAAACTCATACTTAACATATCTCACATCCCAATCCACTCTAATACCATTTGATGCAGTACAAGGATGGGGGATCTTGTCAAAAAATCCATCTAAGTAGCCATAACACAACATGTATTATCATTCCACAATTCCCAACATATGCAATTAAAAATTCAATGGAAAATATTTTAAATTTTTCTTCAAAAAATACATCGAGGAAAAATAAATCTTTATTCAAAATGAAGGTTCCATTAAAAGATTATTTGCGCAAAAAAAATCAACAAAACTGAGTTAGATTAGCCTCAAACACCTGCAAATCACTTCTAAATCTTCAACAACCCTCAACATGATAATGGTATCTTCCTCCACAAATTCTTCCTGCCACTTCATTGCTTCAACCCTTCATTCCAATTTTGTTTCTTAGCTCTTGGGCATTGGATTCCTCTAAGCAAGAAAAGAAACACAATATTTCCCATGCCTCCCCAAATGAGTTGTTGGAATCCTCCTGCTTGCAAAAACTAAAAAATAGCATTTAATTTCTTCTCTTGTTGAAATTGTTGCTCATAACTCCACTTGTACCCTCCGTCTGGCACTCTGATTGGCTCCTTCTTATGGGCCTCAATATTCTCTTCTAGACCATTTTTAAATATTAAAAATTCAAATTCCCCAACTTGGGCATTGGGTTTTCAAATTTCCCATTTTTTGGCTTTTAAGCACATTAAATGTGTAACTAACAATTCACCGAAATTATAAAATTTGAGCCAAATAATAAAATAATGGTTACAAAAATTTGGCTCCATTTTTCACCCAAAGATAATATTTAAACATTAAATTACCCAACCAAATTAATAAATAGAATTTTCCATGCTCTGAGAGTGCCTAAACTAGGTTTTGAAAAACTACTTGCAACAAGAAACCACACAAGAAAGAAAAGGTTAAAGACAAATATTTTTGGGGATACAAGATTGACTAGTACCCTTGGATGCTCCTACATTAGGATATGTCAGTTTCAACATTTTAACATTCAAAATTTAAGTTGCAAAAGTCAGCTATTAGGTTTTAATTTTTAAGAAATTAGAGAAATGCCTATAAATACCTAGTTATTACATCATTTGAAAATCATCTAGAAAACAATTGGGAACTTACGATCAAGAGCCCTATCAAGCAAGTCAAGAGCAACATTTTAGATTTTTATTGCAACAATTCAAGATCCTAACATTATTTCAAATCCTATGTGAGTTTATGTGTGTTCATTTTATCATTGTTTTGTGAAGGCTAACACTTTTGTAGATCTCCAAAGTATTCAAGAAAATCAAGAAAGCAAGATCTAAGACCTCGAGGTGATGTGCATGACTTCAATCCCTTAAGGAAGCCATTGAAGGGTGGTAATTTACAACACTTTGTGATTTCATCATTTCTTCCTATCCATTTTCATTTTATCATTAATATTGCCATTATGGAAGTGGAAACACTAACATGAGGTTTGACGAAGGAAAGCCCCTAAATGGCACAACATTGCTTCTCTTTTTGAATGTGGATATTTTAGGTTTGAAGAGTATTGAAGGAATCTTGAATACTATTTATCCATTGTTGCAATTGAAGCCCTACATCTTGTCAACTCATAAAAACTCACCTATAGAATTATCCGACAGTGTTACGATAGCTCTGCAATTTGGGAATGAGAAGCTTAGATCTATCTTTAGAGGACCTCAAAAGCAAAGCTGGAAAGGTATACAAAGACCCATATGCCTAGGGTGACTCTTTCCCTCTACAATGATTAGATCCAAAATTTTCAGGATAGGCACACAGTCCTCCACACTTCCTAGATCTTCCTGCAACTTACTATTTGATTCTATTAATTATCGTATTATTGTATTTTGCATATTAGGTCTAAAATGAAGGAAAATAGGGGTGTCCCTAGGGTTTCCCAAAATGGAAAAGTGGATCCAAAGAGGAAAAAGGGGGTCGTATCTTTCCTTGATTCATTATAAAATGAGATCCACACAATGAAATGACAATCAACCTCCAGGAGAATCAAGTTGAAGTGTGAATCTACAAATTTCCCTTTTTTCTAGGATTGGGGTCTAGGTCAAACAACACTTTGGGGAGAAAGATTAAAAATAGAAAAATAGCTCCAAATTGTGATCTACAAAGCTCATTTAGGAGATCTAACATAAAATAGAAGGAATCAACAAACTTTTTGAGGAATTTGAAGGTAATAAATATTGTGCACTTGTCAAAAGTTGATGTTCTTGTAACCCTACTAGGAACTCATTCGCCTTAGGGTGAATTTGTCTTGGCAAGATTTTTTTGGAAAAATATGAATTTGAGATTGAATCTTGAGACTCGCAATCCTTCCTTGTAACTTCAAACTTTCTCTCCTGAATCCAAATCTGTCAAAATTTTGTAAAACTGAATTGTTTGTTTGTTGGTGGATAGGGGTTTGCCTTGGTCAAACACCAAGTTTGGTAATTAAACCTTGTTGAAAAGCATAGATCTGAAACATGAAATGTGTGTGTGATCCTAACCTTGAGTGTGCCTAAGATTAAGAATTCTAATAATTCTAAGAAACTCTACTCAAGTGTGTTAGAATAGGATCCCAAATGAACATGAACAATGATGAAGACCTACTTTAGGATGCCTCAAATCCCCTTAATGAGTCATGAAACTGATTATACCTCTCTTTAGGTTGAAAATGGAGTGATCATAGAAGATGGAATCACTTAGGAAACAAGTCATTAGGTTAGGTTGAATCTCATAGTTCTTCTCCCAAAACCTAGAATCCATCATGATTCTCCATAGGCATCTATCATCAATTCTTCAATAATGCTTGATCTTTGATGACAAAATAAGCTTGAAGATCTACAAAAACAATAGAATGCTACTCCAAGACTTCGCTTTTGATTTGTTATTGCTCTTGAATGCAAATTCTTGTGATCTCATGTGAAAACTCTTTCCTTGATAGTGAAAATGAATGTGAAACTTAGATTTATAGGCTTCCTTCCTAATTTTCTAATTATCAGATCCTGAAAGCCGACATATGAAATTTGAAGTTGAATATACAAATGAAAATGACACTTTTTACTATCATTTGACATTTACCATTTTATAAATTACCTTGGTGCAGAGTGATCCAGGATGTCAAGCAGATGAGCTTACAAGCCTCCTAGATTAGATGTTGTTTGTGAAGAGGTGGTGCGAGGCACACTTCGACACACGGTGAGTAGATTTTGTTTTGCTTTTTCTTCGTTTTCATGCATTTACAGTACTTTTTTATGTATCTTTGTAGAATTTTTAGGACCCTTGAAAAGATTGCCGCAAAGCATCCATCTTTGTTGCAAAGCATCCATTGTTGGTGCAAAGTGTCCTTAGATGGCTAAAGTGTCCAAGAACCCTCGTCCAAAATTGGCCCATATGTCCAAGTTGGTTGTAAAGTGTCCTAGAGAAACTTTAGTGTTATTTAATTGATAAATTTAGGATTTATTGTATGTATTTTTTTATTTTAGATTCCTCCTCGAGCCTGACAGCATCTGGGAGGGAGAAAATTATATTTCCTTTGAGAGTCCATCGCATGACTTTCAGAGGAGGAGATTAGAATTTTATAGGACACAAGATTATTCTGGGTATACCTCATTACCAACTATTAGGTATCATGATGCTATGTTGATGGCACTAGTAGAGAGGTGGGATGCAAATACATGTACCTTTCACCTTCCTATAGGCGAGATGACTGTTACCCTCGAAGACATCCACAGTATTCTATGGTTACCTACCTGGGGTGTGATTGTACACTTAGTGGAGGAGTGGTCATATGAGGAGATGTGAGATGACATTCTATATTGTTTACAATGGCCCATCCGACAGTCAACCGTCAATCCTCGCATTGAGCTTAGATGGCTACTACATGCATGGAAACCATTACTTAGGTGGATCATGATTGTCACTACAACACTTTCACTAGTTTCAGATGGACGAGGTTCCCACTTAGATGGTGGACTATTCGAGACATGGAGAAGCATAGCATCGTCTATGTGTGGGGTCATAGTATGTTGGCTCATTTATACTATGATCTAGGATGATTTGTATATGAGGAGCTAGACAATATGGTACACCATACACTTTTACAAGTTTGGTGCTTTGAGAATATCATGTGCACTAGACCCACTAGATTTCCTACCATAGCGGTCATGGGCTACCCACGAGCCTACAGTTATGCACTTAGGTAGGTATGGTAGGAGGGAGATTTTCTTCACTGGCAGGTTAGATTTGATCAGTTAGATAAGGGTGATATCTCGTGGAGTCCATATCTTAGGACACCACAGTGGACAGATGATAGACATGAGCTATTCAGGCACCAATAGGACCAATTTGTTTTAGGGAGACATGATTACATAGTGAGACCCTTCTAATATGATCATGTAATGTGTCAATTCAGACATATTCAGGTACCATCATGGGCTTGACCTAGATACCTATGAGCAGCATGGAGTGCCCCTAGACCTAGAGACACTTGTCATCTTATGATTGATGATGTTCATACTAGTGATTCAAAGGACAAGGATCATGACATGCCCCCAGTCTCCGATGCTAATAATGTAATCACCACACGAGCCTATGACTAGTGGTGGGTTGGAGCATGACCATCCCATATATTTTCCATGCACTACCTTGTTGGCCATGTTGGACCTCTTTCAGGTCGCAGAGAGGATAGGGATGATGAGCAGGTCGATGGAGATAAAAATGATGATGAAACTATGCCTGAGATATTTTTGGATGAGGATGAGGAGACCCAATCAATGAGTGATGATACTGATGAGATAAAGGAGGATCCAATTTCCCCTGAGAGGAGAAATGCACCTCTTATCAAAGTCACTAGAGCACATGCAACAACCACATAAGAGATCCACACTCACAAGCATGGGGAGGCCAGCAATAGCGAACCACCCACACTTCCTACATAGAGGGGGACCGTTGTTGTACGGTTATACCCCGACTGGCAGACTGGAGATCCAGGTGATGATTTGATATTTATTTTTTCATTACGCTTTTTAACTTTGCGTATATGGTTTATATATAAGGCATTATATATACTGATATCTTTTATGATTTCCATCTTACAGGATCCATGTGAGAGTGGTGCAAGCTCTATTAGTGTGTGACTGCAGAGATGATTCCTTCATTGTGTATGGATGATGATATTCCCTCATAGTACGTGCACCCACTTTCTATGGGGCAACATGCAAATCTCTTTGAGTCATTTGTGAGATTGAGGATAGCGTATGAGAGTGCAGCTAGATGTGCTGACCTAGCTACAAGACAAATTTCCACACTGTAGAAAATGTTGGATGAGCTCTGAGCCTCCCAAGGTCCATTAGATAGTGGGAAAAATTCCACCCTCCGAGCAAAGATCTCGAGGCTAGAGAGAGATATGGCTAGGCTACAGGAAGAGAGGGATTGCTTAGAGTAGGAGTGTTTCGAGGCACTCATAGGAGAGATATACATGAGAGGAGAGGTGCAGGGCCTACAAGCAATCATGAGGTCCCTAAGCAAGACACAATCACATTCCACCATCTCACGACACAGATGCCACCACCAAGCACTGAGGGGTCTAGTAGTCATAGGCCCTATTAGCATTGTATTCATTGAGATATGTACTTGAACTTTTGATGTTGTATATGATATATGAGCATTGATGTTTATCTTTTTATGATCTTATGTTGAATTAAATGTCGATGTAATTTATTAAATATCCTTTGTAAGAATGTTAAATAAATATCTCCATGATTTAATGTTTATGTGATCTAATTAAAACTTTTTCAGTTTATATTAGATACTACATTGTGATGAAGTATGTTATGTTAAATTAAATGAACCTATGATTAATAACATTAAATGCATATAAGGATCTAAATTATCAGAACACACAATTTTTTTTTTGAATAGTATGGAAACTAAATCAATAAGTCCAACCAATTGAACAATCACTTTAGACTCTAAGACATACCAATATAATTTGTCAAAGAATGAAGCAATACGAGATAAAATAGAATACCATCTACCTAATCTAACAACACTGGTCTAACACACTATTCAAAAGAGGGGATGTCATGCGTAATACTAATGTAGTTGCGTGGCATTGATAGGTTCTTTTAGAGGTGTACCGTCTATTTCTATTAATGTGTAGGCACCAGACCCATAGTTTTCTTTAATTACCTAAGGTCCTAACCAATTAGTGTTGATTTTCCTTTTTCATTCGGAAGAGCATTTACATTACATTGATTTTTGTATAACACTAAATCTCCTTTGTTAAACGTGTGAGGGATGACATGGTCATTATAATTACATTGCATTCACCTAGAATAAGCTTGGAGATTCTTGAGACCGTTAATGTGTCATTCATCAAGCATTTCAAGCTGATGCAATTGGTGCTCTTTATAAGTAGTATCATCAATGAGCCCTCTAAGAGCAATTGGAAATGAAGGAATCTTTAACTCCAAGGGCATTATTGCTTTAGCACCATAAACAAGGTTATAGGGAGTGTTTCCTGTGGATCTTCTAATACTTGTACGGTAGGCCCATAATGCATAAGTTAGTTAAGTATGCCAATCTTTGTTATGTTTGCTTAGTGTTTTTCATAGAATTTTCTCAAGAGTCTTGTTAGTTGATTTTTCCCAACCATTTGATTGTGGGTAATATGGCGTTGAAAAGTGATGTTGAATATGAAAGGTTTCGAAGAATTTCTTCACATCATTGTTCTTAAATGGAGTTCCATTATCTAAAATCAATGTGGAAGGAAGACCAGAGTGAGAAATAATGTGTTCCAATATGAAACGACATATTGTATCAGATGTAGTCGAATGAAGAGGAATAACTTGTACCCATTTCGTAAAATAATCGATTGTGGTAATGACAAGCGTATGTCCAATGGAAGAAGGTGGTGATATTTTTCCAATAAGATCCAAACCTCAAACATAGAATGGCCAAATAGGAAATTGGTCACGAAGCTCAAAAGTAGGAGCATGAATTAAATTTGTTGTGTTCTTGACATTTATGGCATTTCTTAATGTAGGAAAAACAATATTGTTCCATGTGTCTCCAATAGTATCCTATACAAACTAATTTTTGAACTAACGATCTTCCTCCAAAATGTCCTCCATAAGCACCTGCATGAGCTTCATCAAGTGCTATAGGGATTTCATATTGTTTAATACATCTAAGTGAAAGACCATTAAATGATCTTCTATATAACACATCTACAAGGATTATGTACTTAGATGGAAGTTTTCAAAGATGAGCTTGAGTGTTATTAGTTGTAGGATCAAGAAAATTACCTTCTTTTAGGTAGTTGAATATCATCGTGTACCATTCACTAGAGTTTTTGGTATTGGTTAATAACGCTTCTTTTCTTTTTTCATCTATGGATGGTTTGAGAATCATTTGGACTATAAATGTGAAATCAACAAAAGGATCTTTAGGAGACATAAGGGAAGTGACACTTGCTATTGCATCTACATGTCAATTATCCTTTCGTGGTATATTATCAATTGTATATGATTCAAATATATCTAATAATGTCATCATGAGGTCTTTGTATCAAATGATTTTATCATGTTTTGCTTGATATGAATCATTTATTTATTTAATGACTAATAGGGAATCATCAAATATAGAGATGTGTTGGACACCTAATGCTAACGTTGCACATATACCAATGATTAAAGCTTCATACTCTGTAGTGATATTTGTACATAGGAAGTTTAAATGGAAAGATAAGGGAATAGGCTTACCTAAAGGAGGTATTAGTATAACCCACACTCCAGAGCTAGTTCGACACTTAGAACCATCAAAGTACAATTCCCATGTTTCTTTTTCTTTTTAATAGTCAACACATTCTCATCAGGTAATGAGTCTATATTAGGTAATGCTAAGGGAGAGGGAGCGTCAACTAATTGGTCGGTCAAGGATTGTCCTTTGATTGCCTTTTGAGAGACAAATTTAAGATCAAACTCAGTTAACAACATAACCCACTTAGCTAAGCATCTTGATAAATCAATTTTAGGAAAAAGGTGTTTTAAAGAATTAAATTTTGTCATCACATGAATTTCTACATTTAATAAGTAATGTCTCAATTTACTAGTGGTAAATATGAGATCCAAACATTGTTTTTCTATTGTATTATATCATGTCTCGTAATCAATCAAGGTTTTCCTAATGCAATAAATGGGATATTTTCTCTACCACTTTCATCTTGTTGAGCTAATAATGTTGTGAGAGCATGGGTTGATGTTGCTATATAAAGGATAAATTATTTGTCTTGCATAGCGGGTTATAAAATAGGTTGAGTAGCAAGATAATCTTTTTGCCTATTTACAATCCTCAATCCACTTAAACTCAACATCCTTCTTAAGAAGTTGTGTAAAGGGTAATGTTTGATCTGCTAAGGAGGCTACAAAATGACGAATAGCTTGAATTCTTCCTTATAAAGTATGCAATTGAGAAATCTTTTTAGGAGGTGGTATGTTAATGATAGCATCAATTTTCTTCATTTCCATTGCAATGCCTCTATGAGATACTATAAAACCCAAAAAAATTCCACTATCCACACCAAAGACACTTTTTTGGATTCAATCTCATGTTATATTTTCACTTTCTTTCAAAGATTCTCTGAAGAATATTCACATTGTCTTGTCAAGTTAAATATTTAGCCAGAATATCATCAACATAATCTTCCAAAATCTTGTGTATATAATCATGAAATATCAATGTCATAGCTCTTTGATATGTTGCGCTTGCATTCTTTAATCCAAAAGGCCTAACCACCCAACAAAATGTTCCCCAACCTGTAGTAAATGTTGTTTTCTATTGATCTTGTGGATTGATAAAGATTTGGTTATATCCAGAAAATTTGTCCATGAACGATAACAAAGTGTGTCCCACAATCGACTCTACTATCATGTCAATATTAGGAAGGGGAAAATCATCTTTTAAAGATGCTTTATTCAAATCATGAAATTTTGTACACATCCTAATACGATTATCAGGATTTGTGACTGTGAAAATATTTGAGATCCATGGAGAATAGTCAATAAGTCGTATAAAGCTAGCTTCAAGGAGTTTCCCAATCTTAGCCTTCACTAATAAAGGTATCTTAGGATTCATGTTTCGTATCTTCCATCTTATCGAGTTTAACGTCATCTTCAAGAACTACGTTGTGCATCACTATCTTAGCATCAATACCAGGCATATCCGAATAAGTCCAAGCAAAAAGTTCATGAAATTTGTGTAATAATGTTACATGATATTCTTGTTCAACCTCATCAAGACACTTTCATATTTGAATTACTTTTTCTTCATTAGATGTATCCATTGGTATTATGATTATATCTCCCAAAGGAAGTGCATTTTTTCTCAAAATTTTAGAATTGTGTTTGTCTTTATCATTGTCAACCTCATTAACTTCCTTTTCTTCATCCACTTGTTTAGCACTAACCATAGCACAAGTGACTCATTTTTTCTTAGGGGGAGTAAATGACTTGTCATAAGCTCCTAACATTTCTTTCAAAGCTTCATCATTTTCAAAGTATTCTAATGATTCTTTGCATGTTGAATCAATCAATTCAAGATGCTTCAAAGTGAGAGTTGTCTTAGGGGACTTACACATGACAGTGTTGATGTTGAGCGAGGGTATTTTTGTTTCTTTCATTATTTTAGAAGGACAATATCCAAGACCACTTTTTGTTTCTTATGTGTTAGGCTCTATAGGAACACATATGCCTTGTTCTTTTCTTCCACATCCTTTTCCACTATAACCAAGTTGTTTCAAGAGCTCATATCTTCTTCCATAAAGTTTCTCCGTGTCTTTTGGATTTGATGGTTGTTCATAGTCCATATCATAAAATTTCATTGTATAACTTATGTCTTCTTCTAGAGTGGATGAAGTAGATGCCTGTGAGGTTTCTTTCAAATTTTGTGTTGACATTACCATTGGATCTTTTTTCTTTTCAGTTTATTTCGTTGTAATTTTGTATTCTCCCATGAATGTTGGTGTGAAATCTAAGGAACCCCAATCGTCTTCTAATAATTTTGTGACTCTGTTGATATTCTTCCCTTGTTCTTCTACTTTCACGATTTCCACTTTTAGAGTTGGTATCAATGTTTTCACTATACTTTTTTATCTTTCTTGATGTGCAAACAACTTTCAGGTTCAAGGTCAGCTTTGACTATGTAAACTTTTTTGTTATAGACATATTTCATTACACGGTGAAGGGTTCAAGGCACTGCATTCATTTCATAAATCCATGGTCTCCCCAAGAGGATATTGTAAGAAAGATCATGAGGCATAACATGGACCGGAGTTTGTAATGTTACCTTCTCGACTATAATAGGTAATGTGATTACTCCAAGTGATTTTTTTTCTATGTTATCAAATGCACAGATGGACAAAGAATCAAGGAAAATGTTACTCTTATCCATATCAATCTTATCCAAAAGGCTCACACTACACACATTAAGGGTTGAACCATTGTCAGCAAGGGCTCTCTTTATCCCCATTTTATTAACAAGGGCTATTATCATGGAGGCTTCATGTCATTTTTGAAATTTCAAGGAGGGTAAGTCTCTTCGGTGAAAAATAATATCTAAATTAACCACATTCATTCCTTGAACAAGTGTTGCCACATAATTTGAATTTGTATTAGGAGGAACCATAACTTGTTGCAAGGTTGTTTGAAGCATACTATGGTAATTTGGTGAAGCTTGAATAAGATCCCATAAGGATATCTTAGTAGGTGTATTCTTAAGTTGTTCAAAAAGATCGTACTCTTTTCCACTATGCAAAGGTAAACGAGGAGCACTAGGCAAGATAGGTTGAGGAAGAGGCAATAAAATAGGAGTGTGGTTTGTTGTTGCCTATTGTTCCTTGTATTGTATGTGTGAGCAACGATATTGTAACCTATTTATTGTGAAACATTGTCATTGTCAGGTAAAGGCTTATTTTTAGGTGGTTCTAAGATGAGCACAGGTTTGTTTTGAACTTGAGGTTGTTGTGACGAAGGGAAAATGATAATTTGAGGTGTGATTGTGTAATATGCCAATAGTTCATTAAAGTAATTTTTCCTAATATTTAACTGTGCGAGTAAAACAAACTATGTAATAATCCATTGTAATAAAAAAATTCCTTTCTTTATTGAGATTTTATGAATAAAGATGCTATAACAACACATAATAAGGATTTTCATTCCATTACAATAATTCACAAAGTACAATATTCCAAGAAAGTACACAACTACATACACAGCTCCTCTGAGCTTCATAACATAAGATATAGATGGTCCAAGAATCCGCCTTTCAAAACCTTGGTCTCTTGTCAGCTATCAAGGAGGACAAGCATCACTCAAGCGCTTTTATGCCAACCACGGAATCATATGTGGTCCCCCATACACCTATCAATGATAGATATCCCTACCCTTTGATGAAGGTATTGGTTGGGTAACCCCGTACGACATACCAGTTTGAGCTTAGTGTTGTGCCCTACATGAATATGATTTATAACCTATGCTAGGTAACCCACATGCATTTTAAATGGACACAGTGAACTGATAGTGGAGCCCTGGGCAATCACACTACTTTGGCCAAAGTTTTCTCACTCAGTATAATCGAGTGATGGTCTACCATTCACTTGCACAATAGCAAGCTCATTTTGAGTTAAGGCCATTATATCTATGCTTAGGTAATCCCTCTCCATGGGTTAGATAATCCCCGAGATAACCCATCTCTTTAACACAACCTAAGGTAACACAACTCATAAAGCAAAGTACTAGTTCCCTCCCTTCACTAGACAATAATCCCATGAGTAACCTACTAGCCCTCTAGCATAATTAAATATCTAGCTATGAGTACCCCTTAAGCTACCCATGTTTAATAATACCTACTATAATAATAATATTAAACCTATGACAAAAAATCTCTTCTATCATGGAGTAATTACAAACAATACACAAATAGAGTAAATAGTTTCCACTTTTCTTTCAAAGCAAACATTACTTTTTCGTAAATGCAAGTAACTATAATAGACTAGTATTAACAATGAATAAGCAACTCTTTCAAAACTAAAACAAACAAGGGAAGAATATCCTCATGCCTATGATAAGATTTCAATCGACTAGCTGCAAACACAGCACTTCCAGATCAACAACTAGCCTGGTATCGATCCTCCAACAAAGTCTCAACAACCATTATCTCACAAGTTGGAAAATACTTCTCTCAAAATAATAACTCTCTCTAATGCTCAAATCTCTCACTCACTTTATTTGGTAGAATAGTGCAGATAGAGATGTAAATAGAATGTAGAAACTTGCTCAAGGAATGCATCCCAAACAAGTCACTAGCTCCAATAATTATATAATTTTTTTAAAGACCTCTCAGCCTACAATTTAGGCATGAGTTCTGATAGCAATTTGCATGCACATCAACACATATATCATAACTAAAAGGTGGAAAACATGTAAGCACATACTCAGCTAATACAACTACAAATCAACCTTATTGATTGACAACAATTAGAGACTAATTCAAATATCCACATGATTGAATTCAGTTTGCATCTCATAATGGACATCTATAGATATAAGGATTCAAAGGTGGCCCCAAAGCATCATTATTCACTCTTAGAGATGGCGTATTTTCCTTCTTATAAAAAACATTCAATATCAAATATGCAACGCCATGCTTGCATTGACTAAGTCTTGTTATGAGTTGATTCACATAATAAAATAGTTTGACAAAATTGTTGATCTGTATACACACCTTTACAGATGTTGGTCTATGCAAAATAACATGGCACTTAAAGTTTACTAAGTCCATAGGCTTCCCATAAAAGGCATTGACTTATTTTATCATTATACATCGATTTAATGGTTGCTCTTTGTTTGCGGATTACAAAATCTTCTTTCACAGACATCAAGAGTAAAATGAGGCTAAAGAATACAATCACATCTTTATCATACTTCGGCCTTGATTAATTTAATAAATCGTCCTCCAGGTTATTTATGATAATCAACTTCAAATCCATATATAGTATTTTAAATACATACATATATACATAACATATATGTACATATATACATATATATTGATACTCACATATATATATATATGTATATGTATATATATGTTAGTATATATATCCATATTTATCATATGTTAATAAAGCATGTGTATATAATCAAGATAGCAATCACATTGTTATATTAATATATCAATTGTGTATACATATATATTTATGTCTATATGCCTCTATGTACATGTATACATATGTATACATATATTGGTACATTTGTATGGGCATGTCCATTTGCCACCATACGCGTATATTGATACATATATACATATGGATCTATATGTATATACTTTATATATATATATATACACACACATATGATTCACACACCAAATCATACATAATTACTATGGTATTGATAAGAGCCTACAAGCGATATATCTATACGTATACATATGCATGTCATTAGATCCACCAGATAGTTCCATGTGCATAAGCAACTCATGCATGAGTGTGCATAGGTAGGTCTATCATTGTCATGCATGTGTGTGTGCATACATATTCCTTGTATGTTTATCATATTCATACAAGCATAGTAACAAAGAAAGAACTCACAAGCTCAAACAAATAAACATTACCCAATAATGCACTCAAAAGTAAACAAGACTCTTACTAATGAAAACATATTGACTAAGGATGACTTACCAAATTCCCACTTAATAACCTGACTCAATTATTCTACTGTGGTGTGTGTAAGCTCAAATAGGTTTTGATACTGGTTACCTGACCAAGACCTTCTCCTAAGTGATACTTCCCCTCCCCCTGGAGGAATTGAACATATACCTCCAACCACTAACACATGCACATGACAGTTAGTTGTTCACAAAATATGCAGTTTACATAATACATCTCCAAAGTTAGAATATCAATTCAATATTCATCCAATCACATAAATGCATTCCTTCATAAAATATTAAATGAGATAACATCCATTCATAAAGCAATGATAAAAAAAAGTGCAAGTATAATTTATTCTTCCATTGAATTCACATTACATTCACATTTACCCTACATAGTAATAGTAAATAGTAATTACACAATTGGGGTGTAACAGATTGTGTTAACATCTCTATCTTTTGGTTTGTCATGACAATACTTAGTGGATGAACCTTGCGAGATAAAACCCTCAAGGGCTTCATCTAACATATCAAAGTCATCACTACTAAAGGGCTTGAGGGATATGTTAACTTGGAAAAAGGGATTTCACATAATCAAATAACTATGCTTTCTCCAAGGGTCTTGCTTGTTTTTTTTTATGTTTTAGGCTTTTGTTTTTCATTTTCTAATGATTGTGAACTGTAAACTAATGTATATAATGATGCAATAATGCTAGAAATGAAAGAAAAGTGCAGAAGTATAATACTAATTTTAACTAAAATATGCAATAAATGCTTTTCCCAATGTTGCAATATCTAACTAAATGAACAACAATTTCAATGCACACGAAAACTGTTTCAGAAAATTAATTATCAGGTCTGATAAAAAAAACATAAATGCAGATCAAAGACCAAAAATCAGTCAAAATTTTGTTAAAGATTCCTGTACAGGGACTCATTCACCCTAGGGTGAATGGGTCCCAGATTAGGGTTTTTTAAATTTGAGTTTTGTAATTCTAAGTTGATCCTATTTGTTCTTTGTTTCTGATATGTAGCAAAAAGTTCCGTAACAGATTTTCTAGATTTTATGCCTCTAAATACAAGTTTTACTAAGGTTGAATGATGAACAATGCAACTAATTTTAATGTACAATATGAATCTAAATGATTGGATGATGATTTTAATGCTAATATTATGCAAAATAAACTTAGATCTAATACAATTTTTCTTATTTTTGTTGGTTTTAAGCAATGAAAACATGCGAATTTAACCCTAAATGTAAGGTTCACTAATACAAGATTAAAGAACCCTAAATATAGTGAAACTAATGCAAACCTAATGCAAACTATTGCAAAACTAAGATCTAGGATTGAAAGGACTCCAATTTTCAAAATTTTGTTATACAAGGTCAAGTTCACCAAAATGAAATGAAGGAAAATAGGGGTGTCCCTATGGTTTCCAAAAATGGAAAATTGGATCTGAAGAGGGAAAAATGGGGTCCTATATTTTCTCAATTCATTAGGAAATGGGATCCACACAATGAAATGGCAATCAACCTCAAGGAGAATCAAGTCAAAGTGTGAATCTACAAATTTCCCTTTTTCACTAGGATGAGGGGTCTAGGTCAAAAAACACTTTGGGGAGAAAGATTAAAAATATCAAAACAACTCCAAGTTGTGATCTACAAAGTGCGTTTAGGAGATTTAACATAAAACAAAAGGAATCAACAAACATTTTGGAGAATTTGAAGGTAATAAGTAATGTGCACCTGTCAAAAGTTTTTGTTCTTGTAACCCTAATAAGGACTCATTTGCCTTAGGGAAAATGGGTCCTAGCAGGATTTTCTAGAAAATCTAAATTTGAGATTGAAGCCTAAGACCTAAAATCCTTCCCTATAACTTTAGACTTTGACTCCTGAATTTAGATGTGTCAAAATTACGTAAAACAAAATTGTTTGTTTCTCGGTGGATAGGGGTTTGCCTTGGTCAAACCCCAAGTTTCGTAATTAAACCTTGATGAAAAGCATAGATATGAAACATGAAATGTGTGTGTGATCCTAACCTTAAGTGTGTCTAAGATTAAGATTTGTAAACATTCCAAGAAACCCTACTCAAGTGTGTTATAATAGGATCCCAAATGAACGTGAACAATGATGAAGACCTACTTTAGGAGACCTCAATACCCTTAATAAGTCATGAAACTAATTATACCTCTCTTTAGGCTAAAAAAGAATGACCATAGAAGATGAAATCACTTAGGAAACAAGTCATTAGGTTAGGTTGAATCTCATAGTGCTTCTCTAAAAACCTAGAATCCATCATGATTCTCCATAGGAATCTATCATCAAGTCTTCAATAATACTTGATCTTTGATGAAAAAATGAGCTTGAAGACCTACAAAAACAATAAAATGTCGCTCCAAGACTTCAATTTTTCTTTCTCCTTTCTCTTGAATGCAAATGCTTGTGATCTCATGTGAAAACTCTTTCCTTGCTAGTGAAAAATGAATGTGAAACTTAGATTTATGGGCTTCCTTCCTAATTTTCCAATTATCAGATCCTAAAAACCGATATGTGAAATTTGAATTTTAAACCTTGAAATGTCACCCAAAATATATGAAAATCTAAGTTTAGGGCACTTAATGAGGACCCATTCGCCCTGACCTAAATCATCCAGACTCCTAGAATGTCAAGGCATTAATTTAATCCCCAACATTTGTTCAATGCGGGTTGTGGTGTTAAGAATTAAATAAATTTAAGTAAAATAGGCATTGGGATACATGATAAAGGGTATTAGGGGCCTATTAAAGGGATTTTGAAATGCATAAAATATAAGGTCACTAAAATAGTTGCAAACAAGTGTGAAATTATACTTTCTCCTAGAAATGGGGTACAATTTTCTACACTACAAGGTCATATAGTCTAATTAAGATAATCATAGTTCAAAGTCAATTCCAATCCATTCCAAGACCCTAAAAGATGTAGATCCTGGTTTGATTGGCTCACCTTCATGGTTGAAAGTCAATCTAAATACCTTGTGATCTCCATCTTAATGAAACATAAGAAAAACTACAACAAAAAAAGCTTGAGTCCTAGGTTTACACATTAGACCTAGGGTTTCTATTTTCTTTGTTTCATTTTGGTGAATATGACCTATTAACATTACATACCTTCTAAAATTTCATCCTAGATCTAAGTTTTACATTGCATTATTTTGCATTTCTCATCCACGGTTTCAATTTCGCATCATAAAAAGATATACAAAATTTAAAATTGCATATCATTTTGCATCATAATTTGCATTAAGGTTCATTTCAATCACCTATATTAGATCTACATTGGAAATTACATTCATAATTCTCATTTGTATTGTTACACATTTATGTCACATTGTCTTAATTTTAGCAAATTCTGGAAAAAAAACTCAGTTGCAAACCTGTTTACACATAAAAGTAAAACCTTTAGACAATATAATTAACATTCAACTTTAGAATTTTTAGAACCCCTATCAAAGACTCTGACACCCTTGGGTGCCTCTGTCCTTGTACACTTGCATCAACAAACTTTTTGACACATATTTGTCTTCAATTTCTTTATGCTTGCATATCTTTGTTTTGGGATTCTTAATTGCATTCATTTATGCATCTTTCATTTAGCTCAAAAAGTGATAAAAAGTGAAAAAAAATTGCATTATTTTGTTTTAGAACTGAATCAGAATCATCATTTTCATATTTAGATATCTTAAAATTAGTCAATTTGTGCATTTTAGATTAGAAAATTGCATTCAAAATTGTCATTTATTGTTCACATATTGTTACACACTTGCATTGGCATATACTAAGAAAATTTTGGAAAAACATTCACTGTCAAATCTGTCTGCAACTAGACCCAGAATCCTTAAGCAGAATTACACATAGTCAGCATTTGAATTTATGGAAAAACTTGCCCAAGACATAGACGCCCTTGGGCGCCACTATCCTTCTACTATTTATTGAATCAACTTTTGCATAGATCTTTCTTGTTGTATTCTTTGTTTGATTTTTCTATTTGAATTATGTTTATGACTATTTTGTTATGGTTAACTGATAGTTTAATGTACCTCTTGGGTACACTTAGTGTTTTGAAACTTGCATGAGCTTGACGAGTTGGTGTCCTATTGCCAATACTTCAGTGAGATGTAGTCTTAGACTTATGGCATCCTCAAAGTAAAGCCGAGTGTGGGAAACACTTCCCTAATGTAAATCAATTAGGAGAGGGCTGCAAAAACTTTTATTTCCCTTTCTTTTACAATTTCTTAAGAAAGCACATGCAATTAATTTAATTTTTAGATTTTAAGCATAAAACACATAACATAGAATTTTACATGGGAAAATCCTTTTGGGAAAAAACCCACACACCAAAGCACAAATCAATTGTATTATGGAAATTACATATAATGTGTAAAGTCTATGCTCTTGCAGGTGCAGTTTCATTGTGATACAAATCTAGAGTGATTTCGACAACATAATGACATACATATATTACAATCACATTACAATTACAAATGCACTAAGGCATAAATATATATCCTTCTCATACAAGGGCATTGATTTTTTCAATGTGTCAATCTCTCAGTCTTTGCATGCATGCAAATTAAAAATCAACAACATATATATAGGACATCTATTGGTGATTACAGGATCATAAAAATATGAAGAATTACATCTGAATTCATCTGGACGAGTTTGGTTGTGAGTCAGTTGTGGAACATTT
This sequence comes from Sequoia sempervirens, assembly GCA_007258455.2. NCBI lineage: Eukaryota > Viridiplantae > Streptophyta > Pinopsida > Cupressales > Cupressaceae > Sequoia > Sequoia sempervirens. Next base: position 165,143,308 of record VDFB02000015.1, on the reverse strand, counting down.
AGATATTCAAAACACCATTGAATTCCATTGTTTAAAAAGACTATATCATAAACAAAGAACTAGATAGGTCACCACTCATTCCATTGTATATATGCATAAACATAGATAGAAAAAATAGAATCTGCCCTTTGTTCATGGTGAGTGCTCTGCACTCTTAATATCACTATAACGTGCATATTACATACATCTACTAGAATTAATATCGGAGGCCCACTCCTCCCTATCCATTTACCAGTCATTATTATCCATAAATATAAAAATTGATATTTGGGTTAGGAGATCTTGAAGGCAACCATTTAGTGCTACCATTGAAACTAGTTATTCTAGGCCATTGGAGTATTTCAATTTAAGAGATTAAAGAAAATCTAAGATATATCCCTGAGGGGACATTACAGTGGTATTAGAGCATCTATCTTTCCAAACTATAGGGAAGAAGTGAATGTGAACCTACCAATGAAAAGGATCTATGGCTGATAAATTGGCTCAAGAACTTAAAGCATTCATGGAGCAAAAAAATGAAAAGTTTGAGAGAACTAATCAGCTGATCCTCCAGGCCCTCCAAGGCATGAACAACAACAATTCCAATGGAAGAACCAATCCAAGAAAGGAATTTCACTTGAACCATTCCGAAAATGAAAACTCAACTCAAAGTTCCACACTAAGACCAACCATGCCTCCATTCATTCAAAAGGTCATTGAAGAAGAAGAAGAACCAAACACCAATAGTGTAGAAGATATTTCTCTCATGTATGTTGGATTAGACCTTGCAATCCAAAGGCTTGTACCATTTAAAGAATATTATGAAGTCAACACCCAAGGCAATCCAAATTGTAGGAAGAACCATCTCGACAAAGAGCTAAGATCAAGAATTAATAAGATGGTCCCTTACCTTACTTTGACGGATCTGGGAAGTTGACCACTCAATCATGGGTTCAAAATTTGGATACCTGCCTTTCTCTCAGCCCCATGACTAAAGAATAAAACTAGTCTATTGTATGTAATATCTTTAAAGATAAGTTAATAAGACACTGTTCTTGCTCATAAGCATCCCATGAAGATAATCTGCATAAGGATGGAAATACTCAAATAGGGTATCCATAAGACCTAGACAAATTCAAGGTTCTTTTGAAGATCTTAAGGATGGATACACCAAAATAGGGTGTCCATAAGGCCTGAGAAGTGAAAGGCTCACTTCCGAGATTTAGGGTGGGTACTCTTAAGAGAAGAAAAAAAGGGGGGGTACCCAGAAGGCCCGGGAAGAGATTAAGAGTAACAAGGTTACAATATTGCCCTAAGATTGTAAGACTGGATAGACTTAAGCAAAAGGTATCCAAAAGTTCTAGAAGGAGATTAAGGGTAACAAGGTTACGATCTTCTTCCAGGATTAGGCTGGATATACTCAAAGTTGAGGTATCTAGAAGGCTTGGAAGGGGGTTAAGTGTAACAAAGAGTTACGACCTTCTTCCAAGATAGGACAGGTACCCCAAGAAGGAATTTCTAGAAGACAAGCAAAGACAAGCAGGGGAGAATTGTGAGGTCAACATCACAAAGATAAGTATATATTTAATATATTTATATTTTTAATACAATAACATATTTTACGCATTCAAATAAAGTAATCATTATGGAACATTCTCATTTAAAAATTATATATAAACGTGACTAACTTGTGTGTCATTAGTGACATATTAGAAGAAGAGATCCTAGAAGAAGCTAAGATGTTTTTGCTTGAGGACAAGAAAATTTGGGAGGGGAGGACTGTCATGTCCCCGAAATGACATACCCTTGAAATGACAAAATAATACCAAAATACAAATAAAGGAATTAAATAAATATCCGAAATATAAATACAAGTAATCTCAATTTAAATATTACCATCATAATTAAAATTATCCAAGAATGATATAATAATTTTAATTACTATATATAAACATTAAAATATAGATAATTAAGATAAACCGATAAAATCAACACAAAATTGTAAATAATAAACATCACTATAATTATATCATTATAATAATATAAATGCTAAGAATATATAATATAAATAAAATAATATTATAATTGTGTAATATAACTTGCAAATATTAACAAGTGCGATAAGAAAAGGTACTTAATATTTTAAGATAAAAGTATAATATTAGATTGTTTTACGGTGCGCCTGGGTCAGACATGTCTTCACAGATTCTTGCGGATAGCTTACTGGGCAGAATGGCTTCAGCATAGGGATGGTATACGTTGAAATAGAGGCTATGAGACCGGAGCCGTGTAAAATTTCTACCAGCAAGTTCGTGGCAATCATCACCAACGAATTAGAGGGAATAGCCGATTATATCTAGAAAATAAAAATTAATCTTAAAACAACAGTCATGACCATTTGAATGGTCGACCCAATCCCAGGAGGTGCGCCCCTGTGGAGGGGACATGGGCATAGGGAAACAGATATATAGGACATCTATCGGTGATTACATGATCATAAAAATATGAAGAATTACATCTGAATTCATCTGGACGAGTTTGGTTGTGAGTCAGTTGTGGAACATTTAGATATTCAAAACGCCATTGAATTCCATTGTTTAAAAAAGCTCTAGATAGGCCACCACTCATTCCATAGTGTGTGCTCTGCACTCTCAATATCACTATAATAGATAGAAAAATCAGAATCCACCCCCTGTTCATAGTGTGTGCTCTGCACTCTCAATATCACTATAACGTGCAGATTACATACATCTACCAGAATTAATATTGGAGGCCCACTCCTCCCTATCCATTTACCAGTCATTATTATCCATAAATATAAAAATTGATATTTGGGTTAAGGAGATCTTGAACGCGACCATTTAGTGTTACCATTGAAACTAGTTATTCTAGGCCATTGGAGTATTTCAATTTAAGAGATTAAAGCAAATCCAAGATATATTCCTGAGGGGACATTACATATCGTACAGATGTAGAAGGTCCTACAGTTCCAAAGAAGGTTTTATGTCACATTCCAATTATACCTAGACTTCAACGAATGTTTCGTTGCAAGACACTTGCACAATTGATGGACTAACATGCAAAGAATGGGAGTAAAGATGCATTCATGTGAATTCCGACTGACTCCAAAGCAATAAAACACATAGAGGAAAAATGGCCAAGAAAATTCAAAGATGAACCCCATAGTATCAGGTTTGGTCTTGCAATTGATGGAGTGTGCCTATTCTCTTTCCTAAGCTCAAATTATAGTGTTTGGCCAGTCAGATTGATAATATACAATATTCCCCCATGGATGAGTGTTATAAAGGAGCACCTTATGTTGACTCTCATTGTTCTAGGAAAACATCAAGTTAAAAACATGGATGTTTATCTTGCGCCTTTTATTGATGAGATGCAACTACTATGGAAAGGCATAAGAATGTATGACATATCACATCCTCCATCAAATAGGTCCTTCATGTTGCATGGTGTGCTATGTTGGACTATTCATGATTTCCCAAGACTTGGTGTTTGTTCTGGTAAGATAAAATATTTACGTATTTACACTCATAATTTATTTTCATCCCAACTTTCATACTTAGTTTTATATATTTTTTATGTTATTAATTGAATTGCAGGGCTTCAAACAAAAGGGATATTTGCATGTCCAAGATGTGCAGAACAATTTCAAGGGCAGTATTCAAAAGATCTACAAATTTATTTACGCAAACAATAGGGTTTTTCTACCACTAGATCATAAGTTTAGAAATTGCCTGAAGAATCAATTTGATGGAAAAGTTGAAAATAGAGGCCCTCCCATGATTATGGATCCAGGTGATTGGCTTAAGAAGTATGAAGATGTTGAATTGAAAGGTTGGGAGGATTTTTTTGATTGGGGTGATTCAATTGAAGAACCATAAGAAGTTGTAGTTAATACGCCGGAAGGAATGAAAATGAAATCCATATTTATGAGCTCCCTTACTAGAAGGATCTATTAATATCTCACCTATTAGATCCTATGCACATCTTCAAAAATGTCCCAAATTCTATATTTCAACATATATCAGGCAAAGACAAGGACACCTTGTCTTCGAGGAGAGATATTGCTCTTTCGTGTACCAAAATTGATAGAAAACATTTGTGGCCAAACAAGGAAAATGAAACATATGCAAAAGCTCCATGGATTTTGAAAAAAAAAAGAGCTAAACCAACTAAAAAATGTCATTCGTTCAAGAAGGACACCTACTGGCTATGGGTCATCATTGGCTAAAGCTTTTGCAGTTGATGGACATATCACATGATTTAAAACACATGATTTTCATAATTTTATGAAGGTATTATATATCATCATTTAACATTTACTGGTAACATTGATTAAGTACTAAATATATTTTGATATTTTGTTGTGTGAGAAAAAATAACTAATGACCTTTTCATAAATGTGTTTGATATCATATCATGCCATTAGCAATTAGGGGGGATTCCTATCTTACAGTTGACTTAAGGAATGCCATAAGTCGATTGTCAGCATTTACAAGGTATGTGGTTATATGAAATGTTCATGTGTGAGAAACATAGAGATATTATATTGTATTTTAATTTTTGACTAAAGGTTCATACTAATTTACTATTCTTATATTAGGTGGGTTACCTCCAAGGAGATCCACAAATGTGAAGTGCCAAAATGGAAGAAGGAAATTGCAGAAATTATATGTGTATTTGAGAAGGAGCTCCCTACAAGTTTCATGGACCTACAAGTCCATTTACTTATACACCTATTCGATGTCATTGAATTGGCGCGTGTTGTATCAACGAGGTGGATGTTTTTCTTTGAGAGGTATATGAAAACTCTAAAAAGATATGTTTGACAAAAGGCACATCCACAGGGTTGCATGGCTGAAGCGTATGTGTTGAATGAAGCATTTTCTTCCTGTGTGAATTCCTTGGTAAGGATTTTGAAGATGGTCCATGATTTTGGGATGAAGAACAAGCATCAGATATTATTGATGGAGAAAAACCACAATCCAATGGTGTTCAAGTAGAAATTAGTAAATAAATTCATGATTAGTGTGGTTGTTTTTCTTGCAATCATTAATTTACTTTGTAATTTATTTGTCAAATTAACGTGACATTTGGAGTTTGAAATAAACATGTTGACATGTAAAAGATGTAGATGAAAGTGCTATACTCGACAAGTTCATTCTGTACCACATGGAATTTATGAACAAATGGATTGATTTGCATGATAAAAAGAGAGAAGTGTTAGAAGCAAGGAGACAGTTTAAGAGATCGAACCCAAGGAATACTCCACTTACCACTAATCTACTTGGGGAATGGGGAAAATATTGCACACTAGAATGGGTTACTGAACAAATTCAAAATCAAATAGAAGATGCAGGTATAGATTCAAACATAACAAAAGATGAAATCAACATGTCTAGAAGATGTGAAAGAAAGGTACAATTGGAATTTTACAAAATGTTGTTTCCTAATAGTTTTGACACTATTAACTATTTTAATATTCATCATTATATTTATTTTCACTTAAATAAATGGTCTTTCATAGGTGAGGAAATATCTAGCAATGTGAGCATATGGTTGACATTATCGTGTAGAAAGTGTAGATGTAAAGAGATGATCCTTTGATTGTGGCATCATGGTTGACTCCAAGCAATCTAGTCGATCAAGTTCAAAAGATAAGAATATAATTGAAGGGAATCTACAATATGTTGGGAAAATACAAGAAATTATTGAGTTGGATTACCACTCTTTTAAATTTTTTATTTTTAAGTGTAGATGGTATGAAGCATTTGAGAGGACACGAAGACATGATACCCATAGTGGATTTTTTTCTATAGATTCCTCATGGTTCCTACTGGAGGATAAGGAGTCTTATGTTCTACCAATTCATTGTGAGCAGGTATTTCTTTAACTCAAACAAGAAGCGATAGTGATCATTAATCTATTAATTCATAATTTATTGCAAATATATACATGTGTTTATTAATCAATAATATTGTTATAACATACGTCTAATATATGTATGTCGTTCATGTTCAGGTATCTTTCTATGAAGATATTTTGGACCCAAAATGGATATTTTTCATACATTATGATCCAAGATTAAGGCGTGTATTTGACGATGCATTAGTGGATACTGAGCAAAACAATGGTGGCCAACAAAATGAGAGAGAGGGATTAGAGAACATCGAAGAAATTGACATCCATGATGATGTTGAAGATGGTTATGTTCAGGCACAAGAAGACAACAATCCAGAGTTAGATGATGTTATGGAAGACGACAATATGGATGGTATAGAAAATGATGATCCAAATACATCTAGTAACAATATAGATGGTCTACAGTCAAATTTCAATGATGATGAAGATGATGCAGGTCAAGATGGGGATGATGATAATATTAAATACTTGAAAGAACATATGAACATTGACAATGATACACTGGATGACATTGTAGTAGACAATAATTTTAATGAATAAGACTTTAAAAATTTTAGAATTATTTCAAATCCATGTTTAAAACAGGATGATTCTTATGGCCTAAAATTTGAAATGTTTCAGTAATATTATGTGTCGATACAAATTACCTATTGCAATATCCTTAAATTGTTCAATCTTTGGTATGAATTGTTGGTAGAAAAAATTAGGATTACTTGGATACTTCTTCCATTCATTTTGTATCAACATATGTTCGTGAAGACACAAAATTTAATGAAATATTAATGCACATAACTCACAATTATTTAAATAAGCAACTTTGTTAACTTTGTTATTTTTAAATATTTTCTATTTTTATGTTGAACATAATTTTGAACATGTAACTGATAACATCCATAGTAAATACTTTATTGTATTAGCATATTCATTTGCATAAGCACAATATTGAGGCTCAATAACTTATATTCATTCAAATATAAGAAGAAATAAGTATGGTAAACATAAGAAAAATATAGAATAATAACACAATCATGGAGAATCTCTTTTAATAAAATGTTCTATTTCATTCATAAGCTCAAAATTTACACCAGTGGAGTTTTGGTACACCCTTCCACTCATACCTTTATTATTTTTTATCAAAGTTTATATATAGATTACATAATATCAACCATAATCCCTAAGCCATTAACCATTAAACTACCTAACCCCTAAGCCCCAAATCCCTTATCTTTTGACCCTTTATCGCTTAAACCCTAACCTCTAATCCCTTACCCCTTAATCCCTGCTAGATTAGAACAATTAGGCGCTAAATTAGGCACTACATCAAGCTCTAAAGTAGGTACTAAATTAGGCGCTAATTTGCGCCTAATCAAGGAAAAATTTAAGAAACCCCCCCTTGGCAAAGTTGTAAAATCTTGGCGAATCTTGTATACTTCCCGATAAAAATATTAATTTTAGTGGCGAATTTTTTTATTTTTTGTGAAAAAAAAAATGTCCATTGGCGAATCTTTTCTAATCGCTAGAAGTTTGTGGAAAATTCTAGCAAAATGCAATTTTTTTAAAACCGCTAAAATTTTTCCATTGATGATTAAAATCTATTTTCAAAATAATAAAATATTTCGATTGGTGAATTAAACCTATTTTCAAACCCGAAAATATAATTTTGTTGGCGATTAATTTTTTTTTTCAAACTAAAAAATAAAATTCATTGGCGAATTAAACCTATTTTCAAATGATTAAGAAAAAAACATTGGTGAATTAAACATAATATCAAACTAATAAAAAAAATGCATGAAAATAAAGATTATTTGCCTCATTGTTTTCATCAACCATCCAAAAATCACCTACAACTATAATAGTTTTTTCAAAAAAGCATCTTAACATGCTTCATAACAGAAAAAGTAACCTTGCCCAACTAAAACCAATTCACAGTTCTATCTATATCTACGTTACATATTTCAACAAGCCAAAAATTTAGTACTAGTCTTGCATTAATTCTGCAAAAACCCTACAAAAACTATAGATTCAACTAGTGCTACCTGTTTCATAACCAACTTTCCTTGTTGCTTTGCCTTTCATATTCCGCTTCCTTGCATTCTATCCTTTTGCTTTCATACACTTTTCCTCTGCTTTCGCATGTGCTTCCATGTGCTTTTCCTCCACTTTCGCCTGTGCTATAATTGCTTCCACCTTCATCAACTCTATAAAGAGCTTCAATGCTTGCCAACCTAACCTTGCTTCTTCCCTGCATCAATTTTTAATCTCATCCTCCGGCCAATGCACGAAAGGGATGCATCCTTCTGCCCCTTCTAGTTCCATATTTTAAGAGCCTTCCCGGATGTCGAAACCTTCACCTGGAACTGCCCATTCAAGTATTGATTCTAATTTTTCCATCAAATCTCGATGCACAATCATCTTGATCACTTCTCTCACTGTGCTTCTCGATTCCCCCAAGTCCAAACCCCATGTTATAATCAAGGAGTATACATCCATGTTAGTCTTGTATCTATGCCTCAGATTTCCAAAGAATTTCCCCAAAATCATCCGCACACTTTGTACCAACCTCCCATCAGTGAATAAAAACATACCCATTAATCTTTTGTTAAAAGCTTCACCATAAAACGGGTTTAATTGCCTCCTCGAACACATAGTGAAGTTAGCCTCCATTTGAAAACTGTTGTAGCTACACTGCCACCTCCACCACTCTTTCATACTTTCTGTGTTCCTTCTTCTCCACACCAAATTTTTTTATTAACTTTGCTAATCGAGGGCCGAGAGGTAATAATTTTCCAAACTCTGCATGAACTAATCTTAATTATCCATTGATCCTCCAGTCATGTCCACTTGCTAAAATCTTCCTGCAATCTTCACTTCATAAATGCATCGTCCTTGCCACCTTTCCTATCTTAATTCACCAAATTCAGGGTTTTGGTGCTTTTCCTAACCTTAGTTTCCACTTTTCCTATCTTAATTCACCAAAGTCAGGGTTTTGGTGCTTTTCCTAACCTTAGTTGCAAGTCTTTCTTGGTCATCTTTGTAGTCAGTGGGTCGGAGGTTTCAAAAATTTCAAAACTTAAGACTTTGGTTCTAAGGTTCCAAATTTCAATGACCATGTGACATTATGGACCATGACCATTCGATGAATTTTCGATGGACGATTGTAGTTGCATTCCAAAAGAATATCTCTCAAGCACTAGATTTTTGAATTGAAACATCCTAAATTACACTAGAACCGTTAAATATTTTACCGTTTAAACATTGGTGCTCTTGTTTACCATTTAATATTGATTAAGTCAGACCAAAATATTTTATGACAAAGCCTTAAATCTTAACTCTTTAATCCTGAGGGTCGAGTATCATCAACCTAGTGATGTCCCCATTTTAAATTATGCACGTCCATAAAGTTTGTTTTAAAAGAAGGACCGTTCGATGAATTTTTGATGGACGGCCATAGTTGCATTTTGGAAGTAAATCCTTGAAGTACTAGACTTGTGAGTTGAAACCTCTGGAATAACACTAGAACCATTAGATTTTCATAAATCAATGGTTGAGATTTTATTAATTATTTAGGTATGTCGGTCATCGTGCTCTTGTAACCTTGTTTACTGTTTAATAATGCCTAAGTGAGACCAAAATGTTTTATGACAAAGCCTTAAATCTTAACTCTTTAATTGTAGGGTCAAGTCTTGTCAACCTAGTGATGTCCCCATTTTAAATTATGCATGTGCATAAATTTTGTTTTAAAAGAGGGATCGTTTGATGAATTTTTGAGGGATAGCTATAGATGCATTCCAGAAGTAAATCCTTGAAGCACTAGACTTGCGAACTGAAACCTCTGGAATAACACTAGAACCGTTAGATTTTTAGAAATTAATGGTTGATATTTTATTAATTATTTAGCTATGTTGGTCATCGTGCTCTTGTTTATCGTTTAATATTTCCTAAGTCAGACCAAAATATTTTATGAAAAGGCCTTAAATCTTAACTCTTTAATCTTGAGGGTCAAGTCTCGTCAACCTAAAGATGTCCCCATTTCAAAAATAACTTTATTATTATAGTTTATTTGCATGTGCACTATGCAGCCATCTTGTCATCTGTTGTGGGCATGCCTTTTAAGCACTTGTTTATAAGGATTCCAGTGTTGAAATAAATGTTAATAGTCACATCAATGATAGTGGTGAATTTAAAAATGAAGTGTGATTGCATATTGATTGTGTCCATGCTAACTTCTATTATTCTATATATACTTCACCAACTTGATGTTCTTCATATCATTTATAATATATTTGGCATTTATTTATTTCTTCTCTATTCTCAATTTAACCAAGATATTATGGAGTCTTCATGGCGTGTCATGCTACCCAAATATTTTTGGGAGAAAAGAAGGGATGATGCATACAACAGACAAAAGTTGGGTATGGTTTTTACAATTCCTTGTGTGTAGGTTGAGGATGCTATAAGAATAATTGTGGGTACGGAATGACTTTAGAACAACCCTCATGCTCTATATTCTAAGGTAACTTTGGATTTTTTGTCCAGTGGCATGGACATTTTGCTTGATAAAGATTTGGTGAAGACGTTGGAAATATGTTATTTGCAGCCTTTCATTTAATCTATTTCTTCTTTGGAGTTGGCACTGGAGCATTACAATTTTCAAAGTGGGTTAGCGCCTGTTGGTGGAATCTTCAGAAAAGTGGAATTGCATGCTTCTACAGTGCAAGCTCTTGCCCTGGTTAATATGAGATGGGGTCTACTATGTGATACAAAAACTAAATCATTAAAGAGTTTGGAGTTTTGGAGGAAGGTTTTGGGTGATTCGCTTTTCTTCTCTACTATTAATTTGTTAAATTCAATTCATGTTCTACTCAAACAACCGGTTGATGGCCTCAGCTAATGTTACAAAAAAAATAGTAATGAATTGTGTGACGTGTCACGTGTCTATATTTTATTGTATAGCATAACAATTCTAAGGTTCTTGTAATATGTACTTTGTGATTGGTTTTTTGTCACGGTTAGTGGATTTTTGGCCACGCTGGTTATGTACTATGTACTTCAGTCTTTAGCAATAGCTACTAAATTAAAATGCTTTCTATGGCTCCATTCTAGTAAATCCCTTTTGCTTTGATCAATATAAAAATGTTAAATGTGGCTTTTTAAACTAATAGTAATTATCAACATATAGTTTTGATCATAAGTGAGCAAAATTTATTGTGACTTATTAGGACATTGATAATGATTAAGGTAAAATGAGACATTTAATTCTCTCTTTTCAATGCATCGAAGTACTCTACCTTTCATTTATTCTATTGAAATTCTATATTTGGCTATGGTAATGGGCGGCGGCGCGAATTAATGCCATATGAATAGCTAGAGTGATTGATTGGATAGCTTTATATTGAAAATTGCGCGATGTACTGTAGAATTGTAGATGATGATGTCAATAATCCTGTGATTTTGATAATTGACAACTTGCATGGCACTACCGATTTTGACAATTGATAGCTTGTTAGCTTGAGGTACAGTTTGCAACTTTGCATGTAGCCAGCTTGAGGTACCGATTAAATTGGATTTTTGGTTTGCGCGAATCACAATTATTACTAGTCAGTAGTAACTATACACAAACTCACACGTGACATGTGTGAGGTGTACAAGGGACCAGGCTAGTAGTGGCACTTTTGGCAACACTTTTGGCCCATAAATAAGGATAGTGAGCACAACTAAAATCATTTGTTTAATTGTCATAAGGGTTTTCATTTTATAGGGTTAATAACTTAATAAGGATTCAGGAAGAAGATGATGCGGTATTATTAGGGATGCTCTAAATTCTCCTGCTTCTAGTTATGTAGTGACAGAGTAAAAGACCAATTTCATTCAAGTTCAAAATGGGTGGAATTGAAAAGAAGTTGATTTGGTTCACCTGACTTCTCAGACAAGTTTTGAACCAGGATGAGGAGCTTTGATGGAGATAAGTGCTATCCTAGTGCATGGAAGCTGCAAGTAGAAGATGGGAGAAATTTTACTACCCCTCATCGTCTGCATGGTTGCCCAAGCAATTCCCATGCATTTATTTTTAGTGCTCATCTTTTGCATGGGAGTAGTTTTACTACCCCTCATCATCTGCATGGATGGCCAGGAGAGTCTCTTGCATTTATTTTAAGACACCATGGCCTACTAGGCAAGCCCCATGCACTTATTTTTAGTGCTCATCTTCTGTATGGGAGCAATTTTACAACCCCTCATCTTCTGCATGAGTCTGGTTCTGAAAGGGGCTAAGTACATTTTGTATCTTCACAGCTCCCATTTCCCTAGTTTGATTGGGACCCCTTTCCCCATGCATTTACTTTTAGAGATCATGGCTAACCCAACAAGTCCCATGTGTTTATTTTTAGAGCTCATGGTTGACCCGATAAGTTCCATTTATTTTCAAAGATACATGATCACATTTACGTTTTCAACTTTTCACCAATGGTCCAGCAAAAGCTTGGCGCTTGCACTTACATTTGTATTTGTACTATGTAATAATGTGACATTGTAATTTAGTTGTAATAAAATAAATGGTTGTACTATTAATGTGACATTGTAATTCATTTTATTAAGTCCTTTGCAAGTTAAGTGTTATTAATAGCTATGCAATGTGCTATTAATGTGACATTGTAATTCATTTTATTAAGGCCTTTGCAATGTTAAGTTTCCAGCCCCTTGGCCTTGATGTCAATCCTAGCGCATTAAAGTTTAAAGAAAATTTAAAACACATGTTTTATGTTTATTATTTATATCATAAATTACTCAACCTTTTGATGAACATTTGATATCTGGTTGTAGTTTCATTTCAGAATGAAATGCATAGAGCTTAGGGTTGCAAACTTAAACCTCTGGAATCACCCTATAACCGTTAGATTAACAAAGATCAACGATTTATAATTTGTTGTCAATGCAGGAGTAAATCATTAATGGCTTGTTTTAAATGTTGTCATCCATGTGACATGTACTACCTAATTGTGTACTATGTAGTCCATAAGTAATGAGTAGACGTTTCAGTGTCATTAAGTTTAATATTAAAAAAAACAACACTTTCTATTGCTAAGTGATTTTATTTTGAAGTTAGAGGGTCAACACGCGGGGAGATTTCAATCTTCAATTTGCTCATTGTAGTGCACCACCCTATTTTGGGTTCCACAGTTCCACTTCCAACAAAGCCATTCCAGTAACCCAGTTTCAACTTCAAGAATCAAAATTCAAAATCCGGGTAAGTTAAAGAATTCTTGTGGCTACGTTTCATCATTTGATGTTTCTTAAAATCATATTTTGTCAAACTTTGAAGTTTAGGTTTAGGGTTAAGAGGCTTAAGAATTAAGAAAGGTTAAGGACTAATAGGGAATTCAAAAATTTCACATTGTTGATTGTATCAATACGTCTACCACTAGTAGTAGTACCACTAGAGCAATGTCAAATAAAAAATGCATTATGCAAAATTGCTTAAAACCCAGATTTCACTGATGAATACCATGATATTTATGACCCTGAAACCTATAATAGGCATACCTCAGAACTTAGATTTTCATCTCATAATAAGGCTTCAAATCAAATGCAAGTTAATAGTTTCAATGCACCGTGGGTAAGTGGATTAGGGCGCATGATGTTACATGAGGTTTTTCCTTGCCCAAAATTTATCATGGTTTGTGCCCTAAATTATGATGATAACAAAAGAGCAATTGTTAATAAAGATAGAAAAGAAGAATTGTTATCCATTAATGTAGAAGAACATGAAAAAGTGTTGGCCTTGGGGTTTACAACTGAAGAATTTGGAAATGTCCACATTGACCTAGAAAAGCTTTCCAGTGATTATGAAGCAGTGGATGAAAAGGAGAAAAATTCTTTCTTAAATAGAATAGTTCAGGATAGAAAAAAATTGAAAGGTCATCATAAGCCTCCTTATGATTTGGATATTTTTAAACCATGGGCTCAAGATACTATTTCCATGCTAGCATTTTGCCTCAGACTAGATAGCAATTTGGAAGTGGGTGCAAGCCTCCTTGAAATGGTATATAATATCCATTATCATGTTCCACATGTCAAATATATTTTTATTGGGCACATTGTAGAATCCATGCATAAATTTTTTTTAATGATTAAAGGAGGTTCCACCAAGACATTTAGGTTCACAGCCTACTTGTGCTATCTTTTTCTATTCAAATTTAGAGGAATGTTTTAGACCAACAAGCTTTAGATTCAACCCAATAGTAATGATGAGGAAAAGAAAATGGCTCCACTTCCAATATATGAATCGACCACTATGATAAGGATGCATGATTCTCAAAATGTTGGAATTGTGTGCCTCAATCTCACAAGCTGAAACCTTTGAGTAAGCATGGTCACTGTGACTATTGAGATGTCTAGCCGATCTGCTAGTTGATCTTGAACTATCGCTGTGACCTCTGGAATGTCTTAGAAATCGGTATAACCTAAATCTTCGGCATAACCTTGGATAGTCAGAATGATGTTTCGGCGACGGTAGAAAGTTTGGCCGATATCAGCGTGACCCTTAGTCTATTTGGCTGATGCAGTAATCGGATGACTTGTTCCTATCAAAATGTGTCCTAGGGATGGGAGATGTCTGGCTGACAAGATATTCTTATTGGATGTCGGGGAGACTCTTGGTGAGGGATGTCATCGGTGTGACTTTTTGTGTTCAGTGTGACCCTCTGCTGAGAGTGTTGGTCTGGTCGACGGGTCTGCTTTCAGTGTGAGTTGGGACTTCGGTGAAACCTTTCTCTGATGTATATTGTCTTGTTGATAAGATGTGAGTTGGTGCCCTTGTTGATTGTCAATGTGACTCTGGCCGATGATCTGCATCGGGGTGACTCAAGGCGAAAGATAGATCAGAGTAACATGAAGGCTCATTGGAACTCTTAGCGAATAGTGATAGTCTCGCCAATGGGAATGCTGATGTCGATGTGAGTTTTGAACATCAGTATGACCTCTCACCAAATAGCGATGGTCTTGCCAAATAGTGCTACATGTGGTGGTCATCGGTATGACATCTCAGTGATGTGGTTTGTCTTGCCGACTACTTTTGAACTCATTGTAACCTCTTGCCGATAGTGATGACTCTTGGCGATATCGACAGTTGGGCTTTGTGGCATCGGGGAGACACGGTTAGTGTCTCACCGACATGCGACACAGGGTGAACTTTGTTGACTGTTTAGAATAATGTCCTACGTGGTGTGACTTGGACCTATCAAAGAGGGCATAATGTGAACCGTTTGTTGCGACCGTTTCTGCGTGGAAGATGAACTGTTTGTGAGGAAATGAAAACAACTATGTTATGGTGAATTGGACATTCGGAATAGGAGAGGGATAGAGTGAGGGCCGAATGGATAGCTGGAAGGCTGAGGCCATGAGGCTGAACAGATAAAAGAGAGAGGCAAGGTTATGCTGCCAAAATCTCTCATGATCAAGAATTGAATGCCATGGTCTATCTCTCGTGTTGATCTGTACTGTATACTGTTTAAGGGTATTGCAACAGTGCGAAGATTGTTTGGTTTGAGATATTGATCAGTAAATGTATAGAGGGAGAGTTTTCTACTAGGTTGTATCCAAAATGAACAAGATGTAATCTCTAAAAAGCTATGAGCCTGAAATTGTATTGTAACCTTTTGTTGCTGAATAATACAATGGCTCGAACTTTGGAGGGTGGGGTTTTTTACCCGAAAGGGTTTTCCCCACATAAATCTGTGTGTTCTGGTTTTCTGTCTTATCTTTCATCTGTGTTGGTTTTGTTTCTAGAATTTTTTATTGCTTGCTGTTGAATTTACATGTGCTTCTCTCAGAAGGATTAATGTGGGAAATGAACTGTGTCTGTTTCCACTTTAGGACATAGTTGTACATGTCTTTGAGGCAATCTAATCGAAATTAAAGTTAGCAAAGGCACTACTGATCTTGGAGGTTTCTCTGAGATGACCTTCTTTTCCCTTACACAAAAGAACTACAGTCATTTTTTAGACTACTTTTTGGCTTCGTTGCATCAAGAAATTACAAATACTCCAATGCCTAGATTTCCTATGTTATGTAGAAACTGCATTCAACTAGGAAAAGAAATACAATTGGTTGATTGGTAGTTAATGGAAGAATATACTGTGCTAATATTTTATGGATCAATAGTACAGCCAAACAAACTTCTGATACATGTGACAAAAAGTATTTTTGCTTTAGAATATTTAAGGCAGATGCAAAGTACTGATGAAAGACACTTTACCAGGTAGGGAAAGAAGACCTTATTTCCTTCTTTACCTTTTTCATGTAGAGGGATCACATTCAAGAGAAAAGCATTTAGTGTGGCACATGATCTTTTGAATTTTTTTTATTTTGATGCTATCTGTCACTGGTAGTATGATCCATGTGACACCATTAAATCAATGATTGTGCTCAATAAGAATGTTGGAAGTAGAATTCAACATCGAAGTAAACCCTTGCTTCAAAACTTGAGAAACAAGAATTCTTGGGATGAGGTCAAAGTAGCAATGGAGAAAAGTGTTGTTGAGAATGGTATTTCTTTTGAACAATTGTTAGCAAAAATTATGACATTGCATCGAAAGACAATTAGGAGGTACAAAAAAAATTATGAAAAAAGTCATAAACCATCTAGTAGAGTAAAAATGCTAGATTCTCTAGAGAAGGAAGTTACAAAAAAAAATTGGTCACGATAAAAAATTACTGCCTTTTGGTCTATGAGGAAGGAGCTAGGTGATCCAAGAGTTCTTGCAGAGTATGGAGATAATGAAGAAGATCTTGAGTTTTCCAAATTAAGGAATATAGAGCATCCAAATGAACAAGAAGGTGAAGAAAGTGATGATGAATCTAATGATGATAGGGAAGAAAAAATCCATGTCAATTTCAAACTTGGTTTAAGTGAGGCCACAAAAGAAGCATTTACTACAGGAGCAACCATAGCTGAAAAAATGGGTTATGAAGGTGGTCCTTTGGGGTCCCAAAGACAAGGCCCTTGGATGGTAACAGATGTAGAGCATAGAAAACCAATTGATAAATTTGGCCTTGGGGTTGGAGGTGAAAAAGTAGACCTAGGGTATACAAGTCAATTTGTTAGAGCTTCAAGTTCAAATCCTCATCCTCATGGTCAGACATAATCACAACTAGGACATGCCTATGGTGGAGGGCTTAGTGCAACTGGAACTGCCTTTGGTGGCGATGGTATGGGTAGTAATACTAGTAGTGGTCAACATATGCTACAACAACAAATTACACACAAGAGGACAAGAACACAATATACCACAAAAACACCAGGTGATCAAGGCATACATAAGAAGCAAAGGATTTTGAACGGTCCAACTCCAAGTCACACTACCAGTGGATCCACCACAAAGGAGTTATTTCCAGTCACTCCTCCAATGCCAATTAGTCTGGTTGTGACATCATTAGCAACTGCAAGTACTCTTATTCCTTTTCCATTCAAGCATTCCATAGTTCTTGCATCCCTGGGTTTTGATTACATTAAAGAGTTTAAAAAGAAATCAAAATTGAATAAAAAAAAAAAAAAGCAATTGATGGAGAGTGTGTCTACTCTAACTTCAGAGCCTACAACAACCATTGTATTACCCACATTTGACACAAGTAAATAAATCATGGAGTACACAATTCTTGTTCCCATAGTTCAAAACAAACCAGCAAATCAGATGGCTCCATCTGAATTTGAGGTGAACAATTTTCAATTGGATTTTTCTAGACTTAGAAATACTGACAAAATTAATGTATTAAAGAAGAACAATGAATTGGTGTACACATCATTGCTAAAGCAAGATAAAGAGAAAAAAATCTTTCAGACTCAAATTGAAAAGTTATAGGCAGACTTAGCAAATGGGAAAGCAAAGAGGAAAGCAACATATAACAAGAGCAATGAATTAGAAAAAAGAATTAAAAAATCTGCCTCTACATCAACAAGCAAAGAGGATAAGCAAAATGAGATTGCAGTGAATGAACTAAAGCAAAGGCTAGATGAGAGCAACAAGAAATATGATGAGGAAAAATCCACTTCAGAAAAATTAAGACTAAGCATTACAAATGGAAATGCACAATGGGAACAAAAATTGGAGAAGGAGAGAAAAAGAAATTAAATATTGGAGGCAGAGCTGATAGAAGCAAAAAATGAAATTAAGTCTTGTCAAAATAAGTTATCTGCATTTTGTAGAGAAACATTGAGGCATATGAAACAAAAGCTCTAGGATGAAATAATGCAGGGGATTGATCATTTGTGTGACATGTTTCAATTGATTGATGCTATCAAACAACATCATAATAAGCTCAAAAAATATTTAATGGACAACAAAAATGTGTTGGCATTAGGGAAATCAACAAATCAAATTCAACAAATAGTCTACAAAAATAGTGACAATGTTTTGAAATAAAAAGGGATTACTAATCGGCTTGCTACATCAATGACGTTGTCATATGTCATTGAAAAGTGTTGAGAATGCGTGAAACAAATGAATATTTGCATTTGGCTGCATAAAAGATGAAGAAGGTGGATGAAAAGGTAAGGAACTTCACAAAGCTTAGTTTGTTAGAGGCTTTTGACACAAATGAGTGATTCATTGGAAAGGATAATTTCAAAAAGAAGATGGAGGATGCAAGGAAGATTGATTTGGACCAGTTTCCTCAGAACCCAGATGTGGTGACCTATTTGGATTCCACCAAACCATTGCTAACCCTGAATGAAAAATTGACTGAAAAATCCAAGACAAGATCCAATTTGAATCATGAATTGTTAACAAATATTCAAGTCAAACAACATCAGTTAGAACAAATGAAAATTCCAACACCTAAAGAGTGGAAGTTGCTAGAAAAGGTGACGCAGTGATTTAATTTTTGCTAATGAGTTTCCAAGTTCCAACTCAGCTCTATGCAGAGTTGTCTTTGAGCAATATTTTTTATTTCCAATGCCTCTATGTATTCCTTCATGTGATAATCAATTTAAAAGCTCAAATTCAGACTTCAATAATGTGTTGATGTTCAATTATCTATATTATTTATTATATCATTTGAAGAAAAAGTTTGGTAGTGCTTTCAACTTCTAGATACACTTTAAAGGATTGTTGATGTTCATTGTTGTATATGCTACTAATAATATTGTTAATATGTTATTAATCTAAAAAGGAATGAGTTGAGTGATGAATCGCTAAGTACATGCTCAAGTTTTACTTTTAACATAATTAAAATATGAAATATAAGGTGATTTTAATTCCAAGCATCCATAATCTTAGTGAAATTGCATTACAATTCACACATCAATACTCAATCTCCATGACTACTTAGCAGATCCACTAAACATTTATATGAATTCATGCTTTAATCAAGGTACTTTAACTGGTTCATTAAACCAGAGCCAAAATTAAAACATACATCAATGCATAATATTAATGACAAAGAAGATTAATGAAAGATCATTGATCAAATTTCATTAATAATTCATGTAAAATGTTATAGCTGGAGAGACGATACGAAGACTCAAAATAAAGGAGCAAAACAAACTTATTCGTTAGTCCTTCGAGTTTTATAACCTTGTCGCAAAGTTCTAAATTTCATAACTTCCCGATTCCCTAACTTGGTTCACTTTGTTGAGAAACTGAGTTGCAAGTCTTTTAGACCTAACCTTTGAGTTTCAGTTATGGTGTATGGATTTATTTTGCCTTTGTTGAGTAGTTTGTTGTGGATTATCTATTATTGGAATTGGAATGATGGATTTTTGGTTAGTTTCATTATTGTGGTTACTATCACTCGAAGTCACAGTTTTGGTGCTTTTCCTAACCTTAGTTGCCAGTCCTCAAAGTTTTATAACCTTGTTGCAGAGCTCTAAATTTTCATAACTTCCTGATTCCCCGATTTGGTTGATGGTTCACTTTGTTAAGTTGCAAGTCTTTCTTGGTCATCTTTCTAGTCGATGGGTCGGAGGTTTCAAAAACTTCAAAACTTCAGACTTTGGTTCTAAGGTTCCAAGTTTTAGTGACCATGCAACATTATGGACTTATCTTTCCTTAACCTTTCAAAGGCGCCATCATCTGACACCTAATTGAATGCTATGTATGGACTAATATAAAATATAAAATATCACAATTTCATGGAATACAACATAAAATATCATCAACTACAGTTTGACTTGGGAATATGATTCATGAAGTGCAATATAAAACAAAATATCATGAAGTGCAATGATTCACAATTTCATTAAATAAAATATAAAATATCATCAACTACAGTATGGAACAATGGAAAATGATCCTGGGATCCATAAAGTGCAGTATAAATACCTAAGCGTTGCTAATTCTCTTCCATTTTCCAAACGAACTCGGGGTCCTCAAACTGGCGTTCATCATCAGATAAAGTAAAAGAGTCATCTTGAATTTGATTCCAAGTTTTCTCTTCATTTTCTTCAGCCTGTGTCTCAAATTCAACATTCATTGTGTGATCTATGTCAATTTGAACTGTCCCAATCACACTGTCATTGCCACCAGTACCAGCGTTTGGAATTGGAGTGTTGCACAACCCGGTCCTTCTTCTTTCACATGTGGACCTCCAGATTGCGAGTGCCCTTTCAAAAGGAAAATTAAAGACATTATATGCAGTTCCTTTCAACCTCAAGCAATTTTACAAATTCTTGTCTAGTTTGTTTCTTAACTTTGATTTCAAAAACCCCAATGTACTGAAAACTCTCTCATCCTCCACTGACCCCAATATCATTGTTTGACATAAATCAACAAGTTTAAAATATTCTGATATCGAACCACGCAATATTTCACTGTGACCTAAGTTTTTCCAAACCTTTTTTATTGATCCTAGTTCAAAGACCTTATCCTTGCCCATGGATTTATACGAGTCCCTCATAGCTGCTGCAAATCTTCCAAATTATTTTCTAAGCTTAGCTTTATTTAAAATTCCTTCTATTTTCTGCTCATTGCATGTTACATTTTTCAAAAATTGTTTGATCAAGATTTTTACTTGATCATGAAAATATTTTGGGTTCTCTCAATTTTACCAAAATTGAGGATACACAATACCCATGGCTTCAAGTATTTCATGTCGAGGGAATCTT
Organism: Sequoia sempervirens; assembly: GCA_007258455.2. Classification (NCBI taxonomy): domain Eukaryota; kingdom Viridiplantae; phylum Streptophyta; class Pinopsida; order Cupressales; family Cupressaceae; genus Sequoia; species Sequoia sempervirens. The sequence goes on along the minus strand of VDFB02000015.1, from coordinate 165,122,292 downwards.
TCACGAATCTTCGAGGAAAGAGATTTTGCAATTTCCTTCAAATTATCACAAACATATTTAATAATGCCTTTAAAATCTTCCTCCTTAACAACTACTTCTTTGCTAGAATGCCTAGATGTCTTACAATGGTACATTGGTATCTCATATCCACATACACAAATACATAAGTGCCCGCTTGCATTAAACTATAAAGAATTATCAAGATTATTCAAATCAATAATTTTCTGCCACATGAAATAATTTGGGTCATCTTGTGTTAGCTCTAGATATAGATGATCGAGGGCCAAGCATGTATGTTTACGTAGATTGGCATATTCATTAATATACATAGTTTTGTTTTGGGCTTTCTTCACAAGATTGTTCATCTCATCAAGCATGGGGAGAAGACTAGCTAAAGTCGAGAGTGTCTCTATATCACTTAACCTATGTAAGAGGTTAGGAGATTTGTCTATTATGTTGTGATGCTCGTACGTCACTCCAATCAAGGATTCATATTCAGAAAAAACTCGTTGCATTGGTCCATGCAGGGAGATCCATTTGGTATCGACATCCCTGAGAAGCTTATTTCCTAGTGTTATTCCCTCAGCAAAATTTTGAAATTCTGCGAAACGTTTGGGACTTCGGCAGAAGTATGCGTGGATCTCACAGACTATATTTTCAACTTTTGATACTATAGGAAACTTGCTTACAATTTTGAATGCTAAATTCATTTTGTGGGCCATGCAGTGAATGCCAAGCATGTATGTTGCACAAGTAATTTGTAAATTTGTGCAAACACTGGTCCTTTCACCTTGCATCACTACAACTCCATCAACTCCTATGCACACCAACTTTTTGGCAATTGTCAACTCATCCATACCTGCAATTTCATTAAAAAAATTATTGACTAGTTCAAATATATTTTGTGATGTTGAATTTTCCTTCATTTTATGAAAACAAAGAAGATGAGCTTGGAAAACATGTCGTTCTACAGTATACAAATGCATACAGACCCAAGAAGTATTTTCTACCATAGCAAATTCATCTAAAGATAATGTAATGAAATTTGACTCTTTTACTTTCTCCTTTAAATCTTCCTTTTCAACTGCAACAAGACAGTTTTCCCATTCCCATCCAGCATTTACTGACCAATGTGACAAGGGATAGTGAAGAACATTCAAGAAAGATAATAAACCAGAATATTCTAGGTAGTCTGTCATAGGACGCCCTCTCAACAAAATATGAAAAATAACACTCGTCTAAACAGTTTTTGACATATTTGTTGCTTCCATTGTTTTTTCCAAATTGAACCTCAAGTGTACCTTTACATGCAACAATTTTTGACATTATTTTTTCATGCTCTTCATAATCCGCAACATACCTAACATGAAGACATTCTTCCTTTGATTTCAATCGTACGACTGATTGTTCCTTTCCGTCCATGATTTGTTTTTCATAAAATTTACCGATATGCTTTTCTATAGTGTCAATCTTTAGCTACAACGTCTTGGCTCTTCCACATTTCCAACTACAAATCATAAATTTGGCCAATGTTTCCTTTTCAATATCATTTGAATTTCCAATGCCCACTGGTTTCATGAATGGGTACTTTGACAACCAACCAAGTTGAAAATTTCTTGTCATTTCCCACTCATTCCCCATTTTTTATTTGCTTCTTCTTTTCTTTCTACCAACATCATCATCCTAATCCAAGTCAATTATCTCATTTTGGCTAACTGGGCCCACGTATCCCTTGGAACTTCTTCTACGGTATTGTCATCTTGATTTGATACCTTTTGATTTAAATCATTGACAATCTCAACTTGACCTTCTGGTGGCAGTGAGGTATTGTGAATGCTACCAATATTTAGTGGAAGAGTTGATGATGTAGCTCCATCTTGACCTAATGGATCAGAAGCTTTGGCAATTCCAAAGTAAGACTGTATGGTACGTCTAAGCCTTTGGTATTTTGATGGCCTCCCAGTCTCTTCACCACCCTAAGGAGTGACAGGAGTCTCTTCACCACCTTGAGGAGCGAAAGAGCCTTACCCTTACTGCTCGAGTCGCTCGACATATTCATCTCTGATTCACTTTACATATTCATCTCTCACTTCGAATAAAAATTGGAAAAAAATGTCTTCTTGTTTAAGGACATAGAATAATAATATAGATCTCATTCCATACTCAATATCATCTTTAAGACTGAAACAAGAATGGAAAAGAGATAAAGAAAACTTATTATTATAACTAATAACACTATGAAGAAATGATCACTCACCTTTAAGTCTACGTTTTCAACTTTCGCTGACTTCCGAATCGAGAAATAGAACCTCAAAACCTAACAAAATGTGTAATAATAAATGACAATAAATGACACTTTCGACTGTATTTATATCAATCCATGATTCCATATTTGGAAAATTCTGCGGGATTTTTAAATGGTATATTAAAAATTTGGTGAATCTTGTGTGCTTATACAATGATGCATTGTAATTTTCAAGGTGAAATGTGTCCTCAAATGTAATTATTTTTTAATGTTATTGACGAAATAGGTCCTCATAAGCAACTATTTATAAATTTTAATTGGAAAAATGCGTCTTCACAAGCAACTATTTGTAAATTTTAATTGGTGAAATGGATCCTGATACAATGTTGTTTTAATAGTATTGATGAATATGTAGGTGTTTTATTAAATGCTTTCGGGATTCCAGGTGAAAATATTAGTCGGTCCAATTGAAACACATAGTTTGACAATGGTGAATTTGTTGCTTAAATATTCCTCATGAAGAAACTCATTGGTGAATGGACATGCATTGGACCTATAGTTCGTAAAATCCAGGTGATTTGGACGCCCTGTTGGGTGCGAGAAATTCGCTAATTTCGACTTGGTTGATTCCTGGAATTCGCCAATTGGCAAAGATTCACCACTAAAGTTTTCCCTTTGCCTAATTTAGCGCCTACTTGTTCTAATCAACACAAAAAATGCCAAAAATAGGACCATCCTAATAAATAGCACCAAATTTTCCAAAAAATTGGAGAAAAATACATTAAAACAATGGTTGGAAGCAAAAAATAGAGCAAAAAAGGGAGCTAATCATAGGGATTTGTTTTAGTGATAGATAGTAATTTGTCTTGCATCAAAACTAATATCTAAACATAGTCTCTTAAGCAAAATGGAAAATGGCTTCCTTACAAGCATGAGTAGCTACCATGTACTCTACCTCAGTAGTGGACAAAGTGACTATAATTTGACGCTTACTCGTCCAACTAATAACACCATCAAACATCATGAAAAATATCCACCGATGGATCTCCTGTTATGAATATCACCAACCCAATTTGGATCCACATATCCATGGATTCTCACTAAATGTCAAGGTCCAATAGGATAACCATGAAAACATAGGGCATACTCAAAAGTACCTCGTAAGTACCTGAAGACTCTCTTTACTACATCCCAGTACACCCTTCCAAGATTAGCCATAAACTAGCTAAGGACTACTACTGCTTGGAAAATGTCCAGGCTAGTGCAAACCATAGCATACATCAAACTGCCAACAACACTCGCATAAGAAAATTTGGTCATGTCCTCCATCTCGGTAGGATATTTTAGACAATAATCCACAAAAATATTTATCCCTTGTATAACTAGAACAACTGACTAACTACAAGTAGTCATGTTGAATCTCTCCAACACAAAGTTCACATACTTTCTCTAGCTTAACCAAAGATTTTTGTTAACTCTATCTCTTCTTATCTCAATCTCTAGAATATGCCTCATTGCACCCAGATATTTCATCTCAATTTGTGCTAACAATTAAGACTTCAAATCTAAAATCATGCTTTTTCCATTCCCAATAAACAACATATCATCCAAATACAAGACAATAATGAGAATGTGACCATTATCAGTCTTGTAATAGACACAATGATCAAATTTGGATCTTAAAAATCCCAAGGATAACACATAGGTGTCAAACTTCTAGTACCACATCCTAGGAGATTTCTTTAGACCATATAGAGATTTTCTCAACTTGCATACTAGATTCTCTTTTCATTTCACAATGAAATCCTCTAGATGTGACATAAATTTCCTCCTCCAAATCACAATGAAGGAAAGTTGTCTTCACATCCATTTGCTCGGCTTTAAAATCATAAGCTACTGCAAGTGATAACAAGAATCAAATGGATGTCAACTTCGCAACAGGAGAGAAAATCTCCCCATAATCAATTCCCTCCACCTAGGAATATCCCTTTGTGACCAACCATTCTCCATGCTTCTCAACACTACCATCAGGACCCTTTTTCTTCTTGAACACCCATTTAAATCCAACAAGATTACATCCTTCATGCCAAGGTACCAAATCCCACGTAGTGTACTTTTTCAATGCCACAATCTCTTTATTCATGGCTTCCATCCAGGAATTTGCATCATGCATACCCATAGCCTCTCTAACTATCTTGGGCTCATCAATGTTAGCAAACAAAGTAAATATGCAAATGAAGTCTAACATAGAGTAACCAAATCTATTTAGTTGTCATCTTTCTCATGTAGACCTCCTCAACGACTGAGGTTAAGGTTCTGGTACTTCTTCAGAGCTTTTAGAGTTACTAGAGCTCTCCTCATCATCAAGTCCACTAGGAGTGTGTAGTTCATTCTTTTTAGGAGAGGGTGGAATTTGAACTACCTCCTTCTTCTCTTCCTTTGGTTTTAGATCTATTGTGGAAGGTTTCAACTCATGTAATATAACACTTTTAGTATAGAGCACCTTTTCTGTAACTAAATCCCAAACCTTGTACCCTTTCACACTGATACCATAGACAATGAAGATACACTTCACTATCTTGTTCTCCAACTTAATTATTTTTACATCAAGAACATGAGCATATGCCTCACAACCAAAGACTTAGAGAAGTATCATTGAGGGCTTCTTGCCATACCATGCCTCAATGGGTATCTTTTTAACAAGAGCCAAAGTAGGAGACGTATTAATCAAGTAACATGCAGTAGCAATAGCTTCGGCCCAAAACTTTTGCTCAAGGCCAACAACACTCAACATAATCCTATCTCTCTCCATTAGCATTCTATTCATCCTCTCTGAAACTCCATTTTGTTGTGGGGTGTATGCATTTTTCTTATGTCTCTTTATCCCATGGTCCTTACAGAACTAATCAAATTTAGTGGAATAAAATTCACCACTATTATCTGTCCTCGAGCATTTGATTTTTCTACCAATCTAGTTTTCAACCAAGGACTTGAAATCCTTAAACCAATTAAAAACTTTAGATTTACTTCTAAGGAAATACACAAATTTTCTTCTAGAATAGTAATCTATGAATGATACAAAGTACATAGATCTATTTAACAAAGGAACACTAACAAGACCAAACACATCAGAATGCACATAATCCAAATCCTCGAAAGATTTATGAGTGTATAGGAGAAAATTTGCACCCGTTATGCAAATTCCCCTTTTACACTTCCTCACCTTAGAAAATGAAATATGAAGGTAAAATTTCATATCAGCAAGCTGCCTTCATTCCACTTGGCATTCGTCTTTTGCGTCGGTAGAAGAATATTTTTTGGAGACGTGCGCACGATGCACAAACATCCGTGCGACTCGCTTACGTCCCTGACGGATTCCTGCATCTAAAGTTGGTAGAGGCATTACACTTCCTATTGGGAGAAATTTGTAACGTCGCCCTTTGACCAACCGACCTGAAAATGCCTTATTCTCCTAACTTAACCTTCAAAAAGATTCATTCTTCATGCAACTCGATCTCTTTTTGGCATTCTCAAGCATTCTCAACCTTCACTCCACTTTCAGACAACACTTTGGTAGTTCATAGCAGTAGCAACAACACTCCATCAACTCCATAAAGCAAGTGTAGAACAAGCCATTGCAACAGGGGCTTCAATTTTTGCAACAGTCGAGGATGTGGTGATTGTTCAAGCCTTCTTTCTCCATCATTGGATAGTGAGCTCTTTGTGGAGGTGGTAATGTTTCGCTCCTCTCCTTTACGATTTGGTTGAGTAGCTTTATATTGTTTTGTAGTGTTATTCATGTACTTCCTTTCTTTACTTCTTTATTATACATTCCTCTATCTTTGCTATCTTGGCTATTCGTGGAGGTTGAAACACTGAAATGAGGGTCTAATTGAGGTAGACCCCTATACAGCCCCCAACAATTTTCCCTCTTTCTTGTGTGTAGGTGGACATGCATTTGGAGCTAGCTAGTGAAAAAGCATCTTTGTGAGGTTATCTTTGTCACCTTAGCCTTCATATATTTACTTTATCATATTTGTTTATATCTTTCCTACTTCATAGTTCTATTTTGTTCCCTTAGAAGTGACTAGCTAGGTTGTTAGCTTTTTTCTGGTGGTTCATACTATGTTTTTGGTCCTCTAGTTGTATGGATGCCAGTGCACCTAAGAGATGCCAGCGCGACACGCTGTCATCCTAGAACAATGCTTCCATCCTTGGGCAGAGAGCTACCTGAGGTACAATGTTGAACCTAAAAATCGGTTCACCTAGCCCTAGTTTGTATTTCAGGTTTGAAGAGTGGTTGCAGGGCCTTACAATCCTCATCATTTTTATCCCTTATTTGAAACATTCCTTTAGAGTGAGGTGAGTTAGGGAAGCCTTCCATTCTTGGCTCTCTATGACCTAGGGCCTTGACATGGTCGATCCCCCTCTCTTACAATGAGAACTAGAATAAAAAGAAACACAGTGTTGCTTTCTACATATACAATGTTTGCAAAAATCAAACTCTAGATTACAATCATCAAGGCCTTCAAAAAGGCTCTTATTTTTTAGGTCTCTAAGACCATTCTCACCAATATGGCCAAGCCTTTCGTGCCACAACATTGTTTTCTTCATTGGGAGTTTCATCTCCAAAGCATTGGCACCCTTAGGTACTCAACAAGCATGACCATCAGATGTAGACACCACATAATTCTTCTCTACTCAATTTGACGATGAGGATGAAGGATCCAAAGCCCGTTTCTTGGACTTTATAGAAGCACTATTGTACTAAATTGTGCATGAATCCAACTTATATAGAGTGCTAATCCTAACACCCTTGGCAAGCACCATAGCACCTCTAGTCATGTTGTATCTACTACTCAAGAAAAAAAAACCTACACTTTTGCATCACCCAACTTACCCACTGAGAGTAGTTTTCATGCCAAACAAGGGATGTGTAGAAAACCATAAATCCACCTCACTCTACCATGAGGGAATCGAATCCTAGCGACCAACAATCTTTAGGTGAGAGTCATCCTCCAAATACACCTTCCCACCATCATACTCTTCATACTTTGAGAACCAACCTCTATGAGAGGTCATGCAAAAAGAGGCACCCGAGTCAATCAACCACACATCTTTTGATGCATTTGTTGCCAAGGAAATGAAAAAAGCATCAACATCATCCTGAGAGGATTTATCAAATTCAAAATCAAAGGACTTTTTTTTTTCTTCTCCTCCTAGCAATCTTTGTGGAAATGACTAGATTTTCCACAGTTCCAACATTAAGCCTTAGAATTTTTGCTTGGAGACTTGGACTTAGACTTTTTGTCCTTTTTCTTTCCTTTCTCCTTTGATCTACCACAAACAACAAGGGCCTCCTTGGCCATCTCAAAAGACTTCCTTTGCATCTCTTTAGATAACAACGAAGAAACCACATCTTCCATCTTGAAAGTTTTTGTTGTGCTTTCAATAGCCATCACTAGGTGGTCGCACGAGTCCAACAAAGAAAAAAGTAATAACATGCAACAATCCTCATCATCAATATTAAGACCAACATAACCCAATTGAATCACTAGCATATTGAATGCATTCAAGTGGACAACAACCGATCCTCCTTCCTCCATCCTCAAAGAGTACAATTTCCTTCTTAGGAAAAGCTTATTCACCAAGTATTTCCCTTGATAAATGTTGCCAAGCTTCTTCCAAGGACTAGATGCGGTCTTCTCCTCATAGACATTTAGGAGCACAAAATTATCCAAATAGAGTCTTATCAGACCCTTGGATTTTTGATCCATTAAATCCCAACTATTTTTGGAAGTTTTTGCTAGTTTTGTACTTGATATAGCAGCCCATAGATCTCGGTCTATGAGCATATCCTCCATTTTGATTTTCCACAACTAAAAATTTCTACACTTAATTTCTCAATCTCTATTTGTCCTGATGTGCTTGCCATCTTAAATGGGAAATAAGATTACAAATTTCTCTTTGCAAAAACTCCCACTTAATCAATATATGCACAAAAAACCCTTTTGACCCACCAAAGATAAAAAAAAGTTGGCCAAGCTTTGATACCAACTAAAAGGAAATCCGAATGTGGAAAATGCATCCCTATTGCAAATCAATCAAGAGAGGGTTGTAAAAACTTTTGTTTCAAATCCTTTCTTTTTTAGTTTCTTAAGAAAACACATGCAATTAATTTATTTTTTAGATTTTAAGCATAAAACACAAAACACCGAATTTTGTGTGGGAAAACCCTTTCGAGAGAAGACCCACACACCAAAGCACAAATCAATTGTATTATTGTAATATGGAAATTACATACAATGTGTAGATTCCATGCTATTGCAGGTCTAGTTTCACTGTGATACAAATCTAGAGTAATTCTAGAAACATAATGACATACGCATATTACAATCACATTACAATTACAAATACACTAAGGCATAAATATATATCCTTCTCATACAAGGGCGTTGATTTTTTCCATGTGTCAATCTCCCAATCTCTGCATGCATACAAACTAAAAATCAACATATGCACTAGTCCCAACTAACCCAAATAGAAAATTTTCAAACATGCACGTACATGCACCAACATGCAAGCACATGCAAATATTTCAAATCTAAAAATCAAACAACTTAACATGTTAGGTACCCCATAGAGAAAATCAAATTTTCTACCACAATAAAACTCACCCACAACTACTAGTCACTCTGAGTGACAACTAAGTCTATGTTAAGAAAGTTTCCTCCTCAAGCTTTAGTCAACAAGTCAAAAAATATGCCACATGGCATAAGGGCGATCCTCGATATTTTTACAATATTATTTCTCAAACTTGCCCCAAGATGACAAGTGTCACCTTTCCTTGCTCCTGCTTTTCTGAAGAGACAAACTCTCAAACAAGTGGACCCTGCCACTACTTATTTCCAAAATACATTGCCACATGTCAACATAGCACCCACTTTTGATGGTTTAATTATTGATTCCTTCCCAATGAATCACCCATGTGATATGTGTCATAATTTTCCCTTTCATATCTTGCATGTAGGATGCTAACTCCTCTCTAGGTCCCACAAGTAACTTAGCACTTTGGAAACAAATATTATTGAATTTAATAAATAAATTCAACAATGTAGGGGAAAATAATTAATTAAATAATTATGGAACTTTCTAAGGTTGAGACACCTTAATCCCAACACATCCCACGATGTTGTTACATTCACTATAGATCCCGAGTCTTCTAACTCGTTCATGCACAGTGTTGTCAATAATCAACCCATTTTGGAATCTATCCCTAACACTACCATACTAATGGCAACCTTACAATAACCTATTTTTATAGATGTTGGGACTATGGTTGCCCATGTTCCCAAAGACAAACTAAAACGATTGGACAAAGATCTAGAAATACTTCAAAACTATGTCAATACTGAATACCTAGCTAGTACAATAGTCCCTATAATAGATAACATGAGGAAATTGATTAATAATGATCAAGTATTAGAGGTTTTGTGTATCCTATCCCATATAGTTGATTCTAATGTACCTACAATGGCCAGTTTCCCTCAAGATTTGAGATACATTTAAAGTTGAGGAGGAAATCAAGTCTCCCTCCCTACAATAATAGCCTTTATTCCCACATACACAAATCCAACTATCACTTCAACAATACAACAAAGCATTGGTATAAATCCAACATTAGGCCTTTCCACTTGAAATCCTTATGGTTTTGGATGTTCACATGTAACATCTCAAGTTTCATCCCCTCTCATAAATTTACAAAATAGTAGTCCACCAAACACATACACAATCCCACCATATTCACCACATTCCCAAAACATGTCAACCAATGATTATGTCATTAACCAAATTTTGCAAAATGTAACCTCGCTTCAACAACAAATCTCAACTTTGAACCAAAATCAAAATGGACAACCATTACAATATGTTAAAAGAAGCCCATTGCCACTTGAAATTTTAAAAACACCAATGCCACAAAACATAGAGATATCTCGATTTGACAAGTATAATGGTAATGGATACCCTAGCAATCATCTATCAGCATATATGACCTTTTGTAGTGACTTCATTTTTTAAGATAAACTCTTGGCTAAGCTCTTTCCTAGGTCATTGGAAGACATTGCCTTAGAATGGTTTTGTTCATTGTCGAATAACTCAATCCATTCCTTCAATGGACTTGTTGATGCATTCCTCCAACATTTCCAAGACAAAATTGGACCTAAAATTACAATAACTGATCTAGTGCAAAGCAAACAAGGAAAACATGAATTTAAGTGACAAACTTTATAGGGCGTTATTAGTTGGTTTATTCACAAATTAATCTTACTCTTTCTAATTTAGATGTTCAACAAGTGTTCATTGAAAATTTACAACCTAACATAAGGGACAAAATCTTATTAATGAAATATCTATCCTTTATACATTTGTGTATGTCCCTTCATGATTATCAAAACTCTGTTAGTCAATATGAAGAGACATATTCATCTACTCTTGTTGGGAAATCTAAATCTGTACCACAAAACTACTATCAACTATTAAAATAAAAAACTTTATCAAGTTTCATACATCTCAAACAACCAACCACATCGAACCTCAAGTTGCTGCCATGAATTCAACCCCGTACCAATTTAGACTAAGAGATGGACATTTTACCTAGTTACCTAACACCCTCCATTCGATCATGTTGTGAATTTTGAGTAAGAACTTAATTTTATTGCCTCCTATTAGACCTATGGACACAACCAAACCCATACCTCTAACTTACAATCCAAATTCCTTTTGTCAATATCATCACATAAGTGTACATGATACAGAATGATGCATGCATCTTAAACATCAAGTTCAAGACCTCATTGATTATAATCACATCCAGTTGGGTGTTGGTAATGATCAAGGGAAGAAGTATGTTGCCCCACCTAACCAAAACTTCCAAATTTTTACCAATCCACTTCCAAACCATTCATCACCCTTTATGCAAGATTATGATGATAAGAATGATTATGGCAATAATGATGAGAAGGAAGTAGATAACATGACTTCTTTAATATATGTTCAACCTCATAAGATCCAAACCATTGTGTTACCCAAAATTTATTTCACCAATAGTGATGCATGCATACATGCACCCGATGGTCCTCTTTATATTGTCGGACATACCAATGGAAAACTTGTACAAGGAATACTCATTGATCCCATGTGTGTAGAGAATGTGATCACTGATGAATTCTTGTTTGTGCATGAGCTTTATCAAGATTCTTATGAAAAATTGAAAGCATGGTTAAAAACTCATGATGGTTTTTCTCGCCTATGATAGATTTGATAACTCTTCCTCTTAAAGATGGACCGAAATAATTAGATGTATCATTTTCCATCATCCTGATGTCAGACCAATTCTCTATGAAGCTCCTTTGTCTTCCCATGGGAACTTTTCATTGTATTTCTTTGGCCTCAACCTATGGAACCTATTAAACCTCGTGAGGACTTATTTTCAGGTGATACCAAAAGTTTAAGGCAAAGCACATAGAAAAATGATCTCCTACCAATATTCCTGAAAATGGTAAGACCATAGTTGTTCCTCCTCCTCCACCAGTAATGGATGAACGCATGCTCGAAGCAAAGACCCTTCCAAGTAACCAAGGTAAGTATGTTACAGTTCCTCCACCCACATCATATAAAAGACCAAGAGATAGTCAAATGATTCCTTTTGTGCCTACAAAGATTTTAAAAAAAATGTGTAGACAGTGGTTTCCCAGTCCTCGGTGGTTCCTTCAATTCCTCCCTTAAGGGAAGAAAACAGATCAATGGTCAAGAAACCTGCTCCAACCTCATCACAAATTGAAAACCATGCAACAAACTGAAATGCTAAAGAGCGTAGGTGTAGGCATCGTGCTATCACTCATCAATTGGAAGAAAAGAACAAAATAGTGCATGATAATCCAACACCTATGCAAACAACTCAAGAAGAATTACAACTTTCACCAAAACAAGACATGGAACTAAAACAAGAAGTGAAATAAGAAAATACAACAAACATTGTCATAAAACCTCTCGTTGTGATTAATTTGGATGATGAAGATGAAATTGCTAAAATTGATGAACAAGTCAATAATGAGCTTAATGTTTTGTTTTCAAAGAAAATGAATATAGATGAGGGTAGTTGTGATGGTCCTCCTAATGAGAGTGACCCACCACATGTTAAACCTATAAATTCTCCTAATATGACACTTATTATAGTCCCTTTAACTATTTGTTCACCTTCCCTACATGATGAGAAAGATTGGGATGCATACGACTTGCTTTAGGTCAGCTCGCATGTGTGATGCTCCTTTATGTTTGTTTCATATGCTCTTTGTGTTTGCTTGCATGTGATGTGAGCTCTCATGTTGTGTTGCTTGGTGTGCCTTTATGTTTGTGAGTTTACTTTGGATGACCCTTGTTGCTTTGTTGGTTCAAGGATATAAAGGACATGAATCTGTCACGACACTCTTCAATTTATATCTTCATTCTTTCATATGTCGTAAAAATTTTCTTTTAATTTTATCTTGTTATTTCCTTTTAGGGATGATGAAAGGTGTGGAGACATTTAGGTCTCTTCCATGTTGACCCAAAATTTTGTTTTTCTTCTCTCTCAGTGATTCCTCCATTGTCTTCATTCTTTCATGAGTATTTGGGCTTGATGATGTTGGTTTCAAGCTCTATTACATCATTGTAGTAAAGACATATACTAACCCCAGATTCGTGGATCCTTTATGTGTTCATATTCTATGTTTGGGGGCAATCCCTTAATGTGATGTAGCTTTATTTGGAAACATATCATTGGCATAGGGATTCCCAAATAGACTCTCATGACATTTTATCACATGGAATTTATCATTTTTCTACCTTTAAGTAATTGCTCACAACATGGTGTTTTGCAATTTATTTAAGGTGGGGGCATACATTAGCATTATTTGCTTCACTTTTTTCATAGGAGTTGGACTTAGTGATGCGTCGACATTGACATTGACTTTTTTTGCTTCACTTTTTTCACAAGTGTTGAACTTAGTGTTGTGTTAGCATAACTTTTTAACCATTTTGTAGCACCTTATCAAAGTCATTAGGGAGTATAACTCTTGGAATGATTGACATTGGTGTACCCCTAGTGAATAGTGGAATTCACTAGACCTAGTGTGTTTCTCATTTTTCTACCTTGCCTTGGGGGCTCACCTAGTGAATATCATACTTCACTAGCCCATGTTGCCTTCCTATTTATGATTCACCTAGAAAATATCAAACTTTGTTATTGCGTGAGTGTTGGGAAATTGTGTCTCAACCTTGCAATCATAAATAGGTTATTGTTGATATATATATTCCACCGATAGGTGTAATATACAATAGCATTATGAGGGAGGAGTGGGATGCCTGTAAACATTTTTTTGTTAACTTTTTCAGGAAACTCCTTAAAAGGTCAACATACATTAAATAAATGATACGTTGTAAATCTAGACCATTAATTATTAGGTTTTAGATCTAATGGTGGATATTTGTTGGCTTGTCTTTCCCTAGAAAGTAACCCTATTTTTTGAGCGCATTGTATTACAACTATGGTAGAGAGACGGTGATGTATTCTAAGAGTCTAATAGTAATCATGTTGTCTCTTGATCTCTGAGTGGTAATACTCTCATGAGAAGCTTGCTTTGCAAGTATATTGAAATCTTTGTGATTTACTGAATAATATATTGGGTGGCCTTTGGAGTGTGGGGTTTTTCTCCTGAAAGGGTTTTCCCCATGTAATTCATTGTGTCATGGTATGCATGATATTTATGTTTATTTTTGTTTAAGGTTTTGTAGCTGTTAAATATTTGTAAAAATTTTGCATTATTCTCCTCTCAAGATTAGTGTAGGAAGTTGTTTCACTACCTTAGCTTCCTTACAACTGGTATCAAAGCTTGATCACCTTTGATTTCAATTGTGAGTTGTTGGATTTTTTGGACCAATCTAGGTTTGAGTGGGAGCTTGTGCAAAAGATACTTTGTGAATTTTTTTCAAGAATTTTCAAATGGAAAGTTCATCAGGGAGAGTAGAAGTGGATAAATTTTCTAGAAATAATTTTGAAATGTGGAAGCCAAAGATGGAGGATTTGTTGATAGATCGAGATCTGTGGGATGTTATTGATGAGAATGTTTCAAGGCTTGCAGATCCTACTCGGGCTACTCAATATGATGTTATGGACCGCAAAGCCAAGGGTCTAATTAGACTATGTTTGGCAGACTTTGTTTTAATTAATTTCCATGAGGAGACCTTTGCATAGAAACTATGGAAGAAGCTTGGTTGTATTAGGCCAAATATTTAGTAAACACGATTTTCTTGAGGAAGACATTTTATTCCTTGAGAATGGAAGAGGGTGGATGAATCATAGACCACCTAAAAGCATTCAATATGTTGGTGGCTCAATTGGCATATGTTGGTGTCAAAATGGATGAGGAAAAAAAAATTTAGATCTTGCTTTGATCTTTACTTGATTCGTGGGATTCTCTTATTATGGATATTGGGAGTACTTTTATTATTTTAAAGACTAAAGATTTGGCGGGTTCTTTTCTATTTGAAAAGATGAGGAGGAAGGTATCCATCACTTCCAAGGATGCCCTAAATGTTCATGGAAGACCTAAGGAAAAAGGCAAGAAGAATGAGAAGTGTGACAAATCCAAGTCTAGGGGGAGATCTAAATCTCCTGGGAAGTCCAAAGTTATCTGTTGGAACTGTGGTAAGCCTGGACATGTTCGTAAGGAATGCAAAGAAGAAAAGAAGAAGAAGAATAAGAAATTTGATTATGATTCTAAGTTTGAGAAGGAAGATGGTGACACATTGATTGCAGCTTTGGAAACTCGTGTAGGTAATGATGCATGGTTAATTGACTCAGGTGCATCTTTCCATATGACCTTCAATAGAGATTGGTTTTCTAAATATAAAGAATTTGATGGAGGTAAGGTGTACTTGGGTGATGATTCTCATTTAGACATTTTTGGTTGTGGTAAAGTTAAAATTATATTTCCTAATGGTAGAATAAAAAGGATTAATGGTGTATTGCATATCCCTGGATTAGCACAAAATTTGTTATTTGTGAGAAAACTAATAGATGCAGGTATATAGGTAGTATTTTCCAATGTAGGATGAGAGATAGTTAGAGGTACTATGGTGATTTCTAGAGGTTTCAGATATGGCACACTATATAAGCTTGATGCATGCACTGTTGAGTGTAATAGTACTTTTGTGAAAAGCAAGTATGTGGAAGAAGTTAGGGTTTCACCTTCATCAGATGGTCATGGATTTTTGGTACCCAAGGGTGCTCTCTCTTTTGAGACAAAGTTACCTACAGAGAAAACTGTGTTATGGCACCAGCGACTTGGCCACATTGGAGAAAAGGGTAAGGACCTTGAAAAATAAAAAGCTTGTTGAAGGTTTGTCTGATTGTAATCTTGAATTTGATTTCTATGAACATTATATTTATGGGAAACAAAACCGCATTCAATTTTGCTCGAGTTCTCATAAATCTTGTGGTGTATTGGATCTTATTCATTCTAATGCGTTTGGTCTTGTAGATGTTCCTTTGATTGGTAAATCCACATATTATGTTTCATTTATTGATGATTATAGTAGAAGGACATGGGTATATTTTATAAACAGTAAATCAAAGTTTTTAGTCGATTTAAAAAAATTAAAGCAATGGTTAAGTTGCAGACTAGAAAGAAAAAAAATGTTTGAGAACTGATAATGGTGGTGAGTTTTGCTCTAATGATTTTGATAGATTCTATAAAGATTGTGGTATTCATAGACAAAATAAAACTGTGTATTCTCCACAGCAGAATAGAGTTGTAGAAAGAATGAACAAGACACTAATGGAGAAGGATAGGAGTATGTTGAGTGGTGTTGGCCTAGAATAGAGATTTTGGGTTGAAGTTGTTGCCACTACCTGTTACTTGATTAATAGGTCTCCTACATCATCTCTTGTTGATAAGACACCTATAGAGGCATGGTCGGGTCGCAAGCCTTCATTAAGACATCTTAGTGTTTTTGGTTGTCAGGCATATGCACATGTGTTAAAGGAGAACAAACAAAGTTGGAGAAAAAGGTTGTGAAATGTATCTTCATTGAATATAGTTATGGTGTGAAAGGATACAAGCTTTGGGATCCTGTTACACAAAAGGTAATATATAGTAGAAGTGTTGTTTTTAGAGAAACTAGTCCTTCTATTACATTGCAACTAGAACAAAGTAAACAAAAAGATGTGGTTCAATTTCCTTCTACACCTAAGAAATTTGAATCGAGGCCCAGGGATAGACAAGAATTTGAGGAGAGCTCATCTAGCTCTGGATCTTTAGAAGAGGAGGGAGAACCTCCAACTCATCATGTTTGTAGGTCTACAAGGGATAGACAACCACCTGAAAGGTATAGACTTGATGATTGGATATGTATTTTTGCTTCGAATACTAACTTGGATGAACCCAAATCTATAGAAGAGGCATTAGGTATGAATGATGCAGAATCTTGGAAGGTTGTTATGGATGAATAAATGACATCTTTGAAAAAGAATGATACATGGGATCTTGTACCATTTCTTGAAGGAGGAAAACTTGTTGGTTGCAAATGGGTGTTCAAGAAAAAGATTGGTTTAGATGGAAGTATTGAGAAGTACAAAGCAAGGTTGGTTTCGAAAGGTTACTCTCAAGTTGAGGGTGTTGATTATGGTGAGATATTCTCTAAAAATGACATCCATTAGATTTTTGCTTGCTATTAATTTAGAGGTTGAGAAAATGGATGTGAAAACTACTTTCCTTCATGGTGACTTGAAGGAGGATATTTATATGACACAACCAGAGCACTATGTGGTGAAAGGTAAACGCAATTTGGTTTGCAAATTAAAGAAATTTGTGTATCGCTTAAAACAAAGTCCTAAGATGTGGTACTAGAAATTTGATACATATGTGTTGTGTTTGGGATTTGAGCATTCTAAATCAAATCATTATGTTTATTATAAAATTGATGGTGATCATTTCTTGTTTATTGCATTATATGTTGATGATATGCTATATATTGGCAAAGGGAAAGGTATGATTTCATAATTGAAATCTCAACTTGCTGCTAAATTTGAAATGAAAGATGTTGGTGCAGTTAGACACATTCTTGGGATGGAAATTAAAAGAGATAGAGTGAAAAAAAAGCTATGGCTTAGCCAAAGTAAGTATGTCAATTCAATTTTATAGAGATTTAACATGTGGGATTGTAGACCATTGTGTGTTCTTGTTTCTATTGAAACAAAGTTATCTATTTCATATTGTCCAATGTCTCCATTAGAGATGGAAGACATGAGTAGAGTGCCTTACCAAAGTGCAGTTGGAAGTTTTTTGTATGTTATGGTTTGCACTAGACTAGACATTACCCAAGCAGTGCGAGTTCTTTCCAGATATATGTCTAATCCTGGTAGAGTTCATTGGGATGCAGCTAAAAGGGTGTTTAGATATTTTTGCGGTACATCAGATTATTCCTTATGTTATCATAGTAATATGACTGAAGATGAGATTTCCTTTATATTCATGGTTATGTGGATTCAGACTGGGTAGGTGTTATTGATAGTAGATGATCCACCAGTGCTTATGTGTTTACTTTATTCGATGGTGCAATCAGTTGGATGAGTAAGCGACAGGAAGTGGTTGCTTTGTCCACTATTGAAGTAGAGTATATGGCAGCTACTCATGCTTGTAAAGAATCCATTTGGCTAAAGATACTATGTTCAAATGTTGGAATAAAACAAGGTGCAATGACAATTATTGCAATAGTAGAGTGCGATATGTCTAGCCAAGAACCGAACATTTCATGTCGGGACCAAGCACATTGATGTACAATATCATTTTGTTAGAGATATGGTTAAAGATGGCAAGGTGAAGTTGGTTAAGGTAGAGACTTTATGAATTTTGTTGATTCTTTAACTAAGCCTATGAGCACAAAGAATTTCAGATGGTGTTGAGAGATTATGGGCCTTTCAACCCCTAGCAATTAAGAGACAATGTTTACTCCCTCTCGTTACTCTTGCAAGGTGTTCGACAAGTAGGAGATTTGTTGGGAAATTGTGTCTCAGCCTTGCAATTATAAATAGGTTATTGTTGATAGGATATATATATATCCTTGTTACACTAATAGGTGTAATATACAATGGCATTATGGGGGAGGAGTGAGATGCGTGTAAACAATTTTTTTTTTTTTTTTTAGGAAACTCCTAAAAAGGCTGACATACATTAAATAGATGATATGTTGTAAATCTAGACCATTAATTCTTAGGTTTTAGATCTAATGGTGGATATTTTGTTGGTTTGTCTTGCCCTAGAATGTAACCCTATTTTATGAGGTTGTTACATTATGGCTGCGGTAGAGAGTCAGTGATGTTTTCTGAGAGTCTAATAGTAGTCATGTTGTCTCTTGATCTCTGAGTGGTGATACTCCTGTGAGAAGCTTGCTTTGTAAGTATATTGTAATCTTTTTGATTTACTGAATAATATATTATGCGGCTTTTGGAGTGTGGGGTTTTTCTCTCGAAAGGGTTTTTCCCACATAAATCACTATGTCATGGTATGCATCATATTTATCTTTATTTATGTTTAAGTTCTTGTAACTATTAAAGATCTATAAAAAAATTGTGATATTCTCCTCTCAAGATTAGTGTAGGAAGTTGTTTCACTACCTTAGCTTCCTTACAGTGAGTCATGAATGCATTTGGTATGGATCATAGCATAACATAGCTTGCTAGTCTGTGATTATCCATACCTTCCTTTTTGCATTTTATTTTGACATTGTATGTTTGTGCATGTTGTCTTGTTGCATTTCATACATATGTGTGTTTCTTTGTGCTTATGTTGGTTTACTATGGGATATTGGATCCTAGGGGCTTGATCACCCCCTAGATCCTTAGTCATCCTATCTCTTCCACATTTGGAAAATCACACCCCTCTTGACATAAATTTTCTACTTTAGTACATGAGTTTGAGAATAAGTTCATACTCTCACTAAAGTGGGGGCTAAACCTAGTGTTGAAAATTGTCACCCTTGACAATTTCACATTAGGTTATTCTCCCCCTAAATTATTGAGCCTAATTGGGTCCCTAATTTCCTAAATAATGCATTCTATAGCCCATTTATACCACTTTCCAAGAAATTGCAAGCATTGAACAAATGCATCTAATTAATATTTTTCCCCTGACACCTAATACCCTAGAAAATAGGGCTAGGGTCCATTCAACCTAGGGCATATGGGACCCCTATTTTTTCAGAGATCAATTTTGGATATGCCAATGTTGATATTTTAACATTCAAAATTCAAGTTGCAAATGTTAGCTATCAA
Source organism: Sequoia sempervirens (assembly GCA_007258455.2). NCBI lineage: Eukaryota > Viridiplantae > Streptophyta > Pinopsida > Cupressales > Cupressaceae > Sequoia > Sequoia sempervirens. Next base: position 165,102,676 of record VDFB02000015.1, on the reverse strand, counting down.
GATTTATTTTTTGGGAAATTAGCGAAATTCCTATAAATACCTAGTTATTGCATCATTTAAAAATCATCTAGAAAAATATTGGTGAACTTATGATCAAAAGCACTATCAAGCAAGTCAAGAGTAGCATTTTAGAGCTTTATTGCAACAATTTAAGATCCTAACATCTGTAGTGTAGGAAATTTTATACCTTTACAATTTCACACTATATTTGGGTCCCTTATTTTATTGGACTTAATTAAGCTTCTAATACACCAAATTATGCATTTCAAAGCCTTATTTTTATTGTTTTCCAAAAAGAGAACCAAAATTAAATAAATGCATTTAGTATTTTAATTTCCATGGATTATGAGTGTCTAGGAAATTTAGGCTAGGACCCGTTTTCCCAAGGGTGAATGGGTCACCTTTATGTGCTAGGACCCATTTAAAAAAAATGGTGATCTTTTAACAATCCAAATTCAAATTGTAAGTGTAAGATTTTGGAATCTAATTTTCAAGAAATTAGATAAATACTTATAAATACATAGTTATTTTACCATTTGAAAGCTAACAAGAAAGGAACACTTGAGGAGAAAATTTATGAGAGAAAATATTATTTTCAAGAGCATTCAAGAGCAACATTATCAATAATTATCAACAACAATCAAGATCCTAACAGCATGTCCAATTTTATGTTTGTTCATGTTGTCTTGTGAAGGCTAACATGCATTGTAGATCCTCAAGCATCCAAGCATTCGAGCATTCAAGAAAATCAAGAAAACAAGATCTAATTCCTTCAAAGAGATGTGCAGGACTTTAGTCCTTCAAGGAAGCCACTAAAGGGTGATGAGTTGCAACAAGTGTTCATTCATCATTTCCTTCCCTTTTATTATCTTTCTACCAAGGTTTAATTACCAAACTAGGGGTTGACCAAGGCAATCCCCCATACAAACAAAACAAAAAAAAAATCCCTTTTTATACGTGCAAGTTATAGGTTGAAGAAGGATTGAAGAAGCTCTTGAAGAGAAATTTTACATTGTTGCATTTATTTTCACCATTTTTGTAAACCCACAAAAATGAAGTTACAAAATTTATTTTCGTCACTCTGACAGATTTGTAAGCAAAAATTAGCATCTCAAATCTGACATTAGAGGACTGTAAAAAGCGTTTCCAAAAGCCTTGTCAAGGACCCATTTTCCTGAGGGTGAAGCAATCCTCTTACACTACTCAAAATCAACTTTTGGTGACAGGTGCATGTTATCAAACCCTTCTCAAATCAACCTGCAAATTATTGTTTCCATTTTTGTACATTCAAGAATCTATAATTTGCATCTTAGGTCATATAGTTCATTTAGTTGCATTGTTTAAAATCATTCCTAATCAATTTTTTTATTAAATAATCATATACCCAAGCTTGATTGACTCATCTTATAGGTTGAAAGTCAATCTTTTGGCCTTGTTGGTTTGTATTTTCAATGAAACGCTTGGAAAAGAGGGACTTTAAATCATAATTATCCTTTACACATAAGGAAATTAGGGTCTCTTCCCCTCCCATTTTTCCTTTCATTTCAACATCATGTCAAATCCTACATCAGTTTATGTGTGTTCAAGTTATCATTATTTTGTGAAGGCTAACACTTTTGTAGGTCTCCAAAGCATTCAAGCAAATCAAGCAAGCAAAATCTGATACCTTGAGGTGATGTACATGACTTCAATCCTTCAACGAAGCCATTTAAGGGAGGTGAGTTGCAACATTTTGTGATTTTATCATTCCTTCCCATCCATTATCATTTTATCATTGACATTGCCATTATAGAAGTGGAAACACTGACATGGGGTTTGACTAAGGCAAGCCCCTACATGACACAACATCTCTTCTCTTTATGAATGTGTACATTTCAGGTTTGAAGAGGATTGAAGGAAGCTTGAAGAAAAATGATTCATTATTGAAATTGAAGTCCTACATCTTGTCAACTCACAAAAACTCGCCTACAAAATTATCTAATGGTGTTCTGACAACTCTATAATTGAGAATCAAAATCTTAGATATATCATTAGAGGAACTCTAAAGCATAATTGGAAAGGCATAAAAAGGCCCATATTCCCTATGGAAACTCTATCCATCTACATTGATTAGAACCAACTTTTCAAGATATGTACACAATCCTCTGCACTTCCCAGATCTACCTGCAAGCTACTATTTTAGTCTGTTGATTGTCGAATTATTGAATTTTGCATATTAGGTCATATAATATAATTAGGTTAATCATAGAAAATAAATTCCAATTGATTCCAAGACCCTAAAAGATGCAAATCCAAGTGTGATTGGCTCACCTTCATGGTTGAAAGTCAATCTAAACACCTTGTGATCTCCATCTTAATGAAACATAAGAAAAACAAGAACAACAAAAGGCTTGAATCCTAGGTTTACACATTAGACCCAAGGTTCCTATTTTTCTTTGTTTCATAGACCCCCCAAGGAAGAATATCATTTGAAACTAGCTACCCTAAACCAACCTACTTCTTGAAAAGCAACATAGAGAGCACACAATTGATGAAAATATGAAAGGATTGGGGGATGATTTTCCCAAGAATCTTCCCAAAAAAATCTGTATTTTCCTTAACGACTATGTAAAATATCCCTTCATTTATAAGCATATCCCCTCTTTTTTTAGTATTCCAAGCATAGATCCTCCTCTAGTGATCTCCATTCTATGAATGTCTTCACTATCCACCCCTCTAAAATATTTAAAAATAAGAATCCTCGTGCAAGGTTGGTTTGCATTTTTACACCATATTCAATAAAGTTTGGCCACTAAGGCCATATAATTCAAATCTAACTATCATAATCCAAGACATCCAAATTATTTAGGTCTAGATACCAAATCCCTTATTTTTAGGCTCCATTTTGAATTATCCAAGTTTCCAACCCATAAAAAAAAATTCGAGAGAGCATCAAAATCTTTAAGAAAACTTTTTGGGGCAACAAGAATAATAAATCTATAGATAGGAAGTGTATGTAAGATAAAATTTAAAAGAGTCAATTGACCTACAAAGGAAATCCAATGAAAAGTCCAGTGACTAACCCTCATGTGAAATCCATCTAAAACTTTCTTCGTATATACTCTCTTAATATTGTCAAAAACAAGTGGGATTTCCAAATATTCCACCAAAAAAACACCAATTTAAAAGTGGATAATTTCAATAATCTTAAATTGAATAAGTTGTAGGGTGTTGAAGAAAAAATATTGGATTTATCCTCATTAATCTTTTGACCAAAATTAGAGAAGCAAGAATTTAATAAGGTCCTAAAATTGACAACCTCTCTCACTTTGGCCATCCCTAAGAAGGAAGTATCATCCACAAACTGGAGATGATAATGTGAAGAAATATTTTGATTTCATGGCCATCTCTCAATAAGACCTCTCTCTGTGTGATGCTTCGACAACTTGTCCAATCCTTCAACCATTAAAATAAATAAGTAGAGAGATAATGGGTCTCCCTATTCGAGACCCCTAAACACTAAAAAAAGAGAAGGAATGCCATTAATTAACACAAAGAAGGAAGCCAAAGTCACATAGCTCATCATCTGATTAATATAATTTGAACTGGAACAAAAAATGAAAAGGATTTTTTAGAGAATCCTAACCAATTGAATCTTCCATAGGACTTGGACATGTCAAGATTAATAAGCATGACCTTTTCCATAGAGATTGTCATGGAATGAATAGCTTCAGCTACCACAAAAATACCATCCAAGATTTTCCTCCCTTTCACAAATCCTCCTTGTTCAGGAGAGATCAAGGTATCCAAAAAATTCTTAACCCTTTCTGACAATTAATCTAAATACAAAGCCCCTTATTTCTTTGGAATTAGTGCAATAAAAGTGTAGTTAATAGCTTTGAGCATATCATTTTAATAGATTGTGATTCTTGAACAACTGCTAGTAGGTATCTATTAACAATATCACAAAATTCTTGAAATAATTCAATAGGGAAACCATGAGGTCCTAGAGATTTTCCTTTCTTCAATTGGAAAACAACTAATTTGTGTTCTTCCATTGAAATAGAACTTAAGAGAAATATATTGATTTCCTCTGAAACTAAGGAAAGAATACATTCCATAATGTGTTTTTCTTCATCAAAACCATTAGGATCTTCCTCAACAATTAAAGAAGATAAATGACATACTTCCTTTGAAATCTCCTAGAAGGAAGAGAATGTGTTTCCTTGAGCTAAGGTGAGAGAAGTTATAGAGTTTCCACTTCTATTTTCATTTTCATAATTTTTAAAGAATATAGTGTTCTTATTTCATTCTCGAAGCTTGTCAATCCTAGATTTTTATTTCCAAAGAATCTCTTCGCAAAGCTCCATTCTAAAAGTTCCTTAGAAAAAATTGATTCTTCCCCTAAAAATCTCTTCAATTTTCCTTCATATTTAATCTAAAAGGTAATTATCTCAAACCTATGTTGAAGACATGCCTTAATTTGAAAGATATTTCCACAACAAGTGGTGTTCCACATTTTCAACTTAAATTTTATAAATTGGAGTGTCTTAAAGGAAAAGTACATAGCTATACCAAAACTAGGATTCCCTTGAGACCGCCATTCCATCACAAGTTCAAGCAAGTTAGAATCTTGTAGTCACACGAGTTGAAACTTGAAAGGAGGATTCTTTGGAGTAGAGAATACTAAAGAGGAAAACTCAATTGTCTAATGACCAAAGCCTTTCCAACCAAGGATATTTGAATATGAAGAAATCCAATTCTTCCCAACCCAAATTTTTGATATAAGAAACCTATCTAATCTCTCAAAAATTGAACCCTTACCACATCTTTTATTACTTCAGATAAAAACCCCACTTTTTGGCATCACATTCACCAAATTGATGAAAGGGATGATATCTTTCAGTAAGCTGGATGAAGGTACCAACATATAATTACCCCCATTTTTCTTTGATAAGATAAAAATTGCATTAAATTCCATAGCCAAAATATATAAGGACAAAAAGGGAACTAAAGAACAAATGAATATTGTCTAATTTTGGAGAGAAAATTTACCCATAAGATCAATTAGAGCATAAACATTGGTCAACATTATCATGACTCTATAATCAAAACATGTAGCTACCAATGAGACAAAGTTCCTACCTCCATGCCAATAAGAATGAATGATCCTATGAGGGTTCCAAAAGCAATCCACCCCCCCACCCAGAAAATTCCTATGCACCTATATAGAAACATTGTCCTCCTCTCCAAATGTTAGCATAAATAATTTCCATTTCCTCAACTAAATACTTTGTTTCCTAATTGAAAATGGTGTTTGGTTTATGGACATGAATAATGTCTTGAACAACCTTTTATTGAGGTTGCTTAAACCCCTTGTATTCCATGAAATCACTATCATTTTTGAGAGTTAGATAAGTGGGAATTTAATGCCTTGATAACACTAAATTCCACCAATGATTCTCTAATCAATTTGGCATTTTCTAGGTCCCTTTTCCTCGCTACTTTTACCCCTTTGTTATTCCCTCCTTTTTTGATGTTTTTTTACTATAAGACAAGAAGTAGAGGTGATTTATTGTTACCCTCTTCATTTTCCTCTCATCCATTCACAGGTTCTGAAGGAGTAATACCTACATGAGATTCTACTTGGCATTTCATCATGGTACTATATCCAACTTCTTCATGTTGTAGCTCATAGATTTTCTCCTACTTGTCAATTTTCTCTACTAGATCAAAAGCAAGAGAGTTCCTATTTTCTAAAATTATTTGTAACTTTCAAAAGGAATAACAAAGAGAGGGTTGGGAACCAAATTTATTCCTAGAAAATAAATCTCTTAAATTTGTATATTATTATCATGAGCCATCCTAGCCACAGTCTTGAATTGTTCAAGAGCATCAAACTTGCTGGATAAAAATCCTTTAGAAGCATCTTTGAACTAGAAAGTTCCAAATTTCTCTTGTGAATTAGGTTTTATTATGACAAATCCATTCGAATTTTGCATCTCAACATTTTCCTTTTGCATTATATTTTCCACTTGTGGCTCAACATGCATTTGTGGATTTTGAGAATTGAGTTTTGGGTAATTTCACTACAAATGACCATATTCATGACATGTGTGAAATCTAAAGGGTAGAGCTTCATAATCAATTTTCTAAATCCAAATCATATTGCCAAACCTAATCTCCATGGATTTAGGAAGAGGGTTTTTAGATTAATTTTAACACAAAGATGAGCATAAATAAGTATATTTTTGTCAAGAGTCTGGCGTGATGGACCCAAAGGCTTGCTAATGACCACCATTATGGATTGAAAAATATCCTATCTCCAAAATTCCATCAGAAGACGAGGATGATGGATCCAAATAGGAATTTTGGATTACAACTCATCCACTAAATCAAATCCTACTTGCTAGGATTTGATAACAAGTTCCACTTGATTGTGGAAAGAGGGACCTCCTTTGACGATCATGTTTCAATCCTCCTTGAAAGAGAAAACCAATAAGAAGTAGTTATTTTTTATCAAGGTTATATCCATGTCATCTTTTGGGCTCTAGTTCTTCCTCACCCACATCTCCAAGAAAGGAAAAGAAATTCATATGCACATAAATCTGCATATTAGCACATGCTCAACTAAATATAAACCATCTTTCACAATAGCTTCAAAATTTATCACAACAGCTGACCGCTCACTACTTTTCTCAATACAAATATTTAATTTCAATCTATTCCTTGAATGTTGATCATTTTTTTTTCTTGAGTTACACACAAAATAAAATTAATTGCTTTCTCATGCTCTGACGATGGAGCTTCCACTCCATAAAGGGTATTCTTAAATGAAATCAACGAGGGGTCCCTTGGATCCCTAGAGGCTACCATGATCACAATGATAACAAAATGACACAAACAAGAAAAGGATGAACCAAAAAACCAAAAAAAAGATACTCAATACCAAAAACATCAAAGACCCATGGTAAATAAGGCATATCAAACCATGTGAAAAGGAGAAATTAGCACAAGAATAAAGGGTAGAAGTGTGACCAAGAAGGTATGTGACCTTGCGAACTAAGCACAAGGGTGACCTTATGCCACTGTGGAAGCCTACATCTTAGTGAAAAATTCCTCCATTGCTCTCCCTTCATCACTTGCACTAGTTTTTAGGTTAGCATCAAATTTCATAATCTATTATTATTAATAAATATTTTACAATATAAATTAATTTGGAAACTCCCTTAAACTTCCTATCGACACATCCCTTACACTATTAAATAATGCAAGTGTCAATAGTAAATAAATAATGTTATTTGTTGTAGATAAGTTTCAAAAGTCTATGTGGGAAAAGATATTAGGGAGAACAAAAAATACTACCTTAAAGAATTTAACCACACTTTGAATCATCAACTAAAGGCATATTTATGGGCCAATATCTATGAGAGATGAAAGATTCCCATTTCCTTATCGAGTACTAATTTTCATCATCTTTAGTGTAAAATAGGTAGATGGAGAATGTCAAAATAGGCATGAGAAAATATAGTATATATCTTTTGCATAGCTAGAACAATTGAAACAAAAAACTATTTTATTTTAGATTGTAAAGATTACAAATACATCTGAGTCAAGTACATAACTAATTTCACAATAAATTCTATTCAAGATTTATACAAGGACATGGTTGAGAGAATGAGAAAGTCCATATCAAATTGAATGGTAGAAGAACAACACTTCACAAAGCAAAATAAGTAGGTTTTGTTGTCCCACATACTATCTTTAGCCTCATGGATTTTAAACATATTTTATTTTATTCAATCCTATTTTTTCAATAATGGTACTTCTAAAATAACTTTCCTTGCCTTCACAAGGTTCTTTCCTTACTATTTTATTTGTCTTTTTTCCTTGGTGATACTTATATTTTCTATCTCATCGGTTAGTGATGAATATGTCAAGAGTATGCTTGCGTTGATCCAAACTTGGTTTGTCACAAAAGATCATTAAGTCTATCTTCTTTCTTTGTTACAAGTTTTCAACTTTGATCTTTACATGACTTATTGCTAAGACATAAAGTTAATTCTCTTGCCTCAAACTCATAGAAAAACATTAAAATGTTCAAAATACACATTTTGATGAATCAATAGAGAAGGGGTTCCTAATCGTACCTATAAATGATACACCCAAATATTAGTCATACTATATTTATTAATATCACCATACTTTTTCTTTTTAATTTTAGATTCAGTGTGTTATGATACAAGATGCCAATTTTAGCACTAGTATAAATTAATAAAAATATTATTATCTTTTACAATTTAAAAATTTATAATATATTAGATATAAGTACAAATTTAATTATTATTTATTATAAAAAATGTGATATAATAAAAATCATAACTCCAAAATCTATTAACTTGCTAATAAGTCATTTTAAAATATAAAAAAAATGAATATAAACTTTATTAAAATTAAATATTTACTTAAAAAATTTAAACAAAAATCATTAATAATAACTATTTAAAATATTTTATGCCAAAGAGGTATTTACAATGGCATCCATTTCAAGGGGCATCCATGTACAAAAAAATGTTTTCTAAAATCTCGTTCAAAAAAAGAAATCATAGTAATTTTTATCAACATGCAAAACAGTTTCAATGTTCCTATTTGCGAGGTGTAGATGTGGCATACACTTTCCATATTTAGAGCGGTGTAAATTACCCATTGTAAATTGTGTAATTAATTTGAGAAATGTTTAGAATTCAAAATAACTAGCACTTGTACCCCAATGAGGTGTAATACTTACGCCAATAGGCTAATCCCACATTATTTACAGTCGTCAAAAGCAATGGACAACATGAAGAAAGTAGTGATCTATCTCACCT